>JAWWTY010000001.1:2572684-2595528 GCA_035222235.1 Margarornis squamiger | reverse complement strand
GAGAACTGTTATCTTTTCATATAGTTATATATATTCCTAATTAAAGTTCTGTTCTCTAAATTTAAGGAGAGGGATTAGTTCTTGGCCAATATCTTAGTTCTCCCTTTGAACTAAGACACCCTCTCACAGCACAAGTGCTTTGTACTCACAGGCACTGCCTCCCTCCCAAAAGATCCCTTCAGATCCCTGTGTTTTCAGGCTACACAGTGAAAATGGGGTCACAACCCTCTGTACACACTTTGGGCACTGGCACAACCAGAAGTCAGAGGCACATAGTCTGAAGATTTGGTTTCAGAGGAAGAAAGAGATGCTTTTTTTATCCTCCTGATAGTCCATGCCCCTGCAAGGCAGCCCCAAAGAAACCAATGGTCCCAAAGAGAGAGCCAGTGAATCCTATGGACATTATTCCTATTTTTATCCCATTTACGGACTGCTTAAGAACTCTGTTGTCCCTGGTATCCCTCATGCATTATAATTTTACTTTCTGCATGTGTTCCCGCAAAAAGTTTCCTCCTAAGTTGTTTTTTGTCCTTGCACAGAGACAAAGAATCTTATAAGAAGTTTCAACTTTCACTCCTCAAAACTGGTTAGCAGAAATTATTGTTATCTTGGTATGTCATGTGATTGTGTCAAACATCTTTTCAGATAAAAGGAGTTTATCATTTCACACTTTAATAACAGCTGAGAGTGAGAGAGAGCCTAAAGCTAAAAAAGTCTTCATCATACCAACAAGAAAATGATCCAGAACCATCTTAGACAAATATCTTAATAAGTAAAGGAAAACTTTTGCCTTCTCACTTTAGAAATAGAGATACACCAATTTAGTCAGATCCTCATTAAAGATTTACTGGGGAGGAAGGAAGGGAACAGAACTGAGGCAAATAGTTGCAGTAACTTTAAACAGAAACTTCCAGCAGCAGATCAGAAACCAAGAAACATCGGCCTTCTCCCATGTAGAACACAGAAGTGCTAGTTCTGGGCTCTAGCATGGATTTCACATCAGACAAAAGACCACACACAATTTCCCAGGCCTTGGCAGGAGTTCAAACAAGCCCACGCACTTCTGGTGGGGGACAAGCACTCAATGGCTCGACCTGAACGAGGAGCAAGCCTCAAATGTGCTGTAAATATGCAGAACCAATGTAGACGTGCTAAGTACTTAAAGCTCTGAAGGTGGGGGAATATGTAAATTAAAACAGGGGGGAGAGGAAATTAAGCTTTGCAAGTGATGGTTGAGGTGCAAGAACATCAGCAAATTGTGGTAGCACTATGGTGTGCTTGGCTGGGAGCCTGTCGGTGGAGAGGAACCAAAACCACTTCAGCTGTTCCATTGCTCCAGGTAAATGTGTTTCCTGGGGCAGAATCCCTGCCCATTCCAGCTGCAGAATCCCTCCCCCAAAAACATCCCTTCAACCCATTTTCAACTTTTTTTTTTTTTTATAAACCAACCTTATAGACTGCACAGAAAGCATTCCTCGTGTCCCTCACGTTCAGGTTTTTAATCCCTGATGAAGCCCTATGGTGTACTTTGCATAGGCCAAGGAGGGATCCATATGAAACATATGGAGTTGCACACATTGATGGTCAAAGACTTCCTGACACTGTGAGGCTGTAGAATGTTCTCCCAAAGGAAGGGAGAAGACTCCAAGATGTGAGACCTTTAAAACTGGTACTAGCAAAAGAATGGCAGACACTAACTCTGTCGTAACTACAGGACTATTCTTATAGTAGCTACTCGTGGAATTTGAAGTTTGTCATGGTTACCTCAACAGAAAGGCCAATTAAACACTGTAAAATCCAACAAAGGACCGTATAAATCTATTTGCATGGTTTCCTCAATCTTTAATAGGTTTTTGCAGCACAGGAACCAGATGTACTTTTATTGAACTGGGACCTTAAATATGGTGTAATTCATATGGCCAAAATAACTAGGTAATAATAATGAATTTACTAGGGGACCATAACAATTATGGGATATTTCTCTTTATTATGTATAAGGAAAAAGCTAACCACAAATGTAATTTACAAACTATTATTTTCATATATGAAATAAGCTACATAGTAAGTGGCAGGGGGACTGCACTGAAACAACAACCTACATTTCAGGAAGAAAAGACCTTGTGTAATAGCATAGCTGGATTTAGAGTCTCTGCCTTGCAGCTGCCCCAAAGAGATGTTTGCAGAACAAGGAGAAAAGTCTCAGCCCTGACTGCCATGTTCTCTCTTTGGGCAAGGACTGGCTGGGTAAAGAACACCTACGGTTTTCTCTTGTTCTGGTTAACGTGACTTTCAAGAGTCCTGTTCTAATAGGAAGTTTCTCATCCAAAACTAACAGGATTTAAGCCTAATTACAGCATTCTATTTTTTATATAGACCAGAGCATAAGAGAAGAGCAGTTCTTAGTACCAGACTAAGGCTGTGAAGTGCTGGGACATGGAGTTTCAACATTTCAAAATTCAGTGTCTTTCTTCACGGGATATCCATACACTTAACATTGATTGTCACACACTTCCCAGGATCCAATCCAATTCCTAAAGGTTTTCTGTTTGCTTTTCAAATTATTACTAATTATTACTACTTTTAGGGTTGAGGTTGTGCTGTTTTATTGCTCTGGGGGTTGTTGATTTTTTTTTACTTTTCGTGGGATTCAGCAGCAGGGTACGTGCATTTCTAACACCAGATTTGTTTTTTCAAGTGATATTCAAAAAAGTACACCTGAAAGTCACCTGAAAACTTTCAATGAATTCTGATTGAAATAATAAAAATAGCAAGCTTCTCATCTGCATTTGAAAAAAAAAATCTTAGAAACATCTCAGGCTGTTTCTTCCAAGAGTTTCTCATCTCTTACCCTGTTCATTTGGTTTTCCACTCTACAAACAGAGATGCTTTTGTAAAACAGTCATACATTCTGGTAGAAGACCCTTCCAAATTACCTCTTCTCCCCCAGCTTGTGGTTGTGTGAATACACAGCTCTCATCTGTAGGTGCACTTAAGGTGGAAACACAAGAGAAGCACTTGAAAGGGAGAGGAGGAGGACACAGCTCCTTAAGAAGCATCCCCACATCAGCTGCCCTGCATGGCAGGGGACAGCTCAGGGACCCAAATTAGCCACAGTAAGACAAGGATGGCAACACCTCATCCATGGCACTGTCTGCTTTAACTTCTCAGGAAGCTTTTTATCTATGCAAAATTCATTGGGTTTTTTTCTGATGCTTCCAGGTTTACTGATAGCCTAAAATACTTCAGTCTTTACAGAGAGCGGCATTCACTGGAAACAAAGATTTTTACATTGTAGAGGGGAGAAGAAAGGGGGAATAAATTCTGATTAGTCCACTTCAGTTTAATTAAATCAAATTATTCCAAGAAGGATTTTCAAAGTCCCTTTGCAGTATTAACAACTTCTCAGATGATTAGCTTTTAACAAGTCTCTCCCAGAGAATAAGCACCATTCCCTTCTGAAAACCCCAATTTAAAGCATGTATTGCTCTCATAAAAGGGGATAAGTCTGCTAACTCCTCAATTTAACCCCAGAGCAGAGGAGGTGGACATGGAAACCAGTACACGACTCTCAGAGAATGCTCCTTGGTCCCCTTGTGGCAGAGCCTGTGCCCAGCCCACCAGGCAAAGCTGGCAGCTCCTGCAGGCTCAGCCTCACAAGGAGTCCCACTGCTCACCAACAGCATTTTTAGGATACAGATACACAGCCACCACTACAAGCTGTGCTGGCTTCCAACCAGCCCACCAGCAGCACCTTCCTGGCCTCAAAAACTTGCCCACTTTCAGCATAATAAAGCACTTGCAGGTGAAAGGCCCTGTGCTCCATCCCCCATCACACCCCACCTGCTCCTGCCAACATCCACACATTAATTAATTGTGCAGCATTCCCAACCAAGAGCTTGCTTCTTTGTCACCATTCAAAATCAATCCTGCCACGAGCAACCAGACCTCATAAAGAACAGCTAATAATTAATTACACTCCAATGGTCTTCCAGCTAACTCCCATACATCATGGGCTGTTGGATGCTTTTAATCAAAGTGCTTCATTATCATACAGCAATGTATCACTCTTTTTTTTTTCATAAAGGATGGCATTTTTATAGCAGTAACCTTAAACTTTCCAGCCACACATCTTACTAGTTAAGAGATGCCATGAATCGCTCCAGATACGATGGCAAACTATTCTTCCCTTTGTAAAGTGAAGCGGCATCCACACACTTTGGGGAGGAAACCACAGGTACCAAATCACCTCAAAAGAACAGACATGTATGTAAGCAACCAAAAAAATCACTTTTTTCCTGTTTCCACCTACCCAGATGAAGTAAGTACCTGCTCTATCAGCAGAGGGTGGTGCTAATGAATTCCCTGGTGCAATGCTACAATCCATGTGGGGATGGTCCTGTGCAGGGAGAGCACAAGACACAACTGGGTTATGAGACAAACACCAGCCAGGAGTTAAGAATCGTGTGTGCTCACCTCTGCCATGCAGTTCTGCATTTTCTTCAGTCAAATAACCCAGATTCCTTCTCACAGGTGTCCAATATGCATAATAAAATCTCCAAAATGCATAATAAATGCTGTCTTCAATAAAGTCCCTTCTAAACCATTCCCTTTCACCTTTCCCTGCCTTGTCAAGGTTCACCCTCTACACAAATGTCTCTTATGAAAGAGTTGGCCTAAAAATGAAAAACAAGAAAGGATCATAGATTCATTTAGGTTGGAAAAGACCACTTTGCATAAAACTCTTTATAACGTGGTGGGTTTTACATTTATTTCTGCCCTGCTGTTAATGTATGGGTAGTTACCATGCTTTTATGGGAATTGGATATATTAGAGAACCTTTGTTAATTTTGAGACAGAGTAATAACCTGCTAACACTCTATTGGAAAATGAATCACACAAGACCAAACACCTCTCTCTAGCATCTCTGTTCAGACAACAAGGGTAAACGGCACACAAAATTCACAGTCCAAGCCCCCATGGCCAGTTTTACATACATCACCCATTTCCAAATCTGTTAGGGCTCCTGATGAGAACAATTTCTCACAGGTATGTGGAATACAGCTTTAAAGATCCCAAAAAGCAGGGAAAGTAAAAGAGACTTCAGGCTAGAAAGGCTTTATTGAAATAAACCAAGTGATACAGAAATCATTCAGAAGTTGTGCCATATGACCTCCCTCATTTCTTTTTCCATGGAGACAGAAGGCAAGTACCTTTTTACCTCCACAGAACAACACGTGGGTTAAAAACCATGCTGTGAAGGCCAGCTCTTGCCCAAGTTCCATACAGCTTGACATACTAATATGGGATGGAAACTAAGAGGTGAGGTTGGTAGATCCCTGAAAAGACACACAAGCCAGCTCAGGTATTTCTGCTTGCTTTTTCACTCCCTATGAGGCACGAATGCAACAGGAAAAAATTGATTCTCTCCTCAAAAAGGAAGAAACATCAAGGAAAATAACTTCACCCTCAATCCTTAAAGTCTCCTCTATCTTGCTTTTCCATAGAGCATACATTGAGAAAGCACACCATAGCAACACCACCACAAACACCTCTATCAGACCCCATAACTTCATATATGTTTTATCTAGTTAGATGTTAGAACAAATCCAGGAGAAACCCTTCCACCACATATTTGCATGGAAAATTACTGCTTCCTCCAGCAAGCAATGCTTCACAAATAAAACCAACTAATCCTCATCTCTGGAGTGTTTTAAGTAGTCTAAGTTAAGATCCCTTTCCACTCTCACATAATGCATTTCTGAGACTGAAGAGGCAGCTGATGGAAGTTTCTGTAGCACCATACAGCCTTGCTGGCACTTGGCCTCAGTTCTTGGCTGCTTGTGGGATGAGAATGGGCATTTGCAGTGTTCACAAGCCATCAAAATATAACATAAATAGGAAAAGGATTTTAAAGAAGGTTTCTGGGCTCCTCTACCCACCACAAAATGAATTTTGAATTATGCCTTTGGCAAATAAGTTACTTTTACACAGATGGTATTAGAAAGATAAGGAAAAGACAGGCTAATGCTGAGACAGTGGCACTAAATTTAATGCACTGAAAACACATACATGCTTTTACTTCTTATGCTAAAAAAATAAATGGTGTTAGCATATAGGCCAACTTGAAAATTTGAGGTATTTTCAATTAGTTCAGTCACGTTTCTGGTCTCATAAGTAATTGCCACTTGGGTTCTGATAGCATTTGGTGCTCAGACTTTTGTTTCTGGAACGTTTATAAGTCACCTTCCTACAGCATTAAAGCAAAACATCAGCAGTTCAGAAATATGTTTTCCAATAAGATACATGAACTATTAAGCTCCAGTTCCTCAAGCTGCAGTGCCCAAGTATTTCCTCAGCTACAGAAGGTGTGCAAAACCTTGCTTCATTTGAATACACTAATTGCCCATGAGATGCACCATTTCCTGACCTGATGCTGCTTTTACACAGAGGTCTCATTTCATTAAAGCTGGTCAGCTGGAGTGCATTTGTGCAGGCACAGGGACTGCTGCCAGCACAGCAGGATGTGATGCACTTGGACCAGACCAACACTGTAGGTCCCTCCTAACCAAAAATACTCTCTTCTTGAACAGCATCTGTGCCCCCAGCAGACAGGCAGGGTGGGCTCCAGAGGGTGCTCCTGCTGACAGGACTTCCCTGTTTATCACTGCTAAAAACTGGGGATACAGAGAACAGCCTTCCCTTGGACACACACACACTTTTCATCCAGCATTTACACATTAAATTATCTCCTCAGTCACCATTTCTCACCACGCTGGCCCCATCTGATGGTGCCAGGTTCCTTTTGTTCTGCAGGAATCAGAAACCAACCCTTGAGCCCTCACACTGACAGGCTGCCCCTGCTCCACACTGACAGGTCTGGGACAGAAGTGTTTGTTTCCTGCTACACAAGTCCAACCACATGATAAAGCAGCAGGCAAAAGATGGTTCCCGAGAAGGAGGGATCCCACAACAGGCCAAAGCCCCAGGTTTTGGTTGTTAGAAGCCACCTCTAGATGTGCTTTGGTCACTCAGCTCCCACGACTGACACGTGTCCCCATTGTGTCTGCACAGGAGCCTTCAGCCTCAGGATGTAACTCCATGTCACAGCCACTCCTCTGAGAGCCCTGAAAAGCCTGGCACCACTTGGCAACCCTTGGAACAGCATCAGCACCTTTGGTTCCTCTCATGACAAATATCTAAAAGTCCAAAAATGCTCTGAAATGCCAGCCTGGGCAACTGCTCTGCAGCCCAGGTGCATTCACTGAGGCTCTCAGCCATTTCCACCCGAGGCAGGAGCGTGTCCGTGGGGTATAAGTCATCTCCTGAACGTTCTCCCTCTTTCCAATCTGCTGTCTGCCAGTTGAGAGATGTCATTATTCAAAACAACAGGCTTCAAGAGGTGGAAGGCATGGGAATAATTCTGAATCGGGAGTACGAAGTTACTGCCACAAATGAAAGGTCATTTCGCCAATTATCTCCTGCATATATGTTGTATTAAATCCTGCATTGTCATGAGCTTCACTGGGTTTCTTTCTGATTGCTCTATGGAGAACTGAATATTTACATAGAGCATAAGGTTAAATTACAAGTCATTGAAAAATTATTATGATGGATTTCAGTTTAATAAGCAGTGGCATGAGGAAAAAAATATATGTATTCATATATATAAAATACATATACTGCTCTTAATTGATTGAAAAAGCCTGCTTAAGAGCCTTCCCTCCCATGCAAGAAAAGCAGCATCAGGAAGGTTTTTGGGTCAGAACAAGCAGTGACTAGAGGCAGTTTAAAAGAGTTTAGTTTCCTTTATGACGTAATGTTCTCATTGATAAACTTTTTCTAATCCCATCGTGCTAACACTAAACCACCCAATTTCAACACCGAACACAAGTCTCTGAAGCCATCATTAAAGCAACCTTATTATTATTATTATTATTTTCCCTCTCTCCCCCCTCCCCATTTGGTTCCAAGCAGTGCCCTGAGCCGCAGCAGAGGAGCTGGAGGGCACCAGTGCCCTGCTCACCCATGACTGATGGTGGCTGGGTGGGGGCCAGGCGTGAAGCCCACGGGGTCTGGTGACAGAGACAGATGCCTCTGGGAAGCGAGCGTGTAGCTGTACAGATGGCACCAGCAAGACATCCTTGGCTTCTCCAACTGGGGGGATGTTATCCCACGGAGAAGTGTCTCTGAGCAGAGAGAAGAAGAGCAGGGTAGGAAAGTATCAGCTTGCCTATCAAGTGGGAAAGATTTTTGAAGCCAGATTGAGTAGCGGCAGATAACAGAATTCTCATGTTCTAAAAGCAACGATCTGGCCCAGAGGGCTGAAATCTGGGGAAGTGATAAGAAACCGTAACAGAGTCTAGCAGAAGAAGCAGCACTGTGACACTCTGGGAAACTTACTTAGAGGTCTGTATAGCAACCCTCTGAGCAGGAGAAAAGGAAGGGGGGAATTAGAAGCTCTAATATTTGAATCAGTACCAGAAGAGATTTTTTTGGGGGGGGCAAACTCTGTACAGCTGAGCATAACTTACTCTGTAGGAAAAAAGCAGAACTTTATTCATTAAATTTTAAGAATAATTAAATGTGAAACTGAGTTAAAAAGACAAAAAAGCTAAAAAAAACCCCCAAGGGTGATGTCATTATAGGAATTTCACTGTGACTAGATTAAAAAGCAGAAAAAAGCCACTGTTCCCTGATGCACAGGGCAGAGAACTCCACCTTGGTGTAGTGGTAAAGCAGCACAGAGCCATACTGACCAACGGGAATTCAGTGGGATAACCTTCCATCTGGATAACATCCCCCACCCCTGCTATAAAAAAATGCAGAGAAAATAATAGAGGGGAGTCATTTCAGCTCCAGTCCTGACTAACAGGGGAGTAGGAGAGTACCAATTCAGAATTTGACATATGGGAGTAATAAATAACACTTTGAATTAAAGCAATCAAAAAAAAAAAAGAAAGGCATGTGTATATATATACATAATTATTTTAAGCAAAACAGCTTTTCTTCTGATATGGAGGAACAGAATGCATAGCAAGACCATCACGGCTGTGCCAGAAAGAAGCACTTGAAAACAGAAAGAAACATAAATCATATGTCAAAAACAAGTTTACATGACTGAGGAACACAAAAGAACCAACATTAATCAAAGTGCACTAAAGACAAGACACAAAGCTAACTAGAAAGGGTCAAAATGCATCAAGAACAACTTGCTTGCCATACAACAAGAGGAAACAAAGCAAAGCAAGACCTTCATCCTAAAGAGGAGGGGATGATGCATTTATTCCCTTGTGCCACAGATTTCCCCACAAGGGGAAATGCCCCCATCCTCAAGGGGTAACTAATGGGAGAGCAGACCAAGGGCTGCACAGATGGGTTGCACAGCAGCTGTAAGATAAGGACAACATGCCCATGGAAGACATCAGAAGCTGCAGAGAGTGGTCTCCCAAGCAGGCAGGAGCACCCTTACAAACCAAAAGGGCACAGAGAGGCAAACACAGCACTGACTGGTGCTGAAGAAAGGCCACCCACTGCTTGTATGGGGACAGGGAATCTCCCAGCCCAAAGCCACTGCCAGAACTACCCCAGCTCTGTCAAAACCTGGAACTCCTGCTATATGGCACCTGGCGAGACCAAAGGGGGCAGGTTCCCACTGGCAGACCAACCTCTGCTCTGGTAGGGAGGTGTCTCACTTTGATAAAACATGATTACTCCTTTGGTAGGGTACAATAAGCTGCATAGCTTTTCAGAATTGCATTCCTAAATTAATTGCAACAATAGAATAAAAGTCTCTGGTGTTTTCTCCCTTTCTCCTCCTTTTCCCCCTATACAAGGCCTTTGAAAGGATAAATAGACAGGTACTTCTCTGCAGTTCTGCAGTGCCTACTTGATCTCCATGGGAAGTTCTCCATTGATAGAGAATAATTAGGAAATTGCACGCTGCTTGGATCTGTAAGAGCGCACATCTCTTTCTGCTGCGGTTACAAAGTGGTAGGTTTGCTCCAATAACACCTAAATTAGGTCACCATTCCCCTATCATTATCTTTGACTTCTCTGGGAAACCAAATAGCAGAGAGGAAACCTTTAAGTGCCATCTCCAATCCAGCCGTGTTTGCACAAGCGACAAGGACCCAGTGCAGTCTCCTGGCTGCACTCAGGACCAGAGCCCAGACCCTGCTTGCCTCAAACACACAGCATGTGCACATCTGGAAAACAAAGCAGGGAATTTTAAACAGGCTTGGGAAGGAAGCTGCAACCAGTATGGGATCTTTAAAACAAGTTAGTCACATAGGACACGTGAGAAAGTGCATTTTGAGACAGCAGAAGCTGCTTTTAATCTGATGCACAGTTATGTCGATGCATTGCATGCCCAGTGAACGGTATGGGAAGATCGCTGAAAATCCTCCTTAAATTTTAAACAAACATTAAACTCTGGAAAATTAAAATTATGGAAGATTTCCCTACACTAACACTAGCTTAAATCAGTTTCCATGGGAGAAACACACTTCCACTATAGTAGGTAGAAAACACTAGACCAAGCTTATGCTTCCAGCATGGTTAACGATGCTCACTGCACGAGTAATGCCAGGAATGCGCCAGAACTGAGTTTTTAACCATTGAGAGTCTAATAAAATTTTTACATTTTAAACTGTTGTTTTTGAAATGGTAACTGCAGTCTGTTCATATTTAATAAACTTTCCATTTCTTGAGAGGGAAAAAACCCAGGTACAAAAGCTTGATACTAGCTGATCACTCGTAGTTATGCAAGGAGGGGATGTCTCCTCAGTAGCACCTCAACAGCAGGAGAAGGCAGACCAAGGGATTTTGGCTCAGAGGAAAAGACTGTAGATACCAGCCAGATGATTTCTGCTATACCATAGCACAGGTGGTCTACACATTCAAGGGCAGACAAGCTTTCATTTGCTTCAAGAGACATACAAAATAGATTTTAGGAAGGAACAGCACAGGCAAACAAGCAGCAGCTGAGGATCAGACATCCACCAAGGATAACTTCAGTGTGCCTCATTGCACTCTGGTGGACTACTGGTTTTTCAGGTTTCCTCCACCTTTGTAGTTCAATAAATCTACCTCAAGATCTTCCAGAAATCAAACATGAGATGTTGCTGCTGTAACCCCTTGCCAGGCATCAGAGGGGTGACGTATGGCAACTGCTTGTCATTATTTGATCTCAGATGACTTTCAATAATGCTTTCCTGTGGCAATAATTTGCATTCTTATTAAGATGAATTAAGATCATCATGTTGTATCACGACACACCTAATTAATAAAAAGCAACTTTGTAGCTTTATCGGTAACACGCATTTTCATGGAAAGCCCAATGTCCTTGCGCTAAAAAGCTTGTAATGGTGTTACCTTTCTGTATTTTCACTGCATGAACACAACAAATCCTTTCTGTGGGTTCTTTGTGTATTATAAAGTATTGCATGTGCAGACAGGCAACATTTTGCTTAATATATAGTGGTAGTACAAGTATTGTGTTAATACTACCCTTGTACTGTACCTGATTGTGCATTAATGCACTTGAGTGGATTTAGTTAATGAAAAGATAACCACTTCTAAAACTTGATATGATATTGGATCCATTTGGACCAGGAATAGAAGCCCTGTGTGAAAGTAAGTGGTGGGGAATAGGAGACATTCCCTCTACCCCCATATGCTCTTTTATTTTGACTTAGGAACATGATATAATTTTAAATACACACTCTTCAAGCAGCATGATGGAGAAATTTCCTCCCTAAAAAGCAGGAAGCTATTTTTCAAAGGCTATCTTTTAATTTTGAAAAAGACTGCATTCAAGCCAGAAGATCAGCTACCAATATTTTTTAAGTGATCTGAAGCATGACAAGCTTGGCCAGCAATAGAAAACCTATACAATCTATCCACTATTGTCTGAGGGTTAATATAGTTATAGCAAGCCTATTACTTCTGAGCCTCCTAATGAAAAATGTTCTATTTAACAAAGTGAACATCAACATCCTGAAGAGGTTCTTCTGCTATCTGTCTTCTACCTTTAATTTTAATTAAGGAAACAAATGGACAGTAAATTTGAAGCAAAGAATCAACATTAATCTCTAAATCAAAACGATTTACATTGAGATTACAATTAATCACATGCATGAAATATCTTATTTAATAGGGTGATGCCCTCAGTTACTTTGTTTAATCACTAAAACAATTCAATTCCCAAAATTAGAATTTGGAACCAGTCCAAACATAACCCATTAGGATTATCAGTCCAGCAGGAACAGTGACACTAAACCTCTGAAAAAATAAACTCCTCAAAACTTTTTTATTCCTCCCCTGAAGAATGTCAAGTGGGCACAGACAGAGTGACCCCCAGCTGAAAACAGGGAGGGGTAGTGCCACATCCAATCAAGGAGATGACCCCAGGACGCAAACTTGTGGGTGACATTACCCAAATAAAGGCCATTAGACCAGATTTTAGCCTCAAGCAAACAGATAAACTCCACCCTATTCCTCCATTTCCCTCCAGTTACGCTTTGGCTAATTAATATAGACAAGATTTTTGCCACCATCCTTAATAAAGAGCAGAGAGGACAGAGCTCTCAGAGTTCCCAGCTGCCATGGGGGATATTGCACAAGGATCAGGTCTTGGCCCAGATGCACAGACAGGCTGGCATCAAAGTGTAGGCTCCAGGGGACAGCAGTGACAGCTCCTACAGCTGGATAAGCCTTTATCACCTTCACTTTAAACCTCTTTCTTCAGCCACCTTATTCAAACTGAGTTAACATAACCACTGTCCATGCCCTCCTGTTGTCCAAAGGGGATAATCACATGGCCCTAAGAAAACCCTCCTGTTGTGGAGGTGCATGGTGGGATGTGAGAAGGCAAACCAAGGCAGGATTTAACCTCGCTGTCATATTTTAGCCAGCACATCAAAACGTGGCTACAACACTTCACCAAAGCAGGAATTTACACACACATCTTTTACCTCAAGTCAAATGCCTTAAGTCTTCAGATTCTGCCTCAGCAAGATTAACACAAGACTATTCATCATGTGATCAATAAGCCTGTCCTCTCACGGGCTCTTTTTCTCTTGCCCCACTCAACTTGCACTCTGTGGCAGGATTGATTTATTGAAGGGAATGGTATACATTAACTGAAGACTGTTCAATGATTTCTGTTCTCATCTTGTACTCTAGCACTATGTCTCCACATTTAAAAAGAAAAGAAAAAAAAAAAAGGAAAAGGGGGAAGAAAATCAAGAAGAAATTGGATCATGGTGCTCTGGATGTCCCAAACTGTGTTTGTAGTGTGCTTGTGTATGCCTGTGTCATATCTTACCAGAGAGCAGTCACATACTGCTTTCTTACTTAAATGACACTTCTCATCCCAAAATTCATTTTTCAAGTAGATTTTCCTCGCTCCACATCTTCAGAGCTGCACTACCAGCAGAGGAGAACAAGTCCTTCTGGCTCCCTGCCCCCTCCACATGCCAAATCTCCCCCAGTGGCACCTCTGCCACCTTCCTCTTTTCCTCCCTCAGATGGTTCCAGCCACTCACTGCTCCCCAAATCCACTAGCAGAGCCAAAAAAGCAAAAAGCACCCCCAGCTCCAAAGCCAGACCTGCCCATGAGTCTCACCCCAGCACATCCTCCCCTTCCAACCAGGGTGCCAAGACCCCACAGAGAGACCCCAACCCCAAAAGACAACAAAATCTGTTACCCCTCAAACCATCAGCCCATCTCACTGCCCAGAACAGGTGAGCAACATCCATCCTTCCTGCAACCCTCAGGTTTACCCACCAGGTGCTCTGGGACCAGCACCAGACAGAAGGAGAATCAACATGTAGGAACACACTCTGGGTGTTTTCCTTCACCACGTGCTAAAATGCCCAAAAGAACAAGAGAAGGTGGCTGCTTGATGAGATAAAGGGCCAGAACCCAAGTCCAGACCCACCATGACAGGTAAGAATGTCCCCTCACATTGGTGGAGAGGGAGGCTGGATGGCATGGGGGACCTCCCTGCGTCCCTCTCTTGGGCCCTGCTGATGGAGCTGGGCATTGGAGGGACAACCCTGCAAGCCTTTCCATACAACCCCTACAGGAGAAGCAGTTAAACCATGATTGCCCAGGGCTGGAGCTCAAGGGCTGTGCAGATTCCAAGCCTAAACTCTCACTGAGCACACGTGTGTGTTGGCTGGGTATGAACAAACCGCATGACCAACTCAATAAAACTTGCAGAGCAGTAAGGGACAATTATGGCCTAGCAAAAACCTCACAGATATGGAGAAATCACCATGCTCAGGATTTTTAGGAAGTTTCTGTTTTTGATTCTTCAGGTAAAAACGTGCTTTTATATCACACCACTCTCTTTGGCAGTTCTCTTTGAGAACGTGGCACATGCCACATATAAGGGATTAGAGGTAGGACTATTCTTTAACCAGCCTTCTCTTTTGCTGAAAAAATGTTATTTTTTTCCTTCCAGGGACAATATAGGCTTCCATTTCCCTGGAATGTGGAGGAAGTGCCTGCAGTTAATGCAAAAATGGGACACTGGAGAGGGAACCATTTTACAAAATACATATTTAAAATAAAAATAAAAATTCTTCCCAGACAGCTTGTCTTCTTGACATATCAACTACCATGTTGCCTTCAGGCAAGAAATAGAGAATATTAACCAACAAATCAAGCAAACACATCTTGTGTGCTTTTGGAGGGCAACAAGATAATGGTTTCCTAAATAATTCTTGCTTTTGTTGGTGCAGACCCAGAAGGATATAGACAGGAGTGACACATCTTTCCTCTTCTGATCACCCATAGTGATTTAAAGGGGCTCATGAGCCAAGCATTAGAATTCTCTGTTTCACAAAAACTCAGCAAGAAGAGGTAAACACCCGAAACCAAGGGTGGTGCCTTCCCAAGCCTGGGCACTTGCTCCAGCAGCACCACAAGCCAGCATTCCCCTGGGAGCTGGAGGCTCCTGGGGCAGGGATGAGCCCATGGTGGGCACACACACACAGCAGACTCAGTGGCCACAGCCACCCCACAGAGCTGGGGAGGGTGGATTGATCTATTCATGGGGAAATGGGACACCTCACATTGGGGGAACCTGATCCTTCCCAGTGGTAGCACCAGTTCAAGGAAAGAGTGATGAATGGAGAAGAATTGATCCTCCCAGTCCTTGTCAGGCATCCAACTGCTGCCTTAAACAAAGAGGTCTATGTGTAGTGCTACCAGGCAGTCACTCACATCATGCCACAGCTTATAATGCCTCCCCATACGTGCCCCCACCTAAGCCCACCCTTCCTTTTTAGCAGCTACTTATGCACTAAACCTCTTTTTCCACACACTCCCACGACTGACAGTGGAAAAGATCCCTGAGGAACAGCAGCCCTGTCCAAGCAGCTACCCCCAGATCACAGCCCACTCTCTCTAAGAAACAAGGCACAAAAAGTTTTCAGAAGAACCCAAGGAGTCTGGGCCAAAGAAATTCTTCCACAGAAGAGAGATGGAGAGAGATCTTGTGGAGCTTCCTTGTCCAAAACAGTTAGCCAACAGGTGGCAAAGGAGATAGGAGGGAGGATGTGCATGAAGTGCACTGTGTCAAACCCTAGCTTGGACTACACACAATCAAGTATTAATTGTTGTCTTTTGGCAGTACATGCCACACCTATGAAATTTAATTTTTTCCATCTTGATACGTTTCCTGAATTAATTCCATGGCGAGGCAGAAGAGTCACATCAATCCGCCTGTGAAGGGCAGAAGCACACCTCTCCTTCAAAGCCAACCCTCAAATCTCATTAACTGCAGCAGCACCCTTGGGGCCCAATGTTTGCACAGGATGTCCCCGAAAGGGGAAGGGGGGGAGAGGAGATGAGCGCACCCAACTCGAGCAGACGGCTCACTGCTCCATCTGGCTCCATCCCACCCCCACCAGAGGAGTCCCCAGGGCAAAGCTCTGCCAACAAAAAGGGGCTTTGCAAATACCACGTGAGATAAGCACAGCAGCACATGCAGCTTCTGGCATCTGTTCATCATTAAAGATAACCTCACCTGGATGGCTGGGGAAACAGCCCGCCTGGTTTTAAAAATAGGCTTGGTCTTTTCTCCCAGCAACCTGCTTGTGCTGAGTGATGCTTTCAAAATATACCAAGACACAGTGCTAACACCGAAGCATTTCCTTCCCCAGCCGGGCAGGGAGAAGATCTGCATCTCACAAAAGGCCAACATATGGTGCTGATAGCTCCCTGATTATGTCAACATTTATTAGTTAAGTAAAAATCACCAGCCTTCTTTAAAGGAAGGAGCCCAGATGCCTGCAATTAATATTTCTCCACCCTAGCAAAGAAACTGTAACTTAATTCCTAATGTCTTTACTTGAAAAGGCTCAAAACTCACAAATTATGTCATTAGAAACAGCAACTGGTAACAAGAGGTTGGGTGTAATGTATTTTCATTAGCTGAGGCTAATTGGAGCCAAATGAGTAAAACAATGCAGCGAGGGCAGGCAACAGAAATCCTTGGGTCTTTAGGAGACAAAATAAATGAGGGTAATCAGCAGTGTATGCAGAATACAGCGTGTTCAATTAATATAAATAGGATAGCAGTCAACTGCAGCGCTCACTGGGGCACAGATGAGAGCTGGTGGGCAGCAGATGTCTTATTATATCCTACAAACACAGGCAGCACAGCAGCCTGAACCAGGGAAAACACTCAGGTTTGAGAGACACCCCAAAAAACCACCAAGGAATTGCCACAGGAGGGAATTCTGCTGAACTGGTGGAGGAACCAGCAGGGACCTCGGGAGGAGATGGAGAAAGGGAGGAGGCAGCTGCCTGTCACCTTAGAGGAAAGGCAGGCAAGGCAGCCCTACCCTTGGCAGGATTACCCCTTTGCCACCTGCACACACACATATTTTGTGGGGGTGGATTAGCTGATCCATCCTCCTCCTCCTCCTCCATCTTTTCATCACGTCAGTTTAATTGATTTTGCAATTTCAGCTTTCAGACCCTTCTCAAGTGAGAACAACCAACCTTGTCTTTCACTTCAATCTTCCTCTCAATAAGATCAAGGCTGCTGTCCTTCAATTTTCTCTTTTTTTTTTTTTTAGAAGGGAGAATAATGATGAGCTCCCTCTTCAGTATTTGCTTCTGGTCCAATCTGTGGCAGAGCGTAAATTTATTTTGGTTTTGTTCCCATTAGGCAAACCCCCTTTTTTAATATTATGCTTTGGGATTCAAGGCTTTAGAGTTAATGTTATTTTGTAGCTCAAAAGTCACAAAATTCATATGCTTTTTCAAGTTACTGGCATTTTTACACAATTCCAAATATATATTTCTTTCCTATTCCCAAATAGGAATTGCCAATGATTCTATTATTGTTTTGCAAGTACCAGTCTCAGAGAGCCACAACCCTGTACAGCCAACACCGAAGTCTCCTGTACCAAAACTACTGAATTTAAGCAAATTCTGTAAAAGCTTAGTGAACTATCACATCCACAGATATCCTCTTTTTCATATTCTGCAAAATAATAGAATTCTGCATCCATTCATGAACTCACAATTTCATGATCAAATCTGCACTGACTCATCTTGGCTTTCATGACTTACCATCAATAAATGATGCTCTGGTGACTTAAGCAGCGTATGATAAACATGTTTTCAGTTAAAGACTGATATTATATTATAGCAACTCATTTATTTTTGTTTTACCATTTGAAACAGACAGATTTAGGTGGGGTTTTTTGTTCTTAATTCCAACATTCCCCTCCTTCCTTATTGTCTCCCAGAAGAAAATAGCTTTCACACTAAAGAAACCTGGGAGGGAAAGACAGATGTGCAATCCTAGGGAGGTCAAAAAGCTACAATTATGAAACTGAAGGTGAGTTTTTTCTCAGAGCATTTTTCCTTTGTGCTCTATTGCATGGCTGGTGTCTGAAGATTAGGGCAGGCAGCAAATTAGGCAGGAGCTATCTATGCAAAAGAGCCCATGAAACAGTCAAACACACAAGATGACACATCAGGAAGGGTTTAGCAAAGAGTTGCACTCAGGAGCAAAAAGTTAGAAGCAATTATGTGTACTAAGTCATGCAAAATTACTCATGAGCAGCTGAACATTCATATCCATGATCTGTTCAAATATGTTCCAAATTCCTGAAGCTTGCCGAGACATTTGTCTCTTAGCTCTGTTTGTGGGTCCTAGAAATCCATCTATGTATGTATATCAAATTCAAAGAAAAAAGTTCCTCCTGCAAAATTGAACAGCCCTAATTCTGCACCAAATTTTAGAAGGATGCATGAGGCTGCATCATCCAAACAGCTTTAAAACCCAAGTAGGGGCCAACTCTAGACCCTGCCATTGCCAAAACTAGAAATTCACAGCCAAAAGTTAAGCTGAAAAAAAACCCCAAATCCAAGTAATCCACTAAACATTTCACAGGCAACTGGTGTTATTTTATTGAACCTCCACCAGCCCAACTGTGCTGAGAGACATTAATTTCTTGCTGTCCTGTGTGATGGAAACAGAACAAGGTGTAAGGCAGAACAAGCAGATAACCTGAAATAAGTGAAAGTCTGAGCTGACCAAGGTTGTTGGCAGACAAAAGATCAGCTCCCTGGATCACTTACAGACACTACAAAACAAGTCCAACTTTAGTTTAAACTATTTTCCTGAGAACAATCCATTCCAGGGATATTTCCCTGTGAAATACTGGAGAAAAAGGAGCAGATGACTGATGTCCATGCACTTTTTTGGCCCTGAAATCATTAAATTGCCACTGAAACCAAAATAATCCTGCTCCTTTCCTCCCTCAGTGGCAGATGAGGAGGAGAAACCTGAAGGAAAAACCTATGCATCCAACAGGAGACTCGATAACTTTCTTTTAATGCTAGAGAAGAATCTGTGAGGATAGAAGTGTCTCAACACTTATTTGAGATGAATTTCTAGTCCCGGTTCTGACAGCAGGGAAACTCCCAGGAAGTCTAGATATTTGTCCCTTCTGCCTTCTTGGATTCCTCCCCCCATTTTTAAGTAACAAACCATAAAGACGGTTAAAAAACCCCAAACAAACAACCTGAACTATTTCTGTAAAACAACCTTCCCAAAAGACAAACCCTCAAACCCACACATTTAAAATATTTCCCTCAAACTCTCAAGAGAGCGTAAAGCAACAGTTAAAAATGCCCATGTGAATACTTTAATGTGGAGAAACACTCGTGACATTTATTCTCACTTTAGAAATTTATCAGGATGAGGACTTTTATTAATATCTATTTTGAGCTAGGAATAATTTTCCCAAAGACAGCAGGAGGAACGCAAGTCAAAAGGTGTTATTCTCAAGCACAGTATCCAAGCCACCTTCAGAGCCAAACCTTACGTATTTTGCCATTATAGCAGTATTTTGCTTTCACATAAAATAGCGGAAGAAGGGGTAGGGGAATGATCAGAAAGAATAAGTTGCACATTTTTAGCACATATCTGACATGTGCCTTTGTAGAGCTTAAAACAACGCAGTTAAGCCCCCACTAGGAGAGCCTTGAAGGATCTGCTTTAGGTCAGAATTCAGGGAGACTTGAGCTCTGGGAGCCAACAGAAGCACATCCTGCCCTGGGACTTCCAGAGTGTCCTGCTTGGCACCAGCCTTGCCAAGCAGGAAGCGCAGCCAGAGCTCTGGAGAAGAACTGGGAAGAGGGAAGGAGCAGAAAGCAAAGGGAACGAAGCTCTATGTGTTGGAATGAAGTGCATCTCCCCTCAATCAATCTTACATCAGTGCATTTAATACAACAGCGAGTTGCTTTTTGGGTTTTAAGTTGCTCCTCTAAGATCTTATTCCTTCCCCAAAACAACCTTCACAGAACAGAGACACTTCAGGTTTTTGCAGATAAACAGAGCTTATTGGAGAACCCGTTTTCCCATATGGTATGTAAAAGTGTGTTATACCTAAAACTTGGGTTAGCTTTTACTATGTAGGTCATGGTATGTAGGGCAAGCAACTTGTGAGCCAGATCATTGACACCAGAGGTGCTACCACACACAGCCTACCTGCAGCAATTCATTTTTCCAACTGCAGACCCATCCCAAAGGTTTATTTGGGAGATGGCTCAGGTTAAACTCCTCCACTCCACGTTAATATATGTGTTTGGGCATCGGTGTCCAAAGGCTCCCTATTTCCCACCAGCACTGCATCTTTGGCTTTGTCCTATATTGCCTTTGCTTTGGAGGGAAAAGGAAATAGTGGCTTTCAAAGACAATAATAGAAGAGGGCACACTAATTGAAAATCACTCTCTTGAGCTTGGGCATCAGCCATTGAAACTGCAGGCGCTGACCTAGTGACCTTCCCATCAATGCCAGCTAGGACAGGGATCTTGTAACTTTACTTCCCTTGAAAAAATAAAGCCCTATTAAATCCACAGAGCCTTGGATCACTGTAGAAAAGTATTACAGGTATTTGGTGTTTGCATTCTACAATATCAGCATTTCAACAGGTCAAACCCATCACTGAGCATTTCCACTGCTCCACAGCCAGAGAAACTCACTGGACACTCTCCAGTTGTATTTCACAGCCAGAGATGAAGACAGCTCAGCTGATGTTCACCCTCCAGACCCACAGCTGGGGGTTCACCTCTGCAGTGCCCAACTAAGCAGATTACCAAGCTACCAGGCGATGTTTCTCTGCAGATGGTCCTTTTTTGTGGAGCAGGAACTGCAACAGGGTAAGGCCTTTCTGGCATGACAGGATGTCTTGGGCTTTTGGTTTCTGTCTCCACATGCCCTGCTTTTCCAGTGGACACAGCAAGCCAAGGATGCTGTGGAAAGAGTGGTGTTTCCCAACAAGGAGGCTTAGCAGGCTCCAAATGTCCTGGACATCATTCAGGAGTCCTATATCTGGTATTTCCAAAGAGGAATATTTATTCTCTCTCACTGCTCCATGGAAATGATGTCAAATGACTGACCTTTCCCCCCATCCCCAAAGGGAAAAACATCTGCCACATCCCTTCAGCACTGCAAATCTAAAAACTACATTACCCACAGTTCATGGCTTTGCTTTGACACATTCAGGGTTTTCCCCCAGAGAATTTTGCTTCAGAGGCAGGGGGAGAACCTCAACCACCATGATATATGCAAACCACACAGCTTTCCTTTCTCAGCTCCTTGGAATGACACAAGGAAGCTGCTGGCATCACAGGCATTTACAAACACAGAGAAAGTCTCAATAGCAAGTTACAGACAGCATCAAGGTTGGGTTTTTCCCTCACCTTGTTGCCACTCAAGTGTTGATGAAGTTGCACATCCCCTCCCTCAGTCCCTTACTTCATAAATGGCTTATGACTCTCTGGGTTATTCTTCAGTTTGCACCAGCCACTCTCCATGTTGGATTGCCAGTAATAATGGCAATGAAGTCCATGTTCAAACTCAGGTGTCCCACTTAGACCCTTCCAATGGAACCTGCATAAATGGCCCTGTTCAAATCTGTGCCTGCTGCAAACAGAAGACAGTTTTCCTATTATCACTTATAATTACCACCTGATTTCTGCCTTATACAAAATCCACCTTTCCAGGCTAAGAGCTTTTTAAATCAGTAAAAACAACCAGCACCTGGCTAAGGTGAAGGCCCCCAAAATTCTCCTGAGCAGCTTCTACTTTGATGAACATTTTCCAGGTTTCAGGCATACAACAAAGAGTTGTATTTCATCTGGTGTAAAGGTATGAGCATTTCAGCTGCAGTTTTCACGTGTGCTTTAAACATTGAAACACCAGATTAAGGTCAGCATGGTTTCCTACTGCCCTGTTAGCATGCAAGTTTCAACTCTCATTTCTCCTCTCTCTTACAAGAAGTGATTCTCTGTCCTTTTTATGTTTAGAAAGGAGACTGCTTTGCTCTTGAGCAAGACCACTAGTAATGAAAGTTAAAAAGAGAGTAGGGAAACTAAGGGTTGAGAGAAAGAGAGCACTAAGACTTTATGAAGGGACGTACCACAGACAAGAGGAATGAAGGGTTTCCAGAACATTCACCAGCTGCATAAGAGCTCCAACACAAATAGAGGCTACATCCATTTCCAAAAAAATAAAAAATAGGCAAATAATCAAAAATGCTTCACACTCACCAACACTGTGACAAGAGCAGCAAAGTCAGCAGCCACTGGGTAACAAACCCAGAACTTTATTGCCCTCAAAAGCACCACAGCAGCCTTTACTCTCATCACTCCAGGGCAGGTATCCCTCACAGCATGGTCTCAGACCTCCCCAATTCAGAGCACTATAAAGTACAGTATTTTGTGTTTTGAACACACCAGAGCTAGGACTCTGAGACCAAGATTAACTTCTGAATAGTTTCAGAACACCTTAGCTCAGTGCCAGCAGCCACTGCTCTGCTCCCTTTGTCTCTGCACACAGAGGGAGAACAAAAGCTACTGCAGGGGCTGATCATTAGGCCCCTTCCCTTCCGGGAGAACTTCCACCATGGCAATGAAGACCAAGACAGCAAGGAGTGACCTCATCACTCCATCCAGCACCATTACCAGCTCTCTGAGCTACACTCTTAACTTTTACTCCAACACCCCTCTGCCACATGCCGGAGGGAAGGAAGGGACCAGTCCCAGCCGATGGTGGGTGAAGGCAAGAACTGATTTATGCAGGGAGCATGAGACTTATATAGGTTCAGGGAGGAGCTTGGAAAGTGGGAGGAGTTTGGGGGCAGAACGCGGGGAATATGGGGAAGAGGGGAGGGGAGAATACAATTGTGGAAAAGGGGAGGCGTGGCTAGGGTGGGGCCCGGCAGGCAGGGGAAGGAGGGGAATACAGATGGGGCGTGGCCAGCTTCACATGATGATACAGGGTTACATCACAAGCCAGCTAAT
>JAWWTY010000001.1:2507449-2572584 GCA_035222235.1 Margarornis squamiger | reverse complement strand
AAGTTCTGAGGTAGCTGTCAGTTTCTGGTGTTGTTCACTTGCTTGAAACTGTTCACCCTGGTTGTTTTGGCAGCCTTCGAGACAGTGTTCTCCAACACCACTCCACAAACAAACCCTCATTAGTCCTTCTTTCTACCTCTAGAAATGACTAAATAGGCTCCTTCTAGCAATGATCTCTCTCCCTAGCCATTAGTGGTGCCATCATGTCAATTCTGGTAGCCAGACCCACCTGGACACCCAAAAGAGCAGGGAGGAGGAAGAAGGGGGAGGTGACCCAGCTCACCCAAGCTGTGTTGGTAGCTGTTGGGCCACACAATAAGCATTCCCACCACTTACTGCCTTTTCCCCAGTTTATACTCAATTCACACACCCTGTGGGATGAGGTTATCACACCACCTGAAGTGAGACACGTGCCATGGTTTGTTTGACAGTTCACACAATGCTATTCTTCGCTCTGTTGCTGTTATCTGTGCCATCAGATATGGTTAGAAGATATTACAGAAACAACCCTTGCACCTCACTTCATGAGAGGGTCTCACCAACCTTCCCTGCACCAGGACAGGGGCTGTGCTGGGCTCAGCCAGAGGGTCCTTCTGCCTGGAGAAGAACTTGCTCCACTCAGACAGGGAATCTTCTGGAAAATTCAAGGGAAGCCTCAGAGAAAAACCCCCTTCTGCTCCTGAAAGCAGAAAGAGCTTAACCTTAATTGCTGCCTGATTTTTTTGTACTGCACTCCCATCATTCATTGCTATTGACAAGCCAGCTGTAATTAATCATACATGATTGCCTCAACCAAGACACCACACAAAATAACAATTAGTAGATTAGCATATACATATAACTTTGCAATCTCAGCAACACTTTACAAGCATTAACTAATCAGGGTTTCTTAAACTCCTTTCACCTGTCTCTCATCCACTTCCCCTCCTTTCTTGCTGAGCTCTTGCTTGCTTGCAGGGACCCTCCTTCCTCTCCCAGCTGTGGCAAATCTGTATTCTGTCCCAACCACACCTTACTCGCTCCCTCATCTTCTCTTTTCCTCTTTTCCCCCTCAGGCATCCTTGTTCCAATTAAAAACCCCACCTGGAGCAGCTGAAAGATGCCTAAATACCCTAATGAACAGTGAGATGTAGCAAAACGGATATTTACAGCTTTACAATGAGCTGAGCAACAGCGAGGAAAGGAAATGTGACTGGCAGAAATGGGGTAAGGCATGTTTGCCTCACAGTGAGGACAGCAGAGAACTACAGAAAAGAAAGAATTAGCAGAGAAAAGGAAAAGGACAGTGCCCATTAACATTTATTTTTTTCTTTCCAAGGAGTTCTTTTGTTGCAAGCTGCCCATGGAGACACAGCACCATGTGAGCCTGTAGCAAAAACCAGAAGCTGATGCTGACAGACATTTAAAATGCATTCAAATTCCATAGCTCTGGTTTCAATCCCTACAAATTTCCAGACGTTCACAGAACTGAAGGGAGATGTGGATAAATCCCACTTTGCGTTCCAGAAAGAAAACTGTAAAATAAACACCAAAGATTCAAAATAAGTCTTTTTCTTTTCTGTTCAGTGTGATTTTAAAACAAAAAAAAAGGCAAGAGAAATTTCAAGGAGAGAATAAGTAATTTTTGGGATCTGTTTGGCCTTCAGAGCTGTGAGCTCATATTGACAGCTTTTCATCCACAAGGACCCCCAAGTCCTTTTGCTGTTCTCAATAAGTTCACCTCTTAGTCTCTACTCATGTCTGGGCTTGCTGTGGCCCAGGTGCAGCACCTTGCATTTATTTATCCCCTTCACTTACTCATGAAATAAAATTTTAAAACCAATCTGTTGAAAGTTGCTAAGAATCTGAAACGTGCAGTTCTCAAAAAGCCTTTCAAGCGAAACCGTGAGGAACCTTTGCTGCAGCATCTCAGGTCTGACAACCTGATGGGAGGGACCGTGCACCAAAACACAGAGAACACAGGGAAGAAGAAGGAGTTCAGCTGGTGACACCAGATGCCCAGAATCTTTGGGGAGGCTCAGGAGAGGTGGATCACTCTTGGTTTCACCCTTGTTCATGCTGCAATGGTTCCACACCTCCAGGTGCACCATGGTCACACAGAGAGCCCAGCACGGACTGTATTTCCTCCCTTGATAAATAACTTGTCTTTTTGAAGAAAATTTGAGGGTTCCTGCTAGGTGTTGCAGACACCAGACACCTAAGGGGGGAGTTTGCTCCTGCTCACACTGATTGCCTGGTTTGAGGTAAGAAGCCTTCCTAAAGGTGACACCGAGTGGGGCCATTTTATTTTCAACTCTCTTTCACAAGACAATTTGATTTCCTACAACAACCTGACCTAGGAAACCTCCCATTTTCCCAGGGACCCAGGGTATTCGTTGATGACTTCCCCCTCCCCTGCTCTCATCCCGTGGCAAAAGGCAGCTGCAGGTGTTGGTCCTTCCTATGAGGCTCTGCATGCAGGGCTGCATTTTGGGAAGCACCTCGGGGCTTGGGAAGAGAATGTTCTGCAGGCACACAGAGAACAGGGGGAAAAGAAAGGGAAAGGAAAGGAGCCAATATTTGTGAAGAGAAAACCAAAATTTTTCTAATTCCTTGCTATCTATTCCTTCCATGCAGCAAGGCAGTGTGCTTTGAGCCTTAAGAGTGTTTAAATCCCACACACTTTTGGCTTTTTTGGAGGGCTCCTCAGGTGACACTGAAAGTCCCCAGCCCACAAGGCTGTTCTCATCTCCTGCCCTCTGGGCAATTCCTGCAAGGGCTCTGCAGGCATCATATGCGTCCCATCCAACCCTCTGGAATTCCACACATGGCTCAAGCAGGCAACCTGCTGCCTCCTGGCAGCACATCTGAGACCTTTGTGCCCTTCCACTTGGTCTTCTGGCTGGAGGGAATCCTCAGAGACACTCACAGTGCAGGTAGGGACTGTACACAGAGCAGCATCTGCCTGCTTTTGCACAGCGTGATGCTGATTGAAAGCCAACCTGTGGGATGGTCATGCCAGGGATTACTTTAGTTTTGCTGGTGACAGGAAACCAAAAAAGGATTGTGGTAAAGCTGGCTCGATATATTACGTGCAGCAGAGTTAATGCAGGTGTGCTTTCTTGGCCCAGGCTTCCCATGGAGCAGGCAAGGGACTCAGGGGAAATTTGAGATTAGTGGTGCTGCCTTCAGCAGAAAACTGATTATTTGGAATTGACATTAATAAATCTAGCTCTCTTTCCCTATACTCACTGCCCTTGTCCCACTCCTTCCACAGAGACTCCCTGCACACTGCTGGCCCATTACAGCAGCCAGCCCAAAACAAACCCTTCCCTTTCCTTTGTGTCACATGTACCCACTGATGCAAAGCCTTTGTGCCATGGCTGACATGCCAGCCAGAGCTAGCAATCTTCACTTGGCAGGAATTTCCATCTGAAAGGAATATTTTGAAGGAAGCCTGTGGGCCAGAGCCAAGGTAAAAAGCTCCTCTCTCCCTCCAGCAAAAGCTGCTTTTCCAGTGTGAACGGGTGAGCCACTGGAAACCCAAGCACTCTTCCCGTGGATCTGTCCCAGGTTGGAGCCTGTCATCTTCACAGCAGGAGTAGGAAGAGGCTTTTACAATGGCGTTTGGATCATCCACAGCACAAATAGTGGGCTTTTTTCACAAAGGAAACAAACTTCACTCTGAGGTTTCGGCCAGCAGTGCCTCCCTGATGCAAACAGTCCTCGGTTGCGTTGCCCTGGGAAGGGTGACTCGAGCTCCCAGGGAAAGGGATACTCACAGGCAGCAGCCGGGAGCGAAATCCAGGTGATTTAAAACAAGAAGAAAAGCACACTTTTGAACATTTTTAACAGCTACCCAGTGAAATGAACTGACAGGGGGTGAGGCTTAATTTTTTCTGATCAAGACTCCATGCCTTCCCTGCATCAGAAGTTGTTGCACTTGGAAGAAGAGCAGACCTGAGCAAGACCTGTCGAGTTGCAAACACCCTTGCATGGGGTGAGCACTGCCAAAGAATGCAGCTTTGTGGAGCCCGGGTTTCAGCAGGAATGTTAGGAAGGACCATTACTGGTGCTGCTGCTCTTTCAGCCTGAGCCATTAGCTGGATTTGGAGTCTGGCCAGCAGTGTCCCCAAGGAGGGAACTGGGCACTGGAGTTGGGAATGTCTTTACCCTGAGCACGGGGCGAATTGCACAAGGGCAGGCGAGCCACAGCCCTTCCCCGTCACCTCAGCAACAAAAATCCTCTCCCGGCTTTCATTACGAGCATCACCATCGGCTTTCCTGCCGCCTCTCGCACCTGCTGCCCCACCCAGGCAGCCCCCACCCCGAATTCGCTTCCAGGCTCTGGGGCAAAACCTCCCGGCTTTTGCGGTCGGGGATTTTTAGCGCTTCAGGCGCTTCTTGAAGGATCGCCCCGAGAGCCGCTGCTGCTCGAACAGGGGCGCGCAGTGCCGGGCGCGCACGGCCGAGGGATGCGGCAGCGCCAGGATGCAGCCGGACAGGAGGATGTTAGGGCGGTACTCTCCGTGCCAAACCCAAACCCGGCTCCGAACCCCAAACCTGGCTCCGAACCCCAAACCTGGCTCCAAATCCCAAACCCGGCTCTGAACCCCAAACCTGGCTCCAATCCCCAGTCCCAGCTCCGAACCCCAAACCCGGCTCCAAATCCCAAACCCGGCTCTGAACCCCAAACCTAGCTCCAATCCCCAGTCCCAGCTCCGAACCTCAAACCCGGCTCCAAATCCCAAACCTGGCTCCGAACCCCAAACCCGGCTCCGAACCCCAAACCCGGCTCCAAACCCTAAATCTGGCTCCAAACCCCAAACCCGGCTCCAAAACCCAAATCTGGCTCGAAACCCCAATCCCGGCTCCAAATCCCAAACCCCAATCCCGGCTCCAAACCCCAAATTCCAAACCCCAAACTCCGATACCAGCTCCAAAACCCAAACCCCAATCCCGACTCCAAATCCCAATCCCCGCTCCAAACCCCAAATCCCATCCCTCCGTCTTCCCCTCGCGGCCGCTCTCGGGAATTGCAGCCGCGTCCCCTCCCGCCGCCGCCGCGGGCCGAGGGCGCCGCGCCGTGGCCACTGCCCGCAACTGCACCGCAACTGCACCGCAACTGCACCGCAACTGCACCGCAACTGCACCGCAACTGCTGCGCAGCAACAGGTGCCCCGCAACAACTGCACCGCCACAACTGCACCCCAACAACTGCACTGCAACTGCACTGCCACTGCCCCGCAACTGCACTGAAACTGCACCCCAACAGCTGCCCCGCAACTGCACCACAACAGCTGCCCCGCAACAACTGCACCACAACAGCTGCACCGCAACAGCTGCACCGCCACAACTGCACTGCAACTGCACTGCCACTGCCCCGCAACTGCACTGAAACTGCACCCCAACAGCTGCCCCGCAACAGCTGCCCTGCAACTGCACCCCAACAACTGCCCTGCAACAACTGCACCCCAACAGCTGCACCACAACAGCTGCCCTGCAACAACTGCACCCCAACAGCTGCACCACAACAGCTGCCCCGCAACAACTGCACCCCAACAGCTGCACCACAACAGCTGCCCCGCAACAACTGCACCACAACAGCTGCAGCGCAACAGCTGCACTGCCACAGCTGCACCACGCAGTTCTTCCCTGGCCTTTGGTGTGCCCATGGAAGTTTTGTCGCCCCGCTTGGAATCCCAGAATCAAACGGGTTGGAAGAGACCTCCGAGGTCAAGCCTGACCCCTGCTCCAACAGCACTGCGATTACCAGGTCATGGCACTGAGTGCCACGTCCAGTCTCACCTCAAAAACCTCCAGTGACTCACTCTGACATGCGTGTCTCTATTTCTGTAATGATTCCATAAGGGAAAAACAAGACATGGGCTCAGCAAGCACAAAGGCCTGGATTTTTACATTTGTTGTGACACTCGTGTTTACCACGGACATCTTTACCACCTCTCTAGGCAGGCTATTCCAATGCCCAATTACTCTTTCTTGTTTTCCTGCAAATTACAGCTCTTTCTCAGCAAGAGTTCCCTTCCTGTGAAAGGAATTTGGTTGTCTCAGGCTTGCTGTGGGAGGTTACGTGGCCTGTCCTCCAAGTGAAGCCTGGCGTGATATTGCTGTGTGCTGGTGCTAAGGATGTTAGTGCAGTGGCCCTGAAAGAGGTGATTAATTACCTTTAATATGTGCAATCACTTGATGCAAGACTTTTGTGCACTGAGGGACCTTTGTACGTAGGGTTGGCACTCACTGAAGGGCTGGCACACGAAGCATCCCGTGCAGGAACAAACACACGCACAGACAGACACAGACACACACACACACACACTCCAGGTTTCCACGCCCATGACATTTGCCAGGCCAGAAGACAGTCACATATGAACAAAAACACCCCTCACCTCCCCAGCTGTAACACACTGCCTGCAGAAAGGGGAATTTCCATGCTCAGCAGGTCACCCACTCCCACCCTCCTGTCCCACCCTTCTAGGTCCTCTGCACCCTGTTCCCTTCACCCCATCAGCCCTGGTGGGCTCCTTCTCTCCGCCACGATCTCTTGAGATGCCTTTTGTCTCAGACAGCTCATCACCCTGCCCCTCACCTGCTGAGATCAGCCGCTTTCCTACCCGGGGCAAAAAAAGGAATAAAAAATGAACTCTGGGAATAATAAAGAGTTCAGAAAGCTTTCAAGTTGAAAATTAAATAAATAAAGGGAAGGAGGCAGGGAGGATTGCATGGTGCTTTTGATGAATTCCCTCTCTTCCCAGCCCGCAAGACCGTGTGGTAAATAAAATGAAGTACAGTCCTGACAGACACAAAGCTGGACTGTCTGTTTATGGATGGTGAGAGTGCCAATATTCCAGGGGGACTATGCAGAGCGAATCTGTCAGGGAGTGGGAGCACATGTTCTGGAGTGTGAAGGTACATGCTTCACATTAAAAACAAATCCTTCAGACTGTGCAGAATACCCTAAGTCTACATCTGCCACACTAAGTTATTTCTATTACGTTCTTAAAATTCATCCTGAATTTTATTTTCCACATCTTGGGAGTGTTAGATCTGCAAAACATTGTTATGAGTGCAGCTGTTGTGAAGTTCAGCTCTGAATAAGTATGTAGCTGAATGTTGGCTGGAATTCTGATTTTTTTACCTCTGAATATTTTCCCATCTTTTGGAAGCTGCCCAGTTTGAGAGAAGCATCACTTCTGCTCCCACTGCACATCTCAGGGTGATGTGGAGATGTTCCCTTTTCACGCCTGACTCCCCCCAGCTCCAGCACCACCTTTTCCCATTCCCTCCTCCCAGTCCCTCAGCACCAGCTCCCTCTGCGGCTGCTTTTGCTTCACTATTTCCATTACTTTGGCCCAAAGAGCCACATCTGATGCCACTGATGCCACAGCCACTGGAAATAATTTCAAGGAGCAGAAAGGAGCCTAACATGGCCAGGCAAATGACATTGATTTTTAATCCTTTGTTGCTGTTACCACCTAGTGACAGAGGAAGGAGACTCCAGGATGGTTTGTGCTGCACAGCAATTTAGTGTAAATTTTGGGTGAGGTCTTTGATCACCCCAGAATGTAGTCGTGTGTATTACCAGGCAAACACCACCCAAGGGAAACATGCCCAGTGAGGAGACATGGTTTAGTATCAGCTAATAACCCTATTGATTGATTGATTGATTGATTTTCATGAGTTATAGCTACATTATATACAGCCCCCTGCATTAGATTGCAGTTGGATTTTCAAAGTGCCATTTCTCAGAAGTAAGGTTTTAATAAAAGCTTTCCTTCCAACGAAAGCCACACACTCTGTATCATCCTAACAGAGCAGTGTCACAGGTTTGGATCTACAGTTCAACAACAAATTAAAACATTTTTTTCTTGTCTGCACACACATGAACACACAGGTTGGAGTACAAGGCAAACCTCTCCACTGTTAGCAGCTACAAAACAGGCCAGTTTGTTCCCTCTGACCCCCTTTTCACTTAGGGGTGGAGGAGAAGAACACTGAGTATTTCTTCTCTGTTCCTACACATCAACAGAGCTGCAAGCTATCATCTTTCTCTGGCTGGACTTTGCCAATAGAAACAGAACAAAACATTTCAGCTCAGCACTCCTGACTTCCAGCTCTTCCTACAGGACCTTGTCTGAAAAATCTCTTTCCTCAGAAAACAGTTCAACCTATTCCCATCCTTCAGCTGGAGCCAAAGGCACCAGCACAACCTCGCCAGGTTTGAGTTGTATCTCTGTAGATCATTCAAAGTCCTGACTTGACATGAAGCAAAACCCCAAAAAAAGAAAATAAAAATCCCTACCACCCCCCTCCCCCACATGTCTTGGATTCCAAATCTTGGCTCAGGTATCAATTAAAAAGAATGAAAAAAAAAGCCACGTGAAAGGAAGTTCTGGAAAATATTCTTTCCCCTGACTTCTCAAAATCAAGGTCCCTGGTGCTTACTGGAGGTTTTCACATGCCATTTTTACATCATTGCATTCTCCCCTCAGGTGGATGTTGCGAGCATCCTGTTTGTGTGTCAAACCTGCAGATGCTCTTGGAACAGCCACTGGCATCCTCTCCTACACACACCAGGGTTGAAGGAAAGCCACCTAGTTCATGCTGAAGAGCTGCTCTCTTGCAGGCTCCCCCTGCTCTGAGGCATTTGCTGCACACACAGCACATTTAGGTGAATATTACAATTGCAGGCATGTGAACTTCTCTGCACTGCCCAGGTCACAGAAAGGTGTGTCCTGTTCCCTCCAGCACTCAGACTGGTGTTTTTCACATCAACAAACATCTCCCACCAAGAGGCTTCACCCCAGTGAGAAAGATCCTGCAGAATCATGATGAATGCTGTGAGTGTTTCCTGCCCCCACCAGACCTCACCCAAGTGCTGCTCAAGGACAGGAACTGAGGTTCTTGTTTGCTCTCAAATCTGCCCTTCGAGGAAATACAGGGGCAACTGTGCTGGCAGAGATGAATCACCAACCCCAGAGAAAGGTCATGCAGGCAGTTGTGTGAATAGCATAAAATTAGGAAAAAGAAAAGGTGACTTGATCAATGTGAAAGGTTATTTTGGTGGAGAAGAAAAAGAGACGCTGCTGTCTGTACATTAAATATGAGAACAAATGCATTCAGAGGCAACATTTGCAACAATCAAGACAGCAATCCCTGGCACTGCTGTAAGAGACAACTTGCTTCCCCTTCTGCTTGCTTCAGGTTTTATGATACACCTCTGGATTTGAAATTTAAAAAATGACGAAAAAAAATAGGAAGAAAATGGAGAGGAAAGAAGGACCTTAATGAGGTTGCAATATTCAGTCCTGAGGACAGTGCCTGGTGTGCGTGGTCCACAGAGCACCAAGGCTAGAGGGTGGGAGCAAGGGCAATGTGTGAGTCTGTAAGAAAAGCAGAGGGCAGGCCACATATGCATTCAAATAAAAGAATTAACACAAGAATTTGAAATTAAAGCACACTAAATATCACACACTCAGGAGCACACAGTTCAGCTGATAACTCTCACCTACAGAGATCAAACTACAGCACAAAAAAAGTAGTTACAAACAGAAATCCAATCTAGCAGCCCTTCACTTTTGACCTGGGATCTGAAGCCATACTTTTCTGGTCCAATTTTACTTCTGTTCCAAAACTGTAACACTACAAAAAGCAGTACATATAGTACTCACTTTTGTACCTGGCAAGTCTCCCTAACCTACTCAGGATTTGCCAGGTTAAAAATAGACATCGAAGATTTGAAGTGTGGCAGGTGACTCAAGCAAACACCTTCTCCCACATGAAAAACCCTTTAGTTGATGGATTTTTATTTTTTTTAATGAACCCAGGGCAGATCTACAAGTCATTTTCTTACCATAGTGAACTACACTCCATAGTGCAACACATTAATGATGTTGCTCAAAGCACCCTGTGTACGATGGGAGAAAGTGCAGAAAGTTCCCCTCTTGAGGGAACAGAAAATTAGCTCAGAGAAGCAGAAACTTCCTTTAAACAACCACTGGGAGTGGGAGAAGGGGAACGACCTTCCAGGACTACCTGTTGCACACTGAGAATAATAAGGACTTCACGGAGTGTGTAACCAGCTCGTGGGGACACTGAGAGCAGAAGGAATCTGCAAAGGAAGCAAAGAGCTCAGAATTTCAAGGTGAAAGGGTGAGAACTGGAAGATAGTAGCAGCAAAAATCATTTTCTTTTAAGCCCATTTCCTAATTTGCAATGCTCTACTTCCTGTAAGCAGATAGGAAAATAGGAGGGCTCTAAAGGAAAATAGAAGGGCTCTAATTGTCTCCAGTTTTCCCCAGGATGCAGGAGGCCAAGGGAAGCACATGGTGGGATATAACACGTTTTTCCTGATGCAAAGTCCACATTTAGGGCACTCTGTGTACAAGTGAATTGGAGATACATAACTGTCCCAAAACACTGCTGGTAACTGCACCACCTCCCTGCGATTGCAACATGACATGATTGCTCATTAAACTTGCAGATTTATAGAATGTTTCTGACTTCCAGGACATGAGAAATCACAGTTTCTGTCACGACAAGCAAGCTGCAGGACAGTTTTGCTTAGCAACTTTCTACATGTGAAGTCACACATCCAAGAAACACCAGGATAACCAGACACTCTGCTCAGGTCTGTGCAGGACAGGGCTGGTGTTCTGGTGTTCTTTTCAGAACAGTTTCAAAAATGTCTGTGCCTCCTACTTAGCAGTGTCAGCTGGCTGCCAGGATTTGTCAGCCAGAGCTTGTGAGCATCCAGCTTTCTTCAGGTTTGAATCAAAGCCCTCTGTTACATAATGCAAAAGCATTAGGGCAAACACAGTGTTTGCACTCCCAGTGCAAAATTGTTTGTGGCTGGTTTTCCCTGATGTAAAAACCCCTAACAGCGTTTTAATTAGAATGCTCTAACATGGTATTTTTATGATCTACTGGTTTTATTGTCACCACCCAGTGCCACTGCTTGTGTTTAGCAGCCAGCTGTCAATGGGTGGCACGCTGGGCCAAAGCAGGAGCTGCCTTGTCAGTCCCTTCTTTCTCACTCGTGCTGCTCACAAACCAGCCCTCCTGGGCTCCAACCTGACACATCCAGGAGACCATCCCAGTTTGGGCCAGTAATAAGGACAATTGACTTCCCTAGGCGTGTTTCTTCATTTGAACCTTTTAGTGCCATAACATCTCTTTTTAGTGGCAACCTTTACAGCGTTTCTCGTAAGCCAAAGTTTCCAGTTCCAGGAGAAAAAAAAAAATTACTGTCCATCTGAGCCTTTCAGATGCACATCAGCCTGAAGACAAAGCGTTCTGCTGTAATAAACCTGCATAATGGAACACCAGAGGAAAATCCTAAAGTTCAACTCGATGCATCACGGCTAATCTGCAGAATGGGATTTTCTTGCCACTAATCTTGTTAGGGCAAGGGCACTGTGCAAATATAACTAAACACATAATTACTGAGGAGATATTAAAATGATCGATTCCTTTCAATAAAAAATGCAAACTTTGAGAGGAATTCATTAATACTCGGAATCCAGCCACATAATAAATACTACTAATGAACTGAGAAAAGGGAATAGATGAACAAGTACTGACATGATGTCTTATGCTTATTGCTGTTAAAGAGCATCTGACAATTACTCCATTTGATATATAATTCTCGCAAGAGAAACACTAGAAAGACTTGCTAAAAATATGTTTGTACATATATATACACATTTTACAGAGGCATTAGGATGAAAACCAATTTAATTTACTCCTAAGAAGGCCATATTACCATTTTCATCCCCCTTAAGCTGTGTTTACATTAGCAAACAGGGCTATGAACCAGCTGTTGCCATTGAAGTAGCAGTCAGTTAGCCAGGCTGCTTCAGTGGATAATTTTCCATAGATTTCCAGTGCAGGCTGAGACAAAGCCCACCAGTACCTGTACATTCACTGCTCCTTAATCTCACTGGCATTTCACAGATCCACTTCAGCAGGAAAAGAGCTCTGAGATAATCAAGTCTAACCTGTGAGCTACTACCATCACTAAGTGCCATGGCCAGTCTTTCCTTAAATACACCCCCACATCCCTGAGCAGTCCATTCCAGTGTCTAATCGCCCTTTCTGTGAAGAAATTCCCTCCTATTGTCCAACCTAAACCTCACCTGGGGCAGCTTGAGACTGTCCTCTCATCCTGTTGCTGGTTGCCTGGGAAAAGAGGTCAATCCCCAGGCAGCTACACAGCCTCTTTCTGCAGTTGCAGAGAAGGAGAAGGTCACCCCTGAGCCTCCTTTTCTTCAGGCTGAACATCCCCAGCTCCCTCAGCTGCTCCTCATAGGGTTTATATTCCAGCTGAAATTTTATTACCAGGAAGCTACCTTATCACCATAATATTTCCCTTTACAGCCCTAGAACAGGTATCCTGAATATCACAGCTTGACGGGTTGAAATCTTTAAAACATCCGTTCAGATGCTTATCAAGGGCTGAGGGATTGCCTCCAGCTCTGGGCAGGAGATGAATCTGCCACCAGAAGTCACCCACAGGCCATCCTGCCAGCTGAGACTCCACCAAGCCTCTGGATTTCCTCCAGACAGAGCAGGGACGGTGCCAGCGCTGTTGTTGCCCCTACAGCTACAAGAGGTCGCTCCTTTCTACTGCTGAGCTGAAAATGAGTGTTAAAAAACAAAGAGGATTCCTTGCAATCAACAGGCAGCACTGTGCATTCCAGGTTTGCTTACATGGCATAACAGGCTGTGGGGTGACGGATAGGGTTAAAGCTAGAGGAGATTCAGAATTCCAGGGTGAAAAGCAGCTCCCTGGATGGACTGAGGATGACATGCTCCCCAGTGAAATGACAACCATCTGCTCAGAGGATCAGAACAGAGCGTGGGACAAAGTGGAAACCACGTGGCCCCCTCCACTCTAATCCCAGCAGAAAGGAGGAACACTGGGGTACTGAGAGCATAAAATACCTGACACATGAGAATCAAAATGTTCTGCTGCTGAAGCCAACAACCATGCCACACCCTCTCCTCAGGTGCCCAAGCCACAACCACCTTGCCCTCCATTAGGTACACCAATCGGAAATAAAAGGTATTTATGACTGGAGCCACTCAAAACTTCACCCACACATAAAGAAAATGGTATTAAAGTAAGTTGGGGACAGGGGGAAAGTGGGAGAAGACCTTCACTGAAACTGCTGGGGTCAGTTGAGGGGCTGAGCCCCTCTTCTCCCCGCACAGGGATGCCTGGGGTGAGAATTATACTCTGTGCATTAAATGCTGCTTTCAGGTCTAGAGCTTTTGCTTGTGCTTACCCCAGAGCATATTGGTAAACTGCTTCACATCACTTTGTGTTTGCTTCATATATGTATCAGCAGGCTGCTTTAAAACAGACTTTTGCAGTAGACACTGTTACTGACAACCTTTGAACCTTATTAACCTGTCACAATTTGTATTAATAAAAGTGTTATTCCATAACTGTTAAAGTGAGTCCTCTGAGGTGCCAGCAGTGGAAAACACCTTGGCAGGACCTGCTGAGGGCTCTTGGCTCTGTTGAGCCCTCCCTAAAAGGGTCAAAGTTCTCTCCAACCTTGTGAATCTGTTGATGAAGGGTCTCACTACAAGAAACACAGAGACAGAGGGGCTGACTAAAGGAAGAGTTACAAATCACAGCACTGAACATGGCAAACTATTTAGCACAATTACAGATTGTCACACTGAATGTTGAAAAGGTACCCATTTGGGCCTTTAGGTAGGCTTTTGTCCTCACCTGTAGAGGAATGCAACTTTCAACACAAAAAAGGACACTCTTCTTCTGAATTTCAAATTTTGGCTGGTTTTTAATTATTACACATCAGTAGCTGAAGAAGCTCCAACTCGGCTGCCTACTGGCAAAAAAACATTCCAACACAGTATTTGAACTTGTGCTTAGAAAATGTTAAGGAGAAAGCAAGATCCAGACTGTCCATAAAAATCAGTTCTGTACATACCTGAATCTTTTTGTTTTCCCTCACCCACCCATACTTTGCCATTTGTCCTCCTTAACAAACAGGGGAACAGTTCTTTTGGTTTGCTATGTTATAGGGAATGTTTCCATTTTTACAACTTGAATTGGTGAAGCTATAAAATTAGAACAAAACTCACAATCAATCCAAACAAGGTGCATAAAAAGGCGCTTCCATTTCATTTCACTTCTAATCCCGTATAAATAGATAAAGCTTAAAAAAAAATCAAGTTCTGCAATGGCAATAATTTCAGTTATTAAGTAGTATTTGGATACTTTTCTTAGTATGACCTATCCTTGTGACCACCCAGTGTTAAAATACTGACTTCTAGTCAATGTAATAAAGCAGCTCAGGGTACACAAAATACTTCTTTTGAGGAAACATACAAAAATCACAACTCTTATATTAAGAACTCTGTTAACATGATATACAAAATAACTGTCAAAGCATTTGGTTCATACAGTGCTGCTGCAAGTTATGGAATGAACTACCTGATCCAAGAGAGTCAGTGCTAGAAAGGGGTGCCTGGGCAACCATCTCAAAATTGCCTGCTTGGGGACACAGATAGAACAGTCTGGATTCATGGCAAAGCTGGAATCATAAGGTAAAAGGAAAGGAAGTTACTCATCCAAAGGAAACAAAAGGACTTCAACAATGCCAAGTTCTCTGCAATGTCTCATTGAATCACAGTTAGAACATAAACAGCAGCTGCCTCCATTCCTCCAGTCACAGAATTTTGTCTGCCCTCTCCAAAAGCTCCTAAAGCTGCAGATGGTTTTCTTGGGACTTAGATGTCCATATAGACACTTGCCCATCCCAAATTCCAAAAGCCAGATGCAATGACTTCCTACTACATCTCAGGGAAGAGTTTAAACTGGAGAGTTCAAGAGTTTAAGTCCTGAAGAGAAGCAATCTGCAAGTCTGTGCACCCGAAGTCACCCAGCTCACTCCACATCCCTGCCAAGCCATATTGAAATGTAACCATGTTTTGTAACAAGAATAACCAAACTCACTCCACTCTGCCTACAGTGCAAAACCTGAAATAGTTGACAGTTCTTGGAAAGGTGCCCACAAGCATCACCTGTGTTAATACTTTAGCCTCCGTGTCTGTTTGCCACCCAGACAATCTTATTCAGAACAGAGACATGGCATGGGTGCACCCACCCACCCTCACCCAGCTGGGGAACAGCTGCTCAGAATTTCTGAGGCTCAAACACAGTCAGTTCCTTCCCATCACAGAACTCTCGCAGTTGGGATGACTCGTATTTTATGGAGGGTCTCTCAATTTGCATCCCAGGCTCCAGAGCATTCTGCCCGACTATTTTAAGGTTCACAAGCTTTATTTTCCAGGTATTATTCCTGATGGGACAGCTGATGAGTCCGAAGATTTGCTCAAAGATGCCCAAACAAGTGTTGTCTCTGTGCACCGTGCCAGCCACTGCCACCAGAACCAGCCCATGTGGAGACATGGCACATCTCAGTCCATTGCCATGCAGATTGGGGTTGAATAGAAGACATTCTTCTTTGACCAAGGAGAGCAGACGAAGGCTCACCATGTCTGCACCGACGTATTGCTCCACGTTCTTTTCCAAAGTGTTGTAGCAGAACTTCATTTTGGCATCCTCCCAAAAATGCTGTGGTCCCCAGCTTTCCTCAGATTTTACTCCCAAAGGATGTTGAGAATTCAGGAGTTCAAAGTACCACTGGCAGAATTCTCCTCCTAGACCATCAAAGTCATCTTGTGGTGACTTTTGTCCCTCTCCATGACTCTGCAATCAAACAGAATTTTTTTCTTAGAACTATTCGGCCTTAACATGCAAAATTACCACTCAGAACAACATAAAATCATGAAAACCCTAAAGCATCAGTGGTGAGAGCCACAAGAATGAAGAGAAAACAAATAGAAAGATGTATGTGACAAGTGAATCAGCTGATCTTTTCATACTTTGTGAATGTGTTGTAAGTTCTTTGGAGGCTTCCACTGCTCAGTGCAACAGGTTATCAAGAGTGACTGAGCTCAGCCAATCCAAATGGTGGGGCTGTTGCCCATGAGGGCTCTGAAGAACAGCAAGGTGGCCAATTACAACCACAGGGCAAACACCCAAGGCAAATAAAATACTGAAAGTTCCTTACTCCGCCAGGATTTGCTGAATGTCAAAGTTCTGAACTTCCAAATCACTCTCGATTGCCAAAACACATTCAGTTACACTGTGTTAAGAGTTACTAATATCAAGGGAAAACAAAGGACACGGACCTGGCACTGCTGCAAAATTTGAATCTCAGTGGTATATAAATTTGCTGAAATCTAACTGCAAGAGGCAGAAGGAAAACAGCTTACAGGGAATGCTACTTTGGTTGCCCTGTCTCCAGAAGGAGAACAGGACCACTTATAAAAAGGCACTTTTCTCTCCATTCCCTCCCTGCCACCACCACTTTTTAGACCACAGACTGTCAGGTGTTCTTGCTCTACAATCGACTATGGACACCATCTCTTTGCTCTTCTGGGATGAGCCCTGCCAAGGGGACCTGTGCCTGTGTGGCTGGAGGATGACTGGGAATCCTGGATCTGTAACAGAAGTTTAAGAAGATCCACCACGCTAAAAAATTACAAGGGCCTCTGCAGGGCTTCTGTGCCATTTTCACACTGTCTTCAGTTGCCCTTGAACCCACAAAATTATTTGTGAATATCCTCTACTTTAGTTTACAGTACAATTTAAAATTGAAAAGCACAGAGAAGACCCTACACATTAGAGTTCAAAAGCACTAAAATATTGTGTAAAATGAAGCAGAAGAGTGTGCTCTGCAGGTGATACATTGGCACAGACACATTTAAATGATGTCATTAAAAAAATCCCAAACACCAAACCAAACAAAACCAACAACAACAACAACAACAAACACCTAAAAAAAAATATCAAGGCAAAAAACCAAAAACACATAACTATAAGCAAAACCAAACCAAGAGCTAAAAAGAAGTGGTATCTTCCTAAATATGTGAAGAGCCACATTTTGGATGCGGATTACAACACTTAACACTCCAAAAGCAATGCTAAGCAGCCACCCTACAGTGTTTCAGAGAGCAGCACTCACCTCTGCCCCAGGATTTCTCTGCCCTGACCCCGAGGCACTTGCTGTGAGCTGCCCATTCCAGTACTGCCTCACACGATCAATCAAGAGATGCTTCTCAGAGGAAGGAGGAGCTGGAATTCCTTGTGCTGCCAAATACTTAAAGATTATTTCTCGGTAGACTTTCCTGCGCCTCAGAAGTTCTTCCACGTTCTGGCTGTAAACCAGAACGGCGTGAATGGCCTCTGCAAGCAAAAAAAGGGAAGTCAGCAGTTGCTTCTCTCACAGTTAAAACCCAAACCCACCTGACCAGCACCTCCAAACACAGTCCAAGACAAGGCTAAATGAAACGAGCAGACTGAAAAGTTTGTTTGCAAACTGAAATCTGACCTCAAGGGATTAGACAGAGAAGATAGAAGACTTGAAAACACTGTTTGGAAAACAGTGCTGTTTTTAGTGAAGGCTTTGATACCTTGTAATCCCCAATTTTGGTAGTCACGGCTGCCTGGAACTTAGTATGTATTATTTAAGACTGATGAAAAGTACCCAACTTCTTCTTCCAAATAAAATCACTAATATTTGTAAAGTATTCTTAAGCTGTTTATAAACTTCAAGAGCTCAAAATCTACCACAAGCCAGTGATGTCGGGGTTTAGAAATGCAACAACCAACTGTATTTACAGCACAGAAACTACAGCCAGCCAAGCGATTTACAGAAACAACGAGGAGATGAACTGAGGTGGGTACTTTTGAACCACGTGCGCTATCTTGGAGAGGTTTGGAGTGGCCACATAGACCTTGGGGGGAGCTTCAGACAGAGAAGCCCAGCAAGACCCTCAGAGACCTCAGAAGGACATGAATATATGCTAATAAGTGTTGGGAAGAGCCATGAATGTGTAACAGGAACGTGGGGAATGCAAAATAAATAATGATGTTGACCATGTAGCAGTAATAGACCAGTGCCTGCCTTCCAAAACCCACAAACTGTTAGAAGTTAATCCTTTAAGTGCCACTTCCAGGCGACACCAGTGGCCTCTGCCTGCACACTCTGCGGCCTCTCAGCAGCTCAGCCTCGGCCTGCTCGGCTCCAGGGGCGACCCCCTGGGCAATCCCAGTCCTGCAGGGTGCCCAGAACCATCCCCGGGGCAACCCCGGTCCTGTAGGGTGCCCAGAACCACCCCCGGGCACCCCCGACACAGGGCCGGGCCCGGTAACACCCCCATAGCACCCCCTGTAACACCCCAGTACCAGGCCCCGGTAGCACCCCCGGCGTCACTGCCGATCGCAGGCTCCGGTCCCAGGACCCGGTAGCAACCCCAGTACCAGGACGCGGTCCCACCCCCATAACACCGCCGGTCCCCCCCCGTTCCCAGGCCCCAGTACCAGCCCCATAACATCCCCGTTCCCACCCCGTTCCCACCCCCAGGCCCCGTCCCCATCCCCGCTCGGGGCTCACCCTGCCGGCTCTCGGGGTGTACCAGCCGGCTGGTGACGGTGTCGGTGAGCGCCAGCAGCTCGTCGGTGCCCAGCAGCTCCAGCAGGTCGCGGCACCCGGCCCGCTCCCGCTCGCTCAGCCCCGGCCCCGACCCCGCCATGCCGAGCCCTCCGTCCCCACACGGGAGTGCCGCCCGGGAACGGCGCCCCGCACGGCGGTTCCGCCCGGGAACGGCGCCCCGCACGGCGGTTCCGCCCGGGTAGCGCTGCAGTGCCCGCGGCAGGCACGGCGGAGAGGGGCTGGTAATGGAAGGTGTTTGTGAGGGACTGCCCTGTCCTCCTGCCGGGGCGGGGAGCTGAGCCCATCGCCGGGAAAGAGACCGCGTGTGGGGCGGGAGCGGCGGGGCCGGGAGGGGCGTCCCTGTCATTGTGGGGGATATCCCTGTCATGGTGGGGTATCCCTGTACAGGGGGATATCCCTGTCATTGTGGGGTATCCCTGTCCTTGGGTGGGATATCCCTGTCATTGCGGGGTATCCCTGTCCTTGTGGGGGATATCCCTGCCCTTGTAGGCATCCCTGTCCTTGTAGGCATCCCTGTCATTGTGAGGTATCCCTGTCCTGGTGGGGGGCATCCCTGTACAGGGGGATGTCGCTGTCATTGTGGGGAATATCCCTGTAATTGTGGGACATCCCTGCCCTGGGGGGATATCCCTGTCCTGGGGGGATATTCCTATCCTGGGGGGGACATCCCTGTCCTTGTGAGGACATCCCTGCTGATGCTCTCAGGCACAGGGGCTGGTCCTGTGCAGGGATGAAGGTTGGAGTGGATGATCCCTTCCAACTCAGCATCAACGTGGCATCATTCCATGATCTCTAACTCTGCTCTCCCACCCCTGCAGCCAAAGGAATGCTTCCAGGAGGTTCCACTGTGACCCTGCCTGGCCCAGAACTGGTCTCTGGGCACGCAGAGACTGCCCCTCCTCCCATCCGTGTTTACTTCAGTGCCAAGTTCTCCATGGCTGATGCAGAGCCCGCACACCCACTCTTGTGGCGGAGGACTCCTACAAACAAGGCTTCCAGCAGGATCCAGCTGTGTGTCAGATCCTCGGGGATGGTGCTCAGTGTGCCAGCTGCAGTCCAGGCAGATGCTCCCGGCAGGAACAGCCTTTGGAAGGGAACTGATAGGCTTCAAGCTGTGGGAACGTCGACAGTGGTCGCTGGACCAGCTCATCTTGGAGTATCTGTGACACCTGTGACACCGAGAAAGTCATCCAGGTTATGGGATCCCTTGGGAACTAATGCCAGGGATGCATGTCCCCAGGAGTGGGAGATCTGACAGCACAGCACCCACCCAAGGAAAGGAAGTTCTGTAAGCCAAAGCTGCTTTTTTACCATGTGCAAGGCCTCAACCTTGTGCTGCTCCTCCTCGTGGCAAAGGAGGAAAGAGGAACAAAAAAGGGGAAAGAAGACAGCAGAAGCTCCAGCTGAGCCAAGTACCATAAGCCACGTGCCAAGAAAAATAAAGACTGACCTTAGTGTGGCAGAAAAGGTGAGCACTCTCACCAAGCCCATGCTTTAATAGGGGTGTCTAAGGAGGCCACCTTTGAGTGCTAAAGCTGCCTGTGATTCCAAAACCAGGAAGACCTAGATTCTGCAAAGGCACACAAACTGTCACTGCAGACACAAGGTAAAATTACTGATGATGCTTCTGCACAAACCACTGAACACAGCATCGTGGTAGGCTCCGTTCAGAGCTCTGCTAATAAATGCTGCCCTTAAGATCTTGTAAACCTACAGCAGAACACCCACAGGAACAGAGAACACATTCCTACCCCGATATGTTTTACATGATTTGTTTCCTCTTTGAGATGTAAGAACAGTCCATGCAGATCTCCCAGGTCCAACAGGAAGAAAACCAACACACATTGAGCTTGAGTAGCAACTGTTCCCTTGAGCTACAGCTCAAAATAGACCGGAAACAGCTCACCCAATTTTGCCCATGAACTGTTAAGTCCAACATTCAGATAAACATGGAGTCTTAGAGCATCTGGAAAGATTGAACATAATAATGCTTATCATCTGCTGGGCCATATTTCTCCTCCTGTGTACATTGATTTAATGTTCTTGATGTAGTTGGGACAACCTGTAACATCTTCTGGTGACAAGCTAAGGCTCATGCATGGCCTTGCCACAGAGCAGTTACATATTCCACGCAGCCAGTTACTTGCACGCTCTTCATGGACAAGAAAGACCTCTCCCCAAACATAGAGTGCATCATTCTGCTTATCTGTGGAGTTTACAGAGCAAAATCATCATGCTTTAGCAGTTAAGTGGCCCTCCCACCCCCCATTTTGAAGCTTAGTTTATTCAAATCCAAATATCCACACATCCGGAGCATCTTGACACAGGTGCCATGCAACTATCAGGTACCAAACACAACACAGCAGCTATGAATATTGCAGGAGTATTTTCAGAGTGATTCTCCAAAAGACAAGATCAATTTCTATCAACAACAAAGACAATGTTTTATTGAACAAATCTATGTACAGTACAAAAGGTTTTTAAAATGAAACACTACTGTAGATTTATTGCAGTTTGATGGCTCAGTTTTAATTTGTACTCTTATATAAAATGCAAAGTAAAATAATTTAACATTCAACAAGGAAGCACAAATTTCCTTTCTTGCTGAACCTGTAACAGCTTTTACAAATTAAGAGTCCCAAAATGCATACACTGCATTTAATCAGAAAGGTGTTATACAGTACCAAATAAATTAAGAAAATAGTAACACTACCACCTTTGGGTCTTTTGTCCATAGCACTGGTGTTAAACAATAAAAGAAATGAGTACAGCTGAACCTTCAATGTGATATTAAAATCACAAAGTTTAATGTTATAAATTATCCAAACTATACAATTTATATAATTTTAATGAATATGGCTAAAGAACCAAAGTACCAGTGACCTTTCCCCACAGATATGACCACTTGCCACCTACTTTCAGTATTTCTTTGCTGTGAGAGGTGCCTACTGAGTGACAACTCTTTGAAATCAGAACTTCCATGACCTTTACAGTGAAACATGACTGGCTTAGAGAAGAGAGTCCTAAAAGGAAAGTCCAAATCCAAGTTGCAGCCAACTGGAGGAACGTGATTAGAATACAATTACCAACACTGAATGCACAGACTTTGATCCAACAAAGCTCCCAAGCTCATGTGTAACTGCAGGCAGCTTTAGGGGAGTTCCAGGCTTACATTACACACGTACCTTAGTGTTTATTGAATCAAAGTGATACATCTTGAAGGATTTGCAATTATTTCATACAATGCTTAATGCCTGGGGAAAAAAAACCAAGACAAGTTTCAGATCTAGATTTTTAACCTTTTTCAGCCCTAGAAGTTGCAGTCTTAGTAATACTCAACATACTACGGAATCCTTAAAAAGCATGTAGAATTATCCCCCACACATGACAAGGATCTTTTTGCTTCTGATTAAAGGTCCTTAACACTGCAACTATCTGAGAATACCAGCGGGTATCAGAGAGCAGCTTAAAGAAAATGCAATGTCTTTTGAAGTAAAAATCGTGACTTAAAAATGTTACCACCCTCTTGCCACTTTAGGTCAATTTAACATCTTTCTGGTGTTAGGTGATGCTAATTTTCACCTACAGAAGAAATGCAGGTTTCCTGTTCTCCAGAGTGTACATACTGAACACGTGATATAAACAAATGGTGGTGTCCAAGAAAAGCATCTTTGAACAAAAAGGAGTTTAATGCAGGTACAAAAAATTATGGTCACAGTTTATGCATGTACACAGATGCATTTATCTACACACTTAAACCAAAGAAAATACAAGTCTCAATCATGTTTTTAAAGCATCTTCAAACACATGGAGCTCCAGGGAAAAGGCAAAAAAGCACCAAAGATTAAAGGTACATTGAAAAGATTTTACACAAACATTTTTGCCATATCTATTGACTCGGTTTCCAGATTTTTAGAACTGTAATACTGTAAAATTAACCTTTTTTTTTTTTCCAGATATATTTAAGCAAATTTAACTAGATTAACAATGTTAAGCAAAGAAAGGGGAGCCTGGGAACATTCAACATGAAAACTGGGTCCTTAAAAATTAGTTGGTAACTTGAAAGCAAAAAATATCAAAGTGCATTTGTCTGATAAGGACCCCATTAATTTAAAACAAACTTTTAATGTATTTATATATGTAAATATATATATAGTGTGTATATATGTATATATAATGAATGATGCACTTAAATCAGGTTTTTTGCAACTGCAAAAAAAAATTCTTTGGTGCCTCAAACGTCACACAAATCTCTGAAAGTAGGCCATCATCGGTATTAATGTAATGCACACATACCTGTGATCATAATTTTATAACCTTTCTTGTCAATCCAACTCAAGGCAAAAATTTTCTAGAATCCAACAGTAGGATTTTGAATTTGCATTCTTTTTCCCTCCCAGGAGGGGAAAAGAAAGCAGAATTAATGCAAATATCTGGTTACTTTCACAAAGGATTATTAGCAGAGGCATTACTGAACTATTGAGATTAGTGCCAGAACTACTTCACAGTCCTACAAGAAAACCCTTGGGTTTGCAAGAGTGAGCCATTGCTACAAAGAACAAGGGGGGTTTATGCACCTCTTGATTTTTTAGCATTAGTTTTTACATACCTGCTGATTTTAGCCCTACACATGCTGTGATGAACTATTCCATAGATAAGCCAGCTGAGCAGGAACAGTTGGGCTTTGCTAATCCCACATTTCTGTGATGACTCCACCTCTGAACACCAGTTTTCACCCCACACCTCCCCTGCCTACAATCACCTTAAAGTTGTACCTGCATAGAACACCATCCCAAATAAAAAGCTGTTAGGTGGCAAGACAGTAGATGATAAATTAGAGGATAAATTAGCACAGTAATCAGACAATGTGCATGTTTGCCACATGTTTGCCACACCTCTGCTTGGGGTGAAGACCAAAAACTACAATGGCATCCTTTGGGTTTCCAAATGTCCTGTATTTCCACGTTTCATACAGAGCTGAAGGACTCACACTTCCTGCCTTCACATTCTGATTGTTTCTATAGACAGGGAATTTCAAATAAAGTGCTTAACATTTAAGTAACTCCTTCACCAACTTCTGGGAAAGGCTGTCTTTTCAAGGGATGCTACTAAATAAGGTTCCAATGTGTCTTGGCAGATTGAGTCGATACCTGTTTCCTCCCTTCCTCTAGACAGTAAATAAGTAGTTACAGTACTGAGTTGTGGCCTACCATCATTTATCACAGATGTGAAACAGGCTCTTCCTCATCACCTTTCCCCCCCAACCTGACATGTGCTCTCCTTTTCTCTGCCTTCTCAAGTTCTCTTCAGTCATACCGACAGCTGAGGGACCCCTGTATTTGCATAAGAATATTTCTGCTGAAATCCACCTGATCTGTGCATGTCCTGCTTGCACTGGCCTTCCCACACTTAGATGTTTGACAGGACACCCTTGATGTACCCCTTTACCTTGGCCTTGCAAAGGGCTTCTCTTGCATTCATCTGACTTTCACTGTGTGTAAGTTTCACACTTCGTATCACATCAACTCACTTCTCCTTGCATGTGCTGTATTTCAAGTTTTTTTGGCTATTCCAGCATTCCATCTGCCTTAGATTTCTCTCCACATTCCTCTTTGGATTCTGAGTGTAAATTCATTAAATGAGCATATAATGGACTCACGCACTTGAACTTTGAAAAAAAGAATGTATGATTCCTATGCATTTCTTCTCCACAGTCTAATAATGTAAAACCTTGTTGAATGGTTCCTTCCCAGCTGTGTGGAAAGACACCCCTTTAATGACACAAACTAAAGCAGCAGCTTTCAGACTTGGCTGGTTTCATTTCCACGAGGCAATTAACATCTCTGCTTTCTCTGCCTGCTCAACTGTATGCCTTATTTCCCTTAAGCCTTCATGCTAGAAAAACAGTGCCATTAAGCTTCCATCACTTATTTGGAATGAACATGGCTTTTCGGATAACTGGTACTTTGGGGATTTTGTAGCAACCTTTCTGGACTCACGACCTGCCGAGCTCCTATTACTCCTCTGTGAGTTTTCTCTAGAAAATGTGCTTTGTCTTTATCAAGGTCATGTTTCTCTATAGTAATTTGAGACTGCTTCATGTTTAAGGCCAGCTGGGGAACGAACTGATGCTTCTTGACGTAGTGTTTCCTTACACCACTCCTTGTCTGATACCTTTCTCCACAACATTGAATCAGGCACCTGTAAAAGAGAATGAACTGGGATCAGAGAGTAAATCATTCTTTCATCTACAACACTGCTTATGCTTTTCAACGTGTTTCGTTTCAAACACGCAAGGAAAGACAGATTGAATTACCCCTTCTGTTTTATGAGAAGTCTTCTCCATCAGAGCTGCCTACAGATTCTCACCACCTGTTTCTTATTCTGAACAGCAGGTCCAATTTAAAAGTCCAATTCAGCAAAGCACTGTGATTGAATTGTCTAAGTTCTAGCATACTGCAATTGCTTTGAATCCGGGTCTGTCTTACCTATTCCATCAGGTTGCCTGTTTTCAAAGCCTGTTTTCTGCTTGGTATTTCCCCCCAAAGAAACCAACCCAGAAGGACTGTAAGACTTACTTTCATCATCTGAATCGAATCCAAAGAGCGTCTGACACTTCTTTTGTGCAAGGTGAGCCTCAAGTGCTTCTGAATTACAGTAGATGGTCAAGCAGTTGCCACATCTAAATCTTTCTGTTGTTTTGCTACAAATTTTATCTTGTTCAGAATAAGCATCTACTTCATCAGCCAAAATTTTTCTACGTTTTGGCATGCTAATGTAACGTTCATCAAGATAACTTGGAGGCAATGGTCTAACATAGGGTTTTGTTAAGATGACACCATATGAAGTAGTCTCTGTTGTCTGATTTGGTTTAGAAGGTACTTGTGAGGCAGCAGCAGCAGCATTATTATTTTGTGGTGCATCGTGACAATTCGGTAAAACTGGTAACACTGACCCATTTTCTGTCCTTGTTTCATCTGCCACTCTGTCCAAAGGTGTTTGTGATGACTTTGATGACGTCTGCTCTGGGTCACTGTGCCCATTGACTAGTTGGTCACTAGCAACAGTACAGTTTTCAGGATTTGGCTGTAACACAGGTGACTTTTGGTCTATCAAACTTAAAACTGCAGCACTACCCTCAGATGAACTCTCATTCCCATTGTGAATTACATTATTCGCTTTCTTCTCCACACTTTGAATATATGTCTTTGGTTCTGTAGAATCCTTCCTCGACTTCCAAGTTGGAATCGGTAAATCTACAGTTTCTTTTTCATTAACAGATTCATCATCTTCCTGGAAACTACAAAGTTCTGAAGGATCATCTGAAGAATCTTTTTCACTTGCCTCTTCCAAACATTCTGGCGTTTTGTTTAAATAATGCTGAGCCTCGTGTTCATACAGCAAAGGGAGCTCCTCAAACAGCTCACAGCAGTCTGAAAAGTTGCACTGAGCTTTAAACGCACTGTGACTTTTTGTGTGTTCTGCAAGCTCAGTTGACAGTTTAAACCTCTGATTACAATTAAAGTGTAAACAAAAGTAAACATTTGGATACACATGTCTCTTCAGGTGGTCTATGAAATGTTGGGAATCAGCAAATTTTCTCTGGCAGAACCGGCATTTTCCTTTATTCCATTTCATTATATGTTGCTGCACCTTCAGATCAGTTGGATGACTTTTCCTTGCATGTTTATTGAGGAATCTGATCTTTTTAAACACTCTAGCACAACCATTAGCAGGGCACTTAAAGGTTCCTTCCTCGTCCAAAGCGTCAATGTCTTTTTGAGGGCAAAAAGCTCCGTTCACTTTATGCAGAACAGGTGACTCTTTACTGGAGCTCTCATCATCTTCAGGCAAACTTTCTGTACTCAAAGCATCGGGAACATTATTAAAACAGCTGTCACTACTATTTTCAGTAGCATCATCCTGGTCACTTAGATGGTTTTCCACCGCATCAAAAACCTGCTCTGCATTCCCCCCCTCCTCTTGGACCACTTGCTCAGCACTTGGAGCTATTGCAGCCTCTGGTTCAGTGTCTTTGGAACCATCAGAATTCCCATTCTCCAGAGCCAGAGAAACATCAGAATGCTGTACTTCATTCAGAGCAGGAGCCTGCTGACCTGCCTCAAGAACTGCAGCAAGATGTTGCCTTTCTATCTTCCTGACGTGATTCCTCAGGTGCTTCACCATAAGTCCTTTTTGCCTGAACTTTCTGGTGCAAAGTACACAGGAAAAACTGCCCTTTTTTTGGTGAGCTTGTGCGTGTTTCACAATGTGGTCACCAAGAAATTCCTTGTTGCATATCACACAGCGGTGCCTTGGTTCAGTGTGATCCAACACTTTAGATGCCTCCAGAGCTTCATGGTTCTTTTTGGCATTACCTTTGGACCGGGCTCCAGAGCAGTTGCCAGGGTCAAGCTCCCCGTTGCTCACATCTGTTAAACATACACGATCCTCACTCAGAGCCCTGTACTCTCCTATTTTCTCTGTGTTTGCAGTAGAGTTTTCCAGTGTACTTTCACTTAAACCATCAAAGGCTTTATCCCCCAACAATGCTAAACAATTCTGCTTGATCATCAAGAAATTCCAAAACTCGGGATCAAAAAACAAACCTTTTTTCAAAATTGGAAGCAATTCAAAACGTACACGGTTTTGAACAGAACTAGTGCACTCATTGTATTCTTCATCTGCACATTTATATAAATGTTCAACAGTATAATAAGATTCCAAGGTGCGCTCAAGAAAAAAGATTGAAAGAGCACAAATTCGGAGGATCTCCAAGTCATTTGGCAGAAAATGGGCAATTGCTTTATAAATAAGACTTTTCATGGTGGGATCTTCACGGAGGTCCAGCTGTAGGGCACATCCACATATCTCAACACATATCTGAAGACCATCCTCACCAACCTGCAGAAAGGAAATTACAGTGTACATAATTAGAGAAAATGCATAATGCTAAATTCCTTAGGGGCTTAGAGAAGTCTACAGCTTGAAAGCAAAATAAAAACCATCAAACTCACCAGGAAAACAAACCAAAACACAACCAGTATAAACAATGCCCAAACATCAACAGCCCATGTATATTCATCTACTTGTAAAACAAGAGTTCAGAGAGCATCCTGCTAGGAAACTTCACCTAAAAGCACGTACATATTTAAATATCACTTAAATAGGACTGTAAATACAGCTACAAAAAAAATGCTCAAAACCAACATTTGGTTTGCACTGAAAGCTACATAGCTACTGTCAACAAAGCCTCAGATACTTCTGCCCTGTGCAGTTCTACAGTTAAAGACAACTAATTATTTGGGAGTATAAACCAAGACTGCAAGAAATCATCCCCTCTCTGCCTTTTCCACACTATAACTCAACAGTTACACTTTGCCCCGTTCTAACTCATTTAGGCTGCACTGCATAAAAATGAAGATAATACAGCTTGCAATTTTGAACAACAGCACCAGGGCAACCATAACAACCCATGGCCAAGTATTCTGCAAGGCTTGACTTTTCAGAACTGATAAATCATCCTTCAAATGTGGAGAATTTCTATTCCACACTTCAGCCTGAGGGCCCTCTCATGAACTTGTAACTCAGGGGATTATTAAAAAATAAGACTATTCAGATGCAAACAGAAGTTATTAATACCACCACAAGCATCTTAGAATACATACTGAGATGAAACTCTTCATTTCAAATTAAGCACATGATTGCATTTACATCTGTACAGCAGCCCCTGTGACCAAATCATTGACAATTCATTTAGGGCATAAAATATGAAGGAGCTGTTAAATCAGATTAATGAGAAATAACATTTGTTGGGAACAGCCCACAGGTCTGTGTACAAAGCATTATAAACTGGACAGCCCACAGTTGGAGAAACACACCCGGTGGTGGGGGAGCACAGAGGGTGACAGTGACTGGGGTGACATCAGGCTGGTGACCTGTCACTACTGGAGCTCCACAGGGCTCCATCCTTGGCTCTGTGCTTCTCAACATCTTCCTAAGTTACCTGGGCACAGGACTGGAAGGGACACTGAGCAGCTTTGCAGATGAGCCAAAACTGTGAGGAGCTGCTGAGTCCCTCAAAGGCAGGGAGGCCCTGAGAGAGACCTGGACAGATCAGAGGGCTGGCAATCAGCAGCCATGGGAAGTTCAACAAGGGGAAGTGCCGGATTCTGCCCCTGGGATGGGGGAACCCTGGATGGACAGACAGACTGGGAATGAGAGGCTGGAGAGCAGTGGCAGGAAAGGGCCCTGGGCACCCTGGTCAGTGGCCAGCTGGCCATGAGTCAGCAGTGCCCTGGAGCCAGGAGGGACATCCCTGTCCTGGGGGACATCAGGCCCAGCATCACTGGGTGAGGGAGGGGATTGTCCCGCTCTGCTCTGCACTGGGGCAGCCTCACCTGCAATACTGGGGCACTTTGGGGTGACACAATAGAAAAAGACATTGAGCTATTGGAGAGCATCCAAAGGAGGCAACAAAGATGGTTCAGGGCCTGGAGGGGAAGTGTGTGAGGACACTGAGGGCACTTGGGGTGTCCAGCTGGAGAAGAGGGGACTGAGGGGAGATCTCATTGCAGGGACACCTTCCTCACGAGGGGCAGAGGAGGGGCAGGCAGTGATCTCTGCTCTGTGGGGACCAGGCTGAAACACCCCCCCCAACTGATAAATCAATCACATTTAGTCTGTATACTTATTAACTTCCCCATACTTTATAGAGAATGACATTTCTCAAACTTACTGCAGAAAAATTCAGAATTCATTAAAAAAAATAAATCTTAAAAACACAGACTAATCATGAACAATCATAATATTGAAGCACATTCTGGAACCTGACAAAATTTTTAAGAAAATAGTGTCCTTCCTTAACCCCTCTTTTTTAACCTTCCACAAAACCTGGTCATGACACAATATAAACATCATTTTAACTAGTGATAAAAAGAATGGTGGATGAGGTAAAAACAAACAAAACTTACTTCATCCTTTATGACTTTCATGAAAGGGAAAATTACTCTGACATTTGTAGCAATTCTTAGAAGCTGGTAGCAATGGTCAACAAATACTTGCTTTGAAGGGTTAGATTTAAGCTGCAGTTTACTCCAAATGAAGATCAGGTCCCTATTAAGTACAGAATAAAATATTCCAATTAGATTGAGTTTTAGAACTCTATCACTAAGCATGATGCATTACTAAAGACAATTCTTTGGCTATTCTGTGACTAAAATCTTATTTGAGGGTGTAGTACCGATCTAAGTAACACCACAACGTGCACAATGAAATACACAACTTAATTACTTTGTTAAAGCATTCAGGGTATCTCCTATCACTGAGCCAATTAAATATTCAACAAAATATAAATGTATTCAGCTTAGTTTCAGAGAACTTCACAACAAAATCAGATGGTACCACCGATCTAGCGCTTAACACTACAGGCAACAAACATCAGGCTGAACCGCAGGCTCTGTGTGTTCTTGGGATTAAGTTACTTTCAGTGCAAGGATGAAGACCCCTTCAGGAAAAGAAGCTTTTAAATGTGGAAAATAGAAGCATTGTAGAGAGCTGCCTTCTGATGTGGCCCAGTGGCAGGAAACAGTGATGTTCTCCAGTTTTGTGCATTACAACACAATGTCCTGCCAGTGGCAGCTACATGAGGGGATCAGGCTCTACAGCTATTCAGGCATCCCTGGGATCTTCAGTCCAAGAACATTCCTGCCTGGGACAAGGAAACAGAAGGACAGCCTGCTGGACTCTGCAGCAGAGCTCCTACCCAGGTAATGTGCTTAGCCTGGCAAATATAGCTCATTGAGTAATTTACAGCCTGTAAGGTCTATGCACTTTAATTCAGAGACCTGGAAAGGCAAGTGGACTTTTAGGGATAAAGTTTGCCAGCACAAAGATTTCACACTGGAGTAGATACAGTTAGGGCTCTTTAGGCAGAAATCCCACCACATTACACTGGAAACAGGACCAATTGACTTTTACTTTCTATTTCACCAGTCTCCTCCCTCAGAAAACAAATCTAGTTACTGACAAAATATTTGGCTCATCTTCCAGAGTCTCTAGTCTGTGCCAGGTAGAAAGCAAACCTTTGGAGATTAAGCTTCTCTTAGTAAGGTCAGTGCCTGAATGAAGGGAAGTGACAGAACTGCCTATGACAAAACACCAACTTCACTTGGAAATTTAGGACAGCTCTACAGTTCTGCTTGACATTTGAAGAGCCAGACAAGAGAGCTTGATTGTTTTCTTTCATTCAGAACCCAAGACAACTAAAGTTGAAACAAAGATCAAGCTTACATGGGGGACACTGTGAAAAGGGAGACCTTATAAGCAGCTCTACGCACAAAAAAGAATTAGTCTTACAGGTTTTCTAAAGATACAAGCTGTTCACCTCTCCCTTTACCAGGCTGGAAATCTGCTCTACATCTGTGCAAACTTCATATTCAAGTTTGAAACTAGTGTGTTCATGGACATTCATAACAACTCAGTCAAAGTCTCAATCTGAAGTACAAAAGTAAGAACTGAATATTTTTGCTGTTACATGTTGCCACAATTGAATCATCCAGTTTATTCTCTGCTTTGCCTCATACCGTTTCAGAGCAAGCCATTTCAACACTAATCCCAGAAAATCTGAGGCAACTCGAATTATCCTTGTGAGAGATTAGTGGGTAAAGTGGCTTGTCGTGTTCAGACAAGGAAAGAGCTGAAAAAGGAATGGAGAAAACTGAAAGTTGAAGGAACAGCTCCATGGGTGAAGCCCTATTTTTCTTGTAGACGTGGTGGCTTCTTCTCAAGCACATTTCTGACTTGGACAATCACCAAGGATTAAAGTGTTCTTGAAGAGCTGATAGGACTATTCCAACCACTTCTATGCTCTAGATCTCAACTTTAATGCTGAACTCAGAAGCACTTGAGATATTTCAGTGCCACTGACCGGAACACAGATGATAAACTTGAGATGACATACGCAGGGGTAGTTTTCTATTTGCACAATTATTATGGCAGAGTAATACAGTACTTCGTTTCTTGGGTAGTATAACGTAGCTCACACTGAGGCTTTTCCTATGGACTTGTGTTAGGGCAATTTAAATGGTTATTGTGAGATGAGAACTCAGTACCTCCTTACCAGAGGGAACCATGCATTCCAGCCTCTTAACTGCCTACAAAATACTAAAATTATTGCATGTCTCCATCAGCAACATAAGATGATGGCTAAACCCAGCCTACTTTAGCCTGATCTAAATCCTTGGATACCCTTGCTGTAAGTACAAGGTCTGTCTTTCCTTGGGTATAGACAGCACACTTAACCAAAACTGATCAAACATGTGGTAAAACTTCCTTGACTTAATCTGAATTTACTGCAACGGAATCACTTGAAAACAGCCAAAACAGCATTTAAAATTTGCCTGGCAGAGAAGGCAGGCAATTCTGCTATGCCTGTTTATGACTGTTCCACCAAAATAAGAGGTCTCTTCCTGAAGGGACACCACCTTGATACTACATCATTATGGGTTGATCTCTCACCAATACATTTTACAGAAATATTTCTACTAAGATCAAACACAGCTTGATTTGTAAATGGACTTTTAATTCAGAAAAACAATTCATCTAAATCTAGAATGTACTCCTAAAGTCAATGAAAATAGGAGTTGTGCAACAGAGCTGCTTAAAGTTCATCTTCCTCTGAGATGACAGTTAATGGTTTCATATAGGTAGCAAATATCTGCTACTTACTATTTTCTAATCTATTTTGTTGTCTTAAATTTGCCACTAGTGTTGCCTGCTATATCTGCAAGGCCCTCCACGCCAGACAAGGTGCTGAAAACATTAAAGTCTCCTCTAGGGAAAAACACACTCTGAAAGTTAAATTAACCTGGCTCCTACTTCTCCAAAAATTTGAATTACAGTATAGTTGTGCCTTCACAGGCTTTGTTGCAGTTTACATGATCTATTAAGCATTACACAGAATTCTCTTGTTGGGAACACAATTGTTAAGGCTCAGCATCTGTAAAGAATGAAACAGCAGCTGTTTGAGCTGCACAGACATAAATGCTCTGAACTCTTTCAAAGATCCTCCAGTTCTATTTTCTGAATAGAAGATTAAAATACTAAGAGATCCAAGATTGTTTCCTTCTAAAACAGGGATCCAGCAGTATTTGAGTCTCTTCTAGAATTTCACCTTTGACATGTGCTTCGCCAGAACATAAGGAGATACATCTTGTTTTGAACAGCAATTTCAAAAGTGGGTGATGCAAAATAATGATCAGCTGGGTAAGAGCAAGGCTAACATGTTACTATAGCAAAAGATAGAAGAAGAAGGCTTAATCACAATATCAAAAATGCATTTTTTTAAAAGACTGAATCCCCGAAACAGAAAGCACCAACTAATACATGTAGGTTACATGTATTACAAGTCAGGAGAGGCAGCATTTGGGCAGGAACCAGCAAAGACAGATTCCATTCCAGTCAGTCACTGACAAACTGTGTACCTTTTTGGTTGAACATCTGTCCTTTGGGGACAGTCACATCCACCTTTTTCTGGACAGACTGAATGAAAAACACCTACTATACATTCTACTATAAATGTATGCCAATCATAATCCCAAAGGTTTTGATTGAACAGTAACTCATGCAATCGTTAAGGAAAAAATTTAGTAACAAACCAAACATATCATGTCTGACCTTCATCACTTCCTCAAGACAAAAAAACTTTTCAAGTCCTTGAAATCTGGGAACACAGAAATCCTAGACAGATTGTAAACTCCATATGCAAATCAGTTATGCAGATTAATAATTTGACCTCAATTGATGGAAGAAAAAGACTAAATCCTTGCTAAGCTGTTTTGCTTTAACTACATAACCAACCAAACAAATAAAACGTATTTTATATCAAGGAATGCAGATGTTCCTTTAGGTACACAAATTATACAGGCTAAACAAAAGGATTATCTTCCTAAGCCATCTTTCAGTCCTCAGAATGATGAAATTTGTTAACAACTCTCTGGAAAACACTTTTTACCCCTAAAAAGGTCCACGTATCAAGATGAGTCAAGGCACATGAAGACATTCTTACTGAAATGTTTTCTAGAGGATCACCATTTACATAAGGGCTCTGTTTGTGATGTAAAAGTTTTCATCATTAACAGCACATTTTCAGAATGACATATTCCCTTTTCAGACACATTGAGACACATACTACATTTACAGAGCAAAATACCTTCATTGCTAGAGAGTCTACAGACTGCACATTGGTACACATTGCTAATAATTTGTAGGGATTTGGAGCCTCAGGTGTGTAAAGGCTCACTCTTCTGTTACCCTGAAACAATTAGTGTTATGTACTATGTACTACCCCGTACACGAATGACCATGTGTAAAAAGGCAAACAGGCAGAACAGATGCTCTAGGAATGTTTAAAAACCGGGTTAGAATGTTTTCACCTGGTATTTTAAACTTGAACTACATCTTAAAGTGAGATGAGTTTCATTGTGGCAATAAGCATTTATTTTCTGCTAGGCTGCTTCACCAGAAATAAAGTATTTACCATATACAATACATGTCCCCATTTTGAAGTTGTGGGACTAGGAACGATTCACAAAGCTGTAAGGCTAAGGTAGTCTTCCCTTCTTTTTCAGTGTTGCAGATGATCTCAATTCCACTCTTGCAATCAGTCCTCAACAAGTGCTATACAATTAAAATAAAATCAATTTAGATAAATTTGCTGACATGAAATAAAATCCTATCAGACCTTGCTATACTAAAGCAGCTACTGAAAACTTCAGGAATTGCTATTAACATAGGATGTCTTTGGAGGTATCCAGAGCTCCTTCACATGACTCGGAGTAATGACCATCAGAATAATTGTGTGAGATATTCAAATACTACACAAAAGCCCTTGTTTGCATGATGGGAGCTTGTTCTTAAGGCTAAGCAAAGCACTGTTATCTAGTAAGTGCTATCAGTGGTCAAAGTAGGGCCACATTCAGCTCAAGGGGCATTTTACACACGGGGGCATCATTAAAAAATTTAAGGCCAACAAAGCTATATAATGTACAGAACACTGGACTGGCATCAATTAGGCTTAAGTGCTTTTACAAAAATAATAGTCTATAGTAAAATAGTCAATACACTGAAGTTACAAAATATTAACGATTTAAGTTATTTAGGGAATGTATCTACCAGTACACTTGAACCAAAAAAAAACTGCATTTAGGTCAACAAGTTTTGTAGGCACTTAACATTTACCTCTTCAAATCTTAAGCCAGCACTAAGTTAAGCATCATCAGTGTAGCTGCCTGATTTTATGGCATTTGGTTCTACAAAAACAGAGATCCATATGCTCCTCTTGACAACTTGTATACAGCAAGGATAAAGTAGCACTTCATTAAGAAAATGTATACTGACAAACAATACCTCCTGGAATAGCTGATCTTCTAATGGTGACATATAAAGACAGGTGAAAAGAGCTTGATGGAAATACAGATCTTTACTGATATCTGGATGATTTATGCAAGATTTGATAAGAGCCATTGCCTCAGGGATGCGTTCACAGGCAATAAGGTATCTGGCACGCAGTTCAAAGAACAGTGGATTTTCAGAGCTTAAATATTTGTTAACTGTACAGAAAAGAAAGATTTAAAGGAGATTAGAATATGAAGTCCAACCAACAAATATTTTCAATGTAACGTTGTTTTTAACAGTGTAATGTCAACAAATAATATAAAAAATAAAGGCTCTGCTAAAGAAGTTATCAAATATTTAATTCAATATCATAAATCTGTCCTTCTGCTTGGAAACAGAAATTGTTATGTTTCTTACACCAGTACTCTAAGTCAGTATTTTGTTTCTAACAGATTAACACAAGGTGCTGCAAAGGATTAGTAAATTATATACTATATAGAACATGTGAACATTTTTTAAAAAATTCCCTCTTTGCTCAGCACTGGAATCTGGGTGATTGTCAGAAGTTCAGGATTGACATCACTTCCAAAGCTATAATTATAAATATTTTAAACAACTCAGGACACTCATTACCCATTAAAATGTAAGATAACAAAGCAGTGAAAAAAAAGGTTCACTACAGTCCACATGCTGTTGCCTCAAGTAGCTTTGAATGCTTTGATTTTGCTTGCCAACATGGAAAATACACCCTTTTCTTCCTCTAAAAGTGCTACTGGGCACAATTCTTATCTAAATACCTTTTAATTCTAGCCCCTGATTTATGGAAACCTAAAAGATTATCTTAAAGCTAACATTTGAGTGAAGTCATCTCAAAATACTTTACACTCAAGTAACTGGAAATTAAGAAATACCTAGAAGACATGCTTTAGATCTCTGTTAGCAACAGGGTTTCTTTAGCATCTTTTATTTTTATGCAAGCTAATGGTGTAACATCCCAAAGGAACACTTAAGGAATATTATTCAAGGTGTCAGGTTTCGGATGATAATTGTTAACAGATGCACTGTAAGATTCACCCTAAGTAAAAAACAAACTCTCATTCCCACTATCCATTGGCACTTCTGGGTATAAACTCAGTAAAAAAGAGGATTAAAAGGGAAGTCAGTGTCTAACTGTGCTCATCAACTGCAAGAAAAAGCGATTACACAGAAAAATCCTTACAGCCAAGTAAAGGCCTCTCTTTTTTACTGAATTAACATCCTTAGGATAATAAACACCATCCTCTCAGTTTTGTCTGGAAATATTATCCAACTGATTACTGAATATTCCTCTGTGGTGTTCTCTTCTGGATGCTCACAGTAGGACACCTTATTCTCCCTAGAATATGACAAGTTTATTGCTCCTGTGTTTCAACCCTGCTGTTTTTCTTTAAACCCAACACCTGCCTTTCTTTCTAGCCATCTCACAACAGAAGGCAACATCTCAAAGTATGTTGCAACTCGTGTAAAGACACACACAGCGAGGTCTGTCTTGGCCTAAGCTTTTCCACAGCTACTGAATCCAAGACAGGATTATGTAGTTCACACTGTAAGGACTTAACAAACTGACTTTTGCAAGTAATGGTTGGTGATTCAGCAACAGGCAGTTTTCCCCATTTAAAATCATTATCCCTGAGGGAAGGAACTACATGGGCAAGTTTCAAAATAGGCCCCAAATAAAGTAGCACAGAATGTTTGCTTTCTGTAAGACTTCACAAGAATCAGGTTTTAGAGGAAGAGAGACAAGACAGGAGGAATTTCCAAAATGTAATAATCTAAAATAAAACATTTGTCATCACTGATGAGATGTCAAGGGTGTGTGGGGATATCAGAAGATAAAAAGGAGAGAAAATATCTCAGCAGAGGGGAAAGAGATGCAGCCTGAAACAAAAGGAAACAAAGTGATCATCTAGTGACAATAGACACCTTCATTCCTACCCTGCCAGGTTAAAAATAAGTAAATATCCTCAAACTGTTACCCAGAGAGGCTTCAGGATGATCAAGAGAATCATTATAGCAAAGGATAAACTCATTCTCTGCTAGAGAGACCTAACTTCACACCATAATCACCAAAATCATGCAAGGCAGAACAGAACAAGGTTAATCTTTGCTTTCATTTTGTTTCTGTATGTATTTGACTAGAACTTTATCAGATATATAATAAAAATAATGTGTAAATATGTTGCTCAAGCACTTGCTTTAAAATAGAGACAAAATAACAAAGACTACCCCTTTAATCATGTTAATTTGCTATCAAAACGTTTTTTCTGGTTAAGGAGTCAGGCTCAGTGAGCTGTTCTGACTTTAATCCTCCTTCTCTCCCTCCAGAATGAGCACATTGTCATAAACACACCAAGGAGTTCAGATCATGCCCTACACCATAATAACTAGAGAAGAACCAGCATTCTCCATCACTAGCAAATAGAAACGACTTGTAAGAGATCCTCTGTGAGCACTGCTGGTAAATACATTGCTTAAGATATTAGTAGACTTTCCTGTAGACTGGCTATTTTTCCTCTTATGAACTTTCCTTACCATTGCAGTGATTCTGTTTACATGCCCTGTATCTTTCTCCTGCTCCCCACTCTGGGAATTACACACACACAAACAAACAGCAGCTGCCACGTGTAGGCATGGGCATTGCTGTAAACACAACCAAGAGAAGCCACAAGCCCAAGTATTTACAAATTAAGAGAAAAATCGAATGAGTCAGAGTGCCCTGAGACATAAATACACATCACATCCTCTCCAATCATGGCATTTCATGATTGGAGTGAAGTAAAGTCAGTCTCCATGCACTTTCAGGGCCTGCACACCTAGATTTGGTAAATCCATTCTAGGAATGTTATGAACTACAAAGTAGCCACCTGTGTCTGAACAGCCTAATCTCTACACTATAAATTAAGAGTTAAACTAGTAGCAAAGACATTTAGCTTTCTTTCAAATAAAAGAGGGACCAGCATATTTTACTACAGAAAAATAGTTAAATTGTGCAATGCCAGCTGACGAGACCTGACTCTAATTAAAACCAAAAAAACAAAAGAACATGATTTAACACATTTTTCAGTACTTTAGAAAATGATTGTGGTAAATGAAGTACCTAATTCCTGTGACACGGGCTTTGCTTTAAGAATTGCTTGCAATACTGGATCCTCCCATGGTCCACCATCTCGAATGATTCGAGTCACTAGTTCCAGGTTCATATTTCTGTATTTATTTAGAAGGTTCTGACATTCCTACATGTAAAAAGAAAAGCAATTAACAAGAAGAAAAAGATGTCTAGAAACATGCTTTCCAAAAGATACAAGCCCCATGCATGTTTAAGTATTTCCTCAGCCAGCAATTCGAGCTACAAAGTCTTTCCTTGGCCACACAAAGCCCTAAAGCAACAACTTGCATTGTCTAAAAGCAGCAAGACAAAACTGTCCAAGTCTGAGTGTTCTTGTCTCCCTTTGCAAAACAAGGCAAAAACACCTTTCCTTCAGTTGGAAATATTAGTGGCACACACTGAGGAGTCTCCCAGTCTGCAGATCTGGACATGCTGGCGCTGGATTTGTGATCCAGTAATGGTGTCTGAATTCCAGGAGGGAAAAACTGAATTAAGCCATATGAGTCACCAGCCCTCAAGCAATCATTCTCCTCCAGATCTCCATGCATAAGAAATTGTTTGCCTATAATATTATGAAATGCTTTAGCCACCCATGATCTTCACGTGTCAAGTTCCCTCTCATTCCCACACTTTGTTATTTGCTGGTAAATTGTCAATATTAACATTAATCAACAGAAAATTCTCATCATCAGAAAGTTACCTAATTTTGAAACAAAAAAAATGCAGCTGAAGAATGGTTTCTATGCACATACAATTACCTTCTTCACACATGCTTTTTTGCTGTAAATTCTTTTATTTTCAAATCAAATTCTCTTTTATATTCAGATGAGTATGATGGTAAACAATGGTCAAGTCACTGAAATAATGGTTTTCACTACATAACTGATGCAGAAATTATTTAGAAAACTGTGCAAAGATATACTTTAAAACAGTCATTGTTTAAAAATAAAAAGGCAATTGAGAGCTGTGGTACAAAAGCATAGAGAAGGCAGTACACATCACACTTTTTGCTGCAGTCTCTTATTCAGAGACTGCTTTTGACAAGCACTTATTGCAGGACTGCCAAACTGTCCCACTGCCCTTTGGTGAGAGACTAAGCCACTGCCTGCCCACATTCTTCCACCAGCTGTAATCAGGCAGGAAATGGCTGCTGGTTTGATAACTAAGGTAAGAAGTGCTGATATATTAATTTGTAGAAGCAGTAACAGACAAGTGTCAACATAAAAATAACAAAGGAATATCTATTTCTCAAATCACAGTTCCATGACCAGTGTTAACAGAAGACACAACCTTGGTTTTCATCCTTTCTTTCCCTATAAAGTTTCTTCTCATGGTAGTACAAGTGCTTGTGGTCCTGTGCAATGAACTCAACCATCAAAATCAGGTTAAGGTAAAAAAAAAAAAAAAAAAAATCAAAACCAAACCCCACACTTATCTGGGAAAAAAAGGGCGAGTTTTTAATCCAGGGCCATTTATCTTATGCAGTTGTGTATAGTCATACAAAACTTTGCCCCAGTAAGTGCAAGAACAGAACAGTTGCATATGCAAGTTTGTGCTGACCTGAGGACTTTGTTGAGGGAGAGCTCCAATTTCAAATCTACTGTTTAAAACCACAGTGGGGAAACAGGAGGCTTCATGTCATGAACAGCTATATGACACTTGGTGACACTGAATTCTAAACAGATTATAAACAAGCAAAGCTTCCTTCTTCTATATGGGAAAGGCACAAAATATGACTAACAAGATTGGTACTACAAAGAGAAGTATGTTTTGCTTAGTCCAAGTAGATTCAAATAGCAATACTGATGATAAATATGAGAATATAAATGATTTTCCCTTCAAATATTGCCTTCCCTCCTTTTTTTAGGGATGGGTGTGTGTAATGAACATCAGTAATGGCATATTTCCTCCAGGTTATACTTTCACAAAAACTATCTTCACATCTACTAAAATAATATCAAAGGTTTATAAGAAAATAGGCAACACTACCTGGATTGAACCTAAAATATCTTTCAAAGGATCTTCATAGAACTCATCCTTTCCAAAGAACAGCAGCAATTCAAAAAAACTCCTAAAAAACAGAAGTAGTGACAAGTCAAACTAAAAACATTCATTCAAAAGAAATGTAACTACTATAAGTCTATTAATTTAATCAAAATTAAGTCTTTTGTAAATTCTAGACCCGTGCCCATGCTGGAGTCACTCAAATGTTTGGTTCATGCCCACCCTCTCTAAACACAGCTCCTCTCTCCACAGTTTTATGTCAGCCTGATCCTTTGTGCTGGATTTTGGCAGTTTCACTTCCCCACATGTACCTCAAACACGTTTTTCACCAGGTATCAAGTTGCAAATCCAATACTGCCACATATAAGCTAACTAGACCACATTGGCAATAATACAGTTTAGACTTAAAAGTCAACTTGAAATCCCTTCTGCCACATTTTTTTCATAAGTTCAGGACTTCAAGACTCACAGCACCTGCCTGGTCTTCTCCCTCAAGAACTCTTGTGTTCTCCATTACAAGAGTGAGCCTTCTCAAGGCCAAAGAATTTGTCACATAGGCAGCAATTTTGAGGAAGAAAGAAATCAACTGTAAAATTACTGTAACATGCACTGTGTATAAGGAGTTACAACCAAGGGACAGCAACTTCATGAATGCAAATTCCCAACAATAGATATTTTTAAGTATGATATGCACTTTCTACTAACCCATTTACTTCATTTCAGCCTGTCTTGCTGCAACACCCACTGAAGACTCTCTATGAACATGTTGGTTTAAAGATATTAATAATTTTCTCTTTCCAAAACAAAAGCTTTTGAAGATTATTTTCAAAGGGACAGCTTTTGTGCATTCATCTTCTGTGTGGCACTCAAATTCATACACATTCAATTTTACCAAGATTTAAGCAAATCAGGTCCATGTGAAGCAACAAGTGGTACTTCAAAAGAGGTGGCACACACAGGAGAAAGCAGGGCTGGTCCTGCTTTAAACTGACTTGTGGCCTCCACATTTTCCATCATCTTAAAATACTGGTCTGGAACTGTGTTTTTTTTCCAAATATAGTGATTAAGACAACCAATCCTGAAAACAGAATCAGAAAGGCTGGTGAAAAGCAGCCTTCCAGAGCTCAGGACAACTCAGGTCTTCACTTACAACAGCCTATTTCCATCTACCTTTTGCAATTCAATGAAATTTGGCAGCTGGACCTCATGGATGTGCAGAGCAGCTGCTGTTGCTCTGCCTTGAGATTCTGAGAAATGTGATTTCTGTTAGGAAAGGGTAACAACCAGGCACTGCTTAACAAGCTGCAGTTGCTGACTGAGACAGTCAGAGCAGCAGGCAATGACTGAGCAGCTCTCAGAGGCAAAACAGTACTGAGGAAACACTCTGCCTGGAGGGTGTTTGAGAAACAGGGCTGGACAGCAAATCCTCTGGTCTTGTAACAGAACACAATAGGAATAATTGTCTTTAAGATTATTCTTTTTTCCCCCACAGTGAACAAGGAGACAGAGAGGGAGAAGGTGGAAGAGAACTCCTGAAGGAGGTTACAGCCCTCTTGTAGCCTACAGGGTTTTAAGGCACGATCTTGCCAGTGCAATTTCTTTCCTGACCCCAGTCTTTTGTTGCAACTGCTCTTCAAACAAAAGGCAGGTTTTCATGACCAGCAGGACAAGGAACTCTTTTGCAGAACAATTGAATTCACTGCACTTATCCCCTAATTTAAAGTCAAACTTCAAAATACTTGAAGTTAACACACAACATATTCCTACAGAACAAAGTGTTATGGTTTAAATAAAGATAATTCAAAAAAGTTGAAGAGGAGACTTTAAAGCAATTTTTCCTCTAAATAACATTTTCAGAAATACAGTGCATTAAAAAGCCCTTACTATTCACAGAGATGAAATTAAGTTTTCTATAGAAATAATGGCAAAGCATCATAAAATTTGCTTTCCTTTAGATTATGCAGCAGCAATTTTTTTCCTAACCAGTAAGAAGCTATGCTAAAAACAAACCTAGAAAAATTAAACTACAAATTCATTATCTTCAGTGACAGACTTTTTCTCCAGGTTAGGTTCTGGCATCTTAACTCATACAGGGAATGAAAAAACCAACCACCACCTAAATAAGTACTGTGTTCTGAAAAACCATTATCTCATTTCATGTTAAACAAAATTCAGCAGCATACTTGACTCTCAGGAAAGGTCAGATATGAGTCATATCAGGATCTGGAAAGCAGCCAAACTAGAACCTAAATAATAAGACAAAACTAGTTATAGCAAGTGATGTGTGCTTGTGTTTAAATTTACTTGGACTGATTTAATAAGACCTTGAAAAAATAACCTATAAATCTATAAATGAGCAAGTGTAAACTCTAATTTTCTTCTCTGTTAATGCACCTGCTTATCACACTCTTATGAGGCTAATAAAGGAAGCTATCAAAATATTTCTATTTCCTCATCACCCATCTCCACTCAGTTAAAATTACTATAGGCAATTCCAACTTGGACCAGTTATCTTAAAACTACCTGCAGCATTGCACATCCACATTTGTATCTGTCTGGATTTATCACATCACTCCTCTGGAATTGCTGGCATCACAAGATTGCCTAAGAACACCAGCACCAATATGGAAACCCCTGGTATTAATAATGCCAATACAGATGCTGCTTCATTTGATATGAATAGCAAGGCTATGAAGTACAGGAAATCAAGCAATTGTTACTATTAACAGTTTATTGTCTCATTACCAAGGAAATCTTAAGCATGAAAATACAGTCAGGCTCATTTTTGCTCTCCAAGAACTAAGACTTAACATACACACGATTTTCAAAAGATATACGAGTCAGGTTTCCCAGGTAACTGCAACTACTAAATCCTGGGATCCCTTTATATCACATCACATGCAAAACTGTGCCAGGCAGGCAGAGTCAGAAGGAAAATAATCTGACATTCTAGAATGGAAGGAAATCTCAGTGAGTAAACCTAGCTCCAAAAACCAACAGAGACAAGGGTAACAGGAACTCAGGTACCAATTCACTTCTCAGTTATCAGGAAGTGTCCAGCCTACATACAACAAATACCTGAATTTCCACCTTTTTACCTCTCAAGCTTTCATATTTAAAAGTACATACAAGCATGGTCTGAACTCTGAGGGTTTTTTCCTAAAAAGCAGCAACAGATCACCATGTTTTGATGTAAGTGCTGGTCAGTCATTCTCCAACACCTGAGCATTCTGGGTTTGAAAACTGTGGTCTTAGCATTCCATGAGCAGTCCTATGTCAAACAGTTTCACACACAGAGAGCAGTAAATACCTGTGCTGAAGTTCCCCCAGCACTTAAAGACAGCACGTATTCTGTAAGTGTACCAAAGAAAGCATTGACTCCTGTGTAATTAGCACTGACAGCTCAACAACAGTGGAAAGGACACACAGCCCAGTCCTCCTGACCAAGGAAACTCAGAGAGGAAGACGAGGAGAGCATTCCCTTCTGCTGCCCAGGTGGGGGAACAAGACATTTCTACCAAAAATTCTGACTTGAGGGACTGAGCTGTAGTTGAAAGCACCACTCAACAAGGCAGCAGTTTAAAGAGCTGGACAAATAAACCTGATTTACTCAAACTCAGCCTGCAATAAAGGCAATGCTTAGGCTTCTGTCCCCATCTGCTGAGAGGAGATCAAGTGAGTACACTGCATCTCAGCTAAGTATAATCTAATTCCCTTAAACATTTACTCTGCTTGCTTCCATGCAGCACTGAGGTCCTGAATCCTGAAAAGCAGGGCTTTAGAACAAAAGAGAAATGGGACTTTTAGTTATCTGCTTACCATTACCTTGACACTTTCAGTCCTCATGTGGGAAAATCACCAATGCATCAAGAAAATTGAAATTAGAGCAAGATTTACACTATAACATTTCTCCAGTTCTTTAAGCTGAGTGTGACTTTTGGTCACTTAACTGTATAACAACTAATTCCCATAAGCATTGTGATGACTCAAACATAAAGATCTGTTTTAAAACAATTCACATTTCTTTAACACGACAAGAAAATCATCTGAAGGAATACTTAGCTTATTACATCACTAGAAGTAGAAAACTTGAGATGATTTTAAGTAATTTATTTATTGTCAAAGCTTGGTCTTCAATACTCTAAAGCAGATTTTTCTAAAAGAACTGCGTAAGGTGAACACTTATTTCTTGAGCTCATTCACTTTGCCAGAAGTGCCTTACAACAAAACATTGTAACAGCCAACCTGAATATTTAACAGGGACACAAACCACTAAATTCTAGTTTTGTAAGTACATGGAACTGAGGATACATCTCCTGGTAAAACCACTCTCTTCCAAGCTCTGAGGACGTGTGATCCTCTTGCTGTTCTGACCTACATTGTAAAGGAACCAATAAAAAAATGATGTACTTACAAAGCCAGGCTACTCAACACATACTGTACGTGCTCACATTCTGCTGGGAACGACACGCAGGCAGAGGTGAAACAACAGAGGGCTGTCTGAAGCACCTGGAGCTGAGGCAAAGGAACCTGCCACCTTCCAGCATAGTCCTCCACAACCTGAGGAAAGAAACATGGAAATATATATTAGAATGGAAGACATTTTAGTCAGTAGTAGTTTATATGGTACCTGCTTTATCTCCCCTCCTTCTCACTCAGAATTTGTAATCAAAAAACTTAAGCATTTTCTGCACAGAACTCTAGGACCCACATTATAAATGGCACACCACAAGGGACCTAAAACTATTCTTCTCAGGCAGGAAATACTTTCTTCTTATGCTGCACCACAGTAGATATTACACTCTGCACTTAAACACGAGTTTTTTGGTTTGCAAGGGGATGCAAATTAGAAAGTCTCTAACAACATCCAGACATTCCATTCTAAAAACTTTCGAAGAGGGGAAAGACTAGCCTGCACTCTGCTAGCCTTTACGTCAGCAGAGAAAGGCACAAACACACCAGTCACCCTTCCCTATCCGATCAAATGAGTAAGTTTGGCTTTTTTTATCCATGTGATGGAACTAAGGTTAGTTATGCCCTCATCTACACTTACAGAACTGCATCGCTATTTACAGAGATAAATGAAGGTGAAAAATAGATTTTTTTTCAATGAGAAAAGTCTTGCCTGGTCATCTAGGCAATCTTGTTTTCATTAACAAAAACAGATTTCTGGTACTGGCTATGCCCTCACTGGGAGGGAGGCTCAGTAACCCAGCACCATCTGATATTTCCACACGGGTAACCCTACACTGAAATCCTCTGAAAGGCCCAGTCCATTGGGAGTTTTAGACATGAGTCCATGTCTAAAACACACAGCATCAAGTTCAGCAATAAAACAAATGTCTGTAAAGGCACCCACCCCTTCTGTGACACATCAGTCACTCTGCTGCAGCCCCAGCAAGGAGAAGGGCAAGGGCTCTGGGATGTCTCTCCTTTAATCAACAATTAAGATATAACTCCTGCAGTACTCTCTGAGTGGAGACTGGAAACCAGATTTCTTCCATGCTCTGGCATAGGGCTTATCTCACTGGCCACCCATCTCAAGCACCAGGCTGGCCATCAAACACAGACTAAACTAACACTCAGATACATTCCTTTGCAGGATTTCTTCTTGCCTTAGAAGTCTGTGAATGCCACTTAGATTTGCCTAACTCCCCCTGAAGGAAAGGGCTTAAGCCAGGTGGATGGCTTACACTTCTAGTTCCAAAGCTGCATCCCAACTTTGTTAAAGGCTCTGCAACATGAACAGTGTCCCATTGCTGCCATGGGACCAGTGGCATTTTCTCCCCACCAGCAGCAGCTGAGATGCATTCATATTTTGTAGGTAGCTTCTGACTTTCCCACCAAACTTAGTAAAATAATTTCTGTTTGAAAAATCTGTTAGCTTAATGCAGCAAAAATCTAGGTCAACTGAAGGAGAATTAGGAGACTTGTAGATAAATACCCTTCCTCTTAAGAAGACTAGACATTTTTTAAGCTACCCCTGCCTCACACACTTATTAAGAGTTGTCTGAAATAGTTTTAACAAAGCCCTTTGTAAAGGAAACCACAAAACCTTTAGAAGAAACAAAGTAGACAGAAAGAACAAACATCCTTTAGTGGTGCTAGCCTCCAAATGGTCAGACAAAGGTAGAAATAAAGCATCGGGTCCCACCATGGTGTTTCACAACACTTTGACCTGAGAGGCACGGTATAGATACATTCATAAATGATTAGAAGCAATAAAAAACATTTTGTAACAACACTGGTTTGTTTTCCTGGTAGCCTAAAGTGTTAACTGCAAAGAATTGGAGAAAGGATTTCAGACAGGGAGTGACTGAACTCAGCACAGAGAAGTGGGCATTGGTACTTAGGGGACAAAACTGCAATACAAGGGCCTTCAAACTGACAATTACCACCCAAGAGCAAGACTGTCTTATTACAGTAGATGCTTTAATGAAAAATCACCTCAATGCTCATCACAATGGCCAAGAGAGCAAATTAAATATGAGAACAGCAATGTAAAACAAAGCACAGGGTTAACTGCTCAAAACCACACCACAACCCCACACTGAAAAGAACCACATGCTGGTTTGCTACCTACCCATTCCTACCTCAAGATACAGAAGGCCTTAAAAAAAGCTTTGAAGGAAGGCAAGAATTGCTAAGTAGCAAAAATAAATTTCACATGCAGCCAACTAGGACACTTCAGGTAGTAAAGAAAAGACAGATGCAGGGGGGACACCAAACAAGGTCAGCAAGCAGGACCAAAATAAAGAACAAGAGGTAGTTTTTCACACAGTTAATTAAGCTGTGGAGCTCCTTCCTGAAGTGGAATTTCTGGCTACAGGAACTGAAAGAGGCTGCAGGACCTGCAAAAGATGTCCACCAGAAGTTCCTAAGTAGAGTAAATAAGCCAAACTGAAAATAGTTACAGAGGGAAAAGTTACTCTATTTGCTCATCTCATTCTTCAGCTAGGCATAGATGAACTTTTAATAATATTTTGGTCCTAATGTCAGTGTAGGACCAGTGCAAATAACCAGCATTCAAAAGCTCATGCTGATCATAATAGTTAAGACACTGTAGTCTTGAAAAGGTGCACCCAAACTGGTCAGGAAGAATAAGAACAGCAAACTTTTTTCTTAATATGGGTATCTGAAACATTCATCAGTCCCAGGAAAACAAACCAAAAAAAAAAGGCTAACATCAGTCAATTCTCAGCAGCCTTGCAACAATCACCAGTAAAAGATGGGGGGATAAGGGTAAGTGGAGAAAAAGCTAAACTAAGCAAAAAAGTAAGTTTCAAACCACACTCCACACACATTTTATATGGAAAGGGGGCTGGGGAATAATGTACATTTGTTTTAAAATTCTATGTATACTTTAATGTCTGTTTTTAAGGCATCTCATGAAATAACTTTTTCTACAATAGAAATCAACTCCTATTTTTTGTTCAAAATACTCAACATGCCATGCTTTGAAACAGAACTGCAAGGTAGAACAAAGATAAAGGTTTATAGCAAAAAAGAGCCCCCAAAACAGCAAAAAAACCCAACTTTACTATTTCTCAAGGAAAACAAGTTGAAGGTCCATGCATATATTCACCCTCATTTGTGAAGCTGTATCATCAGAGCACTTCAGAAAACCAGACAGATTATGGTGCTTGAGTCCTAAATGTTTCATATCAAGTTTATCAGCACATTTTCAACAGACTAATTTCAATATAACAAAGTCAGCCAAACAAGAACCACAGAACAGTCAAGCCTAAGTTCCTTGTCCAGTTAATAGTGCAGAAAATCAGAAGGGAGGCAACATTTTTAGGTGATTTTTCTGCAACAATTCCCTTCAAGAACTCTTTGGGTGCAATATTTAATTTTGGTTTTTTGGCTTTTTGTTTTCCCTTTCTCATTAAGTGCAAAGGTAGTAAAAGGGAGATTTTCTGACACCAACCCCCCAGCTCAGCTCCCCCTCTCCCACACCAATATACTGCTTCCCCTTCTTTAATATGTTTGAATAACTCAGAGCAAAATCCATGACTCAGATGTGTCCCATTAAGTACAAAATCAAGAGCAGACTTATCAGAAGTTTCTAAGCACAAAGCTAAGGCAGCTAACTCCAAAAATAACAAGACAGTAATTAAAGACCTGAATCAATGAAAAAATAACTTCCCAGAATATTATGTTTTAACTGATTAAACATATACATATTTTAAGTGACTAAATACGCACATAAAAAGTTACTGGACTACATTCCAAAGAGAAACAGCATTGCAAATGACTAGATTTGCAAATATACACAGGAACAAATGTTTTATGCAGTGTTAGGCCTGAAGTTACTACAACCTCTCCTGTCCCTCTCCACAACAAAAACAGAAACTACAAATCCCACCAATTTTAAAGGTTTGAAATCCTAGTAATGACAAACGAAGTTACTGCCCTAATTTGTTGTGAGATTTAACAGTAAAGGAAGTCACCACAGGATTAAAACCACAACAGTTCTGTGAGCATTTCTGCTTATAGTTTTCAGACAAAGAAAGCTTGTTAGCAAATTTAGTGGTTGTCATTTGTTATAATAAACATACACAGTGGTTGTCACAGAAGAGGATGAACCAAAAAGGATTTAAACTGCCAAGTGAAAAAGGGGCAAGCTTAGGGGAAAAAAAAGTTTCCTGAAAATTAAAAACCATAATTAAAAGCAACACCTACCATTGTTGCCTGATCAGCAGAAATACCAGAGCAGCTCAGATACCAAAGTTCAGCTCTAGAAGAGAACTTGAGTAATACTACATTTACTCTACCTGGAAACACCACAGGAAATAATCACTTTTTTTTTCTTTAATTGTCTTCTTAGCCTGTTTAGTGGATAATGAACATTTTGTTCTGTTTGCAAAGTGTGTCCTTACAAATAAGGACTTCATGATCCAAATAGTAGTAAAGGCCTTCAGATTTTAGGGTAACATAAAACTTTAAAATTGTTGTATATAACAAAAAAAAAGTAAGAAACTGCTTTACTGCAATTCATATGTGAATATTACATAAGGAGTAACCAAACATAATCACACTTCTGGCAAAAGAAAATACATCACCCAGCAACAGTGTGACACATCCTAGGAGAAGTGTGTGCCAAAGCTCTACCCTTAACTCTAAATGTTCCCCCCCCCCCCCCCCTTAATTACTGAAATCTCATTCCCTCAGCCTGCTTGAGGCAGGAACAGCACCTCAGACTGGGTTCCACATGCCCATTACATTTAGCTACCCAAAGAGATGTGCAAAGTTACAGTCTGTCACTTCTACGACTGCAAGAATTACATATTAATCCTAGAAAAGCAGTTTGGGCTGATTGCAGCACTGTAGTAAATGTGCTTATGCAAGATTTATGACTCAAAGATACTTTATATTTAAAAGTAGAAATAGTTCTCCTCATCTTCTGATTGGCATCCCCCTCCCCAAAAGAAAGTCAATTAATTAAAGGAATTGAAATATGAAAGGGAGAACTGACAATCTTGTGAAGGCACACAACTGCTCATGTCCACATCCACTAGTAAAACACAACTTATGATGTGTTTCAGTCAAGAAGTACAATTATTTACTTCCCTCTACTGAAGAAAATTAATTAACTTTTTGATTTTTGCATTACCTGCTGCACTAATTGTGCCTTCTCTAACTTGAATGGCTACAGACAGACAGAAGCTTCATTCAACTGAGATCCTTCTTTTAGGTATAAAAACCTGCCACTCCTTTATAAGTTACAACCCTGATATATTTTTCCAAGCAAAACTCCCGAGCTTATTTTCATACATAAAAGTACACTTCAAGAAGAGGTGTTAAAACCTGGAGAAGCAGCAATGCCAAGAAGTTTGAGAGTGTCCAGTGGGAAAGTTCCAAAGAAGTGAAAGGAGAAAAATGTTACAAAGATCAAGAAAAGGCTACACTGTATTTGTACATTTGTGCAATGTTTCTTTTTTAAATACTTTTGAAAATACTAACTCCTTAATGTAAAACAGGGAGATGATTTCTCAGGGTAAAGGCAAAAGGACAGGCACGAGAGCTGATGAGAATGACAAATCATGACATGAGAAAAGAGATGGTTAAAAATTACAGATTCTGCCTTCTCAGAAAAATAAGCTTCAAAGATATTGAAGAACTCACTTTTCACTACTAGGACTCATGTGAGCGAGACTTTTGTAGCTAAACTTTAAAATAATATATGCAGATCAAACATGGATCCCAGAGGTCCAAAATGTAAAAAAAGTCTGTCATAACCTAAAGGTTTGGGACGGTTTTGTTTGGAGGTGGTTTTTTTGTTTGTTTGTTTTTAAATAAAATACAAAAACAACTCATCCATTATTGACTTGAAATCCAAAGCAAGAGACAAATACTTTCAAATTTAAGCACCAAGCAAAAAGCGTGGAAACGTATCAATCCTAAAACCAGAAACACAAGTTGTATATTTGTCTACCTTCATCAACACAAAGCAAGACAGATAAGGGTTGAGTCACACACCCCTGCAATTTTGTCTGCTAAAATAAACCCAGGAAGCACCATCTTCTCTAGTGCATTACTAAATTTTACTCCTTACCTTCTGAGTTGAAAAGCCCCAGAATTATTTTCCCAGCAGTGACTCAAAATACCACCAACTAATGTCAGCAAAGGAGGTAATCTTTATTTATTTCAGGCAGGCTGTAAGCTGATGCCACAGTCAGAGCAGATCAAGGAGGATCTTCTAGGTACAAGCTTTCAAATGTCTTTAAACTTACAAAGTAGCTACAGGTATCTTGTTCTTTTGCTTGACAAAGTTGGGAACAGTACACTTGCTTTTCCCAACATCCAAGTGGGTTTGGAACTCCACGAATAAGAAATGCCACATCAGCAAATTTTAGGAAGTAACAGAAACAGCTGGTGAGATGCATAAACTGGGCCCTTGATTCATCTTCCAAGTGTCTCTTTTCAGTTGCAGCCACAGAAATCCTCATTTTTGCTTTCTGCATGTCACCAACCTCAACTAACCATCTAAGAAGACGTTTTATTCCACTTTGCCCTGAGAGATTCAGGCTGGAATGACTCTGTATGGCCACCTGTATGAACACCTACAACACACAGATCCCCAAACTCCTCAGGGCTTTAGAGATGCCACATTCCAATCTGAATCACTACATTGTGATTACTTGTGTATTTGTGGAAAAGGCTCTGATAATCCTGTCTTCTTTTTTAACTGTTACTTCATCGATCTGAAAGAAGCTGAGCTGCCCAAGAGAACTGAATCTGGCTGTTTACAGCAACTTTTATACCTTTTTACATAATTCAAGGATTAAAGCTGTACACACCAATGCTTTCAGGTCTAAGCCACTCTCCTACTCTCCAAGATGAGTAAGAGATCCTCACTTCTGCCTACAGAAAACGGATCCACAGATTGAAAAAGCTCTATTTACACCTTGCTTCCTTTCTCCTGTAGCTCTAGCTGAGAGATGTGGATGTGCAAATACCTCACACACTAGCAAAACTATAAGCAATCCAAAAAATACTATTTTCAGGTGAAAGCTTCATTACTATGACTGAAGCCCAGCCCTAGGATTTAAGAGGTTGTTACTCTGAAAATAAAAATGTTTCTTTTGGGTAGTTCAAACCCATGGCACCATCACTAAGCAACTATTTCTACAACTGCTGTTCAACTTCCAACACAAAAACAGGAACAGAGGAGGCAAACTAGGACATTTAGAAGTGCCAAATGGCTATAAAGACAAGCAAAACTGTGTTATCAGTGCAGAGTGGAATGAGGTGGAAATCTGCACAACTGCCACTATGTCCTTCAGAAGATCTAGATAGAACAGTACAAAGCATCAGGCTCTGATACAAACCAGATATAAAGGAAAAGTTGCATTAAAAAAGACATGGTGGAGGGAGAAATGAAACTAAATCTAAACAAGCAACACAGTATTTAAGGGAGATGATTTTTTCTTTCCAACAAAAGTTATGAGAAAGAGATGACCTAAACATGATACTCTCTGAAGAAAAAATATGCTTTATCCCTCATGAAGGCCTCATTAAAGAGGCTGAGGGTTCTGTAAGTACAGGTGGATACAGGCCAGGATAATTACACACTGTCACTCCCACGAGGGTGAGGGAGCTGATGCACAGCACACACAACTTCATGTGTTGTCAAACCACAAATGTCACACTGCGTGTCACAGCACTGCACCACACCCCTTAAGGTCTTGCATTTGTGTAGTTAAGCCAAGAGAAAAACCCATCACTAAAAAACATGCTTAAAGAAAACACAGATTGTATGGAGCCAGCATGTGGCTGCTGCTCACACCAGGCCTAACTTAAAAAAAACAAGCAAACAACCTAAAAATCCCTGCAGACAAAGTGTTAATATATTCATTTACTTTCACCAGGATTATTTAAGCTGTGCACTGTTAAAAAAACTTACAGAGAAAAGAAACAGAGCCCTTTCCACGCTCAAGAGCATTGGCTGCCCATGTGGAGAGTTCATCAGCTCAGAGCAAAACAAAGTAGGGGAGAGGGCTTGGCAGGTTCCACACAAAAGAAACTGCAGGAGAAGTCAAGGTCAAATGGTTTGGATACTTTACCACTAATCACTGTGATACGACTATTTCCCATGAAAACTCTTCCCCTGGCCTTGTCCTCTTCTGTTCCCCGCTAATTCCCAGCTTTGTCTGGGACATGGGATTGGCATTAGCATATGAAGCTCTCACCCTGCCTGCACTTCCTCCTTGAGGCAACAAATTCCCCATGCATTGAGCAGAGAGAGAAAAATTTAAGAAGGAACCCTCGGTGTCCAGCAGAATGAAATGTCTCTCCAGCCAGCCAGCGTAAACAACCACGGCTGTGGCTCCTTTCACGTGCAGTTCACACCCATCCTTCCAAAAACATCCCCTTCTCCTTTCACTGGCTCCACAATTTTTCCTCAAACAGCCAAGTTTTGCGAGATCATTGAAGAGAAAAATACAAAAGGAAAAGTAAACCCAAAAAGCAACCCCTGGACTTAGCGAGCAGTTCACTACCCGAGTATAATATTATTATTATTATAACATTATTATGATTTACACATCACAGCAAACAACATTTCCAACAGATGCTTCCCTGAATGGCCAAAACAGGAACAAAACAACGACACAGAAACTTATTTAGTTAAATTGCAGAGAACAACCCCAGAGGTGAGCTTGAGCAGCCAAAACCTTGATGAGATGAAGCAGTTCTATACAAAACAACCCGTTATACCCTATATAAAACAACCTCCATCATATCCTATATAAAACAACTTCTAGTATATCCTATGTAAAATAAATTATATTATAGTCTATATAAAATCCCTCTATTATAGTCTACATTAAAATATCCTCTATAATATCCTATGTAAAATAACTTATATTCTATATAAAACAACCTCTATTATAGCCTACATAAAATAACTTATATTCCATATAAAACAACCTCTATTATATCCTATATAAAACAACCTCTATTATATCCTATGTAAAATAACTTCTATTCCATATAAAATATCCTATATTACAGTCTATATAAAGTACCCTCTATTGTAGCCTATATAAAATGTCCTCTCTTGTAGCCTATACAAAATATCCTCTCTTGTAGCCTATATAAAACAACCTCTGCTGTATTCTATATAAAATAACCTCTATTATATCGTACATAAACCAGGCGCTAGACCGCGTCTGGGCAAACACCACGACAGCCCAGTGTAACCCACCCTCCCTCAGTAGCTGTTGGGGGAGCAGCTCCAGAGCCCCCAACCTGTTGTTTCTGCCTACTTCGCAGGGAACCGATAAGGCGGGGGGGGGAGAGGGAGAGAGAGAAAACCGAGAAAACACTTTTAAATTGAAAAGAAAACCTATAAAAATTGTGAAACAGCCTGGCCTGACTCAGCTGCCGGGGCGGCCGTGCCCGCCGGCCCCACACGTGGCCCTGCCTGGCCCTGCCTTGCCTGGCCCTGCCTTGCCTTGCCGTGCCTCACGGGCCCTCACGCTGCCCGGGCCGCCCCTTCCCCGTGCGGTGCCCCAGGCGCCGGTGCGGCCCACCTGGCAGAAGCGGCGGCAGTAGTACTGGCTGCGGAGGAGCGCGGGCAGCCCCTGCGGCAGCCCCGGCGCCGCCAGCGCCTCCAGCTCCTCGCTGAGGCGCTCCGACTCCTGGTCGCTCTCGTCTTCCGCCATGGCGGCCCCGCCGCCCCGCGCGTACAGAGCGCCCGCCGCCCCGCCCCACCCCGCCGGAAGCACCGCCCCTCGCGCCCCTCCGCCAGCGCTCATTGGAGGATGCGCCCTGTCAATCGCCGCCGCTGACCCCGGTGGCCCCGCCCTCCTGCTGCGATTGGTGCGAGGGCGGCCGAGGATCTCCGCCTATTGGCTGGTTACCTTGTCTGTCACGCCAGGCGCCGCGCCCTCCCGGGGAGACGCCCCCTCCTCCGAGGGCGCGGCCCTGCCTCTGCGCGCTGCCCATTGGTCAGGCGTGCCGTCAGTCTGCAAGCGGGGCCAATGGGAGGGTGCGGTCGGGGGGGCGGGGCCGCGTCCGTCCCGGCCCGGCCCGGCCTGAGGGAGCGGCGGCGGCAGCGGGAGCGGCACCGGGAGCGGGACCAACGTGGGTATCGGGGACAGCTGGGACAGGCACGGCGGGGAGGCCGCCCGGCAGCGGGCACGGGGCCGCGGGGCCTTCCCGGCAAAGCCCCGGCCACACCTGCGAGACCCGCGGGAGGCGGCGGGCCCGGCCCTCGGCCTGGGCGGGCAGGGAGCCCGGAGGGAGGGAGGGAGGGAGGGAGGGAGGCAGGCGGCTCCCGGGAGTAAAACACCCCCCCACGGCGGCCCTGAGGGGCGGGAGAGGGGGTTGGAGCCGTCAGCAACAGGTTGGTGGTGTCAGGTGAAGGCTCCGCTCCCGGCTCAGGGAACTCCGCATAAATTGAGAGAAAGCAGCAAAAAAAACAATGAGGGGAAGGCAGGTTGGTGCTGGGAGAAGGTGTGTTATGTCTGTGGCGTGGTGCAGGGTTACAGCTCTGGGGAGCAGCAAACAGCAATAAAATCATGATAATAAAATGATTAGAGGAGCAGGGAATGCCAAGATCTTTGTCTACTCTTTTCCAGAAGTTTATAATGTTTTCATGTGGCAATGGCTAAAAAAAAGAAAAGACAGTTTTGAAGACTGAATTATTTTTATTATTATTATTATTATTATTATTATTATTATTATTATTATTATTATTATTTGGCATGGTGCTGGTCCAGGCAAGGCTTACAGTTCTGGAAAGCTGCAAACAGAGTGAAAAAAATTAACTCAGAGAGTGGCTGACACCAAAATCTTTGTCTTCTTTTTTTTTTCAGAAGGTTATAATGTGTTCGTGTAGAAGTGTTTTTTTTTTTTAAAAAAAAGACTGTTTTGAAGATTGAATTATCTCTTCCTTTAGTTCCAGGGCGAGCAAAAGACATTCTGGACAGCAGAAAGAGCATTCAGTCTGTTTTTAAAGTGTTGCAACAGCAAACTGTGGCAAAACAAGGGCAGAGAAGTGTCCCCATCTCTCCGTCTGCCTCTTCAAAAACTCTTCAAAGCATTCATGCCCATAAGCAAATAGCCAGGCAACATATTATAAACATATTTTGGAAAATACTTAGAAGAAACACTTGTTCCCTTTTTTTTTTTCTTTTGAGGAAATGGGTAGTTAATGTGATGACCACTCGTTTTGCTCAGAAAACCTCAGACCTGAACAGAGCTATTACTTGTCCTCAACTTTACCTTGAGAAGGACGTTAATTATCTTAGCTGAGATTTACACTAGCTACTCTGTACCTGAACAGTGAAAAGACAGACAGGTCTGGTTCAATTTTAGTGCCCTTGATGACGTCATTGCCTGCTTTGACAATGTGCTCTAGTTGAGAGTGGTGTGAGAAGTGTCCACCTCTCTGAGTTATCACTTACCTTCCTCAGAGGAGTTGTTATCTCTGAAAGTACAGTTTCTTATTTTACACTGAAATGTGTGCAATGTCCAGTTCCCACCAGGCTGTCCCAGCAGGCTCCAACAGCAGTGACAAAGTGCTTTGCTTTAGGCTCCAAGTTAAGGTTCAACCTAATAGTTGTGGTTTGAGCTGGAACAAAAGCAAGGGATGTTTCCAAACAAGTGCTGACAAAGCTCATGTTTGGGTTGGGTTGGGTTTGGTTTCTTCTTTTTGTTTGAGGAGGAAGGGGGATTTACTGGCTTTTGTGAGTGACAGTAGTGGTCTTCTTGCCTGCAATTTGGACAACTGAACTTCTGCCAACAGAATAAATACATATTTTCAGGAAATAAACAGGCAAATGCTGACTCAACTTAATGAAAACTGTCAAATGCATTGAAAATACTAAGAAGAAAGCACCCTTTATCCTAAAGCATAAAGTATTAAAAATGTCTTCAAGAAAAGCAAAAAGCCTCTCTATTTGACTTTTAAGTGGTGAACAGGTTGAGTTCTGAGGGTTCTGAGTTTGGAGAGTTCTAAGGGTTGAGCTGAGTTGTAAAAACTAAAAATTTCTTTGCTCTGAACCATAAGAAATTTCACTCTCCCATTTCTTTATACTTTAAAACGAAGAGCCTTTCAGTAACAGTTTCTCACATGTACCTTACGTGTAACCAATGATTTTTTAGATGTCAGCAAAATGCTGTAGTGGACATTGAATAGACCACACCCAAAGCACAGTTTGACAACAGTTTGGTTTCTTCCAGCGTGCCTTGCTGGAGGCAGCGATGGAACGGTTTGGGGTGAAGTCGGCCCCATCGCGGAACCGCTCCAAGACGGCGCTGTACGTGACTCCACAGGACCGCGTGAGTGAGTTTGGCAGCGAGCTGCACGAGGACGGGGGGAAGCTCTTCTGCACCTCCTGCAACGTGGTGCTCAACCACGTGCGCAAGTCTGCTATCAACGACCACCTCAAGTCCAAAACACACACCAAGAGAAAGGCGGAGTTCGAGGAGCAGAACGTCAGGAAGAAGCAGAGGACTCTGACTGCCTCCCTGCAGTGCAACAGCACGGCCCAGACAGAGAAAACCAGTGTCATCCAGGACTTTGTGAAAATGTGCCTGGAAGCCAACATCCCTCTGGAGAAGGCTGATCATCCCTCGGTGAGAGCCTTCCTGTCCCGCTACGTTAAGAACGGCAGTTCCATACCCAAGTCAGACCAGCTAAGGAAAACATATCTGCCTGATGGGTATGACAATGAGAACCAACTCCTCAACACTGAAGACCGCTGAGAAGGAAATGCTTTCATCATTGTTGTGAAGTTTTACATATTGATGGTGTGGTTTATTTTTATATTCATGCATATATACAGTGTTACATATTGATTTTACAAGCTATTTTGTATTATTGTAGAAATGACAATCTATTCCTGGACTTAGTGGTGTGCCACAGGTTGTTGCTAACCCTGCTGTGGACTGCTGAACTCACGATGAATGTAGGGAACGTTCCTGGCATACACCTTATTATCTCTGCTCAGTCCAGCTGTAACTGACCCCAAGGGAAAGGCACTTGGATGGAGGACCTCACCTACATAAACAGTGCATCTGAATATCCATGGAACATGCTGTGGTAGGGATTGCTAATCATGTCAGTGGATTGCTTTGTCCAGTGTCCTGTCCACGAGTGACCAAGAAGTGGTGCTGCACGTTTGAACTGCAAGGAGCTGTAGAATGGTTAGTTAAAACATAACTACTCTGTTGGGGGAGGACTGTGGCAAATTTCTATTCAAGTTTGGTTTACCTTTTAAAATGGAAAACATTTTTTCTTCTACAATACTCTCTTACTCTCTTTGGTGCAACTGTGGATGTATTCTTTAGCTTGAATAGCCAGTCTCTTGTATTGATCTCTGAGTTCCACAATTCTCACAAGGCTGGGAGTTCTGCAGGTTTGTCGTGTCTGCATTTCTAAAATCACTCTTTCGTTGTCTTGGTTTAACATGCCCCCTTCAGTGTCAGTGCCAATCTTTGAAAGCTGAGTAGACAAACCAGTAACTGAGTGTGGTTTGCAGTGCAGCTGCTGGCAAGTGAAACTTGTGCTGGACCAAGTTCTTAGGTGAGGGGATTAATGGTTTTTCCTACTAGCAGGACAAAATCTAAATTGGGGCGAGGGGAGACACTAAATTGTGGAGTGGAGAAAGCTTTTGCATTGTGCACAGGAGAAGAGACTCCTCCATGTTTCTCTGAAGGTCCTCTACATCTCTAGCCTTGTCATCAGCCTTTCAGTCAAGGGAGGTAAAGTGATTAAAGTAGTTTTTAAAGTAGTTACTGCAAAGACTATTCAATACCTGTAAGCACAAGTAGGAAAGTGTTTCTGCTTAGAAGCTATACTGGAATTACAGACCTGGACTGTATTTCTTACTCCATGCCATGGCCACATCTGTTGGACTGGCTAAAAGTTAAATAGGAAAATGGAGAATTTCAATCATGTTACCCTCTCCAAACACTACTAAAGTGTTACTGAGCTGTTCCAAATTATTATGCCAAACAGTCCACCTGATGCAAGTGCTCTAGAAGAAACGAGAGGTCATTGTGCACAGTGCTGGAATACAACTGACTTCTGCCTGCTCTGGAGTTCCTTGAGATGCCAAGCATCTTCTGGTAGCACAGAGATCCTCCCACTCAGCGGATACAGTGGTGTAAACATGCTTTAACTCCCTTGAGTAGAGCCAGTTGTCCAGCTGCCTTTCCCCAGCAGAATTTCACAGTATTTCTTTTATTCCAGTTATTTACAGCAGTACTCAGTAGTTGCTAAAGAGAGACAAAGCAAGCAGATTGTTTTGTTTCTGTAATTACTTCCCTAGCTGTTTCTAAAGCAGTCTCCTTTGCTGGGCTGAGAGAGACTTACATGCTTAGTAATAACTGGGTTTTTGTGCACTTAGCTTCTGAGGAAATGCACTTGTGTTACATGTCCTGCTAAGAAACCCTCTGAAGAGATGGCCAAAGGGAAAGGCAGGAGGCTGCCTATCCCTGTGCACCAGTGCAGGGGTGCTCAGGCCATTTGCTGCCCCTCTGGCGCTCCTCAGAGCCACAGCAATCCCCTCAGTTGTGTTGATTGCTGGTCTGGACCTCCAGACAGAAATAACAGCAGCAGTTTTCTAATCTAATCCTAACTAACTATCAAAATATGCCTTCCAAAATATCATTTGCTTTTGCACAAGCTTGGGTTTAGCTTAAAATCATGAACTGCCTTGTGCTACAACTCTTCTGTAAATTTTCTCAAGGCAAGCCTTTTCTGTCCTGATGGTCATTGGAAAGTGTTCTTTAGCAGCTGCTGTTTCATTACAGTGAAACAACATCCTCACTTTCATTTTTTATTTGTTTTTAAACCTTATCAATGGAAGCAAATGGAAAACAATGAAGTTTTGAGAAAACAGGCTTCCATTAAACAAAACCATCTAGAGAAAACAGGGTGATTAAAAGGTGTGACTTTGGGCCAGTTAGCTCAGTTTTTGCTAATGTGGGATTTTTCAGGCTGCGCCCCATAACAGTTTTATATCAGATTCAATGTTGTATGTTTTTCCCTTGACTGACAAACTGACAGATGTTTTGAAAAGCTTAATGGTAACATTAGGTAGGGTCTTGCACAACTTTAAAAAAAAATCAGGTTATTTTTACAGTTTTAAATAAAAATAGAAAAGTTGGCAACATCAAGAGGTTTTGTTAAAAAAAGAGAAACCCAATCATGCTCAATAAGGCAAAGGGATATTAGAATACTTAGTTTCTCAAAAGCTTACTCCACTTATAAAGCAGTCTGTGCACAGAGATTTACAGAATTAGTACAGTTCTGTAAGTATTTTCATTAATTTTTCTAGTACCAATTTATTTTTGTGGAGAATCACTGCAGAGGGTTCCAGGCTGGTGAGGAACCATGCATAGCCACAGGCTACCAACTCATAACAACTTGGAAGAAAAGCTGGTTGTCATCATCAGAATTTTCAGTGTAATGAACTTAATTCCAATGCACAGCAATTTGGGGGATGCTGGTGTCTTGGTAAAGGGATATTTTCATTTAAGAAAGAGCCACAGCATTTTTCAAGCTTTTGGAAAATCAGGATGCCCATTGTAAAAAATACAGCACTTCCAGATAATCTGGAAAGAATAATGAATAGTTTATAATGATGAACATAACCCAAATCATCAGACTGTTCTACTTGTAGAGCAAATAAGTGTCAGTGCTCCCACTCAGTTGTGGAACAGAGTCCTGCAAACACTCACATTTAGTGCATAATTTTGCCAGTGTGGCTACAGTTGGATAAATCATAACCCTTTAATTGCTGTTGATCTGAGGGAAGATTTACAGCAGGAGTTTTCTGGTGCATCTGAACTAATAACTAAATCCTACATCAGAGGCTGTGATTAAGTTGTCTTATCAGTCTCCACGGGGTTTTAATTTCTTGTGCAAGAACACTGCATTATTTTTCTATGTATTTCCTGTAAAGAAAAGTACTTCCAGAAGTAAAGGGAGTATGGTAGCAATGGCTGCTTTTCACTTTACGTACTTATGTAGGGACAAGCTATAAGGGACACTTTTTGCCAGGTAGGTTTATTAATATATTTGAACTCTAAATGTAATATTAAAAAAATAAAAATAAAAATAAGAAATGTTTTCTTCTCTGACCATATACTTAAATTAGTTGAGTCAACTTGCAGCTAAAGTTACTCCCAAGTGCTTTTCTTGGAATGACACTTTCAAAGAGTAAAATGCTTCAAAATTTTTGACCCTTGTGAAGCCTCTAATTTGGCAGGTCTTTAGGGGAGGTGAAACATTCAACATAATGAAAGGGGAATCTGTTTTTCAATTGAGAGAGAAACTTGTTGTGCAAAGTATGGAATATTCTCATGATAGAAGGGCTATTTTTAGCCAGAGCCCCTTTTAACAGTTCTGTGGAAGTGAACAGTGAAATGCTCCCTGCAAGGTTTTGCAGCACAATGAGCTGCTTTTCAGGAAAAACAAAACAAAACACACAAAAAAAAAATGCTGGAAGTTTGGCAAGGATAATCTCTATTTATATTTGCATATAAAGAGAGGCAAGACTCGATGTTGCATTCACATTGTACTCACTGCTACTTAACTCTTTGTGTAATTTGAGTGCTTGTTGTCTTTGTACAATTTTAAGGTTGTGTCTAACTTTCAAAACAAATTTTTTTTAACAAAGCTTCTCACTGTAATAGTGGTATTAGAGATTAGTCCCTTTTGGTCTAGTGAAGATGCTTGCTTTTTGGTTTGGAGGTAGGGATGTTTTGCTGATGGTAAGTGGCCACAGAAATGGTTTTATTTAAAAAAGTCATGAACTTCTGATTAGATACTAGAGTAAGGCTGAAAATACCTGGGTCCTGCAGTGCCACAAGACTTACTCTGGTTTTACTGTCCCAACGGAAAGTGATTTAAGTTTTTATATTAAAACAAGTTTTCACTTGGTAATGGGAAAGTGGTCTCTTTAAAAACAATAATAATAATAAAAAAGGTATTCCTTTTTGATAGAATTTATGCATGATCTCTGACTTTGCCAATAAAGTGGATAAGGAACCTGTGGTAGTTCACATATAATAGTGTAATGTAAGATTGTAGAAATGGATTGTGACAGGAGAAATGAAGGAACCCACATTCTGCTGTTGTAGCTCAAGGTGATACCAAAGCGTAGATTGAAGCAGCTGATTTATCTGTGCAGTCACACTGCAGTCTGGCTCAGGACTGGGGAGTGACAACCTCTGTTTCCTGACAAGCATGTGGCTTTCTTCCTGGTGACAGGAATCCCCTGGTTATTCCTTCTGCTGCCAGTGAACACCCAGTGAAATAATTGTGAAGTGTTTTGACATTGCAGTAAATGATCCTTTCAGGAAGGGCTTCTGCAATGTGGAATAATCAGGTCTTTCCAAACTGGCTGCAAAAAGGTCACAGTTTGATCTCTGTCTCCCTTAGGGACTTCATAAAAATGGAGGAAATAACATCAGCCCATCAGAAATTATCAAGGTGGATTTGACTGATTACACATTCTGAATTCTTACCTGCCTTGACATCTCATGATGGATCAACAATAAACTCATGCAACCCCTTGACTGATGAATTTATTAATCATTTCTTTCTCATTTTCAGCCATTTCCAGGTCACAGCACAATAAGACCAGGTGCTTTTTGTTACCCTTATATGAAATGGAAAAGCAGAATAAACATACCCTTTTGTAAAGTTTTCTTGTGTGGACAATTCCTCTATGAAACAGCACGTGCAGACTTGCAAAATCAATGTATTGGTAAGGATTTGTGTGGAAGCTAATGCAGAACTGGGTGGAACATACATTTAAAGTTCAGTAATCAGGCCATGCGAACTTCTTAAAATGACACTTTTCTAACTGATCCAAGGCACTTCAACCCATATCCAGGGTGCAGGAGGATGAGGAATAACACAACTGCTTTTAGTCACAGTTGTATTGATAATTAGGTTTGACATTTGGCATTTACACTGGCGAGGCACCAGAGACTCGAGGAGAGACAGTTCTGCTTATGGCAGGTAAGGATTTATTTTTTTTTGCCCATCCCACCACTCTCACAAGGGGTTTGGAATGTGTGGGTCATGTGGTGGTGGCCACCTCTCTCATGTTCAAAAGCAGAAAGGGCAGGCTGTGAGGAAGGACACAGGGAGCTACTGCAGCTCACTTGAGGACACCACTGAGCACTTCTGTTCCAAGCTGGAAGAAAAGTAATTAGGGGCTTTAGAGGTTCTTAGGGGGGTTTTGTTATATTGGTTTGCCTCAAGTGGTTTTTTAATCTGCCCTTCAGTGTACAAAATAGCTCTCAAATTCGGTATTGGATTTCACTGGAGTAAATGAGGCCTTCTCACCTTAATTCTTCTATAATCAGCTTTAAATTGCTTCCTCCCTCCCCTTATTTCTGAAGCCTGTCATTACCACAAGACAAATCCAATAGCTACAGTACCCATGCTTTCACTTCAGGAAGTGTTTCATGTGCAGGAAAACCCTGAGTAGGGTCTTAACCAGCTCTGTGTGGAACGAACTGATGCCCCTTGTGATGAGAGAGCATTCAGGGCCAGGCTCACACTGCCCTCCAGAACCTGTTCTGAGATTTAACAAGGCTTAGCCCATCTCATTACACTAAAATTGTGTAGTAAATAATTCTGATGAAGATCCTTTTTCTGATCATTTGTAATAACAAATGACTCAGTTTATATAAATATTCTTGTTTTGCCAGTCCTTAAAACCTGTGGGACCAAGTGGTTCAATCACACCTCTGTAATTCCTTAAACTCTTGACATAATCCAAGGCTGAGATTGGATCCAGCTGCCCCCAGACTCCTCTCTGAGAAGGGGTTTAGAAACCAAGGCAGTCCTTTCTGCACCTGTGACTCAACAATGGGTTTTAAATAAGTTTTGTCTAAGCCTTCCACTCCCACCCAGGACACTGGAGGCACTGTGGGAATGCTGTGTCCCACTGTGTGGTTGCAGAGCAATGCCTGATCCCCTGCAACCAGGAAAAAAGCAACCCCAGAGCACCACCTTGGTCTTGTGATATCGTAAAAATAGAAAAGCTCACAGGAATGTCTCAAGGTGGTACTACAGTCCCGAGAAGAAAACATGAGCAACTCAGATTCTTTGCCACCTTCAGGAAAAAACCCTGCGAAAGCAAACAAACCCCCCCAAAAAATAACCAGCTACAAACCAACAACCCCAGAGCAACCACCCTCCAAAGCAGGAGGGACATAAGGGAAGCAATGCTGTATCAGCAGTGACAGTAGAAGTCTCATTTGCTAAGGCCTTCTTACCAAAGTAGAGATGTGCCCAAGCTATTTACTATTAAAAATACAAAGTAAAGAAGCCTCACAATCCATACAGAGTGTGCAGACAGGGAATGTGTCCTCCTTCCTGCTGCTCCAGCCCACCTCACCTCTCCCAAAAGATGGGTGGATGACAGCTCAGAACACTTCCACAAAGGCACCAAAAAGGAATGGCCCTAAAAGCCAAACTCAAAACACACAGGGAACAGCCAAAACCTTGTTTTATGGAAAAAAGCTTCAATCTGTAGCAAAGGACTCGGCCCAAACCAGCTTGTCTAGCAAGAGTACAGAGATTAAATACAAAGTGCTAACACCACATTTTGCTGGCACAAGCTTTGGGTGACTGGGCATCAACACAGGCAGAAACTGCTGTGGCAAGAAACCTCCCTGGAATAACCAGATTTTCTGAGCTGGACGTGCATTCACCACTAGGTGTCTTCACAGCAATGCAGTGGAGGCCAATGGATGTTTTCCTTCATAAAAATTTCCCATTTAGGCCGGATTGGGATTTTTGTAAGGCTCTTTCAGTTTCTCACAAGCATCACGATGATTCTCCTGTGACCAGATGCTTCCAAACACAAAATTTCAGAAAGTTGTTCTGTTATTTTCTCCAAAAATGTTACTTTGAAACAAAAAAAAATAAATCTTGATAATTTAAATTTTTTAAGAGCATAATAGGCATATATTTTCTCTAGAAAGCTTGAAATATTTAGAACAGTTCAGTTATATAATCCAAGTACCTGATCACAAGTTATTAAGGGCACTAATTATTAAGGACTGACAGGCTTGGGGCATCAACCACTTTGCTAAGAAGCCTGTTCCAGTGCTTGGCCACTCTCTTGGCAAGTCTAAACTTCACCATTTTAACATAAAGCTTTATAAGTTCATTAATTTCTTCTCCCTGGTTTCTGTTTGGGGTTGTTATATTTGTGTTATAGGCAGAAGTGATAACTGCTACACACAGAGTGTTCCTGTTCTACGGCAGTTTGGTTGGAAGCTCCTCACCCCTCCCCCCTCACGCACGTGGCGGCCAGGGTAGACCACGCACGCAGGGGAACAGGCAGCAAAGAGGGTTTATTCAAAGGGTCACAAGCTTTTATAGGGTTCAGGGGGGGATGTGATGTCACATCCCAACCCGGAGGTACAGAGGGGTTGAGGGGTCACAGGCCAGAGGCAGGGGACCATCAACACCTTGCATACTAATGAGGGTGTAGCCAGTTCTTTTGTTAACCACAATGGGATAGCAAAGCAGCCTACCCCAA
>JAWWTY010000001.1:2436993-2507349 GCA_035222235.1 Margarornis squamiger | reverse complement strand
CCTCCCCTTCCCTTCCCTTCCCTCTTTCTTTTCTTCCCTTCCCTCTTTCTTTTCTTCTTTTCTTGACTAAATTTTAAGTGAAAATCCAGCTTTGAATTTATTAGCGAGTGTTGCAATAGACTGGGGTGTTTTGAGACCTTAACAGTGTAGATCTCTGTAGTAACTCCTTGTATGAACTATTACAGTTTTTGGGGGAAAAAAACCCAGACAGTCTTTGTTCAGCTTGTTATAAATATAGGTATCTGGAACTATAATAAGTATTACAATAGATCAGATAACAAAGAAGTTTTGGGGAGAAACTGCCAAAGTATTTTGTAACCATCAGGAAAATTTTGAAGATGTTTTTAAAGTTAGTGATGCCTCTAAAGTCAGTACTGCTTGGTTCTTGATAATGAGAACTTAAATACAGGCCTAATTAAAATGATGACTTTTATGAAGCATTGTGAAAGCATTATTAAAGTCTTTGATTCCAGTTGGCTAATAAGGAAGGTCAATTGATTTTAAACAATGCAGAAGTAGTTCTGTGATATTAACTACTTAAATTCACAAGCTGAAATAGAGGGAAAATGATTTTAAAAAATACTGGGAAGTGAGTAACTGAACGGAATTTAAATTTGACGATAACTTGTTTCAGCTACAGTGTGGGGAGGTAGGTTGAATGTTTAGCTTGGGAGTTCTTCTGAGGCAACATATTCTTGTTTAATTTACAGAAAGTGGATTTCTTTCTGTAGGACTGTTGGAGTCATGTAAATGCCAAAAAGGGAGTTCTCCCAAAGCTATGGACAGTGCTTCGAGAAGGTGGACGAGGACTGGCTACTGTTATATACCCAAACCTCTTGCCCTTCATTAGCAAGGTACCCCCTGGCATTGTGGAACCGAAGCTGGAGTATTTCAGAACTTTTTTCAACTCTGTAATTCAAGGGTATGAACAACAAATTTATTTATTTGGATTCAGTCTCTTTTAGGTTTGGAATAAGAGAACTAATCTCCTTCAAGCATTTGAAGATGAATGAAAACCATATTTTAAAAATTCTTTTAAATGTCTAAAACTAGGGTCAGTCCTTTGAGGCTGTCCCTGTCATCTTAAACCCTCAGCTTTCCTTTTGATTTTATTACATCTTCCTTATATAAAGCATTCTTATCTTTCCTTGTCAAAGCTTTGTGTTTATTCCACAATAGGTTTTAAAACAGGAAATGAATTTAAGATTAAGATAATTCTTAAGAATCATGCTCTTCTCACCAGTGTGTAATTCTTAGAGAAGTTATTTGGGTTAGCATTGTGCTAGTGAAATTTCCTGTATGCAGGAATTTTAATTCTCATGATACTGATTTCTAAAGGATTGAAACTACTATCACTTTTTGCCTTTAAAATACATCACAACCAACTTTCTATCAAATCTAGGTACATGCATGTGCATTGTGTAGTCAAAAGTATATAAAAATTGTCTTATGAAAGACTAGAATGTCATTTATTTAAACAAAAATCAGTTCTCAATTGATGGTGTGGCCATTATCAGAGCTCCTGGAAAAGAGAGTTGCATATGGGTTGGTTTTAAAAAGTGGGTAGAATTTTATTACAGGTAGTAAAATGATGACCCTGACATTAGCTCAGTTGGTTAGAGCATGGTGCTTGTAACACCAAATTTGTGGGTTTGATCACCATATGGGCCATTCATTTAAGAGCTGGACTTGATGATCCTTGTGAGTCCCTTCCAACTCAGAATATTCTGTGCTTGTAATATTTCTATCGCAATTTGTGTGATCTATTTCTCATTAATGTGCTCGTTTAAAGGTAAACTGTCAGGAGGAATGAAGCCAACTCAAGAGAGGTTACAAGTCAGAGTTAAAATTTACAAAAAAGATTACAAAAGATACAATGATACAGAGAAAAATTGGTTTTAACCCACAAAAACCAGATGTATAACCCAGCACCCTGTGGCATGAACAGAATGGTGTTCATTAGCCCCTGTGCTGAGTGCCACGTGGTCCCCCTGAGGACAAAGTAAGAGGAGAGGAAAACCTGTTGGTGAGGATGATGGTCACAGTCTTGTTGAGAGTGGCAGTCATAGTCCTGCTGAGGTTCTGGTCCTCCTCTGTATCTGATGAGTGGTACCAAAAGTCCCCAAACCCAAAGATTACATATGCTCAGGTTCAGGTGGGAATGTACCTCCCCCCAGGGTGAGCAGTTTCACAATGGGTAATTTACTCTGTGAGTCATGGGATATTTTTGGAATCTTTGATTGCCATTAGCAGACATGACCCCTCAGGCTGGGTGTGAAGGTGCTAATGCCCCCAGCCCTGAGAGGGGAGCTGAGTCATATGTGTGAAGGCAGAAATTTTCCTCCGTCTCACAGGTTCTTTAACATCCAATTTGTAGCCTGAGGGGTCAGGTGTGCCCTGGGCAGCTGCTGCAAATGATCCATTATTAACAGTTCATGAGAAATGACATAGAGGGTGTAGAATACACACTTTTGGTTATACCCATATAGTGATAAACTGGTCCCGCCCCTGTAACTAGGACGATTAAAAAGCAAACAAATTGCAGTTTTTCAGTCTCAAACTGGCTTTAGGTGGCTTTGTTTTCTTTGTTTTTTTTTCCCTGTAATGACAGAAAGTGACATTCTCCGAATCTTTGTGCTGTGTGTAGAAAATTGCAAAGGAGTTTTGATAGACAGTGGAAACATGAGACAGTATGCTTGACTGAATATGGTTTCTCTATTTACATAAGATATTTTTTCTGAATGCTAAGACTGGATGAAGAAGATATTTTAATATGTTATATTAAATGCCTGGGTTTATTGACTCTTTAATTTGAATTTATTTTGATGTGACTCCTACAAATGGTTCTGTGAGTCTATATTCTCCTATTCGTGTTGTCTGGATTAGAAAAACATAACGGGATACATTCATGACATTCATATGGGATTTCTTGAAAGCACAGTTGACTGAGTGTGCCATCCCTCTGATGTTGCCTCTCATAGGTTGTCAAGTGAGCGGGTAATAGCCAGCCCTTCAGAAAGTTCAGCAATTACAACTGCATTTATGGAATGTCTGTGCTTTGTTGTACTACAAAAAACAGAAGATGATGACCAAAGCCAAATTCATCAAATGCTTATATCTGACCAGGTATTTGTTAGAAATATTGAATATTGTTGTGTGTACATTTAATAATTCAAAGTTAAAGAAAAATGTGAAGTTTAGGTGAGGATTTACTTCTCTGTTGAAAGTTTCCCTTGATTTTTGAAAAAAATCACACAGAATCATCAAGGTTGCAAGAGGCCTTCAAGATCATTTAGTTCCACCGTCAACACATCACCACCATAACCAGCCCTAAACCCAAGTGCCACATGCAGACACTGCTTGAACACTTCTAGTGACAGTGACTTCACTACCTTTCTGGGCAGCTTATTCCAATACATGGCCACTCTTTCAGTGATTTTTTTTTTTCTTTTATCTACTCTGAACCTCCCCTGGTTCAATTTAAGGCCATTTCCTCTCGTCCTTTTATCTGAGACATGGAAGAAGACACTGACCCTCACCTTGCTACACCCTCCTTTCAGGCAACTGTAGGAAAAACAACGTTATTGAATTTAGTAAATATTTTTCTTCCTATAAAATCATTCTTTTTACTGTGCAGTTTAAATTATATTTAAGGAAAGAAAAAAGCCATCCTGTATATTTTCAAGCAGGAGTTTTCAAAATTATGGAAGTTTTTCAAAATTATGTAATTTCTTAGCATTATAAAGAATAAAATTCTTTTTAATTGGATCACTGGTTTTTAATAATTTTTTTTTTGTCTTTATAGCTAATTCCTTTTACCAATGCAGTTCTTAAGGAGCCCAAGTTGCAAAGTGGACCATTGTTTTATGAAATAGCAGAAACACTGAGCTCCTGGGAAGCTAAAGCAGAACTCTCCAATGATGATGGCACAGATGAAGTTTTCCAGAAACTGTTGTCAGATTTTTGGGACCATCTTTTAAAAATGTGTGTACTTCATGTTGATAGGCTGGAGGCTGATGAGAAATCATTGTTTGCTATATCTGGTATGTTAGAAATTCTTCAGAATCCAAAGAGTGCTACAAAACCAAACAACAGAAAATCTCTGAAAATCAGATTTACAGATGAGGATGAATCTGAAAGAAACACAGAAACTGGAAAGCTCACAGAAGTGAGAAAAGGTGACTCTGAAATACAGGCTGACTTGAAGCATAACTCACATCTAAGGAAAGAACCTTTAGAGAACTTGGTCTGCAACCTTGCTGAGCTGTGCATTGTGTATGTCAATGAACAGAAGTCAGAACAACATTTGAAATTTCTCTCTGCCCTGCTCAACTCTTTTTCCTCAAACAGAGTTTTCCAAGTACTTTTAGAGCAGGGAAATGATGTAAGCCACGCTCAAGATGAATCCCCAAACAAAATAATAGCTCATAACAGAAGTCCATCTGTACAATTTCTGTATGTGAATTTATTAGCTTGGCTGAAAGAAGACTGGAGAAAAGACACCGATTTCCTGGTTGATATTTTATACAGTGTGCTTCATTGTTGCAACAGCAACGGTGAAAGGAAAATCATTCTTGATGATTTAGTAAAGGTAGGACTTGTGCATTATTGTAATTAATTTTTATCAAAGTCATTACTGGTTTTGTGGGTTGTGGTTCATTAATAATCTTATTTTGGCACTGTCAAATGGAAAATATTCTACATGAACTTGGGTAAGTTTAGTTTAAGGAAGGTAGTTTTAGGAAAGCTTTACATGACAGTGTTGGGGTGAAAGGTTTTGACATCTCTTCCTTTCTATGTGGTATAAAGTATTAAAAAAAAATCAGAATTTCCTTTCTTTTAAATGCAGTCCCTTACTCATTTTGTTACTGAAATTTAGCAAATTCTACTTCATCTCCGCAGAACAGTTAAAATGGCATTAATGCTTTCTATTCAGCATTTTGTTTTTCTTTTCAGATGGATCTGAAATGGATTATTTTTCTCCAGATAATTCAAAAGGTACCTCTCAAGATTTCTTTTTTTCTTCTTGTTGTGCGTAGCTTTGAACATTTCTCCGGTGTTAGCTTTGAGACTCACATGTGTTTGACTTTTTTCTTTTTACCTGTGTAGTGATAATTTCCATAGTTTGAAAATAGTACATTAATAGTTTCAGAGTAGTGTTTATTTTACATGCATTTGAATCTGGAGACAGTCTGAAAAATTAAATAATGATACCAAAATAAAAGAATCTTTGTCCCTTCTAGTTTTGGTCAGTTTGCTTTTTGAGCCAGAGGGATTCCTGATTTGTTGGTCATCCCTCCTAAGCTAGCGAGAATGGAGCTGGGGATTAGACCAATAATTTAAATGATTACTTGTATCATCACCCTTACAAGATGCTTACAAGGAAAAGGTAGTATTCCATTTTTTCACATCAAATGTTGAGAGACTGACACTTCAATAATTGCATGGGGTGCAACATGAAGCGTATGACAGATTTTTGAACAAGAACTCATAGCACTTGATTTATAATCCAGTACGTAGACCACAGTATCTTCCCTCACACGTGCTGTGAATTTTAGCAATACTCTGTTTTTATGATTTTTGTAACTTACAGTGGCTCATCACCAAAATAATGTTTTTGATTTGTGACCCTCCATTTCTTTTTGCACTTCAGGTGCTGTAAACAGATTTTATTTTGTAAGTAGGTTTTTTTTCAGCCAACTTGGTCATCCAAAAGTTGTTTTCTGATTCCATTGGAGGAATTCCCTGGGCTCTATGGTTGAAAAAAATAGGAAAAGGAAGCATTTTCAGAAGGTGACTTTTTCACTCTACAGCAGAGGTCTGGCCTAGCCATAAGCTGCTGTCTCAGACTAAAAAGAAAGTTGGGGGGATTGTTGCAGATGTAAACACCTAAAGACTTATTGTTTGTGACAGATATGACTCCCACTCTATGTAAGTTTGACATAGTAATCTTATGCTTAGTTAGGGGTGAAAGTTAATAGTTAATAACAGGTTGCCCAGAAAGCTGTGGATGCCGCATCCCTGGAAGTACTCAAGGCCTGGTTGGATGAGGCATGGAGCAACCTGGTCTAGTGGAAGGTGTCCCTGCCCATGGCAGGGGTGTTGGTGCTTGAATTGGAACATGGAAGATGATCTTTAAGGTCCCTTCCAACTCAAACTGTTCTATGATTCTATACCCTCAAAAGACTCTTAGAATTATCTTCTCATGATTCAGGCATGCTCAAGCTCAACAAAACTTTCCTTAGTCTCTGACTGGCTTAAAGGAGATACACTTGGAGAAAGACTGGTAATGCTGGCAGATGATCTGTGTCACCAGTGTTTAAAACCTGGAGCAGCGTCATCAGACTCAATCTCTTCAGAAAAGTGGACCCTCCTGAGTTTGGTGTTGTCACAGCACATTAAAAGCGGTAAGCACATATAATCCTTGGAGACTGTGAAGTGTAAATACTGTGCTTATGCTTCACATGAGGTTGAAAGGAATTAGAGAGATCTTCCAGAATACTTAATTTGGAACATTTAGGCTTTTTTATGGCATATTATTTTATTTTATTTTATTTGATTTGTTAGTTGGCTTGGAGTTCTTATTTATTTGTTTTGGGCTTTCTTTTTTTATACCTGAACCAGTCTGCTACATCCAATTTAATTTTGTAAACACTACCTTGCAGCAACGATTACCATTTTTTTGGTCTGCATTGCTAAAGTCAGTGTTTAAAGAACAGACTCAAAATTGCAAGTCTGGAAAACTTGAAGAAAATTTAAGAAGTTTGATTTATTAGCTGATGTGCTATAGAATAATATGAATTTTTAAACTATACCATCTGAAATTTACCTTCAAAATTAGAATACCAAAAGTCAATGGTTATGGACCCATGTGTGTGTTGGTCATGGCTTGTTACAGGACCTGTGGATTGTTTTGAGACATTTTCATTTAGATTAATGTCTTTTAAAAACTCTGGGTATGCACTTATGCTGTGTATGTAATCTGGTATTTTTATTAATAGCATCTTACTTAATTTCTTCCTTGCATTTTTTGTACCTGATGTAGAGTTCTAGGGGAGTTCAATTTTCATAATGTTTTCCATGTAAACTCAGCATTTGTTTTGATCCCTGATGTGATGTATTTCAGTTTCTGTGAATGCTGTGTATTTGTGGTGCTCTCAAGTTTTGAAGATGCACACAATAAGCTGACTGCAGTGGATGTTCCTACACAGGTCATCCTGAAGGTGTTGTAAGATTGTTTTTTTCTGTTACTGGAACTTCCGATGTATAGGAGCATCAGGAAAACCTGTTCCCTCTTTCTAGAGAGAGTTCAACAAATGTGCTTGTGAGTCAGTGATGTCCTAGGGCTGATTTTCCAGTGACTTTGCTTTCTGACTCTACAGCTGGAGGTACTGCTGAGCTTGTTTTCTGCTGGCTGACCTGTTTTTAATTCATATTGGATGACTCCTAAGAGACTTTCAGGAGCTATGGTGGTTCTTGACTTAGTGATTTAGGCCAAAATAGAGTATGTTGACTTTCAAAAAATTCTTTTGAATGACATCTCAGTTTCTCAAGGTAAATTGTCATGGAGGAAATGGAAGAACCTTTCATGGATCAATAGCCTATCAGGTGTTAGGAATTACAGGGGAAAGAGGATAAATACCAAAAGGGAGATAATTGTTTCTGATAAATTATTCAGAGTAACCAAAACTGAAACTTCACAGACCCATAGCAGTGTGTTGTAGTGCTGAGTGCTTAACTGATATAAGTACAAAAGAGATCCAAACCAAATAAATATCACAATATTTATATACATATATGTATAAAAATACATAGGAAGAAACCATTGCAACTGTATTGATTCAATGATAGGCTCTGAGCTGTTAAACCTCAAAAAGAGATCTTCAGTCATTGTTGTGGTTCCCTGTAAATGGTAGGTTGTGAAAAAGGAATACAGGTTATTAGGAGCTGCTGTGGACAGAACAGAGGACAAATTACATGTAGTCGATACACTGAATATGTAGTCAATATCTGGAATACTGCCTATAATTCTGGTGACTGCAATAGTCTTGTTCACCTATATGCTTTTGAAAAAGTCTAATAGAATTAGAATATGCCCAAAGAAAGCTGGCAGGGATAGTTAGAAAAGCAGTGGCTTCTGCTTTAGAGGCAATCAAACAGACTACAATTTTTCACTTTCAGTGGAAGTGATTAGGGATGGGGTTGTACTAAAGAGCTATAAAATCAGAATTTTTAGGGAAAATATAATTAGGAAGAAATTTTTCATTGTTTCTTTCAATGGAAAAACCTGAGTTGCTAACAGATGTTTAGATAGCGGTCTTGAGGGAAGAAAAAAGTACACTTCTTCATACATTTCCTAATTAAATAATGGAACTCATTGCCACAGGATGCTGTGGAGTTTGAGGATAAATGGGATTAGCCTGCTTGGATGCCACGAAAAAAGGAACTAAACACGTTCACAGAAGACTGGTCTGCTTGGGTTAATTCTATGCAATGGTCCAGGTGTAATCTTGGGCTCACAGTTGGTTTCTGGAAGCTAGGTAGGCATAAAAGAGAGAGGGATTACTCTGCACTTAATCTACTTTATATACCTTTCTTGAAGCTGCTTCAACTGGTTTAGAGAAAAGATAATTGGCAGTATGAAACTTTGGCTAGGTGATCCTTGATGTCTGTGAAATAAGAGAGTTTATGTATACATTAGATTGAAACCGCTTTGCACTTTATTTTTCTTTCAAAATTAATAAATATAAACCAAATTGGTCCATATTAAGATGACATCTTTGAATGACCATGTTTATCAAGTAATCAAAGCATGCTGTTGTTTTCCTCTCCCCAACAGAATCACTGATTGATGAAACTTTTGTTGAAAGAATTATTGATAAACTTCAAGCAGCTCTGTCTAAAGCAAAGGATCTTTCTGAAGCTGGAAATACTGAACCATCAGTATCTTTCATCTGTGATGTAGCCTCAAGCTTTTTCAGCTCAGTTAAAGGGTGTTTACTGATGCCATCCTCAGAAGACTTGCTGCTTACCATCTTCCAGCTCTGTGCTCAGAGACAGGATGCAACACACTTAACAGGTAATCTAGAAAAAGAACTTCAACCAAACTTTCTCATAGGTGATGATTACATCTAAATTCTTTTTCATGAAACAGCTTCAAGTATGGAATAGAATACTGAATTCACATACATTGAGCACTTGTGGCTGTAACTGACACAAAAATTTGTGCTTTAATTTACAGTGCCCATAGTTAGTACTAAACATCAAGTCCTGTACATCTTTACAAGGATTTTTAAACTTCTTTGATGTTAGTATCAGGTAACTTTGAAGCTATGATATTGCATACTTTTTTGGGGTGCTACATAGATTATTTAAAGTCTATGAAATACAAGAAATGAGCTCTTTTTTTGTTCATTCTGCAGTGTAAGGATTCTATAAAAAAATGTGTGCAATCACTTGAGACATGTGTTTATTCTGGAAAATTATTGGTCAAATTGCCCAGACAAATTTTGATCCCTACCTCTCTCTTTAGCAGCATCTCACATGCACACTGAGATCCTGATTTATATTCTTTGAAGGCAGAATTTGAGAGTGATAAAATGGTACATGCATTTACTGACATCAGTGCAAATAAGCACAATGTTTCAGTGTTGTCTTGGAAATGCAGTAGGACAGTACTAGCTTGGAAACCACTGCTGCTTTGCAAATGACTATTGATGTTGTGAACGTTCAGTATTTCAGTAAAGAGATCTGTGGTTTTGAAGACAATATGGACGTATTGTAGTAGACAACAGGAACATCACTTATGATTAATTAAATTAAATTTTACCTGTGTGTCATAGTTAATTTGAAAGCTCTCTGCAGTGAGAAAGCTGTATTTTTACCCTTGATAGTTTTTCCCTGTATCCACATAAAAAAGAGAATTGTTTTCCTACTGTAGGACCTTTAGACATTTGATTGTTGGTGTATGCTGTAGATTGTAATTCACCTGTTTGTGGTGGGTTTGCCTGTTTGTTATTGTTTTGATTTCTTGTTTCTTTTCCCTACAATAGATTTACTTGTATGCAAATTAAAACACACTTGGATGTCTGGTGTAAATTCACTTCTGCATCAGCTTCAGAGCACAGAGAAACAGAGTACCTTTTTGCTTAAAGCTGCAGTGTGGGTCAAGAATCAAGTTCAGTCTTCCTCTTTGGATGTTAAAAGGTAATTGGGATGCACATGTCTGCTTCATAATATGTTGGTTTTTAAAACAAACTAAGATCAGTGCTATGCTATTTTTTATTTCATAGACATCTGCATTCCTGAGAGACTTTTCTGCCTGTTGAAGGTGGTGGGTAGAGCAGAAAACCACCACTGGTACAGCATGTATAGAGAGAGCATTGGTGCAACATATAGAGCATTGTATCAATATAGAACATGCTTTTATGGGACAATGCTGAACTTGTTTGCATTATTTTCTCCTTTTCTCAGTCTTCAGGTTTTGATCTCTGCAGTCAGTGATTTGTTGTTGAAGCTCGTGGAAGCTGATGGACAATCTGGCTGCCTTGTGAGAGCTTATGTTGAGCATGTCACACCGAACAAAACTGAGTGGGGAAAATTGCACGAGTCTCTGTCCACTGAGGTATGGAAATTATAATGGACTTGCATGAGGTAGTCAGTCTTTCCTCAAGCCTCTGTCCCTTAAGGTGGTAGGTGTTCTTTCTTTTGACATGGCACTGCAGTTATGAATAGCCATATGTCTGTGCAGAGATTCTTTTCAGCCTCTGTCCATGAAGAGGACAAAATTGCTGTGTTTATGGTCACATCCAGGACTATGGGAGAAAATCGAAATTACCCTTTTCTGCATGGAACACCAGCAATTTGCTTTACAATTCAGAAATTTTAGCTGACAAAATGTGCATTGTGAAGATGTTCTTTGAGGTAATTCTTCAAAAAGATTAATTTTGTGAAAGACATCAATATCTGCAGAGAAACATGAGGTGCTGACTGTCAACAAAATGCTGACATGGTGGAGAGTGGGGAAGGACATAAATTTCCTGTCCAACCACCAATCTTCAGTAAACCTAGTATTTCTTGTAAAAGATATAGAATTCTAAAGAAACATATTTGTTTCTGGGACAGTCATGCAGTTTCAAATTACTGCTGTGCATTTAGGTTTTTTAATATGCTGGAGCAGGTCATCCTCACCATTGTGCTTTTGATGTCAGTTTGTATGTTTCATGGTTATTTTTTAATAATTCTGAATTTTCATGGTTAAACAGATCATAACTCTTCTATGCATCATTAAAATGCCAATTATTTGTTCACACCCTTTTTATGCACATATTACAGTGGATACACAAACCTCTTTTGGAAGGAAGGCTTAGTATGAATTGTGAACCTCTAGGATCAAGTGTCAAATTGTGTGGCACAACTAAACTTCCAGGCCATCTGTGTACTTCAGCCTTATTAAGTAAAATGGTACTTCTTGTATTGGAAAATGCTGTAGTTCATGGAAATGATGATGCTGAAAGAAAGAAAATCGACAATATAAGTAAGTTACAATGGTAAACTTAAAGGAATTTCATTTTATAGTATTTTTAACCTGAATTTATAATTAGAAATGCATAGTTAAAGTCTGGCATACAGGTATGAGAAATTATCCTTTTGCTGTTGGTTTGGTTTTGTTTGTTTTTTTCCTTCAGGTCTCCTTTAAAAGTATATACGAGTGTAATATTTATATTCCTGGGCCTTTTTTGATGATATACATCCTATCTCAAAAGAACTTTGAACTGGGAGATGTTGTTTTCAATGAACTTTAGATTTGTTCATTGCCAAAACACAGTGTGTTGTCAAGAGTGCGCAATTGGAGCTGTATCCCTGCCCTGAGGGTTTAGCCATAATGTAAAGACAGCATAAGGCAGCAATTTTTCTTAATTCCACCATTTGGAATCTAGTTTCTTTTTATATTGAGAATGCTCAAATGACATGAACAATTCTATCTCCAAACATCTCACCATGATGAGAAGTGTAATGCTTAGTTGTGGGTCTTTGTAAGCTAATGAAGGAACCACATGCTAGCTCTTATCATCAAATTTGTTTGGTTTTCTTCTGGACTTAGATCGTGATTGTTTTGTTGGCAAGAAGTATATATTAAAAAAAAGGGGGAGAATAGAGCTTGCTTATTTGATTTGCTTTAATATTTCTTGAATATCTAGAACAGATTACTGTAGCTTTTATTGTATTTTATGGTATAATGGCAAGTATCCAGTTCATGCCTGGTGCATCTGAGATTGTGTATAAATATAATATTTTTAATGCATTAAAAACATATTAAAAAAATCCTCCAACAAACACTTGACTTGAAATGTCTTGCTTATGCAATATATGCAATATATTCAGCAGTCATTTGTAAACAACAGTTTCTGTTTTTTAATTAGTCGCAGAACTGTTGTACTCATTACAATGGATTGAAGAATTGGAGAATCCTCCTTATCTGCTTCTGGAATATCTTCAAATGTTAGAAGAGATGCAAATCACATACAAGAAGTTCAGTACACTGAGTAATACAGCTAGCCTTCAGGAAACTATATTTGATAGGTATGTGAGAACAAGTAAAAGAACTCTAAACTCTGTCTTCACATTTTGCATTATATAGAGTATTAACTGTGTCTATATTTCCTTCTCTCTATTGATTCAAACTTCATCCAAATGCCTTTGTGATGAACTCTGACCATCTGCATATATTAACCAGGGTCTTTCCTCTTTTTTGAAGATCAGAGGAACATGGAAGACTGTGGTCCTTAACCATGGCCAAAATGATCCGTGAAGAAAACACTGTATCCTGGGAGAGGAAAGAACTTTTTAAGACAACAGAAGGGTATCTTAATACTGCTGCCTGTAAAGTTTCAGTTTGTTGTGAATGTTGATAATGCTAAATGATCCTGATTCTGACAAATGAGAACTGAAAACTGAAAATTGTGACAAATATGTGTGACATGTAAAAGTGAGATTGTGGTTTAGTGTGTGGGATTAGTTACATCGAAGGATGTTAGATCATTATGAAATAACTGACATTTTGTTTTCTAGTTAAATTCTTGGGTTCATTTCATTCTTGATGTTTTGCTTGTATGAATAGGTTTCTGCCATTAACAGAGGGAAGATTGCATACACTTCAGTGTTTATCACCTTTCTTAAATGAGGAAAAAAAGAGAGAACTTGTCTTCCATTGTGTAGCCAAACTCATGACGTGCACACAGACAGATCTTTCCAGCACTGATGGTATGTTCTTACCTCAGTCTAGTTCATTAGAATTTAAGAACATTATTTTGTAAGAATGTTTGCTTTTAGATAAAATGCATTAACTATAATAATATTTTATTCCAGAAAGAAATGTTTTCTCAGTTGCATATTTCTTCCAGACAGTCCCAGACTTTCTGCCTTATTCAGAAAGTACAAGCTATACTGCCTAGTACAAAATTAGAAGTAAAGGACTTAGACTGAATTGTTAAAAGCATTTTGATATTGTTGTACTTCTTGCTTGGTCTATCTTATTTAAACCCATCTGTAAATATCAAAGTTTTCAGGTAACCATTTAGGCTTTACACAGTATGCAAAAGTATTACTATTGTCAACTGGTAGCGTCATCCTTGTCTTTAGATGCTTTGGCAAGAACCCTTTCACAGTTTACATAGAGTTTTTGAGTAGTTCCTCCAGTGCATGGGATACAGTGTGCTCAGTCAGAACTACACTACAGACACTGTCAGCAGCTGTGGAAAAATTACTTAAGAGGTGATTGAGAAGTGTTATACTATTGCTTTGAATATGCCCACTTAATATGGGTCTATATTTTCACAAACTTGTTGCTTTTCAAAGAAATTATTTGGAAATGCTCATACGCATTTATGAGTTAGATGCCATTTAAAAGGAAAGTACTTTCTATTTTCTCCCAGTACTGCTTTTGTGTGTTCTTGCACATATTGTTATTGATCAGTCTGTATAAAAACTGAAATGTAGGTTTTGTGTTTTCTAACAGGATTGTTTTTCCTTAAATTGAAGAAAAATTATCTTTGCTGACTTTAAACTGTGGATATCTGTCCCTTGTCAGTGTCCTCAGGATTTCAGATGAATTCTTCAAATGGATGTCCTTAAAGTGTGGAAATGATGGTGTTAGTGCCATGCAGCAATTGAGAGGAATCTTAAAAATCCCTGTTGTGGAGGTTTGGGTTGGCTCCCAGCCAAACCCAGCTGCTGGCCACACAGACTCCCCCCTCCCAAGAGAGAGGGAAAAAAGTAGCAATAGAAAATTGTTGTAAAAGTATATATATATTCACATATATTACAGTTGTATACAATTAAACACTGAGTATACAGAACAAGAATTCCAAACAACCCCAAAAGGGAAAAGGGGGAAAAGGGAAGAGGGACAAAAAACTGGGTAAAACCAAAACAGAACAGATACACACACTCGTAAACTCAGGGAAAAGCTCAATGAGTAACTAGCACAATAAATTCTCAGCAAACTCCCCCCAAGAGAAGCAGTTCCTCCACCTCCGTGCGGCTGGGACAGCAGTTTCTCAGACAAGCCTCAGCTCATGCAGACAAGAGCTAAGCCAATACAGAGACCTGATGTCCTCCAAACACCCGAAAGGAAGAGAGAGAGGGAGGAAACCTTCCCCTTGTCTTATATACCCCTGATTACGTGAAGGAATGGTGTGGAATGCAGGGAAGGCCTGGACCAAACCCAAGAAAACTAAACCAGCACACTTGTGCCATGGTAGTTTCCCTAACTCTTCCTCTTTGAACTTAGTTTAGCCTTCCTGGCTTTCTAAGTGAAGCAGTGAGGCAAAAATTGTATCTGTGAAACCCAAAACAGAAGAAAATGGGAAAAAAGAATCCTCACCTGCTGTGGAGTGCTCTTGTTTGTAATCTGCATTTCCTTTCTGCTGCTTCTCAATTTTCTAGGGATTCCTGAGCAGACAATATATATCCAAATTCGAAATAAGTGAGACATAGGTTGTAGGCTTACCATTTCAATGGTCTTTATCTTTTCAGGTCAGGAAAGTGCTGGTGAAGTTGTAAATTGTTGCTCTGCTGTTTAAGTGAAGCAGAGGTTTAGTTGGTTGGTTTTGCTATGTTTTCCTTATTTCTTTATCATCATGGTTGTAGGAAATGTTCATTTTCTCAAAGAAATCTAGATAAATGCAGTTTTTCTTAAAAACAGAAAGCAGTGCTAATGCAACAGTAGTACTTCACTCTGAAAGTAAAAATTGACATTCCAACTAGAACTCCAATTAACACTCCATTAATACTAGAATTCACAACTTGCAGTTGTATTTCCTTCTTTATCTGTCCAAATTATTACTTAGCATACTACATTTTTAGTAGCACAAAGAGATTTCAATCTTAGCAGGTTTTTTTCCTTTTTATTAATTGCATAGTCTATCAATTAATCTTATAGGAGGTGGGCTATTTTTTAAAGTTTGAGTTGGATATAGTATTTTGATTTAACAATGGCACCTGTTCAAAGATTAATGTTATGTTCAAATAAAAGGATCAGTCGACTTAGATTTTAACATTTGTTTTGTCTTGATAATTAAGACTATTGAGTATGCATTTGTACTATGTTGTAGGAGCATTTGGGTGTCTTTCCATTTTGAACTCCTGCCTGAATGATAGAAGTGTTGATTGTGATCATCTACTACCTGGAATACTGAAAATCATAATGTCTTGGAAAAATGATAATGAGGACAGCTTTCTCTTTAGCTGGTGGGTGCAACTTAGAGATAATTTGACTTTTTTAATTTCTTAAACAAGAGTTTAAAAATACAGGCTAGTTATTAACTAAAACAAAATCTATCTGTATATTACACCTGCCATCCACTGCTCTATTATTACATATTTAAGCTTTTGTAGAACTGCATCCCTTGGTTTCATAGACCTGTCTTTAGGTATTTAATATCTCATGTTGCAGAAAATTACCTGGATGGTTGAAAGCTGGGAAACGAAGGAGTTTTTTAAATGCACCTAGATGCCAACTGTTCTCAAAAGCATTCAGAACTGACCAACTTTTGTAGATGTTGTTGGATATTCAGTTACAAAATCTGATTGCATATTTCAGTAGCAGGAAGAAAAGTTGGATACCAAACTTAGAAGTCTGTCTTTTAAAGTTCTGGACCCAACTTGTAAAACTTCCAGCAAGGAATGAAAATATGCTAAGATTCCTTTGTCTTGACTACAGTGAGAAAAATCCAGGCAACAGTGGTAGAATAACCATAGAACCATAGAATGACCTGGGCTGAAAGGCACTGTAAAGCTCATCTCATTGCATCCCCCTGCTGGGGCAGGGACACTTCTCACTATACCGGGTTGCTCAGAGCTCCATCCAACCTGGCCTTGAACACTTCCAGGGATGGGGCAGCCACAGCCTCTCTGGGCAACCTGTGCCAGTGCCTCACCACCCTCACAGGGAAGAATTTCTTCCCAATATCTAATCTAAGCTTATAATGTACAATATTTGGACACTTATAATGTACAGTATTTGGAGACTTGGGGACTTATATTTTTTTCTTAAATTAATAACTTAAAATGATTGTTTTCCTTGCATTGATTTAATTAAAATCGTTACATTTCATAGGTTATGTAAGTCTATTAGTTGAGCAAATGTGTAAATTTGACAAATTTAAGAATCTCTGATTTACTTAGACTTGGCATCCAAGGTAGCACTTTGCATTTGATAGACAGGGTATCAAAAGCACATAGGGCAGAGTATGGTGGTGCCGGACTAGTCTGTCATGAGAGGAGGAATGAAGGCAAGCATATAGATTCTCATGTCTACCACATGAAGGTATGTAAGCTTTGGCTGTATTTTTATTACAGCAGTCTGAAAGAAACAAGTGCTCCGTTGCTTGGTTTCAACATTGAGATGATCCGTTACCTTCCCTTGTTGCTGAAGTATTCAACAGCTCCTTTGGCAGACAATGAGTGGGACTTTATCATGTGCTCCATGCTGGCTTGGTTAGAGGTAATATGACAGGACCCTCACTTTTGATGTGCTTACCTGTTTTAATCATTCCCTGCATATGTCAGGGACACTGTAATTTCAGTGTAGCAAATATTTGACACAATGTTAAAAAGAATTGCACAAAATCCTATTTGTGTTGGGCTTTGACAAAGGTCATGTGTAGTTTAAAAGCACACGCAATACTCTCCTGTTTCTTTTTGTATATGGAGATTGAATCAGCTCACTCTTCAAACAATATGATGTTTAATAATGTTATTGGTAATTGAAGAGTAATTCTGAAATATGTGTGTTGAAAAATAATATTCCTTTAAGACCAAAATCTAACATGATATATAAAAATTAACTGAGTAAAAAGCAGCATCTGCATTTCAGTGTCTAACTGATCACATGAAACATCAAAATTATATTGTAACACTGTTAGGAAACAGGTCAGCAGTCAACTGACTACTTCATGTTAATCAAATAAAGATACAGAATCTCTCACTCTGTTACTATGCACTTACAAGGGCAGGCTGGAAACTTCCATGTAACCTTTCTTGATTTTAGGATTAATCTTACCTATATGTGTGTGACTCAAAACTAACTTTTTTTTTTAATTTAAAAAAAACCCAAATAAATTTGCATGAAAATCTTGTGTAGACAAAGTGCTTGGGAATATTTTTAATTTATAACTATATTCCTTTGTGGGGGAACTAGTAAGAACTAGCAAGAAGCAGCTGTGTTGGGGGAAAAGAGATATTCTTCTGACAGCCACTTCAATAATATTCAGTTTTTAATAGCATGTTGTCAATTCCCTTTTGCAATTTGGAATTGCAAATATGATACTGGTAAAGCTTTTATGTTTGGGAGAGAAAAGTGAGAGCACTTCACAGATCAGTTTTCTCTCACTGGACTCACAGGTGCTCTGGGTGTGGTATATTTCTGTTTGAATTTGCTTTCTGTCATTATAAAGCAGGTTATATAATGGAAGCAATCCAGGTTTCTAAATTGGTTACATTGGGAAATTACTTTCAGAATGTCTTATTAGAGTACAGTCTACATTTTTAAACACAGCCCCCTACCCCAAGTAATTTTCAAATGGTCCTTGCAGTTAAATCTTCTTTGAAATTGCACTTTCTGGTGTAGACAGGGAACATGAAACATACTTTAAAGCAAATTTATGGTTAAGATACCTTCCTCTTTGTTTATTTTCTCCTAGACAACAAGTGAAAACTGTTCCCTTCATCATGTCCCGCTTGTGCAGATTTTTGCTTGTGTTAGTTGTGACTTGGCATCTGCCCTTAGCACTTACTTTGAAGATGCAGCTTCTGAAACTACTGAAAGTCTTCCTAAGAACTTGATCAGTGAATGGAAAGAATTCTTTTCTGAGGGAATTCACAATTTGCTGTTACCTTTGTTGGTGAAAATCACAGGCAAGTATATGGAAAAGAGGACAATAACCAGGCTGTTCTGAAATAGAACTGAATGGGTAGTATTTCTGTATTTATAGGAATATTATGTCAATATACTTTTTTTTAACACTGACATGCTAACTAGTAAAGTGATTCTTAAGATTAGATGGATTCTGCTAAGTGAAGTCTCGAGTTATTTCTAACAATGCTTGTTTTTGATATCATCCATACATTTTGCATCACAGCTTGTCTTTTTCATATAGGAGAAACCAAAAATGCATCAGAAGGCTCTTTTCAGAACTCTGTGTTAACATCTTTGGGTGAAGCTCTAACTTATGTATCGAAGGACCAGCTGTTAAACCATAAACTACCACCGAAGTTTGTTGCAGGCCAGAAAACAAATCTTCCAGATAAACTCCAGACTCTACTGAATACACTATCTCCATTGCTGCTTTTCCGGGCTCGACCTGTACAAATTTCTGTCTACCATATGTTATATAAGTAAGACTCAACAGATGTCTCATTTTTTTCACCTCTCACCCCACCCTCCACCCTTTATTTTTTAAATGTGCTGTAGAACATGCACTTATAGCTGTTTAGCAAAACCTTGTCCATTAGGAGAGAAAATCCTTAACTGGGCAATTTGTGTTCTGTTTTGGAGAACATCATAAAAAGCTATGAATGCTAAATTTAATTGTAAGAGTAGAATTAATATATACTGAGAAGTTTTATTGCAGTACATGAAGATACACTTTTATTTTTGGTATCATAGTTAGTTAGATATCAGTATCATAACTATAAACCTATTTATTTTTACCCCAAAATGAATCCTAAAGTGTAAACTGAAATGTTCCAGGTTTGATCTGGGTGTAACACTATCATTAAGTAGTATGACCTTCTTATTTTCACTAATTTAGATAAGACATTAAGAAAGTGAATAGAAATAGGTGGTATTCTTGTGAACCTCCTGGATATCTCTTAATACCTAAAAAGAGAATACAGAATTTGAAATATAGTATGTGCATTTGACTCCAAATGCAGAGGGCAAGGCAGCTGGCTTAAGGCAGGAACCATTATTTTTCACTTACTCTGAGACATAATGTTGCAATAGCTTTATTCTGATAGAGAATTTTTGTCGGGCGCAGCATGAATCAAGCATTAGAACAAGAAGAAAAGCAGAAGGGCTGGGAATAATCTACCTAATTGTGTCCTATTTTATCTAAAGCTTTGATTTACTGACCAAGGACAGAGATGGTCTGTGGGGCAGCAGCCTGAGAGAATGGTATGCCTGGGTGAGATAAGCACCCTGGAACACCAGGGTCTGTGTACCTGTGGCCAAGTGTGTACCTGGCTATTTTCTGCTCTGACCACTTAGCTCCTTCTGGATGTGAGCTATCCTATATAACCCTGCACAATTAGCAGTAAAGTGATTCTGTCACTCACAGCAGGAGTCCGTGCCGCATTCCAGCACAGATTTTATTTTATTTTATTTCAGCATGACTCAGGAAATGTAAGAGATCTGGAAAAGAACTGAGCAAGGCTATGTGCTCGTTGGCTGTCACGCGTGACCCATCTTTGCAATGGTGACACATCTCTTAAAGATTCTGTGTTATTATTAAGGAATAATTGCCATTATTTTATTGCCTATCAGTAATATTGACATTGATAAGCAAAGAACTATGCATCACATATATTAAAATAGTTTATTAGAATTATTTAAAAATTAAATATTATGTCCTTTCCATATTTCTATAGATTAATGCCTGAATTGCCTAAATTTGATGATGAAGATCTCAAATCCTATGGTGATGAAGAGGAGGAATTTGCACTGTGTGTATTTTTTCCCTCACTTTTTTGAAGACTGTTTTCCATATTTTTAAAATGTGTTACAAGATTGAAATTTGCAGCAGAGTAGTTGTCTGTTGGGAGATGTTAAAAGAAAAAAAATTACATAACTATGAGGATAGGGTCATAAATATTTAAAATATTCAATATAATTGGTTAAACTGGAGACAGTATTTGCAATTGTTTTTAGGTACTAAAAACTAGACTAAGTGGCATATATATGCTTTATATTGGGAAATCCTGACAGATTTTTACTTCTATTCAGAATGTGTCCATCTGCACAGGTAACTTCAGCTACTTGAAACTCCAAAATCAACCTAAGTGCTTTATATAGCTTGAATCCAATAAAATCTATGATTTGAAGAGGGAGTATTCTAACTGGTTAACATTTATTTTATATCCTCAGCCCAGTGATGAATACTTTTTCTAACTGTGGAGCTGCAAAAGGCTTTTTAATCCGAAATCCAACAGTGATTAGGAGATGAGTTGTTCCGTTGTTCATTTATTGGTGTGACAAGAAAGCAAGCAAAGCAGCTATTCATGGTGTAGGTTAAATCAACTCAGCCACAGGCCACTTCCAGATTAAGTGATCAGCATTCAGTTTAAACTTGTCTTGTAAGAAGGTTAAAAACAACCAACTGTCCCTTTCAGAAAAAAAAAAAATCAATAGGACTGACTTGTGAACCTGAAAATAAATTTTCCTGTAATAAAAGGCCCCTTTTATGTTCTGCAAGTATGGCTTTACTAGCATGACTTTCTAGGAAGGCTATGAACATAAATGCAATTAATGCTGTGCTCAAGTTTTGAGTTTACTATTCCAGATAAAATCTCTCCATAGGTCACCTCCAGCAGCTCTTATGTCTATCCTGTCCACTCAAGAACTCTTGCTAGAAAACATCCTGGAATGCATTCCAGTCGGAGAGTTCGCAGTTATTCAGCCCCTGAGCGATGAGTTCTGTCTTGTTCTAGGATATCTTCTCACTTGGAAGTTAACATTAGCTTTCTTCAAAGCAGCTTCTTCTCAGGTATATGTTCAGTCTTTTAGTTTTAACTGAATTTCTTTACCTACTTATTTAGTTTGAATCGTGATGTTTCATCCAGCCTTGTTATCAATTATGTAGCTTCCTACCTCTTGTTTTTGTGGAAACAGTGAAATTCTGAAAGCATCACTAAACTTAGATTTCTGCACTGCTATAGTTGAGGATGGTAATATTAGAGGAATAAAGAATTAAGATTCATTAATAAATGATTCTTTCTTGCATTTTCAAACAAGCTTGCTACATATTATGATCTAATCATTCAAAATGGTGCAGAGAACTAATTGCTCTCCTAAACATCTTTTCTGAATCAGTCTCGCGTTTTCTCCCTGCAAGGACATATTTGTATTATTTACAGAATAAGCCATATTTATAAAGTGTCTTTTGGTTTTTTTGTTTTTTTTTTATTAATGGTACCAGCTGCGAGTTCTCTACTCACAATACCTCAGAAGAACTAAAAGCTTGAATAAACTGCTTTATCACTTGTTCAGGCTTATGCCTGAAAACCCTGTCTTTTCTGGGCCAACTTCAGAAGTTCCGAGTAAGGACATAAAAACCTTCTTTACTGAAGAGCTTCATTTAGATGTCAAAGGTTAGTAAAAATTGTATTTTTGTATTTGAGAGTTGTTATATTGCAGAAGTTTAAGTGTTTTTTTTTGCTTAAAAATACTTATTTGGAAGATCTTACATATAAAACAGATACACAGAGAGAAAAATGCATACATACATTTAGAAATCTTTGGCTAATACTCCCCATTTGAAGCTTTGCCAAAGTTGAAATGTTTATCAGAAAAAATCAAGAACAACAAAAAATCGGAATAACACATTGCAACTATTGAAATCTGAATGTAAAGATTCCAAAACACTAAAAATGTCTGATCTATTCTGGGACCATTGTATCTAGATATGTTTGTAAATGGTAAATAGGATTTCTATTCTTTCTTGTATTTCAAATCAGAAATACAAAAATTTAAAAAACATTTTGATATATATTTTTAAATGTTTGAGACATTGTGTGTTGTTTTTGTCATGATGTTCAGAAGACCCAGTTAATAAACGATGATGAAAGAAGATACACTGCTTTTTTCAGCTGAGAAACATGAAAAAGAGAATTAGTTTTTAAAGTTACTTCATTGAAGTTTTTATTTTATGTACCTGTGTAGGTATAAGCAAAGAAACTGAGTTTCCATTTCTTAACTTTTTGCTTGTACATCACTATGTTGCAGAAAAATGTATCTGGATGACAGTAAAAAAGATTTACTAACACGACATCCCAAGGGAAATATTTCCTTTATCTCATCATAGAATCATTAAGGTGGAAAAGACCTCCAAGATCATCCAGGTTTAACCTTTGATCAAACACCACCATGCCCATTAAACCAAGTGCCATGTCTACTTTTTTTTTTTAACACCTCCAGGGATTGTGTCTCCACCACTTCCCTGGGTCTCCTGTTCCAATGCTTAAACACTTTTTCAGTGAAGAATTTTTCCCCGATATCCAACCCAAACCTCTGTTGGTGCAACTTGGGGCCATTTCTATGCATGTTTGTAGAACACTGCAAACCTCAGCTGTTCTTCAAACATCTTATTGTTTGTTTGCTCCAAAGTGAGCATTTTGTAATTTCTACAATAGAAACTTATTCTTGACTCCTGGTAGTCCACCTAGTGATCATCTCTAACCTTGAAGGTGAATGTTGAGATGTGAAGTGTTAAGCTAAGAAAAAAGAAACCAGCCTGGTGAAGAACAGCTGAGTCAAACAAGCCCTTAGGGTAGCAGTAATGGGAACATGTACGTGAAATTCTGGTTATCACAGTTGTACTGAGATCAGAATTTTTCTATGTGGTGTGGAGGCACCAACATCCATGACTGATGTGTTAAGAGTCTTATTTCAGCATCTTTTCTTTCCCTCCCAGGGACAGGAGCGCTGTCATCCCTGATTCCACATTTGGCCTGCTCTGTGTACCACATAACACTGAAAGACTTGCCAGCCATGGTCAGGCTTTGGTGGAATAGCTGTGAAAAACGTGTCTTTAGCGTTGTAGATAAATTTACAAGCAAATACGTCAGCAGCGTGCTTTCTTCCCAGGAAATATCTTCTGTTCAGACTAGCACACAGTTATTTAATGGCATGACGGTTAGTAAGGCTTTTTGTCATTTCTCTATTTAGTTTTTTGCAAACGTTGTAAGAAACTTGACTTCTCAGAACCAACCTGTGGTTCTGAGTGTTTTATATGATTGCACTTCTGTTGCTCTAAATGACTGATGAAACATAATTTGGCTTGGTATCACTATATTAAATATTCTATTTAGGAAAAAAATGAAAGAATGGGTTTTAGGATGTTGGAGAAGTTGAGGAAATAAGTGGAATATACTACTTTTTGCTTTATTAAAAAAGGTAATCCATTGGAAAATGGCTGGTAATTTCTTTGCAGTTTGCCAAGATATGTGTAGATTTTTGTTTGAGAAAAATGTTTACCTGGTCTAAGAAAATTATTTAATGTACATAGTAATGTATTTATAGTTTATATTATATATATATAAAGACTAAAGACGGTGAGTATCTCTCTGGATTGTTTTTAATGTGTGCATTTTTTTCATAGGTAAAAGCTCGGTCTGCAGCACGCGAAGTCATTGCTACCTATTCAGTAGATGATATCTTTATTGAACTAATAATACAGCTTCCACCAAATTACCCACTGGGATCCATAACAGTTGAGAGTGGCAAGAGGGTTGGTGTGGCTGTACAGCAGTGGCGCAATTGGATGCTACAGTTAAGCACATACCTTACACATCAGGTGAGTTTAAAGAAAGCTCCTAGGTTTGTGAACTTAAAAGTCCTTATAATAGAAGAATATTCCTAGTAATGCAATATTGTATAGATCTGTATAATGGATCTCAGCAGTAGATTGCACAGGAATAAGGTCACTCTTACAATCTGCCTGCTCAGTCCTGTTAAAACCATAGCCCAAGTTGAAAATTCAGATCTCTTAAGACATGGGCCAGTGTTTGCTCCATGCGGCAATGCCATCTCACCTGTAATTTGAAAAAAAACCCATACAAACAAACAAAAAAAAACAAAAAAATGAAACCCAAAAACCCAGCCCATGAAATTCTCTAAGACTGGTGGTTGCTGTGGTTATAACAAAACAAAACAGTGATTGAAAATTTAAAAATCTCCTTTTAAGTCCTCCTAAATGCATTCTTCCTCTGTTAGGAATACTTGCATTTCTGTATATTAGACTATCATAAACTACTCACTGCATGTGTTGCATATAATTTCAGATTATAAAGCTTTCAGGCTTTGTTTCCTTCATATGTTTATGAATAACAGTAGGAATAGTCCCAAGGATTTCTACAGTATTAACAGCTCTTTTCCCTCTGTTAGAATGGAAGTATTATGGAAGGCTTATCTTTGTGGAAAAATAATGTGGATAAACGTTTTGAAGGCGTTGAAGATTGCATGATCTGTTTTTCAGTCATTCATGGTTCCAACTATTCTCTTCCCAAAAAAGCATGCAGAACATGCAAAAAAAAGTTTCATTCAGCATGCCTGGTAAGTACCTTGACTACATCTTTTTAAATAGGCAAAATATCATGGAATCAGAGAAGTTTGGGTTGGAAGGTTCATCTAGTTCCAACCACTCTGCCATGGGCAGGGACACTTCCACTATACCAGGTTGCCCAGAACTCCATCCAACCTGGCTATCCATATAATTCAAACCAGAAAGTTCTATTGCAGTACCATCAATTTTCCACTTTGTTATTAGAGTATCTGGGATTAACTGAACTCATAAATGATTTCCGTGGGTTTTGTACTAAGATGTAAGACCATGTAATGAGAGAGGGGCTGCTACAGAGTGTGTGTAATATGTATACATACAAATAGATATGTATATCTACACATGCATACATGCACAAGTGAAAAGGGGTTTTATTTACTATTTCTAATTATTACTGATGTACCAGCGTTCCTGATATTCAGCTCGCATTTGTATATTAAACAGCTGTATTTTTCTTTTTTTCAGTACAAATGGTTCACATCCAGCAACAAATCTACATGTCCCCTCTGTCGAGAGACATTCTTCTGAAATAAAACTGTCTTTCTTCTTTCTGTGAGCTAAATGACATGAAGAGCAGGTGATAAACTGTATGTTGAAAGAAGCTAACTACATGGAAATGCCAGTTATTTTAAATTCTTCCCTAGTGGGATATGACACATATTTACCTCTGGACTGGTTTTTTTGTAAGTTTGAAGGTTCTTCTTTGATATAAAGAAATAGATAACAATAATTTATTTTAATTGGTATATTTTTAAGATATATTAAAAATTTCAGAAATAACACAGAGTTATGTCTGAAAAGTGGTGTTTAAGCCACAGCATAGTTGATTAAAACCTCTTTATTTTAGGCATATTCTAACATAGTGTTATATAATTAACCCAGATCATACCTCTTAATGTAACAGATGAACATAACAGAAGTGGTATAAAGACTTGATTTTTGATTATGATGCATTCATAATAGTCCCTCTTATGGAGGAAAAAAAGAATGTTGTTACTGTTAGACATTAAGGCATGAAATGACAGTGACAATCTTCTGTCAAAGCATAAAATTTAAACATAGCCCATTCTAAATTAACATGTTTATAAACTGAAGTTTCACCTTTAACAGTTTCTTTTTCCCAAAACTCCATAGCCATCCAGCCTAAAAACATTAAAACTCAGAAGCCCAACAAAGTAGAGGGAGCACAATCATTCCTGCATGACAATGAATAACAGCATCTATTTATTACTGATTGGCTTCTAAAGAGAAGGCATACACACTGATCAATCTTCATTTATCTTCATTAGCTAGCAAACTAGCTATCGCTAAATGTCCACTGTACTTCCACTGTCCTGTAATAATAAGGACTCTTCAGTGAACATACAGATGTATCAGAATTTAATAGCCTTCAACTATACATTTTTTTCATGCCTTTTTCTTTAACATCAGTAGCATACTAATATATTCCAACTTGGATGACATTTGTGGTGGATTTCTTTGAAAAGTCAATAAAAGGGGGGAATAAATAAATTTTGTCCATCTCTGTAGTCTCAACTGCTGTCTCTTCCTCTGTGTGATAAACTTTCAGACATTAATAGTATAAATTCTATATTCTGTGTGTTTTCTCAAAGTTGGTCACTTTTGAGGTGGCAGCTCTAGACATGATTTTTAACTGTTGATAACTGAAGTCTGTATTTTTAACAGGTAATGCTGGGCTTCCAGAGGAGAAATTCCTTGACTTTTTTTTTTAAGAGAGAATGGAAAGGATTTAAAACTAGTATCAAAAAGGTCCAACTGAAAAGACAGAGTAGGTAGCAGCTGTATTGTTTCATAGTTACTGACGCTAAAACTCCAAGGTTGTCTCAGTTGCATCACTTTGGTTATTCTAAAGAACTTATTTGCAAGGTCAGTAACTGATCTGAAGGCCACTTGGGGTTAACCGTGTAATACTTGCGAAGAGCCATATGAAACTCTGCTAGAAGAGTTTAACAAATATTAAGTGTACACGCACACATCTGTAGACAGTAAATTTAAAAATTAAAAACCCCACAAAACTACCTGTTGTGTCACTAGTTCCCAGTCTTCACCAGGATGATGGGAGCATAATAGGGATCACCTCTGGCAGAACTCACCTCTATTCTTCATTTGGATTGCATTTTGAGAAGTGCTTTCACTACAGCTGCAGCAGATGGCGATACACTGGAGCCAGGAAAACACTCATGAATTCTTTAAGTGAATGCATGTATTTCCTTTTCCACACAGCCAGTTGATACATAGTTCAGTGCAATCATTCTTTTGTTGAAAGCATGTTTTATTACACTTTCTGTTCTGATTTTCATTATTCTGTCCTTTATAATTTAAAACTGCACACACTGTTGAGTGCTGTGATCAGATGACTGCCCTTTTTTATCTTTGATTACCTATTTGAAAACTAATTCTTTAGTGATAATTAAGATCTAGACAGTTTAATTAAAACTTCCTTTTGTTAAACCTGTAGCTTGATTCTATTGCATGTTTTGACTATATCTTAAAATGTTTTGATTAGCCAAAGTGGTCAACACCATAAAACTTCTAGAGGGGTCTAAGGCTGTGACAGCATTTTAGTTCATTCAAACAGCTCTGTGCCTATGATTATACCGTCAAATCCCATGATTCTACAAAAAACCAAAATTGCTGCACATAAAACCTCTTTTTCTAATAGTTTGTAAGGGAAAACTGAACCAAAAAAAAAGTGTGGCTTTGCTAAGGATCTGCCATAAAGTCAAAAAGGTTCTAGAAGTAGGAAGCAGGCAAATCGCAGTACAGCTTCTCAGAATTGGTCCCTTCAAAATCAAAACTTTGCTAAAAATCTTCAGTGTGGAAACACAAGGCCACAAAGTTCCCCTTAAGTTATTCAGAAGGTAAAAGAAAGTCCTGGGTCAATGAAAGGCAGCTTTTTTTTTTTAGCCTCAGTGGTTTCAAGAACTATAATTTCTAGTATATTGTATAAATGTTGAGCAATACCCTTACCAGGACTGCATCTTTCTTCTAAACCTTCTTCTTGTGTGTTTGTGTTCACATTCATATAAAACCAAATGGACACCACTCACACTTTGTGCAATTCAGTCCTTTTTTGTATCTTCTTCAGGGTGGTAGAAGGAACAATTTTTATGCCAGACCAGTCTAAGTTGACTTTTGACCTCTGTGAGCTTCTTTACAGTAAAATACTTCAAGTGGCCTATCTAGGCATGTTTGTACTAACAGCACCTCCACCTTTGCCTGCCTACACCTTCCTTTTTTCAATCTCCTAGAGAAGTTTTTTTAGGTTGCTGCAGAAGAAAGCTCTTCATTGGCATCTGGTGGTCAGGAAATAGCTTCCTGTTTTGGATAATGATTTTGAGAAAGGACTTTTATTCCACTTCTCTACTTCCTTACAGTCATTGTTTTCAGTTACCCAGTAATTAGCCTTTTTTAATAGCATGCTTTTTGCTTCCTTAAGACCTTTTCATGGATGACTACTCTTCAGCTAGATTACTTCATAGTAGTATCCTCCTTGTACAATGGCATAAAAGAGAGCATGACTGCCCAGATGATTTCAGGAAAGTAATAGCATGCCTTGAAACATTTAAGATCATGAAGTCCAACCAACTCTCCACTACCTCCACGTTCACTATTAAATGATTTCCTCAGGTGCTATATCCCACATACCTAATCTAAACCTCCCCTGGTGCTACTTGAGGCCATTTCCTCTCATCCTGTCACTTTGTTAACATGGGAGAAAAGTCCAATCCACATCTGGGTGCAACCTCCCTTCAGTGAGCTGTAGAGTGACAAGACGTCCCCTGAACCCCCTCTTCTCCAGGCTAATCACCCCCAGATCCCTCAGCTGTTCCTCATCAGACTTGTACTCCAGACCCTTCCCCAGCTCTGCTGCCTTCTCTGGACACACTCCAGCACCTCAATGTTCTTCCTAAAGTGAGGAGCCCAAAACTGAACCCAGGATTTGACATGTGGTCTCACCAGTGCCCAGCACAGGGGGACAATCACTGCCCTGGTTTTGCTGGCCAGGATGCCACTGGCCTTCTTGGCCACCTGGGCACATGCTGGCTCCTGTTCAGCTACTGTTCAGCACTCCCAGATCCTTTTCTGCTGGGCAGCTTTCCAGCCACTCTGCAGTGCTGTATGGGGTTGTGGTGACCTAAGGGCAGGACCCAGCACAGGAAAGACACTTGCTTCACCTTTCTGTTCAGAAGTACATCACTTCCTTGTGACAGAAACAAACTTGCTAAATTGTGCCTTAGACCTGTGCCTGATACTACATCAAAAGGAGCACCACTGATTCAAAGTATTAATTTAAACCCAGCATAGCTACAAACTAGCTATAAAAACAGCAGGAATTAAATCAAGTACATTATTTTAACAAGACACAATGACAAATATACAAATACCTATTTATAGAGGAAAAACATTTAGTGCTAAAGTGCAAGTGCAACAAGGTAGGTTATTTCATAGTTCACAAACAACTGCCCTGGGGATAGCCAGAGGATAACTGTACCTCTGCCAGCAGATAATAGCTGTTTGACATCCAGAATAAATATAAATACAGAGTCTTGATCAGTTTCACTGCAGTAATCAGGAAGTGAGGATACACCTTAAGAGTCTGAAAATCATGGCTTAAAAATTAATTTGACAACCTCAGTGTTCAACTGACAACTAGGTGTTCAACTTGCTGCATGCCTACTACCTGGAAGGTGAAGAGAAATTATCAAGACTTCCTAAATTTGAGGATAGTCAGCTTCTCTTGTCCTGCTTGTCTTGAAAGTACTTTTGTGCCTTCCAAGCCACTTTTCTTCATTGTTTCCAGAATTTCATCTGTAATTGAAAGTTCAGTGTTTACAACTGAGTTAGAAACTGGTTATAAAAGACAGTGCTGAAGTATCTGTCAAACATAAGCTGTAAAGCAAAGAGGATAAACTGTTTCCTCTTATTATCTCAGACAGTAATTTTAATGCAAAATAATCTTCCACCAAGCACAAATAAAGCTTACAATTTACTAACTGAAGCTCAGTAGTTTGCTATTAATAGCAAAGAATTCTCTATGAAGCTAAACTGTAGGACAAAGTCACATCTGCAGCATCTTCTCCTAAAAGCTGCCTAATAAATCAGGTGTGAAGAATAATCTTTCTTCTTAAAATTACTTGGTAACTTGTAGCCATTAACATTAGATCAAAAGGAACAAGTCCAACTCTTTTCTCTACACCTGTAAGATGAAAGACATCACATTTCCAACTAAGGGCTTTTGCCTTTTAAGTCAATACCACCATTCTCTTCCATGAGAAAGGATTGGCGTGGCTTTGTTAATTAGTTCAGAAAATGTGGACTGAACTGTTGCAGAGCTGCCAGGGTCCTACATACTACCATTTTCCAGACTAGCTTGGAGAGTTTTTAGTTTTGACCAATTTGCTTGTATTTTTGGCCTATCTGTGATCAATATTTTGATTAATAATGTTAAAACTGGTTTGGCACATTTCAATGTCCAAGAAGAGTGATCACCTGGATTATTTTCTTTAATTGTGACCAAGTAGAATAATCCTTCTGGTGAAAGTAGGTCTGGTACTAAAGGGAAAACTCTATCCATTACCTCTCTGCCCTGTTTGCCACCAGCCCAGGATGCCTCTATTCCATGGCTTTTCACCTAGGAAGAAAGAAAACAAAGACTGTCATAATATAGAATGATAGAATTGGCACCGGTACTTCTACGAGAAACATCACCATAATCTCTAGCTTTAGGTATCTGCCATTAGAAGTCTGACAATTCTGATTCAGCAGGTTAGTTTATGCAGCAAATTATTTCAAAAACACTTTCTATACAATGAGCACACTATTTTGTTTCAAGTTCTATTCTTAAACTGAATTAAAAGAGCTACATTGTCACATAATTTGTATGTATTTTCTTCTAATGTTTTATGAGTTTGTTTGCCAAGTGGAAGGTGGTCAGAAAACCCCTTAAGTGTTCATGGGACAAATTCTCAGAGTAGGAGTCTGCAGCAGCAGAGAGTTTTTATTCTGCAGGGAACAAATGTATTTTCCATTGAAAGTCTTCTAAAAGAAGTCCTTAGCATGCCTAACAGAAGTCCTGCATGGTTTATACTTGATGGAGGAAGTAGGTATTGAGAAGCAGCAACTAGGAATCCTTATTCCCATGTAGTCTTTATGGGGAACTCCAGGATTTTCACTAAGTCAGTGTTGGTCCTACAACATCCTTTACTATTTAAAAAAACCCTTGCGGTTTTCATAGCGGGGTCTTTTTGATTTGCCATCTCTCCTCTGACAGTAGAAATACCATTTTTATTGTGTATTTCAAATTTTTCTTACCTCTTCAGAAGGTGTTACCACATATGGTGGATTAAACAGCAGTAGATCAACCTTCCCATTTAATCTTGGAGACAATCCTTTGACCTGTAGAAGAAGTTGATGATTCTTTTGTGGGGTTTGTTTTTAGGAAATGTGAAGAATGCAAATATTTTGTAAAAATAGTTACATAGTGCTGGATATTCCAAGCATTTCATCCTGATTCAGGAACACTAACTTTTACTTTCTATGTGTATAAGTGTAAATATATATATATATATATATATATACACACACACACATATACATATATATATAGCTTTGATTTTGGTATTCCAATTTTCGTAGTTTTTTGGGCTTTTTTTCCCCTTTCCCCTTTCCTGTGGGCTTGAGTACCTGGCATTTGGCCAGGGTCGAACAGCCACAAGCATCAAGAAGAGGTACCCACAAAGAGCAGAACAATTTCAATTGTCAATTGTCAATTTCTTGGTCAGTTCAGAATTTAAGTTAGATATAAAAAAATGTTGAATTGATCATTGGTTAACGTTTATTAGCCAAAATGACCAGTCTGTGACAACTGCAGTTCAGTTCTCAAGTATGAGCAATTGTTCATCCATTTTAAATCCCCTTTATTGTTGCCTATCTACATCATCTTTTATTAACAAATATGTTCAGGGTTAAAGAGATGAGAAAATTAGGTATTCCCCATGTCAAATTTTGTAAGAAACTGGGACCTGTGTATGTTGTTACTTTTAATTAAATCAGAAAAGGCTGAGAACTAAGAACTGCATAGATTTAGAGGAAGGGGTACAATAATGTCAAGTCATTCCAGAATTCCTTGTCCAGCATTTTTCCAAACTATATCTACAGAATTTATTTTTTAAGTGAATTCAATGAATTTTTGGAGCTTAATTTTGATTTTCAAAGCTTCAGTAATTTGGTTTTCTCTTCCTTGAGAAACAATTTTGGCATTTTGGTTTTCTTTTTCCCCATCCATGCCTTTCAAAAGAAACTTTGTTCTAGGTTAGTTACTTTTAGTACTTTTTAGTTACTTTTCAGTATCAGGGCCGCAAATGATTGCAGGTCTGAAGCATCTCCTTTAGGAGAGACTGCAGGAGCTGGGCCTGCTTAGTCTGCAGAAAAGATGGAAAGGGGATTCCATTAATACACATAAATATCTGAAAGACGGGTGTCAAGAGGATGGTGCCAGACTCTTTTCAGTAGTGCCCAGCAACAAAACAAGGAGTAATGACCATAAACTGAAATACAAGTTCCACTTCAACATGAGGAAGAACTTTATATTGAGGGTGGCAGAGCACTGGAATGGGCAGCCCAGGGAAGTCATGGATTTTCCCTCTCTGGAGACATTCAAAACCCGCCTGGACGTGTTCCCTAATTATTGTGTGATTCCGTGATGTCTAATAAGTGCTAAGAAATTACAGAAAATATAAAGAAGATATTTTTGAAATATATATCTTACCAAGTCAGTAATGACTGGCTGAAGGTGAACATTGTTAAGCAGAGCTGTCTCCTGTGTACAGTAAGCTGCCATGGGGTTGATATCTGTACATCTAAAAGCAAAATATTACAAAGTATGAGTTATAGGCTACCATACCTGGAAGTTTATCCCTATGAACCACATGCTAATTTATGTACTCTCAATGAAAATATCCATTTCAGCATCCTTTACTCTGCAAGTAAATAGCAAAAAATAGCCAGTAAAATAGACACAGTGTATTAGCAGCTAAACCATTCAATGATACACTGGAAGTTTTAATCGTCTGAAAGCTGAAGTATAGGATTTCCACTTCAATACTAGCTCTCCATAAATATATATATTCATACAAGTCTCTATAATAAAATCCAGTTACTGCTAACACCCAAGTAACTAATCTCATCAGACCACAAGATGACTAGTCAGTGGCACAAATTTAAGATTTAACCCAGCAAGCACAAGTGTAGGCTTAGCAATTTGTCTAAAAAATGGGAAAATGGAATTCTAGTCACAGAATTATTAACATTCTACACATTCTACAACCTGAAGTAAATAGTTCACGTTCTGTGGTGGTGCATCCCCCTTTGCCCTTGGCCCAAATCTCAGAAATGCTTGATTTCCTTATCTGTAGAACTGAGCTAACATTTCTTTGTGAGTAGTTTTTTAAAAAGAAAAATGAGAAATGTATATGTGAGGGTTAAGCATTCTTTATTATTGCATGCAACAGTTTAAATACTGTTATACTTACATGTACAGTGCACTGGATCCAAGAATGGAGGAAGCTAGAAATGTTGAAACCACACCAGATCCAGATCCTATTTCAAGGCAGATCTCAATTCTAACGAGAGAAAATTCTGGATGACTTTTATTTGTAACATATAAGAGTACTGATAGAGACATAAAATGAGTGAAGACAGTTATGAAACATGCTGTCCTTCTCCTAAACATGCTAAAGTACAGAATCCTAGAATATCCTGAGCTGGAAGGGACCCACAGGGATCATCAGGTCCATGGCCTGTATTTGCTGGTCACACGGCCCTCGATGCTCACATTATATCACCTGTCCCATAATGCCTGCCAGGCCTACAGGTGCCCATATGGATGATTCCTGGCGATCACAAGTCACTTTGGGAAACACATACGTTTCTCCTGTGTGTAACATGAAAGTTTCCATTAACTACAGAATCTTAACAGCACAAGCTACATTTCTACAGTATTTACTATAGTTATTGCAGCAAGACTGAACTCCAACAGAAATTATGAAAGATCACTGTGAAGCCACTCAAAGAGAGCAGGATTGAAATGCATACAATCACAGACTATCCTGAGCTGGAAGGGACTCACAAGGATCATCAAAGTCCAAGTCCTGGCCCTGTGCAGGACACCCCGAGAGTCACATCGTGTGCCTGAGAGTATTGTCCCAACCCTTCCTGACCTCTGGCAGGCTTGGGGCTGTGACAACTGCTCTGGGGAGCCTGTTCAGTGCCTGGCACCTTCTGGGGGAAGAAGAGCTTTTCCTGACATCCAACCTGACCCTCCCCTGACACGGCTTCAGGCTGTTTCCTCGGGTCTCGTCCCTGGTAACCACAGAGCTCAGTCCTGTCCCCACCTGCCCTCAGCAGGAAGCTGCAGACTGCTACCGAATCCGCCCTCAAGTCTACTCTGCTCCAGGCTGAACACCTCAAGTGACCTCAGCCGCTCCACGTATGGCCCCTCTAGACCCTTCACCACCTTCGCAGCCCTCCCTTGGATACTAATAACACTTTAAGAACCCTCTGATACTGTGGCGCCCAGTCCCTGTGCGACAGCAATCCAGCTTCACCCCCTTCTGGGACCCCTGGCGCGCTGGCCCCGCCCTACCGAGCCTCCCGCAGGCGGCTCGCGTCCTGCTCCAGCGCATCCAGCAGCAGGAAGGTGTCCTCGGCCGGCTCGTACACATCGCGGAACGGGCCCCGCGGCCCCAGGTGTTGGTAGCGCGGCGTGGGCAGCCCCGACACCCCGGGCGCCGCCATGCTGGGCACCACCATGCCGGGCCGCGCATGCGCAGGCCATGGCGGCTGCCCCCACCCCGCGCGCGGGCGGCGCATGCGCACAAAATGGCGGCCGGTTTCCCCCCCCCCGGCTCCCTGAGGGACAGAGCGCAGGTCCCGCCCGCTCGCCCCGGAGCTGCTGAGGGCTGTGGGGCCGCCTCACGCCGCGCTCCTTGATTTAACACCAAAAATCGCCGGTGCACCAGGTTCAGTGCCGCAGCAGGTGTCCGTGAAGGCCGGTGTGGGAGGGCAGTGCCCGTGGTGTTGATGCCAGCCTCACAAGTTGTGTTTCCGTCGTGAGAGCAAACACAGCGGTCAGCGCCAACCCAAGGGGAAAGGTGCTGAGTGTGAGAAATAAAAGACGTGGTTTTGTTACAGGACATGTGAGGATCTCATCCTTTACCCCCCCATTGCAAAGGATTGTGAATAGATATTTTGGACTCAAAGTTTGTTGTTCATTTATTTCACATACCCATGTGAGAAAAAAAAAAATGTCATCAATATACTGAGTTCTTGCCATGACAGGAAATTTGTTTAGGTAAATTGTCTTAGCAAAAAGACTATGCCTGCGCACTGGAGAAAAAACCCAAAACCCAATAATGAAAAAAAGAGCTGCTAGTGTTGCCTAACCCAAGTGTTGGACACCAATTCACCAGCAAGGTATCTGGAAGATTTAAGCGAAAATTCAGCATTATTCAGTGCACCTTGCCTTACACCTGCCTTTAACTGTGTCCTATGTTTCCAGGAAAAATCAACATGCTGCTCTTTAGCCTCAAAGACAATCCTCTTTCAAATACCCAACAGAAATTATCAATAATGATAATTTGCCAGAAATATGTGCCAAGAATTATGATGAGTCTGCAGTAAGCAAATGTGCTTTATGCCCAATCATTTGGGGCAACTGAATACAATCAAATATCCAGAGATTAATATTTAGAGATCCAAAGATGAGGTTTTAACTCAAGGATCATTTTTGTTCTGTCATAGAAATGAAACCATCAAACTTTATCTTAAGATGGGTTTCTTGGTCCACCATCTAGAGTGTAAAACAATTCTATAAACTCAGAAGTTCAGAAAGCTTCAGTTTCTGGAGTAAATTTATTCATGGACCTGATCTTGTGTTAATATTACCTTTTAGTTTAAAATGTTATTTTCTCTTCATTTACTCCCCCATGAAGTGTTATCAAAACCTACCTCAGCCTTCATTTTACCATCTAAATTAGGTCTTGTTGCCTCCCCATCAACCTGTTCTGATAAGAGTTATTGTGGCATTCAACATGGTGTCTGAATACAGGCTGAGATCTTAACCTGTGAGAAGATAATGGTTTCCTTCACTGGAAATCTCTTGGCTGATGCAGAGTATGAATATCACATTTGTGTCAGAATGGTGAGTTCTGACTGAGGTTAACGTTAATCTGCTCTTCCTAAATTACCTGGAGCATCAGTGGAGCACAATAGGCTGCAAGCAGTGGGCCAGAGGCTTGGCAGGAGGCAATAACAGCTTTTTTAGCTCAAAAGGAAACTCAATAGATACTCCTTCATTTCATCTGTCTTCCCAAAGATTTACTGCTGCACTAGGGAAACAAATACTTGTAAAACATATTAAGCATGCATAAAATTCCATTACTTTGGCAAAATGAAGTCATGTTAAGAGACAGAATTTTGCACTTTGTCTATATTAGGAAAGTTAATTCTTTGGATACATTTTTTTAAAATCTCAACAGGTGGTCAAGCCTTGGAGTGCTATAGAAGAAATGACTTCACCATCTGCAGCTGTACTGGTTATTACTTTTGGCTGTTTCAGGCTTCCTGAAATCTGGTTAATTATTATTGGGGGTTTTTAACACTTTTGAGTCCTCTGGGTGAATTTTATAAAACATTTATTTTTATTGCTTATATAACTACCTACCTAAACTGTTTTTCTTGGTAGATAACTATACTGTTTTTGCCAAAACAGATTCTATTTCAATTTTGGGAAATTGTTGGAAGGCTAATACAGGAATACGTTTTTCACTGGTGCCTGTGCCATGTTATTAAACTAGACTTTATGGAGATGAAAAATTGTTCTTGACAGGAATCATAGCCATTTGTTTACACTAAGCTGTATGGCTTCATCCCATTTGGAATTCAGTGCCATACCTCTCATACAGGAAATCCTTAACCCATGATTTCCTAGCTGCCTGTCAGCCCTCAGAGGTCCCCATTGTAAAATTCTCAAACATTTCACAGCTGCCTTTTGCCCTCCATGTCCTGGAAGAAATGTAAGCCTGTGTTGGACCTATGAATGCTCCTGTTTCACTGCATTTGGAGAAGTGGAACTACCAGGATAACTGCAAAGGCAGAACTGCTAAGAGAAGTCTGGCAGAAATTTCTTTATCTAAGTAGTCCAAGAAGCAACCTCATCTTATAATCTCTTTCTCAAACTGAGCAAGTATCTTCTTAAAAGTGTATAGGCTTCTTGCCATCAATATTTCTAGTGGAAAGCACTTTGGTGCTGTAATCATTAGAAACCTTGTAATTCCTGGCCTAAATACAGAGGGGATAGGTTTTATACTCACTTACTCTTCTGGCAAGTATGTCAGCTTAAGCAATTCTTTTAATGGTTTTCATTGATGGATTTGTAGACAAAGAAAAGTTCTCATCAGCCTTTGTTTTGCTTGACTAAATAAAACGTGCTCTTAAAAGTTTCCTGTCATAAGACATTATTTTCATTTCTCTTACCACATTACTAGACTTTCCCTGTATGGATTCAAGTCTGACTTCACCCTGAATGTGAATTGTACAAAAGACTACAGGTGATGCCTTACTGATGCTTTGAAGAATTTACTAGCTTCATTATGTCTTGTGGAATTTTCCATGTACATCCCAGGGTCATGGTTGCACTTTCTTTGCAGAAATGATTTCTTACCATTTTGTGATCAAACAGTTTTGCTCGTTTTTCCTCGATGGTTTCCAAATAACTGACTATAGAGTGAGAATTCTGTAGCATTTTATTGTTTTTAATAATTCCCTTTTTGCATGCCTATTGCTCACACGCTGGTCATTTTGTTCACCTGTCAAGGTTGTCTCCTGATTTCATGTTTTCATCAGTGATGCCAAGGATACCAATAAAAAAAAGCATGAGTAAAATCAGCCCCAAGACTGGTATTTCAGGAAGTAACCATTACTGACTTTGAACGTGATACTCTTCCTTTTTCAGTGTGGTGTATGTCTAACTTTTATTCAGTTTCTTGTTCACCTCATGTTCCTGCTACCAATTCCATCATTTCCATCTTAGTTCATACTTTTCCACATAGCAACACATCTAAAGCATGGGAGTCTAGGTAGATTAATTTTTCATGTTTAAAAATGGAGGCAGACACTGCAGTAATGCACTGCTTCTGCTTTCATGGCCAAAATCATCATCTTGTCTGTTGTTTTTAATTGTTATCCCAGGTCAACAGGACAGAGGTCCTGCTGCTTTCCTTCTTGTCTTTTTAAACACATGTGCAAACCATTTTGCTCTAGTATTTAAGATCTTCAATAGAATCCTAAAATCATAAAATGGCTTGGGTTAGAAGGGACATTAAAGTTCATCTACTTCCAACCCCTCTTCCTGCCATGGGCAGGGTCACCTCTCACTAGTCAAAGTTATGCCAAGCCCCATCCAACCTGGCCTTGAAGACTTTCAGGGATGAGGCAGTAGTCTTCAAGAAGACTATTTCAAATTGATTTTATCAATTCTTACGGTACATTGTATATTCTAGCTTGTAAGAGGTAGCTTTTTTACTGATCAGTCTTCTCTTCCTTTTTGGCACTGCATATTCATAATATTGTGCTTGAGATGGTTATTTAACCAATCAGATTTGAAGCCTCTTCCTCCATGTATTCATCCCCTTGCTTCCATCTTTAACCACAAAAAAAATATTTTCATCCCCTTTTGACCCTGACATCCTCAAATAATATGCTCATTACTTAGATAAGGCCAAAATAGTATAATCTTTTTACTGTTTCCCTGACTACTAAGTGAAGAACTATTGCTGCTGGTGGTGTGGAAAACATTTGGATGTTACTGATTTCTAGTCTTTGGGTAATTAACTTTTACCAAGTGTCACATTTTCCCTTTCTAATCATATATCTGAGTTCCTTAACCATACCAAAAATCAAACACTGGAGTTTATACTTCAGTAAAACACTCCATTCTCCATAGATCCTGTCACATGAGTCAATGCTGGTTTCTATACACTCTTCTTTTGTACTTCTAAGGTGAATAGCTCAAATATTTTTTCACTTTCTTGCTTCCCTCCTGACTAATGAAAATTTTTGCCCTTACATCATGACATTGCTTCAATACATCACGGTATGTAAGGTTTAGTCACAGCTGTGGAATTTTTAGACCTGCTAAGGAATGGTCCAGGGACAACATATTAGAGAGTAAGAATGATGGATACTTGTTTATAGCCCTTTCTGAAAAGATCCCAGACTACATGTTAAACTTTATAAACCAATTACTAGCTATTGAAGGAATTCAATCACTCAGTGTTGAAATGCAGCTACCTCAGGGAAAAGGCAAGGAACTTTTTAATAGTGTATAAAAGTATTTCAGCACTTCAGGAGAGAAAATGAATAATGCCATAATCAACTGAATAGAAAGAAAATATGTAGTAAGTAGTCATACGTACTATTTTTAACTGGATGTAGGCCAGATACCTTGGAAAAACATTTTTGTAAAAAATGGAACTGGGTTTTTTCAGTCACCAGTGATGAAGTTCTTTGGTTTATATTTACAACTTAAACCAAACCACCTCAAGGGGCAGAGTTATAGTGGAACTTTCTTTTATAACAGAGATGTCAATGCTTCCTCCTTCAGTGGGCAGGAATGATGTCGGATTTCCCCAAGAACTTACAAAAAATTAAGTTCTCTACAGGACTGTATAGAGAAGCAGCAACACCAGAGTCAGCTGGTTATTTAAATTAGTCAGTGTTAGAAACAATTATAATTAACACCAATCTTGTCTTAAGCATCTGAGCAGGTGTAAAGGCACAATATAAAATCTTTACTTACTTTAAATTGTAACTTTTTTGACTTCATTAGAATTGTAGCTACTCTAGTGTTCATAAACAGAATGCAGAAAACCTGGAAAGAACAATTGTAGTTGTCCTTACACATTTCAGAATAAATTTACTGTCATTCATCAGAAAATAAATCATTGTCATGGAAAATCAGGGAAAATCTGTTTAACAAATGCAAGAGATACCATAGGCATATCTTAGGTTAGAAGAGGAGAAGAAATAAAACTGGATATTATTATACTATTATATATATTGTTGTTGAAGTATATAAGCATACATACATTTATAATGGCATCATATAAAATAGTATTGTATATATGTAGTATGGCCACCACTCAAACACACACAGACCCTGGAGTTTCAAGTTGCCCTATTCACACCCCACGCACTGATGCTAGATTAACCAGGCTGTGCTTCTCACATTAGTAAATGTTTTATCTCCCTCTGCTTGTTTGGATATATTAGGCACATATTTGCAGCACCTTCTAATATTTCCTGGACTATTTTAATATGTTCATATAGTAAAGAAAGCATGACTTAATAGAAACTAAACAAAATCTGCATGTAATTGTTGTTTTGCGTAGTAGTTTTCCCTGTATGTATTTCCCTATATGCATTTGAGTATGAAAATCTAATAAAGAGATATTAAAAATGGTTTTCACTTCAAAACAAACTTGAAATTTCTTTCATAATGACATCTGATGTTCTGTTACCATCATGCTTCGAAAGCCGTGGGGAGGGGTGTGGGCATAGGCAGCTGTCTACTAAAACTCAAGCTATTGATGTAGCAAGCTAAGTAGGTACTGGATAGAAAATATCATGTCATCAAGCACGGCAGTGGAACAATTTTTAAGGGTTGTGTAAAGACAGCATCTTGACAGTGTTAGGAAAAAGACACGAACAATATACAAAACATATGTTGTCTGTAGGTGTATATATTGCATTTGCTTGATGAGTGTACATTGAAAAGTTCAGGTCACAAGTATTCACATAATGCTACTTTTGTAGAATAAGGTCTGAAATCATACATTGTTCAGACAAGAATAGAATAGCAAAATTTGGCCTATAATGAAGGACCTTACAACAGTACAAGACAGTGAGGAGTAGACTGCCACCAACATTAACTGAATGCTAAGATCTCATTTGCTATGACTTTCCATAACTTTATATCAAGACTTTAATTATGTATCTAAATTTTTTTAAGGAAAAGTAAAAGATACAAAAAAGCATGGTTGAGAGAAGAAAGACTATATTGTGGGAAGGAACCTGAATATTAGCATATTTCTGGCTGAGTTAGCCTGATCTATAATCAGAATGGGAAATTTGGGAAACTTTTTTCTTTTTTTTGGCTTTTAAGACTGCACAGTGTAACATTTTCATTGGACTACACTCAAATCAGTCTTTATCCAGCAACAACAACTTCCTTAAGTTGTCCATTTTTCACATGCACACCTGTTAATATATTTTAAAGGAAATATTAAAAATATGTTACAAGTAGTGACAGAACTTATGTCAGTAAGAAAAAATGAGGTGATTTAGAATGGTATTAAAATCTTCCAGGGGCTTGATTGGTGAGCCATGCTCTAAAGCATTGCAGATTGACCTCAGCTGGAGCAAGGATGCAGCTGGGCAAGTAAAATTGCTGCAAAGGATCCTTGTCACTCTTGCTCTCTTTTGTAGCACATGATTCTCTTGTTTTGGTCTCTTAGCATGGATCTAAAGTTTGTAAAAAGTGTTGGAAAACATGTGGTGAGTTGAGTCAAACATAGGCAAAGCTCTGTAAATCTGTGTCTACTGCACAGTTCCATGCAGACTTGGAGGACTGAACTCAAAGATTTTGTCCCTTTCAGCAGTAAATCTCCATATGGAAGCAAAGAGGGAAATCGTCAACTAGAGATTTAAATTGCAAAGGCTGAGAAGTTGAGGAGCAACTCACAGGGACAAATTTCCTAGCAAGAAGAAACATAGGAAAAAAGGCAAGCTCCAACTTGAAACATAAAAAATGCAATTTGCTTTAAAAACTTCTAAGTATTTCTTGTGTAAGATAAATTGTGGGTTTTTCCCTTTTGCTGAGTCTTTGTTTTTGTCAACTGTCACCTATATCAATAGTACTTTGGAATATGCCAGAAGAGTTGGGGCTCATTTGAGCTCCTTGGCACCTTTGGTGCCTAGACACATTGAGGGCTGGCATCTAGGTTTTTTTGATACTTATTTCAGGAGAGGGAAAAGAGAGTATCAAAGGGAAGTAGTGCTTCTAAAGAGAGTAAGTGCTCCCTACATTGTAGACATCCCCCAGTTAGCTATACTATCCTCACTTTACAGTCTTTTGAAACATCACTTTAAAAACTAATACCTCGAGCAGATGTTCAGTCAAACAAATATTTTGAGAGGGATGTAAGTAATCTCTAGGAGTTAAAATTTGGGAAGGAAATAAAAACTTTTAAATAGATACACAAATAAGGTCACTATTTAATAGGTCCACAGCAAATGCACATGGAAGTAAAATGTTATAAATTCTTTCTGACAGTACATAAGTTAAAGAAAGCAAGACTAATCAATCACTGGAAAATGGGCTGGTGGTCTGATTAGCTAATATAATTCTACCAAGTGAAGTTAATTTTTTCTAAAATATGTTAGATCTTACCATTAAACCTATGAAATAAAAATTCATATGGCCATGTTTGTTTTTTTTTTCATTGCTGGATTAAAATAACAGTACTGACCTTGGCATGAAGTAAATTCTTGAGATGAATGACCAATTTGGTCATGCTGGTGACCTTTGTCTCCTCCCAGCCAATCATTAATCTTCAGGAAATTTACTGCATCTTGATTGGTATTACTCACACATGTACAAGCCTCAGGAGCTGTGGCAAACATGTAAGTGGTGCTTCACATTGAGAACTCTTAAGAGAGAAACCAAAGCAAAAAGAGCTTAAAAACTTTAAAAAAATCAGAGAGGCGAATACTATGATTTTGATTGAAGAGTTGGTAACAGCCTTCACTGTGCACCATTTTCTCTGTACAAGTCTTGGAGCAAATACTGAAGAACATTACAGAATATGAAAGATGTAGCCCTTGGCACTGACTATATGGTTCAGGCCTTTCTGAAACTGCTATCAACTTTGAATTTAAATGCCAAATATAATATTTTGCCTTGATGTAATTCTTCAGAGTACCATCCATTCTCCTTTCACTGGAAGTGGTGCAAATCAGAGCAATGCTTTTATGAAGGTATAAAAATGTGGGAAGGTTTTGTTCATCAATTTCACTGCCCACCAGGTACATAGTTAACTCTTGCACTTAGCTGCAGCTTACAGAGGGAGATGATAAGACAGAGGGATAAGAAAGGGTTTGGCTAAGGCTTTAAAAAAAGCCATGTATGGAATTATAATTAGAAGATGAGAATTTTCTAGTTAATAGTGATGTTAGTATTCTTTCCTGAAGACCATTTTCCCTTGTCTGTGCTAAGGATGTGATCTTTATACACTTGATGATGGTGTGTAAACCAGAGTTACTTTTCCTAGCATTAAGAACTTCATCAGAGTTCCAGATACAGAAAAAAATAGGCAGAAAAAAAAAAATGGTATGATACTCCTTTCTACAGCTTTTTGAACTGGCAGTTCTGGAAAAAAAAAGAAACATCACAAAAACCCATCCCTAAAATCGAACATAAATGCTTCATGGTGTCAAGGTCTTACTGTTAAATTTAGATCTAACTAAAATCCTTTTTCCCCTTCAAAAATGAAAAACAAGAAACCAGGCATTTGAGTAGAAAGTCATCCTAGAATGCTTTGGCCGTGTCAGTTAATGTGTATAGAATTTATTTAAGCAGACACTTTTCCTTGCAAATTAATGGCTTTAAAGGCCTTGGCAAATATTCCATTTTTTGTGACTTTCTAGTTCCAGTTTTCCTACCAACCTAGGCACTGCATTGCCTATAGCAGTGTTGTGCCTAAGGGAAAGTGAATGGAAACTGTGGAAGTGCTGTATTTTAACTGCACAGATAACCAGTGAAAGATGTAAGGAATTTATTGCCCTACACACAACTGAGAACAATGTCTTCCCAACATTCACAGATCTGCCAGTCTGAGAGGCAAAATACCTGAGCAACAAAAATAAAACTTCTACTAAATGTTTTATTTCCACTGCAATTTCTGTCTGTGGGCAGATGCAGATGGAGCAAGTGAAGGAATGGTTTTCCCAAAGAATAAAAAAAATCCAAATGCAGTTACTTTATAAGGACTGCTGCAATGGCAAAAGCAATTTTTAATGACAGTAGGAAGTCTCATCTTTCTTCACACACTGTATGATTTGTAAACCCTCTATTTGAACTATTTCCATGTAACACAAGCTGCATAAAAAAATTCATTAAAGTCTTTAAAAAGTGAATATTTAATTGATAGATTCCCCTACTACAATTTCACATCACAAAAGTACAAATAATTTGACTTTTTTCTAGTTCTAAGAGGATTTTACTGAGATAAAATTAGAAGTTAAGAAGTTAGTCAAAACTCTGGTTTTAGGGCAAATGAAGCATCTTGGAGTGCAGGTGAAGAAGGGTAACAGCTTAGGAACCACCAGGGAGTGTATCTTTTGAAGCCCCACATTTTGATGAAGTAAAGATTGAAACCTTCAGCAAGGTATTCAGCAAAACAGCTGAATTCAGCTAAGGTGTTGAGTTCTGGTGACAGTGGTGGGTGCTGGCAGTTTGTAGCCATAGCAAGAGACAAGAAGCTGGAGATTTCTAGTGGTCAGCCAATCTGGCTACCAAGAAAAGAAGGAAGGATGAATAATGAAGGAAGGAATGGAGTCATAGAATTATTTAGGCTGGAAAAGACCCCTAAAAGCATCGAGTACAACTGTTAACACAGCCTGTGTTCACCGCTAAACCATATCCCCAAGTGCCACATCTAGATGCCTTTTGAATGCAATATTAGGTACTCTCCATCTCAAATATCCTGCATCACTATTTTAATATACCAGGAAGCTTGAGGTGCCTCTTGGATTCCTGGCTAAAGTGCAGATTTTTATTTATTTTCAGGCAGATTGAAAGAACTTAATAAGAAAATGTGAAAATAACAGAACTGGATTGTTTTGGCCAATCTATAACATGAACTGAAATGTTTGGCTCTCTGTATCTTTTTTTGGCCTTGTGACATTTCACTAACATGAATTTATATAAAAATCCTTTTATCAAATATTTGTTCTAGTGTCACACTGACATTGGAATATAAGTGATATTTTTAGAAATGTCAGTAGTGCAGGTAATAAAAATCAATGATGTAATTAAAAGTAAAAAATGGCTCATCACTTAACACTTTTCCAGCTCCGTCTCAATTTCTCATACCTGAGGCAAACATCCTCAAATATTTCGTTATTGATTAACAATTGCTAGCTTGAAAAGACTTCTAGAAATGGACAGCTATTTAGACAAGCAGACAATAAATACATGTTAGGTATCTCAGAGAAAGGAATATAGTAATATATTATTGAAGAGCTCAGGTTACTAAATATTTATGACATGCATGCATTCACTATTAGCAGAAGTAGTTTAGTGCCAACTGATATTTTCCAAAGTCCCTGAAAATCCTTGCTTAAAGGGTTTTTATGGATAATTATTTGTTAATGGCAGCAATTTGATGGTTCACATTAAAAACACATGGAGGGAAGAAGATGCAGAGGCCAGAATAAGTCTATTTAATAGACTATCAAATTATTAAATTGTCAAATGTATTAAAATTGCCTAGGTGAATTTAAATTTTATATTCCTTAACTTTTTAATGCTTTACTCTACAACGAGAATTTATTTTTAGGACAGTTAAAATGCCTAATGTGCATGTAAAGGAAGAAGATGGACTAAATTAATGTACTCTAAAGTTTAAAGAAAAACCCAGACCTGCCATAAAATTACTGGATATCTTTGCAACAAAAGCATGGGGATATTGTGAGTCAGGGTGTGGGTTGCATTCCTCTGGGAGAATGTCCATGATGCCAGCTCCCTGCCACTCACATCAACCACTGTCCTGTCCAGCGTGAAGCTTTTTGTATGTTTGTACCTTTCATCTGCAAAAGTAATGGAGGCAGTGCTTGAGAATTATGGAGGAGCTGGGACCTTTGACTCATAGCCCCAGAGAAGGGATCTGACAAGTCCATATGCTGCATAGTGTGGGTGCCCAGCTTCCTCCTGGTTGACTGAGCTCATGCAGTCCCCCTAGACATTTCTGCACAGATCTTCTCACCTGAACATGGTGTGTGTGATGGCCACAGGAATGATGCCCTGCCCAGCAGGAGCATGCTGCAGATCCTATCCCTGTTCCCAGTCACAAGCTGGGGCTGAAGCATTCAAGTAACTACTGGCTGTGGAGGAGCAGCCACTGTGGGAACTGTCTTCTCCCCCTCTTTAGCATTTCCACTAGCACAAGTTGAATATCTGCCTGGCTCTGGTGCCCCATGCAGCAGGACTGCAGGCCTACTGCTGCATGTCCTTTGCCATGGAGAACCGTCATGGCCCCTTGGCTTGGAGGGACAGGAGGTTTGCAGGATTGCTTCCTTTCCCGCTTTAAGCAGGCACCCCACAGTCAGGATCTGCCAAGGGAGATCTTCCCAGCAAGTGGGATGGGGAGAGAAGAGTTGCTGCATTGGCTGATGGGCCATTGTTGCCCCTGGAGCTCTGAGCTGACCACTCTGACTCCTCCACCACAGCGGTGGGATCAGCATGTGGGCAGTGCAGGTAGCTGTATGTTGGCGTGTGGGCAGGCAGCTTGTGGTCTTCACTGTCACCCTTGTAACACATAAGACCATATCTCTCTCTGGATGGAGGTAGCATGGCACTGCTACCTAGTAAGATGCGTCTGGCCTTGCTTAAGGAACTGTTAACTCTGTGAATCAAATCCAATCCCTGTCCCTGGCTGCAGACAAGACCGGATGCCTGAACAAGAACATACAAACTGGGCAGATATGTAAGGATATTCCCAATACACTGCCCTGTCTTTCAGTACATGTAAGGGATCAAATGAAGTGTTTTATTTTCTGGTCAATTGCCCTCCCAAAATTATCTCCCAAAGTCCTGAGCAACATCCATCCAGGGCAGGTACCCCAGCCTTCCCATTCTGATAGTAGGAGAGCAGGTCCAGCACTGCTGTGGCACAGGAAAGGACAGCTTTGGACTTTCTCTGGTTCACAACCTGGAAATGTGGATGCACAGAGCCATGGAGGGTGGAGGGAGTAGTGAGAAGGTCTGCACACATTGCTGATATGGTTCACAGAATCACAAAATATTCTGAGTGGAAGGGACCCACAGAGATCCTGGAGGGCCACTCTTAAGTGAATGGCCCATATGGGGATCAAATCCATGACCTTGGTGTTATTAGCACCATGCTCTAACTAACTACATGGAGCATTTGACATAGGTGAGTCTGGGACAGGCCTGTAGATAGGTTTTCTCTGACTTATTTTCTTGTGAGGAAAGAAAAAAGAATCTCAAATCTACCAACCAATTCCATCTGTCTGAGGGGATTAGACAGTCCATCTTCCCGTCCAAGGCAGGATCAGCGTCACTGTGGTCATTCCTGAAAAATGCCTACATGGTATCTTTAAAGATATCCATGATACAGGCTCCATAGTTTTCTAGGCAATCTACTACGCATCTATATTTTCCTTGAAACTAGAAAGGACTTTTCAAAATGCCTATCTCAAACAGCTTTCATTTAATTTCAAGCCTGTGGCTCCTTGTTGTTTCCACCAAAGGCACAGAGAAATAAGATCACTCCTTGCAGTGTATCCTGCAGTGAAAGATTGTTATTATGTCTGTCACTTAGGGCACCTACCTTTGAGTTGTCTCAGAGTGTGTGCATGCATGTATATTATGTCTTAAGGCATAATCTCTGAAAAAGCATTCCACTTGAGGAGTAACTGTTGAAATCTACAACAAGGACTGTACAGAAATTCCTTCTCAAATAAAACTATCATTTAATGCTTAATTATTTGCTACCTATTTGAATAGATCATCATTAAATACAATCACACCTGATTCACAGTATACGTGCCAGAACAAGAGGAACACAACTAGCCCTTCTGTTCTATTCACATGACATTTACTGTGCAGAAAAAGTTCCTTTCTTCGTGCAGGAAGATTTTTTTAAAGGGTTTCTTTTTTCTCTCTAGCCATGTCAGCATTCCTTTCACATGAGAAAACTTGAACAGATTTAAGCGCCTGTTCAAAGCACAGTTTGTAGTACAAACATGCTACAGTTGTCAACACACAATGCCCAAACACATGGGGGCAAAAATAGACAGAGCAGAGCTGTCCCTAGCTGGTATTGCTAAACTGGTCATGGGAGGGGCTATTTTTATGAACAGCCAGCCAAGCTCTTTGAAGTCTCAGAAAGTCTATATTTGGAGTAATTACATGATTCTGTTACATCTTGGCTAACAGTCATGTTAAAAAATGAAATTATTCAGCTATTTCCCTTTGTGTGAGAAATGGCCCCAGATAGTCACTCTCATCCATTTCATACCACTGTAGTGCAGCAGCACTTCTTAATAATAACATGTAGGTGAATGCTTGAAGTGTAACTAGCTTTATAGTGGAGTTTATTTTAAAGAAATAAACAAATTGCATGAATTCCTCAAAGTTTTTATTCCACAAATATTCTGTAAAATTCTTGTTATATCCAGGCTCTTGGTACATAATTTTAGAAGCTGGTAAAAAAAAAATAAGTGTTATAAAAGCAGATCACTATTCTGTTGGATTCATGACATGAAAAGTGCTAAAACTAGTGTTGCCTATAGCATTTAAGATATGCACTCAATAATTTAAAAGTTCAAACTCTGTAAGTACAATTTACCTCACCACACTTTTGCTTCATCTGCTTGAATTCCACTGGTTAGCTTTATAACATAGCCAAGGAGACAAGAGTTATTATTGAAATTCCACCTGTCCTCACTGGTATATATCCAAAAGCAATGCCAAGTCTATCATGATGTCAACATGAATTCACTCACCAAGAACGGAATTAGCCTTAGTGCAAGCATTTGATGTTATCCAGACACTCTTAGAAAAGGAGAGAAGCTAAACATGGCTAAATTTTGAATAGGGAAAATATTATGCTAAAATGAGGTGCTAAGTTTTCTGCTGAATATTAATCTCTGAAAATTATTTTGTTAACCTACTCATAGAAAGTGGAGCACCATGAAGCAAAGGAATCACAGCAGTATATGTGCAAGGCCATCTTGCATCCTAGTTGAACAATGCAGTAAATTCCAAGTGCACATGGTTAGAGTGCATATTCATGGATCAGCTCCTGTAAGCCTTATCCTCTAAGATGACAGAGTAAATCCAGAATTAGATGTATTGCAGTGCCAGTCCCAAGGTGGTCTTCAAAGAGTGCAAAAATCTCTATTTGAGTTTTAAGCTTTTTGAGTGTTTGTGCAGGCTGGTTTTTTGCATAGTGTCTGAAATAGGAACTGTTTGGAACAGAGTACTGGGTTAGATTTTTCAAGATTATTCAGGTTTTTCCATAAAAAATAAAAGTAGGCTATATACATATAAGATGGCAGAGAGGGAGGATCTGATATTGAGTGGTGTTTTTTTCAGGGAACATTTGGAAATGGTTCCTAAAACATTTGGTAAGGAAAAGGTTTTCCACTTGTAAGTGGACAGGCCTGAGAGGGTTCTAGAAGTGTCTGTACAATGCTCTCAGGCACATGTGGAATTCTTGGGCCTGTCCAGTGAAGGGCCAGGAGTTGGTTTTAACAATCCTTGTGGGTCCCTTCGAACTCGGGATATTCTATGACTTCATGAAATCAGTATCTTTAAGAGTATTATTTCCTGTGAGTGGAAGTCTATCTTCAAGAGGTAGCCCATAAAGTCTTCTGATTCAGGATGCTGGGTCCTTCTTCTAAACCCTGGCATCCTCTTCCTCTGATTGCTGCTCAGTAATGCCCAGCAGTTCTCCCCAGCCCCTTTCAGAAAGGTCAGGCTTTGCAGATTTTAGCAAGTCTGATGTCCCTGGAGTGTGAAACCAGCCTCCCTATGGAAGATGTCACATTGTGGGGGTGAGGGGACAAGTAAGGAACAAATTACAAGGGAAAAACGGGAATATCTGGGGAGAATTGCTTTGTGTGTGTGTGTTTACATGGGAGATCTTGCATAGGAAATGTCAAGAACAGAGGTAAAAATATGTCAGGATGAAACTGAAGAAAGTTTTGAGGCACAGTGGAAAATCTGAATAGGCTTTGAAGATGATAAAACCCTCTTTTACCTAGTGACCATAATTTGGGGATTGAAGGAACAACAAGTTAGCATTAGCATAAGTACCCACAGTACACTGTTTTTTGGTGGCAATGGTTCCATTAGTTTCATTAAAGGAGAACTAGGTTACTAACTCTTGGAAAGGCTGGAAATAATATCATATTCACAAGTCTTTCGCAAGGCATGAAAGATTGTCACCACTGAATGATTTAATGGATGATTTCTGTGGCCTGTTCTTCATTCAATTGCTGAGTCATCCCTTTTAGTGACCATAAGGTCAGACCTTCTTTTTGGTGTCATGTTGCAATTAAATAGATTAATATAACAAATAACACGCAGTTCATGAATAAATATCTTTCCTCTGGCAGAGACATTTAGGTGAGGATACTCAATATCAGTTTGGGCAGATTAATCAACAGGATACAGGACCAAAAGGAAAAAAAAAAGAAAAGAAAGAAAAAAAACCGGGAAGGAAAAGTTCCAGTATTCCCTGGCAAATAAATCTGTAGTAACTAAATGTATCTGATGGTTGTAGTAGTATTTTGCTAGAAAGTGTTTAGAATTCCTTAGTGTCTAATTCATCAGTACATTGCTGTTCTTTGAGAATGTAGAATTCAAATACCTAAACATCAGAAACATACCATAATTAAAATTACTGCTTTATAATGGGTGGTTTGTGAGTTATGTGATACCCCACTACAGCGAAATTGGAAGTAGTCCTAACAGTTATACCTGAACGCAAATATAATCTAGAAATTCAAAATAAGTGCAGTCTGTTACAAAGCAGGGAAACCATCTGTTATGGGTTGGAGAGTATAAGCACAGAAATATATGGGATTTTGATTTGAGGCTCAAAGAATATTTATTTTTCAAAAACACAAGTAGCCTGAAATCTACATAATTTCCTTTGCCAGGCTATACAAGATCATCCTTTAAAAGTTTCTAGAAGGACACTGATCAGGCTGAAGGCTCAGAGGGACCTACCTTAAGATTTAACATTCCTAACACAATGCCATTACACAAGCATGTGCAGCAAATGATGTTGCTTGATTTGACCAGTTAGAGCTCAGAATCATCCTGCCCCCTCATGTAGCCCAGCATCCTGTCTTTCAAAAGGCATGGAGCTAAATGATTGCACAACGGGATTGTTTTTAATCAAGCAAGGCCAGCTATAATTACATTAAAATGTATAGAGAGAGTTATACTTTTCAAAGTTTCACTTGATCTCTTGGGTATCTTTAGGCAAAGATTTCTAAATTGTATAAATATATATGCTATTGTTGCTAGGCTTGCTTGGGCTTTTATGCATGAAGAATAGCATGAGGGATTTGAATGGGAATAAGGAAATAGATATCAGCATCATGCAATGTCCTTCATGGAGTATTAGGGTTGGCATAGCTCTTATGGTCTCTGTACCAGAGAGGCAAGTTTTGTAGGATTTCCACACTGTTGCCTGGGATAACAGTTACTGGATAATAGTTTTCCAAAAGTTTATTTCATGTCTTAACCTCATCTAGATCTCTCAATAGGACTTAACCCCTGGCACAGCCCTTCTCCTTAAACACTACCCAATGTCCTGATAAGATCTGTCTTTAAAACACAACTACTACTGTCTTTTCTACCTTATCTTGACTTTCCCAAAAGTTCAGGCCTCCCATAAATTTTGCAGCAGAATTCCTTCACAGTCTGGGGACTAACCCTGTTCTTTTGCTCACTTTCTCAAGTCCTCTATCTATGGCATCTGACTTATCCTCCAATGGAAGTTCTGACAACTCTGATGCTAGAGAATATTTCTCTTATATACAGTAGAAAAGTTAATTTCTACTAAGTATGGTTTTTTCTATATATCCATTGGGATGGATCAGTGTGAAGGAATTTTTACTGCTTCACAGTGTCAGGTGTTTGGAACCAAAATCTCTTCAGATCACACCACCACCAAGAAGACCAGGAGAACAGGACTCCATGGGATGCTGTTGGGCTCCATGTAGTGGTGTTACATTTTCTATTTTAATCAGTCTGTCACTCTCTTTCTTCCCCCCATCTTCTTTTTCCTATTTTTTTCTCTCTCTTTTCCTCACATTTGCTGTTAAATAAAATCCAGACTTTGGCATATGGTCTTATTTGCACCTTAATTCAGACAGAGGCATTTCTAATAATTTCAATAACTGGATCATAACATGGTCCCTTCCTACCCCAGCCATTATATGATTCAATGATTCTATGATTATAGCTGCAAGAGGAAAATAAGTTTGCTAAACAACTTTTTGTTAAACCAACCATTTCTAGCAAACATAAAATAATCAGCTTTTCTTTAATTATATAGTTCTAGGAAATATGGCCAGCTGTATTGTTATATCCCTGAATAGCACCATGCTAGAAGCCATAGAGCACAAAAGGATCATGTTACACTACTTTTCTACACCTGAGACTACTGCTCTTTGAATTAACAGGACCTGATTTCAGGCACTGCTTTAAGACCTGTATTTGTGCTACAGTATTTTATTTTGAACACTGAAAATTCAGCTTGTCTAAATTAAATAGAATACTACATTTGGATGTTCAAAACAATTTGTAAAAGCAGCATTTAACATTTTAGCCTATTACTGCTGATCCACCTAATTTTCTGTCCAAGGATCCTCAGTCTAAAATATGTTCTCTATCCTTTTACTTGCAGTTTTTGTCTCCAATAACCAGTTTACACAAGGATCCATGTAGTTTGTTTCTTTTCTTGATATTGATGTGTTATAATGTCCATTCTCCATATGATACTCACTTTGAACACTGCCTGTGAGCTATAACAAGCGAACATGTTGAAATGCATAACATTACTGTGGAGATAGTTTTGCAGTAACCCAATTCTATCTCCCATAAGCTGCAAGAAAGTTGAACAAGGCACCAGCTCTGTTGTCAGCAACACAAATGTTTTCTGGATCATAAGAGAACCCTTCAGTGTTGGAAAAGGTATGGCTTTGTAAGCACAGCTAAAGGGGAGGCCACCAACAGGTGACTTAAACATGAGGAAAAAAACCCTGAGGGGTTTATATGCCGAACAGCATGCTCACTCTGCTTTGCGAGGAGCTGAGAGCATCTACTTCTTTCACTGCTCATGCTTTCTGCATTCATTGCCATCTGCTCAAAGTCTCTTGCAGATGAAACAATGGAAATGGCAGCAACTTTGGGGTCCAGCTGTATTTTGTTGTTTTGAGGGGGAATGGAAGAGTGAGTTTGTATGCATTTATGTTCTTGTGGTGGTTTGACCCTGGCTAAATGCCTGGTGTCCAGCAAAACTTCTTCAAAGTCGTTCTTTCCCCCCTCCTCCCTTTTCTCCTTCCAGAGGGAAGGAAAAAAAAAAACAGCGGGCAAAGCAAAACTTAGGATAATGCTTAAATTTATTACTAACAAACTAAGAACTAGAAATAAGAAATAAAAACAGATTAGAAACACCTTTCCACCACCACCCCTTGGTCTGTCCATGGTCTCCCTCCTTCCCCCAGTGGTGCAGGGGACAGGGAATGGAAGGTTTGCAGTCAGTTGTTGTTGTGCCAGCCATTCACAGATGTAAGTCCAAGACTTAAGCAGCAGTTCTTCCAAATGTGCTGTCTCAGGGGGCTTTCCTGTGGGCTGCAAAGGGAGCAGCTTGCTGCACCACAGTCATCACCATGGTCACAGGGGAATCATAACTCTGAGTCCCTTCCCTGTGTTCCGTGGGATCCCCCCATGAGAGAGATCCTCTGCTCTCTTGTGAGTCATTCCATAGGGTGCAGTCTCTTATGAAAAGCTGGCTGTACCTGCTTAGTGTGGGCTTCTCCCTCCGTGGGTCTCAGCCACAAATCTTTTTCAGGACTCCGCTCCATCTTGGGGCCTCCCACGAGGCAGCAGCCTCTTTCATGCATCCTCCTGCTCTGACAGGGGGGTCTTTGTACCCCGATGGATCCCATGGGCTTTGAGGGCACAGCTTGTAATCATCATGGTCATCACCATGGTAGTCAGGGAATCATGGCTATAAGTCCTTTCCCTGATCCGTGGGGTCCCTCCCCCTGCTTCTCCCTCCTGCACTGACCTTGATGTCTGCGTTGTGATGTTGTTAATCCATGGCTGCCCATTTTCCAACTGCACAACAACTCCTGCATTCTTAAATATGTTTTCATGCAGGGAGGCTACTTAATGGTTCAAAAGCAGGAAGTTTTCCTCAGAGCTGACCCTCATTGACTCTGCTCTATAGGATAGAGGGAAACTTCTAGAGGCTTCTAACAGAAGCCACTCTTCCTCTTTTCAAAAAACCCTAATCAGAGAAATGCATGACATTTCTAAATGTGATTCTTTATTTACAGCCCAGTGCAACTGTGCTTATCAGAGATGACTGAAAAGTTGTTCCAACAAGTTTCCATAAAAAAATTAACTACAAAGAAGAAAAAAAGGAAATGTAGAATTACATGATGACATAGCTAGTTGGTTGTTTCTGAAACAAAAATTGATGCATTGCAAGGCACAGAATTCCATTGTCAACACGTATTTCCCTAAATGAGCTGTCCTGTTCTTCTGCACAATATATAGATAGTATTCCTTTAATAGTTTTGTCCTTTAAGATGGCACAATAACCCACACATCCTCAAGCCATACCACGCGACATCCTGATGCTTTGTTTGTCAGAACACTTGAATGGACAAAATATGACAGGTAAAATGAAAAAATCATGTGGACAATCATTCCTGTCTCCTAAAAGTCAACCCCACTTGTTATAAGTATAGTCACTGCACTTGTATCTTCTAGTGACTGAAGTTATCATAGGATCATAGAATCATAGGATGGTTTGGATTGGAAAAGACCTTAAAGATCATCTAGTTCCAATTTCCCTGCCATGGACAGGGATTCCTTCAACTAGATTATGTTCATGCTTAAAGTAGCATGTGTTTATGCGAACAATGCACTGCACTGTGACAAGGCATTGGCCTCTGCTGCCTTAGGGACAGGACCAGTAGGGACCAGTGTATCCCCATGCTTGCAGCACAGTTTCCATTTGCTTTTACCCATATGTATTCTTCACAGAATACTTACATACTTGCTTCCTAAATGGATCTCACATTCCACCAACCATCTCCCTCTCCACAACAGATATCTGTCAGAGGACAGACCATCATGAAGGGAAAACAGCCAGTGTGGTTTTTTTAATTAGATGGATATTTGGCAAATGGGCAGACAGTTGAGACCATAAATGTTACTATGTGCAGTTGCCAAGTCACAAGGCATTTTCCTTTTCTAGATCTTTTTGCTTCTCTCAACTCTCTCTGGTGCACAGGTTTTGGTGCAGCTGCTTCATGATGCTGCACTCTCTAGAGCCACATTGTTCAGACTGTTGTCTTTGCTATGTCACAGTTGGTATTAGGTTTTCCTTGTGCTTCCAGCATACTCCTCCTGTTTTTGAAAATTACTTTTTGTTGTCCTGGTATCTGGATGACCAGTGCAGTTCTGGTGCTTTAAGTCTGTGTCCTGTCCTAGCACCAGCATGAGGGATGGGAGCAAGCACTAGACAGAGGACTTTAAGTAAGATTCATTAGCCTTTTCAAACCACACACAATGTTTTTTTATGAAGATACATAACTACTTATGCCAATCAGAAGCAGACAAGAGTCAGGAGAATGCAAGTAGTGTGTAAGCCCCACACACATTTATGTCATGAATCCTGATGTCCAGGAACCCCTTTTGACGTCATATTCAACTTTCTTGTGAATACCACCTGACAGCCATGATCCATTGTGCAATGTTTTTGCAGTGTGAAGGGTGATGTCTGATGATGTTGATGAGATAGTTAAGATCTCTCAAAAACTGGGCAGGCTTTAAACCTTCACACATGGAAACTCTAGATGTATGCGTGAAAGTCCCGTGATGTCTTGCAGAACTCCAGGTTTCCTGTAGCCTGTTTCTATTTTCCAAATCTTGCTTTAAAGTGCAAGAGCAGAAATAAATTTATTATGTGCTGGATTTGGGTATGTCTAGTTCAGGACCTTGTAATTAGTTAGCTTATTTCTTAGAACACTGCATGTGGCATGCAGTAAGTGATTGCAAAACGAGTAATAAATTAATCTGTAAAAAATGTGAAGCTTTGTCTCTTGACAGATTTCCAAACAAAAACATTGGATGTTGAACATTATTTTGATTTTTAACACCTGTAAGCAATGGAGATTTACTTTTCCACCATGCTCCTAGTCTGAAAGTTTATTTATTTTGCTATTTTGCAGTGAGGGTTATCTGGAGTTTAAGGTTTAAGTTCAGATTAAGCTTCCAGATGCTAATGGAACAACAACTATTGTTTTAGAATGGGTGGTTGTACCTATTCCAGTGATGATGCTGTGCTTCTTCAGCAGATTTTTAATTCTCATGTATGCATTTATTTTGTAGTTTACCTTGGCATTACAAGAAACACTCTTCATGAATCTTCTGATACCCCAGCAGTCTTTACCTATATAGGTCTTATGTATGTTCTTATAGGAAAGAATTTCTGACAAGCTGTAAGAAGTCTGATAATTTTATTTCTGATCTGGACATTAGGATTGTGCAAGCATGTTGTGGGATGCTCTTCATTATTTTTCTATTCCTTTTTATCCAATTGGCTCAATCAACTTGGAGCAACTACCACGTATAACAGCTGGATTTATGACTCCCATGGTATTTGATAGAGTAAATTGACGTCACTACAGTATTACAGTAAATTTTTTGTTTGTAATTTATTAAAATATGCTTTTTATTTTCTTACATTTTTGTTCTCCTCTTGCATTCAAACTATTCCCAGCAATTAGAGAAGGCCATTGTACATTCTCCTCTGATTTATGGAACTTTAAATAATTTTCTTCAGTGGAACTTATCCTGCTGGTTGTATAGTCAACACATGTTAAACACTTACTCTGTAAAAGCACTGCTAAGCTCATTAGACCCAGAAGAACCCCTCCAAGTATTTAAAAGAAGTTAAAGTAACAATCTTAGTTTAAAATAAATTGAGTGGTTCACTCTGTTTAAAAATTAATAACTTAAAAACTACTTGTGTTCTTTGCAAAACCTCTGAGTTTGGCTATGGCGAGAGACAGGACAACGTGGCAGAGGAACCCAGTGCTGCCAGGTCATATCTTCCTATATGCAGGCACTCAAGGTGCACCTGCTTTTTTGGGGTCATTTGGGAAATATAATTTGCTGTCTTCAGGTACCCACTTCCTGGCTGCAGGGATGATAATCTAGTGTCCCTTTGAAACAAGGTCAACAGAGGTACTGGGACTGCTGCCAGGTAAACATCAGAATGTAACCTGTACTCTGGGACAAATGAAGAAGTCGTCCCCAACAGTCTTCAGACTCACATGTACTGGTAGTAAGTTTGATATTTGGTGAGGTTTGATACATATTTCTATGTCCCAAATCAGTACATATTTAATAGCAGCCATGACTTCTAGTATCTCTTACTCATTTAAGGGAAAGAATTTGATAATGTTATTCTAGTTCTTGAGAGGTTGTGTTCTTATAACTGCACCTTCCCCTCACGTCTTTGATCCTACACAGTGGTTTTGGAAGAAACCACATGGGCTGCATAAGCAGGGAGTTCCATGCCAGGACATGCTCAGGTCTTGGCTACTGGTGGGCAGCAGTGTGGCTACAAGTTCCTGTCTCTAGTAACAGTGAGGTTCTCTTTTTCTAGAGGTCTTTGACAAAGTCATGAATCTTAAACAGTAGCACAGTCAGGCAAGCTCAGCCCACAGTGTGGATACAGACGATTCTGGAGTTCACTTCTACTCTGATGGCACCATTTGAATTTTGAAAATGCATACAGCTGCATGGCACGTTATAGCTCTCATCTGCAAAACAGAGGTAGCACTATCTTATCTCACCCACTGCAAAAGGGATGCTGAACTAATGCTTTTCCTCTTTGCTCTATTGCTAGTATTTTTGCTTGTGGTCAACAGCTCCGAGTCATGATGGACATCAGTGACAAGTAGTGTCCCTCAGGGGTCCGTTATTTAATATCTTCATCCAGTGCTATTCAATATCTTCATCAATGACAAAGACAAAGGGATCAAATGCACCCTCAACAAATTTGCAGATGAGACCAAGCTGAGTGGTGAGGTGGCACACCTGAAGGACGGGATGTCATCCAGAAGGACCTGAACAAGCTTGAGAAGTGGAACCATGGGGATCTCATGCAGTTTAAGAAGACCAGGTGCAAGGTTCTGCACCTGGGTCAGGGCAACTGCTGGTATTAACACAGGCTGGGAATTGAACAGATTGAGAGCAGCTCTGCTAAGAAGGACTTGAGGGTGCTGGTGGATGTGAGACTGGACACGAGCCAGCAATGTGCACTTGCAGCCCAAAAACCATCCAAAGCAGTGTGGGCAGCAGGTTGAGGGAGGGGATTCTTCCTGTCTACTCTGCTCAGACCCAACCTGGCATACTGCATCCAGCTCTGGGGTCTCCAGCACAGGAAGGACATTGACCTATTGGAGTGAGTACAGAGGAGACCACAATGTTGATTAAAAGGATAGAGCATCTCTCCTGTAAGAAAAGGCTGAGAGAGCTGAGATCTGCTCAGCCTGAAGAAGGCTTAGGGGTGACCTAATTGTGGCCTTCTAGTATCTGAAGGTGGCCTGCAAGAAAGATGGAGAAAGACCTCAAGTGAGAGGACAAGGGGGAATGGCTTCAAACCAAGAGAGTGGGTTTAGATTGGCTATTGGGAAGCAATTCTTCCCTGTGAGGGTGGTGAGGCACTGGCATAGGTTGCCCAGAGAAAGTTTGGTTGCTCCATTCCTGGAAGTGTTCAAGGCAAGGTTTGATGGGACTTGAAGCAACCTGGTCTAGTGGAAGGTGTCCTTGCCCAAGGCAGGGGGGTGGAACTAGATGGTCTTTGAAGTCCCTTTCAACTCAAACCATTCTATGATTCCGTGATTGGTATTTTAAGTACTGTATGTAGTTAAAGTAGGGACTTTCCTCTCTATGATTGGACATTCTTTTGTTTTTTAAGAAACCAGATTATTTACTTTTCTTCCCTTTTGTTTAAAAATGCTGTTCAGATTTGTTAACAGTTGATTGCTTATCTTGGAAAACAAGCTTCAAAAAAGACATCCAAAGCAAATGTTTTTGTTCAATTCTTTAGACTGGGAATATCAACAAAGTGACCTATAGTCTTTAATTAATAGACATAATGTGCTATCTATCAAATTCTGAATTTAATTGGCAGTGCTGTAAGAATTCCAGGAATAACTGAAGATTTTAATTCCTACAAAAAGTATGTTACCAAGTTGTCTTTGCCTTGTATCTACAAGAATGCTGCTTTTGTTTATACAGCCTTTAGGGTAGTTCATCCACATATTTCTAAGTAGAGCTGATCTGGGTTTTGCTATGGGACAAGGTTCCCTTCAGACTTTGATCAGGGCAAAACCACATATGTCCCTGTGCAGATGATGTACAGGAGGCAAATTATAGTCTCCTGAAGCAAGGAGAGAACACTAATGCTTTTTGTTTCAGGCGGAGTTCGAAGTTGCCTCCGTGACTAGCTACTGAGGTGACTATACAACGAAGAGATCTGGCCTTGTTCTAAGAGTTTGATACCATGTTGGAGGGATTATATTGGAGTGTACAGTTCAGTGAAGCAAAGTAAGAAGTCAGAAGCCAACGTTGTTTGGGTTGTGCCAAACACCAAGTTCTTTGATTTGTTTTCCAACCTGAAAAAAACCTCAGAAGGTGTTTTGTGGAAATTTCAACAGAATGGTAGCAACATGTTCCCATCTGGACTACCTCTAACAGGAAACAAACAAAAGTAGAAGCCACCATGTAGAACTTGGGAGATGGACTTGTTGGCAGCACTAGTGCTGCTTTCATTCAGGCAGCTGATAACAAGGGCATGTGTAGGCTTGACCTGCCTCTCAGCTTCATGGGGTTTGAATCTACTCCCTCTGCACGAGGTGTCATGGAGAGATTCCGCTCTAGACCATGCTTCTTGGGCAATGAGTTCCCCAGTTAAGAAAGCTCAGCCAACTCACAGCTCTCTTAACTCACTAATACCTCACTAAGGTGGGCCTCAGCATCAATGTTTCTGATTTGTCCCTCCTGTGCTGCTTTCCTTGATGATACCTTCAGTCCCACATGCATACCTGGTTCCTTGGAGAGGCCTACCCTTTATTCTAATTTTTCACCCCTAGTACAACTGTTCCCCTTCTAGCTGGTTCAATCTTTATCCTCCTTTGGTTTTGTTATCCTACCAAATCAAGGGATTGACAACTCATGAACAGCAGATCATAAAAACACAATGGAATTCACACAGACTAAGGTATTCCACCTTAAAGTGCTACACCCTCATGCATTCAAACTTATATAAAAGGTCTTTGCTTGTTCTTTTTTTCAGCTATGTTTTTTGGGAAAAACTATACTTGCATTTGTGTTTTTCAGTTATTCCTTGTCCTGTCTTTGGAGAGCTGCCTCCTCTTATCATTTCAGTACTGCTCTTCTCCCTGTTTCTGCCTGCATGTTGCACTTCAGTGCTGTGATAGCAGGGCTGCACCTGCACTGTGGTGAGGTGGGGTGGGACACTTCATAACAAAAGGCAAAGTTGTATTGAATTTGAGTGGCAAGGTTTTGGTAGTGGTGGGGGCTACAAGGGTGGCTTCTGTGAGAAGCTGCTGGAAGCTTTCCCCGTGTTCGACAGAGCCAATGCCACTGCCTCCAGCACAGACAAGGCAAGGGCAACCCCATCAGGGATGGTGGTAGCACCTCTGGGATATTTAAGAAGGGGAAAAAGTTATTGTGCTGAAGTAATTGTCCAAAAGAAGAGAGAAGGGAAAATAGGTGAGAGATACAGCCTTGCAGACAGCAAGGCCAGTGAAGCAGAAGGGGTAGTAGGTACTCCAGGTGCCAGAGCAGAGATTCCCTGACACCCCATGGTGCAGAACATAGTGGGGCACCTGTGCCCCTGCAGCCCATGGGGGCCCACAGGGGAGCAGAGATTCACCTGCAGCCCCTGGAGGACTCCATAGCAAAGCAGGTGCATGTCCGAAAGGAGTCTATGACCCCAGGAGAAACCCATGCTGGAGCAGGCTCCTGGCAGGACCAGTGGGCCTGTGGAGAGAGGAGCCCACTCTGGAGAAGGTTTGCTGGCAGGACTCATGACCCCATGGGGACCACATACTGAAACAGTCTGTTCCTGAGGGACTGCACCCCATGGAAAAAGGGTTCCACGATGGAGCAGGAACTGTGGTCTGTGGGAAGGACTCACACTGGAGAAGTTCATGGAGGACTGTCTCCCATAGGAGGGATGCCATACTAGAGCGAGGAAAGGACTCGTCTCCCTGCGGAGGAAGTGGTGGCAGAAACAATGTGTGATGAACTGACCATAACCCCCATTCCGCATCCCCCTGTGCTGATGAGGAGAAGGTAGAGAATGTGAAATAAAGATAAGCCCAGAAAGGAGGGACGGGTAAGGGGAAGATGTTTTTAAGATTGTTTTGGTTCTCATTATTATGCTCTGATTTTGATTGGTAATAAATTTAACTGATTTCCCTAACTCAAGTCTGTTTTGCCTGTGGTAATAACTGGTGAGTGATCTCTACCTGTCCTTTTCTTGACCCATGAGCCTCTCATCCAGTCGAGGAAGGCAGTGACAGAGTGGCTCAGGAGGGCACCTGACCTTCAGATGGATTCAAACCACCACAAAAGTACAGTGAGGATGTAGTGAGAGCCCTGAAGACATACTGAACATCCACCAAAGAAGCCTGAAAGTATTTTGCTCTTTTGGTTACCCTGTGAGGGTGCTGCAGCTCCTCAGGCCAGTGCCATCATGCAAGGCTCAGTGCAGAGAGGCATGGATGGTTTCAGAATTGATGAGAGAAACAAATTTGGAACCAGGATATATCTAGATGGGTCCAGAATTTAGCAGCAGCTGAATGGGCAGGAAATTCTGCAGGCATACAAGAAAGCACTTTATATTTCTTATGAAAATGGCAGAAAGTCCAAATCAACTAAACAAGCTCCCTAAAGCATTTCCTGTTATTTATAAAAGTCCTAAGACATCAAGCTGCAAAATTAAGCACCTGATTTAGGAAATTCCAGTCATAAGATTTTCTGGCCAATCTCAATACCTCTGAATTATGATTCAGCTCTGCAAGTATTCTGACACATATCTCATTTGCAGTGCATGAAAGACTGAAAAGAAATTCCATATTTCACTTATATTTGCAAAAGAAGAGGATTTGTTTTTGCAAATTAAGTGTTCATCTCACACAGGCTGAATAAAACCCCTGAGATGGTACCCTGCAGGCTGTAATAGTGTCTTTGACTCTGCCTGCAGTTTATTACAATGTCTCCTGCTGAAGAGAGGGTTTATTGCTTATCTCAACCCATTTGTTTGCTTTGTGTTGCACAGTGGAACCTTCAGCAAACACATATGAACCACCTGCAAAAGCCTTTTTGCTGAACTGGGGCCCTAGGAAATGATGCCTATAGAATCACAGAATCACAGAGCGGGTAAGGTTGGAAAGGTTCACAGGTGATCATCTGGTCCAACCTCAGCAGGGTCATCCTAGAATTCATGGCACAGGATTGCATCCAGTTTTTGAATATCTCCAGTAAGGGAGACTCCACAACCTGTCTGGACAATCTGTTCCAGTGCATGGTCGCCAGCACAGGAAAGAAGTTCTTCCTCATGTTCTTGTGGAGCTTCCTGTGCATCAGTATCTGCACATTGCCACTTGTCCTATTGCTCTGCATCACCAAGCAGAGCCTGGTCCATCCTCTGACCCTTCCCTGCAGATACTGACAGACATGAATGGGGTGCCCTCTCAGCCATCTCATCTCCAGGCTGAACAGGCCCAGCTTCCTCAGCCTGTCCCTGTAAGAGAGATGCTCCAGTCCCTTAAACACGTTTGAAGTCCTCTGACAGACCAGCCCCAGGAGCTCCATGCCTTCTTGACTACAACCCATCTTGTTTTTGACCAGGATCCCCAGGTCCGTCTCCACAGAGCTGCTTTCTAGCAGGTCAGCCCCCAGCTTGCACTGGTATATGGAGTTCCTCAGATGCAGGACCCTGCATTTGCCTTTGTTGTACTTCAGACAGTAGTTCTCTGCCCATCTCTCCAACCTGTTGAGTTTTTTCTGAAGGGCTGGACAGCACTCTTAGGTATTGGCCACTTCTTCAAGCTCTGTCATCAAGGAATTTGCTGAGGAAGCATCTGTGCCTTCATTCAAGTCATTGATGAGTAACTTAAACAATACTGGGCCCAGTATTGAACCTTTGGGGGACACCACAATATCTTTTCATTAGAAAATGACTTCTGTTGATGATTTTGAAAGGTGTCAGTTTCAGATTACATAAAAGGCATCTATAAGCCTTGATTGTTCTTTCTCTACACCATTTGCAAAGTTCATTTTTAGTATCTTTTCACATCCGCTTCTCCACTGCATTTAATCTGCACATTTTTAAGGCAAATACTACCATCCTAAATACTCCCTTGGCAGATGCAGCTAGAAGCTCTCACAGATCAGAGGTACCCCCAGCACTGTGCTTGAAAAACAAGCTTTTACTGACCTACTGATGATATGTAAAAAGCAATGTGACAGGTATCGCTGAAGGCCTCAGCCTGCAAAGCAGGAGAAGGTATATGTACCAATAATTGCTTAGCTATCCAATTATGTTTGCTGACAAACAGGTGAAGAGTCTTATCAGAGCGTCCTATTCTAGCAGAAAACAAAATAGATTACCTGCCAGTATCAGCAGATTGTTGAAATGTACCACATTGTTCCTGTCAAACTGTCTCTTACAGGTGTCTGTTTGATGATTCATCTGAATAATAATATTAAAGATTTTATATTTAGATTTTTCTTATCCTCACTACCACTGATTCTGATTTCATGGAGTGTTATTAAATTCAGATGAACAAGGTAGGGTGGTAGAGAGGAATTTTAACCTTGTGCTTACCTGCAATAGATGCTGCAACCAGACAGAGGGGTGTTGCACCGCTAGCTGCAGAAGAGAGTTTTATTTTCCAGAAGACAAGTGGTAGTTATGGCAGTAACAACATGGTCAAGCCACAGATGAAGCTTTCTCAGTTCTTCTGGCTCTGATGAAGCCTAACGAGCCCGGAGAAGAGTGTGAAGAGAAGCTCACATGTATGGTGCTTCTGCCTAATATTTTCCCAGTCTCTATGAGATTCCGGTACAATTTAGAAAACCCTTGATCTATGTATTTGCTTTAGCTGCCCACTGGTTCATGTAAAATTTTAGCATCCACAGAACCTGCATACTGCAGGAAACAGATCTACAGCGTGGCAAAACACATCCATTGGTTTGCTCAGCACCCGGATCCTTTGAGATTCATCTAATGCTCGATACTCACTAGAAGAGAAAGCAAACACAGCATATCACACCATGGTTTTGTAGACTTCTATCACACTCACTTTCAGATATTTATTTTCCTGAAGAGTCCCAGTTGACTGTCACTTGTAGATACACTCTTGGCTGCAGAAATTGACATCCTTATCCCTTTGCAAACCTACTAAGGCTTGGTTGTCTCTAGGCTGCAGGAGAACTCTCTTGCTTTGATTCACAAAACATTCGTCAACTGTGTTGGTAGATCCCTGTGATCCCTGTGTCTCTCAGTTGTTTGGAGCTCCTGGATCCAGGCTCAGTGCTAGAAGCAAAAAATAAACCCATATATTTAATTCTTAGGTCACTTAAATGGACGAAAATTTTTCATAGATAAAATTTATCCAGAACAGCAGATTTTAACAGAGCTCATCTCACAAAAAAAAAAAAAAAAAAAAAAAAATCCCAATTTGGCTGTTTGACCCTGGCTGAATGTCTGGTGTCCACACAAACAGCTTCAGGGCCCCCCACCCCCGCCGTTATACCACAGGGAAAGGTAAAAAACCAACCAGCTAAGAATTTAAGAGTAGCGATAAGAGCCGGGAGAAGGTTTGATTAACTTCAACAGGCAAAACAGACTCAGAGTAGGCTTAAATTTATTACCAACAAGCTAAGAGCTAAAACGTAAGAAATAAAAGAATCTTAGAAACACTTTTCCACCACCCCTCCCTCCTTCCATGCTCTCCCGTCTCCCCTCCCTGTTGCAGGGGACAGAGAATGGAAGGTTTGCAGTCAGTTGTTGCTTTCAGCCACTTGCAAACGTAAGCCAAACCCTTTGGGCAGCAGTTCTTCCAAATCTGCTGTCCTGTGCTTCTTTCCATACGCTTTGGGGGGACAACCCATTTCACCATGGTCTGCATCACAGCCTACAGGGGGTCATAGCTCTGAGTCCTTCCCCTGTTCCCGTGGGGTCCCTCCCATGGGACACAGTCCCCTGCTGTCTCATGGGTCACTCCACTGGATGCAGTCTCTTCTGGATAAGCTGTACCTGCTCCAGCGTGGGTTTCTCTCTCACAGGCCATGGCCACAGGTCTCTTGCAGGACCCCGCTCCATCCTGGGCCTCCCATGAGGTAACAGCCTCCTTTGTGCATCCCCCTGCTCCGGCAGGGGCTTCTTTATAGGCAGCAGGGGGGTCTTTGCACCCCAATGGTTCTCCATGGGCTGCGATGGGACAGCTCATTTCACCATGGTCCTCACCATGGGCTACAGGGGGTCATAGTTCTGAGTCCTTCCCCTGTTCCCATCGGGTCCCTCCTCCTCCTTCTCCTCTTGCACTGACCTTGATGTCTGTGTTGCCAATCCATGGCTGCAATTTTCAACTGTGCAACACTCCTTAATTCTTAAATATGTTTCATACAGAGATGATACTATGATTCAAAAGCAGGAAGTCCCTCCTGGAGCTAGCTATCATTGGCTTCGTAGGACAGGAGAAACTTCTAGCAGCTTCTAAAAGAATCCACCCTTCCCCCTATCAAAAAACCCAGCCACAGAAACCCACGAGGAATTTTTACGCATCTTGAGGGCTTAAAACCCTGCATCTAGAGTATCCCACCTACCATCACAGTGCTTCCTAGGAGCAAGCTGAAACAATAGATCAGACCTTGTGAAGCATCGGCATCCAGGAACATCGTGAGGACTCCTGAGCCAGATGCTGTCTGTGTTTGACTCTGCATAGTTTGTACAAGACGAAATCCTGATCTTGCATGGCTAGAGCAGATCAGTAACATTTTGATTGGCTTACTGGTGCCTCCTCAAATTTGGAATCCTGCCCAGCTGTATTGAGTCCCCTGAACTTTTTGTTCTAACTGGCAGGAGTTTTTTTCCTTTTTTAAGCATTAATCACTACATTGTGCAAAGTGAAGAGCGGGAGACAGAGTGAAGGCAGTATATAGCCACAGACATGATAAATAGTTTACTAAGAATATTAAATAAAGTCACATGTATAATTCCCTAGTTATTTATCTTTACTATTGCACTGGCTAAGAGACAACTGAAGTACATTTGCTTACAAAATTTTTGTGCCACCAGGAAAACACTTTATAGATCTAGCACAATAGTCCAGATACTATAGAAAGAATAATAATGACAGCACTAACATAGGATCATACCTTTCAGTCAGAGGATGCTTTTAGATGTGTGGATGGAAAAGAAAAAAATTTGCCTCAGGAAAAATTTCAAAGCCAATTAAAATATTTTTCCTCTGCAAAGACTGTGATTTGGCAGCTTATTTTATAAATGTTCTTTAACTCAAACAAAACTGTTTTCCATTAGAACCCCCTTATTCTTTTTCTCTTCAGTTGCATAAGACAAGCCTGAGACAACCATTTTATTGCTGAAGTCTGTTTAAATTTATCTTATGACTAATTGGGCTTTGATTAAAATATAAGAAAACATTAAGTGTCTATAGGCTGAGTCCAATGATTACTTTTCCTTCTTCTCAAAGGACAGTTTATTTTTGACCATGTATGACTCAATATTTCAGTGTTCTTTAGTCTAAGGAACTATTGGTACTGTAAGTCCTTGCACCAGTACTTAAAATTTGTGGTTACTTGTATTGTGTAGCAATTTGTGTTTACTTGCAGAAGAAAACCCCCACATAATTTACCATATTGCTTTACAAAAAAAGTTACCATTGTTTGATTAGCTTGTAAAAACAGCAAATCTTTACTCTTGGGGTGGGAGCTGGGAGCTCCATGTCTCCCAGACTGTGAAGTATTTGGAATGTCTCTTGCTCTAAGCATCTACCATAAGTTTCTGTGACTAAGCCCCTAACTTAACGTTTATTGTCATATATAGTCTGCTTGCAGTTACCATAAGCTGGGGAGTGTGTACTCTCCTTTCCTACTCTTTTCATAAAGAAAAAAAGGATGTAAATGTCACCAACATACTGTGCATGTTAATACAAATAAATATTTATTTCTTCCACCCCTCCCCTGCTCTCACTGACATAAAATTGAAACGCCTCTAACGAAGGAGTTGGCCTCAAGGTCAATACAGCACTTTGGGATACTGCTTGTGCTTTCTCCTATTATTTTTTAATCTTTTATTAACACTCTGGTTTATTTTCCTGGCTTTCTCATGGGTCTGATGTTGTGGCAGTAAGTACATGACCCATTCAAATGCAGTTTTCCTGCTCTGCCCACTGTTGGTATCCATCTGAAGTTTTCAGATGTGCTGCTCCCATAAAAGTTCAGCCATGCAGAAGAAAAATCTCTGGCTCAAACCTGCAACTGTGAAAGCGTGAATGTATTCCCTAACATTGAAAGGACAAATTAAAAATTTACACGCACAGTCTTTCTCCTTTCTTTTTGGTTTGGTTTTATTTTGTTTTGTTTTGTTTGTTTTGGTTTTGGTTTTTGTTTATTTTTTTTAAACCAGAAATAAAAACTAAAGTATGAAATACACGCTGAAAGGCCCTTTACACTACTGAGCTCATACTCTGAACAATAGCATGGAAAATATGGCATGATATAGTTTCATGTCTATGTAACATCAGCTTTTATGGCATTTTGTTGAGTTCACAAGAAATATTTGTCCATCTGCCAGCTCTTATGGGATACCTGACAGACCGATCAGACATACATGGTTTTGTTTCCCCTGGGGCACTAACAGACAAATAAATCTCTATGGGTCAAGAAAATCTTCCCTCTCTAAGGGTCAAACAAATTCCCCCCCACTTTCATGTGACAAGGCTCATGCAGAAATTGCAAAATTAATTATTACAGTGGCTCAAAGATGGTTGTCCTGAAAGTGTTTCTTCCATTCAGCAGGTTAATTGTGATTTTTCTTAATCTGCAGGATGCTGCTTCTCAAAGACCACAGATTATTCTGGGGCCATGTGTGCAGGAAGTTACACTTGCTGGCTTATTTGAAAGCAAGAGACATTGCACGGAATTTTAAGGGGTGTGTTTACTGAAACCTCAGGCTTTTGGCAACCCCAGAATCACAGAATGGGTAAGTTTGGAAAGGACTACTGGAGGACATCTAGTCCAACCTCCCTGTTGGAGAAGTCTGCCAGAACTTGCACTAATGATGCCACTAGACCCTCTGTGAACATTTGCAAAAGTATTTAACACATGTGAAGGTGGATTCTGCCGCTTATCCTTGAGGGATATAATTTCTCCTTAGTATCACAGAGTAGTCTATCAGGAAAAAGAGGTGGGGGATGTGCCTACACCTTGCTGACTGTCCCCTAGACTTTGCACTCCCTCTGAACACAACAAATGTGACATCATCTTACTCCTCATTGCTCAGCATTGAAATCTCTTGATATGATCAATAATTTTATAAACTTAGTTTACTAGTTGAAGTTACCTCTTGAAGGACTGTGGTGAGGAGTCAAGAGCAGTGTGAAGCCTGTGATGTGTGCTGAGGTATAACTATACAACCTTAATGAAATATCCCTTTTCCTTGCTTTGCAGCCTGACTTGTCTGCTGATGCAGGGACAGACCTCAGACCCTTCAGAAAAAAAAAAAAAAAGAGAAGGAAAAAAAGAACATGAATCAGAATAATTACATCAGTAAATAAGTACCAAATAATGTCTAAAATATAGCACTTCCCACAGCCTGAATGCCTGTGTATGTTTCTCAGGTAGGACCCCCACCCCACCATCCCTCTTGCTGCTTTAGAAATGTCAGGCTGCAGTAACCCACACCTATCTATTATCCATAAGATGGCTGTAAGGTGGTACAGACACCTCAGGACCACCAAAGATGATGCTTCAGGCCTTCAGTGACACAGATTCTGGAACGTTTTCAGCAGCACAGTGAGATCTGAAAGGCTGTTGGCAGCTTAGCTGAACAGCTTCCAGAGGATGTGATGCTCCAGTTTGTGACCAAGGGTACTTGTTGTCGACTGAAGCCCTTACATCCCAGCCCTCAAATGTTCAGATGCTGTTTTCCAGACCTGTTTCCCAAACTCTCCAGAGGGTCTATATGTTTCATTTACCTCCTGGCTTATCCTGTGTCAAATGCAGACAAATTCTTCCAGATAGGAACCATTGCCTGTGAAACACCTAATGCTGCAGCGCCTTGCTCCATGGCTGAATCTCCTGGTAACTGTTGTAAGGTGAAAAACAGCTCACCCATTTCTCATCTATTCTTTTCAGAGACCAGATCTGCTTTTATAAGGGAGGAGAGCCACTGCCAGGGGGTTGAGAGTTCCTCTAGGTGAACTTTTCATAGACTGTTGTCCACTTGCACAGCTGACTCTGCGCTGGCTACATGGCAATCATCGGGCCATACTACTGTCTCAGAGGTACAGAACTGAAACAGTGGTTTTTGGTGACCTTTTTCTGTCATTGTTTGGTTTTTTTTGTTTGTTTTGTTTTGTTCTGTTTTGTCCTGTTTTTAGTAAAACTTATTAGTTTTTCTACTTCACTCAAATGCCTTATAATTTCAAAAGTTGTGTGACTTAAAGAGGGGTGGTGGTGGTGGGGTTGCTTCACTGGGGAGTCCCACCTCTTGGGAGATATTGTCATTTAACTAAGACACCCTCACTTAAAAGAACATTGGAGTGTGTCCAGAGAAGGGCAGTGGAGCTGGAAAGGGTCTGGAGCACAAGTCTGATGGGAGGAGCTGTGGGGACTCAGCCTAGAGAAAAGGGATTGGCTCACTGTTTCAGCCTGTTGAGATCTTGCTGACTTAACTGTGTGGTAGATCATCTCCTTCCAGCATATCTCTTTTGAAACAAGAGCAAGACTTCAAGGAGTTAACTGAATTAGTAAAAGTATTTTGCTTTGCTGAGGTAGGGGAGAAAACTGTCTGATATTTTGTTTTAGCTTGTTATTCTGTTCTATTCAATGTCCTGGTCTGTGCTGCTTAGTAGACCAGAGTCTGTTCATTACAGGAAGAGCGGTAGGAGTAAAACACAATAGAATACAAGGCCATAAATCTAGTAGATTTTGATGTTTAAAGTAGATATAGGAGGCCCAGAGCCAGGACTTTGTATGCTTGAAGAATCTGGGTCAGGTCAAGCTGATGAAGAGTAT
>JAWWTY010000001.1:2412878-2436893 GCA_035222235.1 Margarornis squamiger | reverse complement strand
AAGTAGATATAGGAGGCCCAGAGCCAGGACTTTGTATGCTTGAAGAATCTGGGTCAGGTCAAGCTGATGAAGAGTATCAAAATGACCACCAGGGGATGAAGTAAGAAGAAGAGAACACCTAAAAGTTGAGCCAAAAGAAGATTCTCAAAAGCTCCACCCAAGCCCTGCCTGGACTCCACCTAGACTCTGCCTTTCATTAATGTGTATGATTAGATATTGTAATCACATGAATATGTATGTAGAGATGTTGCAATCATGTATTTAGACACTATAAATTACCCTGGTTGGCATTAATAATTCAAGCTGATTTGTCCAGTGCAAGCTGGCTAACTTCCCAACGCTGGCAATAAATACCTGCTGCTAAAAGACAAAAAATGGTTCTCTTAGCAGTTCCTTTTATTCTGAGATTTTTCAGCATCACTTTTCCTGGTTTGGTGTCATCCACAGACTTCCTGTGGGCATTCATTCCCAATATCCAGATCATTGAACAATACTTTGAATAGTGGTGGACCCCATCTCAATCCCAGAGGAATGCCATTTGTGACTGGCTGTTGGTCAGTTTTGAGCCATGAATTAACCATCACATTTTTCACTTTCAGTTGTCTTTCCACCAACCTTTTTGCTGGGTTTCAAGAGAGATCGATGGTATCAGTGTAGGTCCGTGGTCTGCAGAATGCATCAGACAAGGCAGATTGAACTTTCATGTTGGAGCAGGTGTCTATGAAAACCAACTAATTTAGTGGGGACAAGTCAAAGTGCTAAGAGGGAAAAAAACTAAATCAAGAAGATGGAGGGAGAAGGAACACTCCTGAAAGCAGTATGTGGTTTTGGTCTTGAAAAAGTACAAAAGTGGGCAATACAAAGAAAAAACTTTGCAGGTGTGAAGAGCTGGATGGTTGTAAGTGGCTAAGTTCCTTTGTAACAGTGAGAGGTCTTTGAGAGGCGGCAAACACAGAAGGAAAGCAGTGAACAGACGAGTACAAAAAATGAAGGAAGAAGGGTGAGAACACTAGGGAAGGGAAGGAACATGAACACTAAAGAGAGAAACTAAGAGACTCAGTGGAAGAAACTGAAAGTGGCAAAACAATACTGACAGTCACCAAATGAAGAGCACTGATTTAATGGAAAAATTAATTGGTATATCCAAGCTGCAAACTTACGGTGTCATTTCAGTACTGCTTTATCATGGTGCACTATTTTCAGGTTGTTAAGTGAAGTTAGAAATTTGCATTTTTCCCTTGGTATTTCTGAAGATTTTATTTTGGTACTACATTTTATTTTGGCACTACATTTTATTTTGGCACCTTTGTCATGTTCTAATGACAAATTAAGGAGTTTGCCATGTAAATGCATGCATTTATGATCAGAACCTCTTTTAAAGCCCCCTTATTTCCATATCATAGTAAATGCTAGAACTTTCATCTGGAGCCCACAGTACTGCTGGAATAAAACATAACAGGGTGTGATCATACATTTTTGGCTCTCACTGAAACTATTGGAAGATTTACTATTGACATCAGTGGGAAGAGAATCAGGCCCATGATATGAACTACAGTAGTAAAAACAATGCATTTGACTTATTTAGCCATCTCTCTGCTTGCAAGTGGCCTTTAGGCACTGCATGTAAATAAAGACAAAACAATGAAAGAGATTAAAGTGTCTCTAATTCCAGTAGAATTAGAACAGACAAACAGTGAAAATCAAAGCCCATATATGGGCTACTTCTTAAGCAATGTTGCTAACTGTGTCATTACATGGTTTATGGCAGGTCGTCAGGTACTTGATCTCCACAGAGCCATTGTGGATTCGTCCATGAAACCACTCCCCTCACAGAATTTTCTTAGCATGAAAATAAGCATGAAAAAATGAATATTGATAAAAAGGAATATTGTTAGGTTTGCAAATCACCAAAGTCAGTCAAGTTCTTGGTCCCAGCCATGTGCTATTGAGTAGTGTCAGGTGCTCACCCATATATAAATTGACATTTACAACACACACTTTGCCTAGTGCCAAGTTCAGAAATAAATGGCCTCTTTTAATATGTTCACCAGAGCATCCTAAGATTCATTTATCGTTTGCTACTGGAGGGATTGGAATGATCCTGGACAGAGAGCGAGAATCTATTAAGGGCAGTGTAAGTGAAACAACATATACTCAGCTACAATAACTGTGGGCTTGTTTCTAAGCAGTTTCCTTATTAATTTAGGGGAGAAAATAAGGGAACTTGGCAAGGGTTCAAAAAGGGCAATACACGAGCTAGACAAAATGTTCCACCACAGTACTGACTCAGCACATACTAATCAAGAACACTCAAGGCAATATTCAACTAATTCACCCCACTGAAGTCAAATCCAATCCCTCCAGCTCCAAGCCACCTAAAGTATCAAGAAAAGGGATGAAGAAGAGACCAGCTTCTCACATGTCCAGATGACAGGGCTGAGACATGTGGCATAAAACCCTGTGCCTCTGGTTTTATCTGTTCTGGTCTCCATAGCCAAACCCCCAGGCAGGGCCTCTGACTCACTGGCCACTCTGGGTTTCCAGGCCAGGGTGAGGAGCCGTGTTCTCTCTCTCACTGCCAATCCAAGCTGGGTCAGGAGCTCCAGGAGCTGTGGGGTTTTCTGGGCTGTTTGTGACTGGCAGCTGCTCTGGGGCTTCCCTGCGTGGGCTACAGGGTCCTGCCATGAGGGATACGACACCACTGCACCTCTGTGAGGTTAGATCCATCCCTTCCCTCTCCTCACACACACACATACACACCCCACAAGGAGTTTCTGACCCAATAATCACTGATCTGGTGTGTAACAGATGGCTGCCCTGGTTTTAAAGAAGTTCAGAGATCTCAGTACATATGATATGTACATCCCTAAACCTGGTTAATGTCTCAAGAATTTCTTGCAAGCATAGTTAACGATGAGCTGATGCCATCTGCAGTCTGAATGTTACTTCTGAATACGGTGAGCTGTGAAGGGGAGGATTTGTGTAAGCACATACCTGTGTGCCAGCTGCTGTTATTGAAGCCAAATCGTCCTGAAATTAGTTATTAATTACATTGTCACTGCCCATAATTATTTTCTGTTGTTGTTACCAGACATGAAATGTGTTGACTTGACAGACTGGAAGACTGAACACTTCCCATCTATGCAGGTGTCTGTGTTGCAAACACTGGCCACTGCCTTGCAATAGCAATAGGTGAATCTCGCAGTCTTTAGATAATGGTTGTATTTTAAGGACTTACTATAAAGACAAATGGGACATAAGAAATTAACTGAGTTAGTCTTCTTTCTCTTATTCATGGTTTTAAAAGCAGTGGGAAAACAATTGCCTTGGAAATGGAGGGGCAGAGCTGGGATAGCTCATACAGACATCCACAAAGCCTTCCACCTCTGCTTTTAAATACCCTACCTTTAAATATTATGCCCCTTTTGGGGCCAGAAGTTTGAATCACCTTGTGGGAAAAAGAAGGGAATATGTTGAGGGACTGGTTTCCCACCTTTTGGCCTTCCTGTGAGAGGACTCTGGACATTTTATAGGCAGAGTTTGTTTAAAGTGCAAAGAAGCTGAAAAATAGCATGGGAGCGGTGTGTCAGGGAGGATGGGAACAACCTGGGGCTTGGAGATTTGAACTCCCACTCCTGCCTATTGATGCCTTCGTAACTGTAATGAAATAGCTCCCAGTGCAAGTTTTATTTGTTTAGGGATGAATATTAAACTCTACAATTTGGCGTGAATGCCAGCGGTTGATGAAAAGCAGATCCAGCTGGGACAGCAAGGACATTGCATCCTGGCTGTGCTTGAGGTACATGAGTGGAACTGTGTGGGAGACACTTGGCTGGATTTATTGCTCTGGGACAGCTCAAGCTGCTGTTTCTCTGTAACTTCAGCTGAAGTAATTTGATGTCCTTGGGCATGTGGCTCCATTCTGCCCTCAGAAATACCTCTCTTAGCAGGGTGACCTTAATACTTCCCTTTCTATTCTCTCATGTTAAAAATAAAGAGGAAAGAAATCTAGCTTTTATTGGCTGAATGTTCTGTTTGTGCCACTTGTCATCAGGGGGCTACATCCACACTGGGCTTCCAGCTCCTGGGTGTGGACAATAGGATGTATTTGCCCAGAGATTAGGCTTGCAATGTTTTGCAAGCACTGTTGGAACATTTACCGTTTAGTTTGAGTCAGCCACTCAAGTATCCTGGGTTAGGAGACAGGTCTCACTCTTTCTTCATCCTCCATGGAGAGAAAGGGAGATGATCTCTTTGGATACTTTACAGCTTTAGGTATGTTCTTGCTTTGAATTGTTCTTTGGGAGAGTGCATTTATATTTATGGCATTAGCAATGGTGACCTATTCACAATAGGAGCCCCAGTTTTAATCCATTTCTGTAAGAATTCATGCTGCAAATACAGGGGATATTCAGTGTTGTGTTGAGTGTCAGTGTCAGGCCCTGAGAGCTTAGCTTTTATTCACAGAGACATGGAAAGCAAGGAGGACATGATTAGTTTTTCTTCTGACAGATTTTGTCTTCCTTGCTTTCCACTTTCACCATTTTATTTAAACCAGTCTTCTAACTCCTCCTTGCTCCTTCCCCTGGAAGATATCTACTGAACTTGACCTATAATAATGGCTTGGAGTAAGCCTACACCATAGGTTGCAGTACAAAGATTGCAGAGCTCATCTGGAGCCCCCTGGTATCGGGTGGCTGGCTGGAGAGGACATAACTGCAAGAGCAGAACTGGGCAAATGGGTGAGCTTGACACTATGTCTAGGTTCCTCAGCCCTGGAGTCAGTGGAGTTAGGAGGCTTCATGCACTGCTGGCTTGGCTGCCAGTGTCTTGAAAATCTGGGCCAGCTCCCATGGCACACTATGGATGTGCCCTTTGTCTCTGCATGTACTCTTTCATCTCGCCTTTCTCATACAGATCCCCAGCAATCCTTCCTTGCCCTTATTCAAACACCTTCCATGATCTTCCCACCCTCTTTGCCTTACAGGCTGAACCCCCCCCCAAAATCTTACATTCCTGGGTATCAGAGTGGATCAAAACTGTTGTGAGGATGGTGTCTCATTAAGACTGGAAAGTGAAGATTAGTCAGATCTCCCAATTTTATTTGGGTCAAACTGTATTCATATTCTTCCATAGTGTTCTGCTGAAAAAAAAGTGTATAACTTTACAATGCCATAACAATTTGCAAGCTAATTTCCCTCAGATGCATGTTTAAATGTTCTGCACAAACACAAGATGTCAGTCTGGCTACATGAAAATTCAAGCACAGTCCTGCGCAGATTCATGCAGTATGATTTTAAACTCTGCTATCTCTGGTAACATCTCTTTATTTACCTCTACAAATTGTCCTGCACTTTCTCCCATATAGCCATAAATCTCCTTTCTCTTTGCAGTGACTCTTTCACATAGGGCCATATATTGAAGATTAAAAGGATGTCAGGGAACGTAATTTATCTCTTTTTAAAAATAGTTTTAAGTATTGCTGTACCTTTGATCTTTATGCTTTGACTACCATTTTGCTATGCTAGTGCTTGCAAGGACACATTCTGGCAGCAGGGATTAGTTGTACTGTTACAACTTGAAGCAGTTTGTGCAGAAAGCACTTTAGGTATTGACCAAGCCATGGGTCCCTTTCTTTCCATGTTGCCCTATTTGACTGAACTCTGTGGTGCAGTTTAACCACATGCATTCTCTAAAACCTTAGCTCTAGCAATTAAATGGAGCAAGGCCAGAGGAGGCCACAAAGATGATCCAAAGGCTGAAGCATCTCTCCAGTGAAGACTGGCTGACAGAGAGTTGAGGTTGTTCAGCCTGGAGAAGGCTCCAGGGAGACCTTAGAGTCCCTTCCAGTACCTAAAGGGGATCCAAGAGAGCTGAGAAGGGACCTTGGATAAGGGTATCGAGTGACAGGACAGGGGATAATGGCTCTAAATTGAAAGTGAGTAGGTTTAGATTTGAATACTAGGAAGGAGTTCTTAACTGTGAGGGTGGAGAAGCACTGGAACAAGTTGCCCTGTGAAGCTGTGGATGCCCTGTCCTTGGAATTGTTCAAGGCCAGGTTGGATGGGGCTTTGAGCAATCTGGTCTAATGGAAGGTGTCCCTGCCCATGGCAGGGGGATTGGAACTAGATGATCTTTAAGGTTGTGTCCAACCCAAAGCATTCTAAGATTCTATGATTTTTTTTTGGGTGTGTCATTGGTATCTGGGGAATAGTAAGTGCTCAGTTCAGCGTGCCAAACCTCATCAGCTATGGGGCTAGACCCCACTTCTGGAATCCTTCTTGCTGATTTTCTTCATGTGACATTTTTTCTGGCCTGGTGCCATGTCTCTAGCTCAACCTCTGCTTCCTAAGAGACTCCTGGGTCTACTGCTAAGCACTGTGATCTGATCCTGCACTGGAAGAAGCATTTGTCTCCTAAGGTAAAGCTGTTCCCCCTCTGCACCACGAGGGCTCTAGGAGGATGGCAGAAGGCAGGACCTGGCCCATGTGCTGCTAATGAGTCAGTGCTAAATCTTTCAGAACATGACAATCACCCTGAATAAATTTTTTGAGATTATGTATGTTTTCAGGCTCATTCTTTATTTCAGACAAAAGCCTAAAAAACCTGTATATTATTCTAGCAATATTGAAATAATTGACTTTGTGAATTTGCTGCAGAGTTAGGGTGAGTGCCAGAAACATGAGTTTCCAAGGCAGTTTGTGGGTGGATTTGAAATAACAAGCAGCAAGGCAGAGGTAGGGCCAGGAGCTTGATGCTCCAGCAGCTCAAGAAAGATACCTTTGCAGGACAGCAGCTCGTAGCTCCTTCCTCTTTTGAACAGAGCTAGAGCTGGGAGCTGCTGCCTTTCACAGAGGTGAGATACTGCTGATAATACTTGGCATCTTACCTTTCTAACACCTACTATTCCCCTGATTTCCACTGAGCTCCCAGAAGCATGCTTAATGCCTAATTTGGGAAAGGACAGTTTAGATAGGTCTGTGTCCAACAATTTCAATGTTCCCAGTACTGCTGGGTTGTCCTGCATGCAGCCTTGCCTTTCCTCAAAAACAGCAGCCTGTTTTGCAATGTGCACGTACCCTGTGATCAACACCCATGTGTTGCTGGCAACAGAGGGACAAGATGTGCAAAACCAGTGTCAAAGTACCCATGATCTTAGTAGGTCTGACTTACACTTGAGTTACACCAGCTCTTAGAGGCATCATGGTAAATGATGGAGCTGAGCTGCTCCCTTCAAGGCAGACTTGATGTTCTGAGGTGCTTTATTTCCCTTATTTGCTCTTTGACAGCCAGAGGGTGTTCTTGATTTATCTTGTTTCTCTAAAATATGCAATTCTTTCCAAACCACTTTTCCATGCCTATTTAATCTTCTAATCCAGGACATTTTTTGTCTGAGAAAAGATCTTTATGATTATCCTATAACTTTCCTGGTCTAGCAGTGACTCTGTCTCTGCAAACACCGTGTTAACTCCCTGCTTTACAATCACTGGCAAAGATAAATTCATTCCAAGAGAGCTGAGGGATCAGTCATATGAACTAGTTAACACAGCTTACTAAATTATTGCATGTCAGAAGAGACAGGGTGCATGGCTAGGATGTAGCCCGTGGAGCACACCTGAATTAAACTCATTTGTTTCAACAACCCTTAAGCCAAGTTTTGCATATCAGAAAATATATCCATATTTCTCTGGAGAGAGATATTAGGGGATATATTCAGTTAAAACCCAATTTTAATGCCGCAACAATAATTCCACAAATTTAAAACAATTTCCATATGTAGCTAAGACATCCTGCATGACTTCTAAAACACTCTTATTTGTCAGCATATCATAAACCTTCTGCATTATTAAAATGTTTCACTTTGTGTCTGACATTCAACTTCTGTTTGCAAAGACAGTCAAGAAATGAGATAAAGCAGAAAGTTAAAAAAAGTTGGAAAAAAAGCAAACATAATCTTGAAAAAGAGGAATATTTTGATTATTTTGACATGGTAATATTTGCAGAAAAAATATCTGCCTGCCACTGAACACTCCTAATGTTGCTAATGTTGATGTGAGCCTGCTGACTGAGAAATCCAAATATTATCAGGTGACTGCAGATGGCAGTGCAGGACTGTGGATGGATAGATGGCAGATCACAGAAATTTGGCTTAATCCAGTTTTGTAGCTTTGTTGCGTATGATGAAACTTTACCGTAATCCAGGCTTGCTGCTGGTTGTGCTCACTCAATTGACTGGATTGCTGGCAATTTTCCCTTGCATGACAGTTCTTTTTCCAAACGTAGTCCAGCAAGTGTAACAAATTACAACAACTGAAAAGTCTTATACTTTAGTGGCAGATGTAAAGAGGAATTTACATTTTTTAATTAGGGGTTCCACTGATCCATACACTCATATTTCTGACCTTTTTTCTGTGGGGCTAATGAACTATTTCTTTAACAGAGCATGTTGTGAGACTGAAGGGAGGGCAGGCATGTATCCAGGCTCTGTCAAACCTCTGGGTTTCCTCCTAAAAACCTTCTGAGATGTGACTTAGCTGTTCAGAAGCTAAATGATTTCTTACAAGAGTGACTGAAAACAAATCTAGGCCCTGATCTTGCAGACATGTTTTAGTAGTCTGACTTTAGATGCTGTGTAGGATTAGTCACATGCAGAATTTATAGAACTGATGCTCATGATGAAATATAAATAAGAAGGCCTTACTTCCAAATAATAAAATAAGATCCATAACTCTTTTGTTACATTGAATAAATTAATTATAGAATTATAGTCAATATTCCTTCAATCAGTTGGGGTCAATCTGTCTCACTTGTGCCCTCTTTCAACCTCCCATGTACCCCCAGCCTCCTTGTCTACATGGCCTAGCAAGCTCAGCAATAACAAAAACATCTCTATATTATCAATTCTGTGTTCAGCCCAAATCCAAAGCACAGCCACATACTAGCTACTGTAAAGAAAAGAAAATTAACTCTGCCTCAACCAAACCCAGCACACCTTCACAGTGGAGACAGTGTTGTTTTCTGTACAGGTGCAGAACCATTTATTATAAATGAGCATGGGAACAGCAGCTCTGGGCCAGTTTGTTTGGTCAGTGGTCAATAATGGATGCAATAAGGGAAAATGAGGACAGGGATATACAGAGCAATACTTCTGTAATACTCTCCAGCCTCATCCCCCAGCTAGCCGCCTTTTTTTATGTTATTGTTTTTATCCATGCCCACACCCATTCCCATTCAGACCCTACTCCCTGTGTCAACCCAGAGTCAAAGGGAGGGGTTTCTGCAGGTGACCACTTCTTTCGCTTGGGGACAGGAAAATAAATACATGCATAATATTTTTCAGTCAGACATTTTTAGGGATGAAAAATAGCTTTGCATTAGCAGTGTAAATGATTTCATTACTTTATTCTTTTCAAACTTGCAAGGGCTTTTTTTTTTGCTCAAAAAGCCCAAGCTCACCATATTTATCCAAATAAACCCCAAAGCCAAAACTGGAAAAATTTTCTTCCTGTAATATTTCATGACAAATATTTTGGGTTAATTTTTGCCAGTTGTCACGGTTATTTCTCTGTGTACCTTTTTGATCCTATGAAAGTGCAGTCACAGGTCCCTAGGATCAGGGCTTCCAGACCTGTGGAAGCATGGTGCTTCCCAGCGTGCTTGCATTTCTACATGCACAGACTATGTGCATCTGGCATAAGAGTGAATCCTGGGTAGTGCTGGAGGAGACAATTTGTCTTCTACCTCCTGGCCCCACGTCTATGGCTGTCTGCATGATAGTTCCATGTCTTAAAACCCTTCAGCTGGCTCACTATTTGTTTCCCAGGGAAAGCGGTGTCTGTCAGCTAAACCCAGCAGGACCATGTCCTTTCAAACTGCTCCTTTGGGTCAAGGAAAGTATTAAGCTCCCTATAAACTTTAAGCTATGCCTTCAGCAGTGTCATAAGACATAATAGATCTTTTTTAGGGGCATGGTGTTGCTTATAACTACAGTCTTCATGAAAAATCACTTCAAGTTGCATCCATTAAGGTAAAATGAGGTAAACCTTGGAGATTTGAGGTTAAGGAATTAGATGACTTCTGATCTCTCAGTATATAGCAACAAAAATTCATAACAAAAGCAGCTCTTGTTTGCTAGGAACATCAGATGAACAACAAATAAAAAAAGGAAAAAAAACCCCACCCACCTGCATCTGCTTTAAATACAACCGAATAGTGTAACAGTAAGAATAAATTAGAGAGCCAAAAGGAAAATCTCATGTTGCCTAAAAGATGATAAAATAGATTTGATTACTTGATTTTGGAGTTGCATGGCCAGTATGTTGATGTATCATACCTTTTATGTATTTCCTAGCAAGTTTGGTGTGTTGAATTGTGCTTTCATGTTCTCTCCTGTTCTAATTTAATGCTAACTTCAAAAAAATAAAAGAGAAAACCAACAACATAAAGTAGAAGAGCTGGAGACTGCACTTCACGTGAGCCAGTTCAGTCCTAAAAGCTGTACAGCTGTTTGTATCTGGAAGTGCTCTCAAGCTAGCAAGGCTCTCGTGAAGAGACTTCTCAGCAGTGCTGCCTGTCTTGGATCAGACATCAGGCAGGAATTCTGCACTATTGCACCCTGCTGCGTGGTACTGACATGTTAATCTGCAGTTCTTAGCATATGCTTCAACATGAGCTAAGCTGCATCAGTTTTCTCTGGAGCTGGAGCAGCAGAATGGGAGCCACCAACTGATGCTGACACAAGCCCAAGCCTGTCTCAGCTAATCCATTCCCATTCCACGCTATTTCTCCTTGCCTTAGCAGGTGAGGATGGTGATCTGCTTCAGGACTGGAAAGAGCTGAATAAATTGTGTACGTAGCAACTAATAGACCTGTTCTATCATCTCCTTCCTCCATTGCAGAGCAGTTTGGGAGGTGCAGAGAGATGTGAGGGGCTGGCCCTAGGGCGTGAGAAGGACATGTGCTACTCCTGGTACCCTGTGAGGCAGAAACAGATCATGGAAGCACAGCCCATGGATCTGTGATCCCTTGGCAGGACCATATCCCCTTTGAAGATTAGGAAAGTTTTCGTAGAACAGAGACAAGATGGTTTCCTTTATGTTCTCCTTTCTGTTGGCTTCTTGTCCACATCATGTGGAATCCCTGCCCGAGGGGGACACAGAAAGGCAGGTCAGTGTCAGAGGTTCCAATGTTTACTCCCTTGCGGTCTTATGGTCACAAAATCCAGTTCCCAGTAGGATGACTGGAACAACTTTGCAGACGTCAGTGTAGGGTCCTTTGAGTTGCCAGAATAATACTCTATGGACAGCAGAGCAGCTTTAAAGAATGAAGAAAATTGCTTGGAACAGAGAGGGAAATGTACTATCTGTGGCATATATACTTCTGTCCTGCTTTCTGTAGGCCCATTCTGAGCTTGCTCTTTTTTAAGAGGAAGAAAGTAGAGTTTGCTGTGGATGCAGTTCTCTCCTGAGGCTATTTTCCTTTTAACTGCAGAAATTGTAGGTAAGTAATTTCAAATTCTTATCATGATATGTAGGGAATAAGTAACAACCCATACGAGCAAAGCAAAGTTCCCTAACTTCTGCAATGCCTGTTAGAAGTCTGACTGATTGCTGAACATTTAAACTTGATGGGTCCTGGCTTTGGAGTGCCTTCAGTGCTGAATTCACAGTTGATTTAGGGATTTAGCACAGTGAGAGTAGGCTTGGTGTTTTTCTTTTTTTTTTAAATTTTTAATTTTTAAAAATTTTATTTTGCATAGTACTTTTAAAAAAATTACTTCTGATAAGAAAGCAGGCACGAGACATTCAATCATGCTGACTCCCAGCTTTTTTTGGGTAAAAAGAAAGACATTTGCTGACATCACACACTGCCATATGACCATTTTCATTACTTTCCATGATTATTTTTCCTGGACCATGTTTATTTTTAAGTGATGTATCTCATAGCTAGGAATTTTAGCTGTGCCCTCCATCTAGTTGAGAGGCCCATTGCAATATTCGGTCAGAGCAGCCTGCGTTCTCTGAGAGTTTCTTGGCTGGAGTGTAGTTCAGGCACATATGGGGAACACATCAGCTGAAGAGATTGTACAGGCCCTCAACATTTTTTTCACTCAAGGGCTGTTTCAAAACTCATGTCAATTTTGTTTTTAAATTTGTGGAAATGGTCTAAATCCCATACATGTTGATTCAGTTGGCTTTCTGAGACCACAGCAGATCATCTATCAGTTAGTTACACTCTTCAAAACTGAGAAACCCATAGTCACAGTAAGACCTGGAAATCTACTTATTAGTTGCTTACAGCTTCCAAGGGTGAAACCTTGCTCCTAAATCCTTACCACATACTGCTGATTTTAACAATAATTTATCTATGTGTGTGTTTTTTTTTGTCAAGAACCCATATTGCCTGATTTGGACAATTTTAGCTGTGGATTGATGCAGTCAAGTGCTTCTTTGCATCGAGAAGATTTGAAGGATGTTCCACCTTGCAGCAGCACCCTGCCACTCACTTGAACTGGGCACCCAAGAAATGACAGCCATGAAATAGGCATGAAATTTGTTTGCTCAGTATTTCCCCAGTGCTGGAAGGGCACCTTTTGGAGCCTGCCAGCATCACACATGGGCACAGCAGTGATTAACATTGTGGGACCTAGGCAGACAAAAGAAACAGCATGTTTTTCTTGTTGGTGGTCATTTCTTTTAAGTCAGTGTTCAGCCTCTATCAAGATGAAGTATAGATTCCTATCTGGTGAAAGGTGCCATACCATGCATTTAATAATTTGATGAACTTTGGTTTATACTCTGATGTCAGTAGGAAATATACAAGCAAAACTTATCTATAACTGTCTCTCAGCAAAAAGCCAACACAAAGTTATAGTGGCAAAGAATAAAGGCAGCATTTGATCAGCTTCCAATTAGTTTCAAGCTTTACTATCAGTTGCTGCATAACTCCTAGGCAGACAGAAAATTTGGGCAGAAAAATTCTTTCATATAAGTGACCTCCCAGATCATATGTGACTAAATGATTCAGATACTGTTAGTGTTTTATTTAGGGAGTCAACACTGTTTTTGTAAAGAGCACACAGGTTTGATCCAGCATCACTGAATTAAGTGGTATCTTGCAGTTTGAATTTAAACTAAGAATCAAGATAAATTACTGAGTGTCCTGTTAAAAAAAAACAAAACCAAACAAACTGAAATTGATCTTCTTCCTTATAAAACTTTATTATCCCAGCCAGCAAATATTTTTGTTATCCATTACAAGAAAATGCCCCTTTGCAAAATAATAATTTCCTAAACATGGTGGATGTTAGCACAGATAATAAGGCTGGATTTCTCCTTTAAGTTACTTGAAGTCACTGTAATAGATTTCTACATTGATCCAGGGAGAATTTAAAAGACAATGCAAGAAGCTTGTTACACTTGCTATGTATTTTATATCCACTTGGAGGACACTGTTATTCCAGTCCAATTACCTGTTCCTTGTATTAAAAGAATTCATTCTCAGTATTAATTTGTCAGTGGAAGAAGATGAATAAAGATTTATAGGTGAAATTCTTTCCTTGTGAGGAACCAGAGCTAACTCTAGGCACTACTTAAATATCTCTCTACCTCTGCTTCGTAAAGTCCAGTGACTTTTAAACAGTGACTAGGTTTCTGGCTGAAATTCCCCCTATGGAAGAATTTCATGGTGGATGAAAGAAAAGGGACATCTGTCTTTGAAAATTATTTCCAGCTTAGTGGATGCAAATCTAATAACCAGAAAGAAGGTTTAATCAAGGGACAATTAAAACTAAGAAGAAATTGCCCACTCAATAAAATTCAAACCCTGTGATTGCCAGCTGTTATAGATTCCCTTGTAATGTTACCATAGCACCATTAGGTAAAAAAGGTGTGCTCTGCCTCACACCGGCACCTGCTGCAAAGGGGCCATGCTTTAAGGTGTTTTCCACCCATGAGGTCAGGAGCAGCAGGGGACATGAAATCGCAGGAAGTCCCACGGGAGCTGGTGGTGTGTGAGGAGCACGAATGTTATGCAAAGTCTCTGTTCCCTGCTCGGCTCTTGACAAGGCGCTGCCACCTCCCCATCCCTGCCAGCCACTTGCACCACGAACCCTACAAAGCAGGTGTGACCGGCACTGGTGCCGCACACTGGAGCTTTCTGCCTGCCGTGGCTGCTGCCGCCTGACCCGCCGCTCGCGCCGCTGCTCTTTCCACTTCCAGCCACCAAGGCTGAGGACCATTGCTGCGGCAGCTGCACCAGGATCAGGGCTTCTGCCACTGCAGCCCCGCTCTGTGGGTTGTCAGTGCCTGGCTGTGACCGCCATCACCACCATCACCGCCATCACTGCCATCACCACCATCACCACCATCACCACCATCACCACCATCACCGCCATCACCATCACCATCATCACCACCATCACCATCACCACCATCACCACCATCACCATCACCATCATCACCACCATCACCATCACCATCATCACCATCACCACCATCACCATCATCACCATCATCACCACCATCACCATCACCATCATCACCACCATCACCATCACCACCATCACCATCACCACCATCACCACCATCACCATCATCACCATCATCACCACCATCACCACCATCGCCGCCCAGAACAACTTGCCAGTGCCGCCTTCTGGCTGTGGCTGTGACCACACCGAAGGATTCCCCAGTTGATTCAACAATGCAGACGTGGACAAAGACACTTTTCTGGGGGATATTTTTTCCTCTGTTATTGTGTGCTTGCAGTTTGTTTTTGGTTTTGCCTTTTGGTTTTCAGTAAACATTGTTACTTTGTTTCTACTTCAGTCCTTGTGAGTCTCAATTTATTTTTAAATTTACATTAAGTCTGGGAAAAGAGGGCTCTCTATTACATGCCAGGTCTTGTTTCCCTGGCAACGTTGTCTTAAAACCAAGACACCAACTCTTCAGAAAATCATGCTCATGGAATGGTTTGGGTTTGAAGGGACCCTAAAGACCACTTAGTTCCAACCCATCTGCTGTGGACAGGGACACTTTTCATGAGACCAGGTTGTTCTAAGTCCCATCCAACCTGGCTCTGAACACTTCCAGGGTTGGGGCACCCACAGAGTCTCTGAGCAACCTGTTCCAGTGCCTCACCATCCTCACAAGAAAAGAACTTCTTCCTAATAGCTAATCTAACCCTGTTGTCTTTCAGTTTGTAGTCATCACCCTTGTCCTATCACTACAGGCCCCTGTAAACAGTCTCTTTTCATCTTTCTGGTAGGGCTCCCTTTATGTACTGAAAGGCTGAAATTAGGTCACCTCATAAACCTTCTCTTTCAATGTGCAACAATCCCACATGAAATCAGGATTTCTCTTTTAGACTAAACTCATAGTAATTTTCTGTCTGGAGATGGAAATTTTCACCTTTACTGTATAAAATTGAATTAATACCTGTTGATAATGAAAATGATAAGAGCATGCTTAGCCCTTGCTGAGACTTCAGAAGGACCTTAGTTCTTTCTGATCATTGACATATTTTCTTTCTCTGGAGCTAATTGATTAAAGAACAGAATAAAGACAGAGAAAAGTGATGTGAGACTTCAGCAAAGATATCAGGCAAATAATACATGACTTTTATTAAGTACAAATATATTTGTATGTATTATGACTATTTTAGCCTTTATAGGTGAAGTCTATTTTCTGTTGAGAACAGGTTTAAAATCATCAATTATTGTGGTGTAACTGTGGAGTGAGATGCTTCCACAAATGAGCAGAGAAACTGCATAAGAAGCTGGCTTTATGTTGTTAATAGTACATAAATATTATTTCTTACTTATTCCTGTTCTATCATACATGTTAATACAACATTTTTACATTGCTGTAGTGCCTCATGGTCCAGGTCAGAAAGAAAACTTGCCCCTTGTACAGGGCAAATGTAAAATGGAATAAGAACAATAATTTCTAACATGATGCACAGTAGAATCAGCACCTTAGCCAGACAGTGAATTTTAAAATTTATAATCAAGGCAAACAGCAGTTTTATGGAATGGATTTGAAGAGCAATGATGAGGGAGTTCATCATGTCTTTTCACACATTTTCAGCTTTGAAGTGATAGTCTCCTCCCAAGCATGAAGGACTACCTTGAAACTTTTCCCCCCTCAATGTTTCAGCTCTTCTGTTCTTTCATTTGCGACTGATGCTTGTGCAAGTTCTTCAGACTACACTTCAGCTAGGTGAGTTTCTTGGTTTTATGTTAAAGAATGAACACTCTTGAGTTTTTGAGGAAAAATCTGTAGTAAAATGTAAACAGGAGTTTTTTCTACTGCAGGATATGAGTAACTTGTCTCCAAGTAAATGGGAGTTATTTATATGCAAAATTTTGGGAGGTTTGCATAAGTAATAGAAGCAATGTGACACTGTTATGGAGAATAAATGAAAAAATTACAGGACACTATATGTGATATATGCAAGGAGTTCAATTTATTATAATATTTCTTAACCATCTTTTGAAGGTGCTTTTGGAAATACTGTTCCTGAAGTGAAATGCAATTATAGGAGCAGAATATGAGAAATTAATACTTATATTCATATGTATTGTGAAGAAACACACTTTGAAAGAGCTGTCCTATTAAACAAGTCCCAACTCAAAATGAAGGGGAGGATTGTACAATACATAACTGCACACGATGACTGAGAGATGAGATCACCAAAGCATCTAGAAGTTAAGGCATGTGGTTTGAATTAAGGGTGTCTACTTTCTAGGATCTCTATGTGTTTGATAGAAGAAGTCTCCTCTAGGAGAGGAACACCTTTAGAGATCTTAGACTTCATTGTTCTTTAGTCATGATGTTCTTTCTTTTTATCTCCTGTGGAGATATCAAAGTGGAAATTGAACAACTGTATTTCCATAGGAGTGTTGTTCCCATCATGAAAATTTTCAAATGCTCTAGGTGTTAGAGATAACATGAAAATCTGAACTGGATCTTAATGCCTCACAAGTGGTGATTGGACGAATGAATATTCGTTTCTTCACAGAGGGAGTTAATGAAAAAAACTAAATTTCTGAGTTTTGAAACACAGTGGTTTAGATATGCAATGCTATTTAAAAATACAGGATTGTGAGACAACTGAGTCTCTGAAAGAGGATAGAAAAGTCAGTATATACACTCACATGTTCAAAGCAAAGAGACTTCTTTGAAGGCAAATCTTCACCAGTTGTAAGATGAATACAAAAGGACAAAATACATTCAGCAATTTTTGAAGGATGGTATCAAGAAGGGGTTGGACTGTGCCAAATCTGTGTTGAGAAACCTTTCTGGACCTAAAAGTCACTAGAGCTACACTACAAACATCTGAACATAGTCTGCAAGATCCACTCTAGATCTCATAGCTAATGTTTTCATTATTTCAGATGTTTTTGGACCCTGTTTGCATTGTGTAATGGAGTATAATGTCAGAATTGCATAAACTCAAATGTTTTCCTTGGAATTGCTGAGGATTATGTGAGGTTTTTTGTTTTGCTTTAAATATACAAATCTCTCTTTAGACATGTGTTGCTGCAGGGAAGTTCAGCCCTTGGTGTCTGAACTCTTATGCTTTGCAGCCTATGAGAAATTCCAATCAGCTGAGGGCGTTTGTTTAAGGGTAACACAACACTTCATGTCAGCTGGAATTTAGATTATGCCATGGGGATGCTCAGTAGCTGATCATATTTGAGCTATTTCTATTGATGTCCATAACACAACTCCAATCAGTTTCAATGAAGGCAAGTTGTGCTCATGCCAGTCTGCTCTTATCTTATGTGCTTAGACTGAAACCCCCCCTCTGATTCCCATCGAAAGAACAAGAGAAATAATATTATAATTGGAGCTGTAGGAGTGTTTCCACAAACAATATTGCTGTCCAGTTCTGGGCTCCTCAAGACAAGGTACACCTGATGCTCCTGGACTGGGCCCAGTGGAGGGCTACAAAGATGATTAAGAGGCTGGAACATACCTCCTATGAAGAAAGGCTGAGGAATCTGGGCCTGTTCAGCCTTGAGGAAAGACCTTGTTGATGTTTGTAACTCTCCAGGGAAAGCAGCAATGAGTGTCCATTATAGACCAGTCCAGTGGGCAAGCGAATGTTCCTCCCAAGCAGAGTGACTGGGCATGCACATATCTGTAAGAACAAAGCCTTTATCAGACTCTCTGTATCGGAAGTACTTCCAGTAGAAAGTCAAGAAATGAGTGGAAAAGAGGAACTCCAAAAGGAGAGTGGAGCTGCCTCAGTTCACAAGGTGTCACTTGCTGGGGAAGTTGTTTACAGACTCTGATGCCACCCATTTCACGTGGCTCAAAGATATTATTATCTCAGGACTATTCAGTGCATGTTGGAAATAAAAGTACTCTGGATGTCTCAAAGGAATGACTTTGCTTGGTTCTCAGGCAATAATATTTTGTCCTGTGAAGGGGTGCTCAAATTCTAGGTAAAACCTACTTGGTTTAGTTGCAAGATGTCCTTTACATCTGCAATAAAACAAGCCAAAGAAACGCAAAGTCTTTAACTTTTGTCTGATATATATATAAAGAATTGAGTTGGAAAAATTAAACTTTTTTATTTTTTACTTTTTTTTATTGAGTCCTCACCATCTGTGATTTACACCTCCCTTTATTGACTGTGGGTGAGAAAATATCACACCTAAATGAATAGCAAGCCAAACATTTGAGAAATAAAGAAAGAAATAAAAAAATATGAAAAGTAGAAATTTGAAGGGAGGATTCTGGAACAATTAAAAACAGTATGATACTGCACAGTGACAACAAAGCTTGTATCACAGGAAAAACTAACCATAGCAACATTTTGCAGTGGTGCATGCCGAAATGCCTGTGAGCTGTGCCTTTGAAGATGTGGGATATGTTTACTGTCCAGTACCATGTTTCTTAGACCAACATACCATTTTAGGGGTCACAAATGCACTGATGCAGCTCTACTAAAAACAACTTGTATTGAGGTGTCACTGAATTTTCACAATGTAGTTATTCAGTTGGTTTGAAGAAACACACAAGGAAGAATAAGAAGAAAATGAGAAAGAGAGAGAAAAAGAAAAAGAGGAAGAGAAACAAGAAGGAAGGAAAGAAGGAAGAAAAAGCCAGAAAACAAAAAGGAGATAAAGAAAAGAGAAAGATGAAGAGAGAGAGAAAGAGAAAGAAAGAGACAATTGTCTCCCCTCATCCACCAAGATGAACAAAAGTGTGCTGGAATACCTTATTTTAGTTACTGATTTGAAACCCTTTGACATCAATGAACTTTCATTGACTTTAATATGCCCTGGATCAAGCCTGTCATGTGGATCTCAGACTTACTGTCTGTGAATTAACATGAATCTGTGGATCAGTTTTCCAGAATAAACAAATAATTTTAAAAAGTAATTAAACTGGTATTTTAACATTAACAGGTTACAATACACAGGTCCCTAAGCAGATGTGTGGAATGGTGGTTTTGAATGGTGCATGGTGAAATCATTTTCTTAGCAGTGTGTTTTCTGTTGGAGCTAACAGTATTTAGGTTAATGGAAAACATGCCTGCCTTGCAAAGTATTTCCACCAGAAATATTGGAGTCTGAACAAAAATCTTTTGCGTTTCTAAAAACACATGGAGTTGCAGTATTGTGCTTTTTTTCCTTTTTATATGTCTACCTATATAACTGAGCATATCTGTGTTATTATAATATGCAGTAGCTCACATTATATAAATATATTAAAATGCAGACATATCTATCTATACATTTATAAAAAATACTACTAAAGTTCTAATGCCACTTATGATTCCACAATAATGATTGCTTGACTTATGCACGCTTTTGAAGGTTCAACAAATTATTTTCAAAAAAATCCCACTGTTATAACACTCTTTGCTGTGGTATCAATGAGTCTTTAAATTCTAATTCACTGCTGTATTCAAATTTTGCACCTGTATGTGTCTGTGCAATAGGAATGGGCACTGGTGGTTGGAAATATACCACAGAAACATCATGAGAAATGCTACTGAAGTTGTTTGACATGGTCCCCTGTCCTCAGTCAGCAAATATCCCTTGGGCTCTTTAGTGATGCCTGTGGAACAGTGAGTTACATCTTTAGGCTCTAGGACTGGATGAGGCAGTGGGTTGTACCAAAGCAGGACCCCCATGGGAAAGGAGTCCATGGGAGAAGACTACCAGGCAGAAAAGGAAGAGTAGGGATGAGGATGCCACATGCTGTCTCCATGTGAAACCCCTTCCTGCAAATGTAACTGATCATCTGGCAGCAGAGGCAGTTGAAGAGAGAAGATGACCCTTTCCTCATGTACAGCTCAAGGACCCTACTTAGAACCAGGATTGAAAGAGAATAAGAAGTTGGTGTGTTTAAAACAATGACTCATTTTGTCATTGCACAAGTGCCAATAACCACAATTGAAAACTCCTTGTAGAAACACTGACCTGATCCTGCTATTCTGATGTTTTCTCCTTACAAAGGTCAGTTACAGTCCTCACTTTCTGTGGCTTTTCTTCAGGGCAACTTGACGCCTTGCTAAGCTCTATGGATCAGTGTGGAGGTTTGAGCTGAATCCAAGTGTCGACACCAAAAACTATGGCAGTTTTAGCTGAATCTGAGTCATGGCACCAAAAACTGTGGTGGTTGGACTCTGGCTGAACACCCAGTGTCCAGCCAAACTGCTCAAGGCCTCTCCCCACCCCCCTCCCCTTTTGCCTTCCAGAAGGAAAGTGAAAAAAAACTAAGCTAGGAATTTACGATTAGAGATAACAACCAGGAGAGAAGCTTTGATCTTTGCCATGATGATCTAAAGATATTTATGGCTTGACTCCATTGCCCTCTGAGACACCCTTGATAGGACCATGGTCTAGCTGCTGGATCCAGGAGCAGAACTGAATTCTGTTGTATTTATTACAGTTTTTAAACTTTTTCTTAATTTTCTTAACCAGAGAAACCTAACCCCTGCTCAAAGCTAATAGGGTCATATATATATTTATATAAAAAGTTGTGTATAGATGTCTGTGAATAAAAACAATAAATCCATATTTAAATATGTACAGGGTATAGGATCTACTGGACTGGACTGATTTTAACCCTAATCAAAACTCCATTGAAGACAATAAATTGTATTTCCTAATACAGAAAATGTGGAACTATTCAAAAGACAAATGAAATTATTATTATTCTGCTGCTGTGACTAGGTACTAATGCAAGTCATTGTGATATATGTATTGCATAGAGTATTAACAAACTTCATCCTACTTCATTCTGGTTTTCCAAGGTACTGTGCAATGGGAACACCATGTGAAGGTAGCATTTGGACACTTTCTGTCCAAAAGAATTGTGTGACATGTTTACCACTGTGTAAAAGAAAGAAGTCTCTGACTCAAGCCTGATTCCAGTCTCACACCAGTTTTGCAGCTGCAAAGAAGGACCCTTGACCCAACTTAAGCTCAGATGAGAAGGTTATTGTAGGTGCTGGTTATTGTAGGTGCTCTCACACATTGGAAATGTTTGATCTGAAGTGAACAAAACCAATTTCACTCCCATGGGTTTTTGTGTAAGGTCCTAAATAAGACTCCTTTTAAAATACACATTGCAACCACTGCAGACTGTAGTTCACTAATCATTCAATATTATGCTGGATTTAGCTGGGGTAGAGTTAATTTTCTTCACAGTAACTGATACGGGGCTGTATTTTGGATTTGTCCTGAACACAGTGTTGGTAATTCAGAGATGACTTTGTTATTGCTGAGCAGTGGTGGTACAGAGCAAAGGTCTTTTCTACTCCTCACCCACCAGTGAGGGGGCTCAGGGTACACAAGGAGTTGGGAAGGGGCACAGCTGACCCCAGCTGACCCAAGGGATATCCCATACCATATACTGTCATTCTCAGCAATATAACCTCAGGGAAGAAGAAGAAGAGAGAATGGGACATTCAGTGTGTTGATGTTTGTCTTCACTGTTAATGCACAATGGAGCCCTGATTACTTTGATGGGATATGTTCCATCTGTTTTCATCTGGTTTAGCAGCAGTGTGCATGTGTATATACATTCATCACATACTTAAATGCTATTGTGGTGTGTGTTTAGATGCTTGCCATGAAAATTTCATTTAAACTCTAAACGCTTCTTTGCTGATATCACTTTGCTAGAAAATTTTGTGTTTCATTTTTTAATAATGCCGCTATCAAAGAATTACTCGATTTGCCCCAAAACTGCTAAGAAATAAGTGAACTGGGAAAATGAGGGGAACCAAGCGTGATGTGGTGATGTAGGAAAAGAAGGATTCAGGGAAACACCTGGCTTGGACAAGGGGCACCTGTTTTCACAGTAGAGAGGGGAGGGAGGAATAATTTCATACAAGAAGACAGAGAATTGACAGTTTTATCTGGATATGAAGAAAGAAGACAGAGAAACCTAAAGCATGAACAATTTCTATATATGAAAATCTGATTTTTTTTTAATAACTAAATAACTAATTTTGAACAGCAAAAGAAAATGTGGTGGTTATTTTGTTGTTTGGGGTTTTCTTTTGTCCAAATAAGATACTTTTGTTCTACATAACTGATTTTGAATAACTAAAGAAAATGCTGTCTGTTTTTTTTTTTGCTCCAAAGTGTCTGAAACATCTGTTTTTTCTTTGCTTTATTTTGTTCTAAAGGGGATTGTCTTTAAAATCAGATATCTCTATAACCTTTCAACTGTGAAAAGAAGCATTTCACATTAAATGGAAAAATATGCTATTAAAAACCATTTTCCATTAAAACTTTTAATCCAACATATTTGGATTTCTTGTCTTCAAAACTAGAAGCCAAAGTGAAAGGAGGAATTGGAGACTATGACAGAAAATCAGTGAAGGAAGAAATTTGGACAGATAAGTGAAATTTTGCACAACATGACAACACTATTAAACATTGCAGTGCTACTTGGCTGTAGCTGAAGTATGAGTTTGTCTTTTTGACTATAAATATAACACCTGTGGCACAGAATAATTGCTCATTATCCTCTCAGAGAGACAATGATAAAAGTACTGTATTTTTTCATACTGGAGGAACAATAGGCAATGAAGTCAAGACCAAATGGTTCCTTAAAGGGCAGTTGCAGAGCAACCACCCATTTCCATGAGATCAGGCTTTGGCTCATGGTGCTATATGTCAACAAATGAATTTAAAATAATGCTGAATTATGGAAATAGACACGAGGGGAAAAGGACACAGGTATGAAAATAGGCCAAAGGGGAAGGAGAAGGGTCTGAATGGCAGAGCTGAAAATGACAAAGCATGGCCACAGGACTTGTTATCTCTGCCCTAAAATATACTTCTAGTGAGTTGCATGTACAGATTTATAATAAGAAACTGAAAGGACATAAGTGTCAGCTTCTATTGCATTTTGCTTGCCCCATGGTGTCTGGTTCCTTTGGGATCCTGTGAAAAACTTTACTTTCTTTTGCAGTCCATAAGCTTCATAATGATTTGTGCAATATTTTAATTTTACTGATGGTTGTATAAGCACCTACATAAAGCATCACCTGCTTTCAGTTCAAAATCTGTGAGCAAAAAAGAGTAGGGTGAGAAAAGGAAGTCCAAGGTACAGTCTGTATGTAGAAAAGCACTCATAAAGTTAGGGAAAGTTTCTAACTCCACCTCAAAATCACTGGATTCCTGGGGCAGTACTCTTTTTCTACATTGACTTGACTTGTGGCTTGATGACTTTGGCATTCTTTTGCCTATGAAAAGAATATGAGATCAAGATGGTACGATACACTGCTGCTCTCTCAGCAATCCTAGTCAGCATGGTTGCTATATTTAGATGCCAGCCTGTGCAGCTGTCCCTCGGAAGGTGTAACATGCATCCTGAGCTTTGCTGTGCTTTCTCCAACACCATGTAGTGAAATTGGCCTAGACATTTCTTGGCTGACAGGCTGCTGTGAAGAGATTGCTAAGTCCATAAGGGAGCTGCAGCTGGGATGATAATTTTGAATCATCAAAAGTACTTCTGGAGCACCATTAAGACA
>JAWWTY010000001.1:2366316-2412778 GCA_035222235.1 Margarornis squamiger | reverse complement strand
GCTAAGTCCATAAGGGAGCTGCAGCTGGGATGATAATTTTGAATCATCAAAAGTACTTCTGGAGCACCATTAAGACAGTGAAAACATCATGGATTTTCAGTAGGAATCACTATATTAATATTTTACATAAGAGAATTCTGAAGATCTGAAGAAGGACTTATCTAGGATGAAACAGTTGCAAAACTGTAGAGTACGGAATCAATTAGTACCAGTGTAGTTTATTTAAGTGGCAGAGGATTCTTCAGAAATTTCACCTTAGCTCAGAACCTCCCTTTTCACTTTCCCATCTCAGGAGCCTGTAGAGACATGCTTTTCCAAGGGACATAGAGCCTGCTGTAGTATGGCTACTTGGCTCTGCAACTCTTTGTGCATGCACTGTTTAAACTTCTTTAAAACTCCCTGCCAGTGAAAACTGGTATACTGGAAATCATACTGTGGGTGACATCATCTTTACTTCCAGTTGCACCTCACGTCAGTGCGGGTTACTGGCCAAATGTCCTCATTTCCATCAAGAATCAGTAGGGTTTTATCATCTTCCTTCCACACACCTCAGCTACAAAGTAACTTTCCAAAATAATTACTTCCTGCTGTCACTTCTCTATGTTTCTCTAAATTTAAACACAGTTTGTGTATCCATTTTCCGTAAGCTTTTTTTTAATCAGCAGTTGACAAAACAACCTGTCATGAGACAGCTGTACTGCTGTAAATACATGAAAAACAAATCCACAAGAGTAAGTTTGTTGTAGACTTTCACCTAAGTTTGGAGATAGTGATGATTTATTGCTTTTTCTGCAGTTTAACTTTGTTTGGTCTATGTGGAAATGTGGCAATAGTGATGTCAGTATTTGCCAAGAGCTATACTTTTACAGGAAACAGTAATAGACATAATTCAAGGCTTTGACAAGATTTCACATAGCATAGCAGGGCAATCCAGCACAAATCCATCACAATAAAAGCCTTTCATACCCATTTGGGGTGATGTGCTCAGAAACTTACACATGTGGCCCATGTGTAGCTGAATGAAACTATTCAGTTCCTGCTTTGCCTGAAATGTTTGAACTCTGTGACAATTGTCTTTTAAAATGTTTTGTTGCTACTGTGGATTTAGACACATTTAAATATCGACACTGTGTGATACAGCATAGCTGAAGGTCACAAGGAATCAGAAAGCACAGATTCAAATATCATTGTTTTCGCAGAATATTTTTTTCCCAAAACATGATAGGGGTGGGGTTCCTCCACTGCGTGGTGGAGAAAAGAGGGAAGGAAGTAGAAGAGTTCCTAAGCTACTCAAAATGGAAAGGAGTTATCTGGTCTGTTTTACTTGCAAAAATTTCACATGTAGTCTCACCTCCACTGGGTTTGGTGGAAAAGTGTGTGGTTGTGAGCCACCAGAAGTTCAAGGCCTTTGTGGTTTCCATGGCTGCTTTCAGAGCTGTGTGGCAGGCTAATGGGAATCCTTTTCACTTGGTACAGTGGTGACCACTAGCCTGTGTACTAAAAACTCCTCACATCACTTCCTTGTTCCCCTTGGCTCGGCACTGTTTTGTGGCTTCCAAGCCTTCTCATTGTTTTTTCCTTTCACTGACTTCCTTGGCAAACTGCTAGCAGATGTGTACCAGTTCAAAATAAAGTGTTTTGCTTATAAATTCCTCCCCAGTTGGTCTTTACATTGTTTGGCATGTGTGAAGGTGGAGGTTTGTCGTTGTTGAGGTGGACAGAACAAAAATCAGGCATACATCCCGAGTGGATAAAAAGTGAAGGAATAAGGTTTAAGGTTTAAGGTCTAAGGTTTATTTATTCTTCACACAGCTGCTTTTATAACTTTCTCAAATGTACGTGCACTAACATTATTGGTGCTCATTATGCACAAACAATCGTCTATTGGCCACAGTTACAAACTACTGTCTCTGTACAAACTCATCCAGGTTTCTTATCTTGTGCCTCTCCTGGGTTTTCTCAGTCGCTGCAAGTTATCTTCATGGGTACACAACAGTCTGGCCAATGCCATATTCTTCTTGCTCTGTCAAGAAATCCACAGGCCTGGTGCAGTTTCCAACAGGGTATTTTTTGTTTGTTGTTGTTTTAGTGTATGTGTGTAAGGAGTGGTTTTTGTTTTTTTTGTTTTTTCCCTGGTGTGGCAGCTGAACTTGAATTGCTGAGATCAATAGTCCACAAGCAGTTTTCCCTTTTCAGATTGCTAGGTAATATTCTGTAGCTTCTGGTTAGCAGTGGATATCATTATATGGTCACAAGCCTAAAATCTCTCATAGAGTCATAGAATGGTCTAGGTTGGAAGAGACCTTAAAGATCATTTAGTTTCAATCTCCCTTCCACTGTATCAGGTTGCTCAGAGCTCTATCCAACCTGGCTTTAAACACTTCCAGGGATGGAGTGTTCACAGCTTCTCTGAGTAATGTGTTCCATTCCCTCACTACCTTGACAGGGAAGAATTTCTTCCTAATATTCAGTCTTTCAGTTTGAAGCCATTCCCCCATGTCCTGTCACTACAGGCCTTTGTAAATACCCTCCCTCCATCTTTCTTGTACCTTCCCTTCAGGTACTGGAAGGCTTCAACTGGATCATCCCAAAGCCTTCTCTTTTCCAGGCTGAACAATTCCAATTCTCTCAGCCTTTCCTCACAGCAGAGATGCTCTATCCCTTTTATCACCTTGGTGGCCTCCTCTGGACTGGCTCCAACAGGTCCATGTCCTCCCTGTGCTGGGACCCCAGAGCTGGAGGCAGCACTGCAGGAGGGGTCTCACCAGAGCAGAGCAGAGGGGCAGAATCCCCTCCCTGCCCTGCTGCCCACACTGCTCTGGGTGCAGCCCAGGACACAGGGGGTGTCTGGGCTCCCAGTGCACATGGCCGGGGCATGTCCACATGATAAAAAGCACCCTCAAGTCCTTCATGTTGTCACAAGTTCATGCTGGAAGCTTTTTCAGTTGTAAGCTTGACACACTAAGACAAGTGACAATATATGGTTGCATAAGATAGCATTTACATCGACTGCTATCAACTCCAAGGGCTTCTCTAGTCCTCTACTTGCTTTATGACAGTGCTGTAACAAAATCATTGCTGCAAAACAAACAATATTTTTTCACTTTTATATAGTAAAGCACAGCAACCCACTGCACCTGCATTAAAACTGAGTTGCTGCAACTTTGATAAGATGACCTTACAAGGAGAATATTTTGCTGACAGCGATTTTTTAGGCAACTGAATTTGCTAAGTGTACAAAATGCAGGCCAATCACTCTTCAAACGTTTTGACCTACTTTCCCCTTGAACACATTCCAAAAGAATAATAAAAAATAGCTATGGAGAGAGCAGATTACACAGCTCTATAATTTCACTGGGATGGGAATGTAAATGCCATTAAGGTAGAAGTGCTTTCTGCTGGCAGACTAAGTATGTATTTGTGTGGTTGTAACTCCTCAGTAGTTGTTCAGATTTTTGTAGAGAGACAAAGCCAAGGAAGGACACTTATGTTGACTTAAACATCGTCTTTTCATTTTAGAGGCCCCTTTAATTGAGTTTCTCTTAATTTGTCTGTGTAAAAATGCACAGTATGGAATCTAGAGTGTTTTATTTATTTATTTTTTTTTAAAGAAGAATCCATTTTTCATTTTCACATGGTTTAAGCTAAATTTGAAAAGACTTTTTCTTATAATAGTGTGTAATTTTAATTGGTTAGTGAGTAATTGTCAATTACTTTATATATTTTCATCCAGACGTTTTCCTGGTTATTCTGATTTTTTGATGCTTAAAAAAAAAAAAGTACTGACATAAGTCTTCTGAATTTCTCCCTTTGTTCTGCATCTTTCATTTTAAAGCATTTCCTTATCTTTGGTGGGTGGTGGGGATGGGAAAGGGAGAGAGGCAATGTGTACTTGTGCTCAAAAGTATGTTTAAAAAGAAGATCTATAGTCTTTTGTTTATCAAGCCCTACCATAAACCCATGTGAGTTAGAGACAGGCTGATTGTGACAGTTCTGAAATTATTTGATAACCCTGCTTTACTGGCAAAGGTATTAATGATGTTTAAAAGGGGGTGAGGGAGTTGACAGGAAGAATTAATTCCTCCCAACCCAACCCAAAACTCCAGAACTGCTGCATTTCCTTCCTTTTGGCATCATACAAATTGTACTATTTCAGTGTTCCACCCTTGGTGTAACCTCCTCCAGCTCCTTAGGAGTTATTCTGTAATTTCCAGTAGGAAGATGATTTGCATAAAACACTTCCTTTTCATGAATAGATTCAGGAAATCATAATTACAACCTGATGCTGTTTTGCTTTTGTCCTAGAAGTTGTTGAAATGAGTCATCTGGCAATGTCTAATCCCGTTTCTAACCGTATATGGACATGTGTGGGACTAAAAATGAAGGCAAGTCTGTGTATTTGACAAATTCAACACAATCAGATTCTTTCTAAGACTTTAATTTTGCAAAGCATTTAGACACTGAAAAGTAATAGCACACTGTTAAATGCTCTGTCTTAGTAGGTTTTGTGTGAGATAGGAATGGTCCTATAAGCATGATATATGAACAGGAGTTCAAAAGAGTTTAAAAATAAGTTATGGAAGAAAGATATACATATGCATAAGCCATAGCATAGTAGTTCTCTCCCTGAACCTGTTTTTTGTAGATAGTACTTCCTTCCAGTCAAAAAGTAGTGCTGCTGACCTTAGCCCCAAAGAATTCTCTATTCAGTACAAATAGTCAGTTTTGCCTTTTGGCATCATAAATCCTGGTTATTAATTAAAGAAGTGCCTCATGTCAACTTTAGAGGGCAGTCTGTTCAAAGCAAGCACACATGCAGCCGGACTTTTTTCCCTCGTCTTGAGTCACAGAATCATAGAATGGTTTGGGTTGCAAGGGACCTTAAAGCTCAGTTTTGTTCCAACCCACCTGTCATGGGCAGGGACACCTTTCAATAGATGAGGTTGCTCAGAGCTCCATCTAACTTGGCCTTGAACACTTCCAGTGATGGGGCATCCACAGCTTCTCTGGGCAACCAATGCCTCACCACCCTCACAGTAAAGAATTTCTTGCTACCATTTAAACTAAAAGTACTGTCTTTCCATTTTTAAGCCATTCCCCCTTGTCCTATCACTACATGCCCTTGCAAAAAGTCCTTCTCATCTTTTTTGTGGGCTCACGATACTTGAAAAGTTCTGGCAATGAGGTGAAGTCCCAGGTGATTGCAAAAAGGAAAACATTGTACCCATCTTTAAAAAGGCAGAAAGGAGGACCCTGGGAACTATGGACCTGTCAGCCTCACCTTTGTGCCTAGGAAGATCATGGAGCAGATCATCCTTGTAACAGAAGCCTCAGTTTAGCATGTTAGTGATAAGCATCTGCCATAGAAAAACTATGATTTTTGGCCAAATAATATAGATTGGATGAGCTCTATCAAGGCCATATAATTCAAAGCTCCCCCCCTCTTCAGAGGCTTGGCTTTGTCTTAAAGAAATGAATGGTAATAAAGAGTTTAATTGACACTAAGGTTGTGAGATGTGAGAGCCCCTTCTGGGTCTCCCTCATCCCTTCCCTTAGACCGGCTCTCCATGCAGCTGTGCCCTCTCCCCAGCCTTACTGCAGGTGAAGCCAGCCACTCCAGTAAGGCATCAGGCCTGGCACCTGCTCCTGGGTAGCAGGGAAGGCAAGTGTGGTTAAACTGTCTGCATCCCTAGCCAAAAATAGGGAAATAAGGAAATTCAAAGTGAGAACAAATTCACTGTGCCATCCTTGTTTCTTGTACAGCTTTAAATAGCTTGGTGATATTACTGGTGTGCAGCAAAACCACTCTTCTCAATTTTTAAGTGCCAAATTTTAGTCCTATGGCAGTGAGTCTTGACAACTTGAGAAAAGACAGTATCAAGGCAAAACTAAACTAAATTTTGGCACAAAAAAATCACTGAGCAGTGGGGTAGGAGTGGATGGACTGTTATTTTTCATTGTTCCAAGATGTTTAAAGTTTGTAGTAGAAAACTTGTTATAGTAAGAAGCTGATGCACCACAGTGTTAAATCTGGGATAAATCTCTCTGTTGCTATGAACCAAAGCCAAACTATGGATGTCTGGCTGACTCTTTAGTTCTAAAGGTCCACAACTTGCTCTGTGGAATCCCTTTTCATACATATGGATATTCTCTGGGGAAGGGAATGCTGATGCTCTGTAGGTGGGCATCAGATATTTGTTGTCTTGATATCTTGAACCCTCATTTAACATACAGGAGTCAGATGAACCATTCATCCCCATGGTCAGCACAGAAATTCACATTCTGCTTTTGGTATTCTGTTCATCCCCAAACACCATGGAGCAGGATGTGGGCAATAAATGCACAGTAAGGGATGCTCTGCATTTGGATTAGTTTTTGATATTTAATAATAACAAAATTGATACAATCACCTTTGTCTCCATCCACTGCAACTAGTTTGGTGTTTTGAAGTCTCCACTCTAGCAAACTTGGTCAGAGCGCTACCTGAAATGGAACACTGACCCACATTTGGGGAGGAGATGGCAAGTAGGATGCTGATGTGGACTAGTCTTTAAAAAAAACCCATCTCACTGTGTTTATAAAAATACTTATGTGCTTAGAACTGAACACACATTTTATATTACCCTTACAAGGTCAGACTTTCCTTGTCTTTCAGCAACACCAGAAATGTTTAGCCCATGCAGATAAAAGGTGGTCAATGGTGAATCTTTCCAGTGCCAGTGCTAGAATTTTCTCTACAGCATTTTTCACACTATAATGGAATTTGCTGTTCACATGCATTGAAGGGTACAAGCTAGTATTTAAACAAAGCAAAAATAAACCCAGAAAACTTTCCTTTCATGAATTAATAGGAGGAGGTAATAGTGTCTCTTCCATCTAGATGCCCTGTACCTTTAAGAAATCAGTTTAATAATTTCCAGGTAGTGAGACAGAGTTCTGATATTGTCCCTTATTTAAATGAAAGAATTCTCATGAGAGAAAAAAAGAGCTCTACCTGTGAGATACATTTCTCATTTCTTGTATTCTACCTTCTAAATGTCACTTTCCTTTTGTAATGAATTGGGTAGGAAACTCTGCCCTTTCCTTTGAGTCACTAACGATACAATGCACTTACAGATTAGAAACACAATTTGAGTAATGCACTTATGGCATTAAGCGAGGTTTTGCCCATTCTGTCACGTTTATCCTAGTGGAAACCTACATCACTTGTGCTAATATTAGTGTATTTAGATCACTAATGCAGAAAATCTTGTTGAAATTCATTTGTGGGTGTACTTTTCCATCATGTTAGCAATGTGCTTTTTCATGTTAAGACTTTGAATTCACTGACTAAATGTCATTGGTTAAAACTGAGCATGAGAAGAACCTTATTAGGGCCTCAAAGGGCTTCATGTCAAAGATGTCCAAATACATTTATATATACATTTAAATATATTTATTTTAATAAAAAAACAACCTCTTCCCTGGCTGATCTGGAGTTTAATATTTATAATATTTGCAGAATTGAACAAGATTCTTAATAAGCTTGGTTGATAAAGAAACGCTACCACTGGACAATAGTATGAATGTCCCATTTTTTTCTAGAAAACTATATCCCAAGCAAATTAGCTGCAGTCCAGTGAAGAAAGCAGATCCACCTGTGACTTCAAACATGTTAATTATTCTACTATGCAGAGGACAGCTTTGAACTTCTTCCTTAAAGCATAAAAGAATTACAATGAAGAAGTGTTATAAATAGCTACTATGTGGATGCAAATTTTTCCTGAGGATTGTTTAGTAGGTTGCACAGCCAAATTTTCAATGGGTGCATAATTGAAGGAAGAATTTGGATACAGATTTATGTTTGTTTCCTTAATATGAAGACATTAATATGAATAACATTAGAAAATATCTTACATTTTAAAATCAGCCAGGGGAGACATTCTGTGAGTTTAAAATCACAAACATGTTGAGACATTAATACAGACTAAAATCAACTCATACTTTCACTTAATTCCAAATTCTTGTTTTCAAAACTAGAGGAGTTGCATGCGTGCAATAAGAAAAATTAATAATCCTTTAGAGAACACATCTTTTCGTACTGCAGCAAAACAAATGATGCCTGAAGCAAAAAGTCTTGCCTGAAATATTGTGCCTCTGACCTGTTGAATTTGCTTATTTGAGAAATAAATACTGAAAGTATTTCTGGGAAAGTCAAAATGATTAAATTTTTATGTACTTAAATGTGAGATAAACCAAGAAGGAAATGTTTCCTACAAGAGAAAAGATTTGACCTGAAAACATTTCCTTTCAGTTTCTAGCCTCAGGACACCTGCCCCTCTTTTCCTGAAATAAATTTTCTTTCTTAGTAATACTAACTTTTTAGGGTGGGGCTCATACTCTGCCAACAACTACAGACTACTCCTTAATTATTTGTCTAAAGTGCATACCTTTTTACTTTGGGAGAAAAAAGAGTAAGATTCTAAAGCCTTGCCTTGTGGGTTATTTTTTTATAAGTGTCATATATTTTTTAAAAGACATTTCTATTAAACTGGCAAATTCATTGCTTCTTTCTTTGCTTGGCTCCATTTCTGGGTTGAATTTGTTATTTGTATCTTTTAATTCCTATTTAAATAGCACTCCAGAAAAAATAAACATATCTATATTCTTACCTTGACCAGCCTGTTGGGAGAAATAAACATTTCTTGAATACGTTATACTTGTTCTGTAGAGAGATAAAAGCATCTGTAATTTAAGTTCTTGGAATTTAATTTTTCTGTTTTCAGCAGTGGTCACAGTAGGCTCTCTCTCCCTGGTTACTTGAACACACAGACAGGAATTTGGGTAACTCAGTTTCATGCTTGCTTCAAAATCTATTAAGACACATATGAGCTTATACTCGTGCTGTGAGCTGCAATGCCTCATGAAACATTCTGAGAAAGTGACTTGAATACCTTTCCCACCTTATCCCCCGGTTAGAAACAAATGCAATACAATGGATTGGAGAATGTATGGCCTGCCAAATAAATACAAGCCAAAGAGACCTGAAACTTGGCTCTACATCTCATCCATAGGTTGGCTCTGGTTTGCTTGTTTCACCTTCTTGCATGTTTACTTTACCTTTGCATCCTTTGCATTTTGAGCTTGAAAGATAGCTCATTCCTTCCAGCCCAAACTCCCACTTCTGTAGTTAGGTGCAGGATAGATGTTAGGAAACAAAAAAATGTGGTATTTAAGATACGGGACTAGGCACCCTGGGGTTTCATACTGGCAGTGGAGACAGGCCTGCTGCATTTTTCTTCTGGAAGTGTCCTTGTCAGAAATCTCCATCTCTTGATTATACTGAAGTATAAGAAAACAATGCAGGAATAAGAGTTAGCTACCTAAAGCTGGGGAGTCTGCTCACTGTCTCCAGTCTCCACTAGAATGTGCATGCACACTTGTGGTGCTGCTACATACTGTCAGGAATTTTCTCCTTCTATTCAGAAAGGGAATAGTCATAGTAAAATTCTTCACTCCTTTGACTCTTTACAGAAACCCATCTTCTCGTTGCTGAGCTGAGAGTTTTCCCTGGCATGCAGAATATGACAGAGGGAAAGGGATGTGGACCTCCCATGCTACCCAGGACCCTTTATACAAAAAGAAAGGCAGACACATTTTCAACAACAACGACAAAAAAACCAACCCACCAAACCCACTTCTATTCCAATTGACATCTTCCCCAGATATGTGGTTCTTCAGCATTGTGGTGGCATGGTGCATCACTTCTGTTGTTAGACTGAAACAGGGGTTGCAAAGTATGAGAATATCTTACTTGTCACTGTTGAGGTGTTGTGAACGAGTGTTTTAGGTTGCTTAAAGTATTTCCAGCAAAAGCATCAGAAGAAGGAGGTTTAATATAAAAGTGAAAGTGCAACAACATTTGTTGGCAAGATTCACTCTACTACATATAAGGTCATTATAGCACAGAGAGAAAAGCAAACTAAAATCTAAAATCAAGCAAACTAAAATCTAAAATCAATCAATCTAAAACCAAAATCAACCCTAAAATTATTTATATGGAGGCTGGTGGGGGAAAAGGTTAAGGATAGGAAAGGGTAAGGATATAAGGAAAAAGGGAGACTCTCCCATTGAGTCATAAGATTCAGGGGGGACCCCCTTGCCAAACTGAGATGCAGATTTCAACAATGGTTTAGGCCTAAAGGTTTGACAGCACTTAACTTTCTTACAAATCTAAAGTACTTAAGCAAAATCTAAACTAAATCTAAAGTACTTAAGAGAGCGACATTCATAGTACATCTTTTTACAGTATATTCATAATTGCATGCACTCAGGTATCCTGTGAAAAATTCACCTTGAGTTCAGTGAAGTACCCACATCAGATGCTTTTTCATCTCTTCACCAGGTAAAGGGTTGAACCTCAAGAAGTGCAGTTATCAAGCCCAAGCTCTGTCATCTGTATTTGGCAGCAGCCCTCCAAGTATAGCAAACTTGAGTGTTTGCTGGCTCTGAGAGATGTCCCACTTAGAGGAAGATGCTTGTTTCAGCTTGCTGCAGCCCAGGAGTGCTCAAGGGTATCACTTAGGGCTGCTGCTTACAGGGTTGCAAGGGAGTTGGCTTTAGTCATAGTAATTTTCCATCCCACCTGAAATTCAAGTCAGTAACTTTCTTTGAACAGTTCAATAACAAAAATGTTGTTCCACTTAGGTTGTTATTCAGGCAAGAATAATAGGTTTCCAAGGCTGTTGGTTAATAAACAAGATCTCGTTAGATGGCGCTAGTTCCTGGGAGCAGACAACTTCAAGTGTGGCCTTATGAATCATCATCACTGTTACTATATGTTAGAAAAACAGGACAGGACTGAAAGCTTGGTGAAAAACCAGAGGCATGTATCACTATCCAATTTGGTGGTGTTCAGACCTGCTTGGGACTGTTGGTATCTAAAGCAGAGCCAATTTGTGAAAACTACTGACTTGTGTATGGCATTCATATTGAAAATATACCTCATACTTTGACTTCTGAGGCATTGGAATGTGATCCCAAACCTAATCCAAACATTTCCTCATCCAGCCAACCTGACTTGGAAAAGTCAATCATAAGGAAACAACTCCCAAAATGGACTCACCCAGTAGCTGTCCTCTTACTAGGCTGTACGGATGGTGTGAGATGTGGTGTTGTCAGGACTGGCTTTACTTGTCTTAGCCCTTTGCCTGAAAGTAAACAACTCCCTCCTCTTTATTTATTTACTTATTTATTTATTTATTATGTGTAGATCAGGAGAAAATGAAGCAATGAGTGCTAAAAGCAACATTGTATATCAGAAAATCATGCACAGCAACCAAAGCTTTCGCAATTAGTAAAGGGGCATAAAGGAATAATTTTCTCCAACCAGCTCCTTTAAAAGTGATGTGCTTTCTCCTTTATATTCTCCTTCTTCACATCCCTTTTTTCAAGTTCTGCCACTCCCTGGTTTCATTTATGTCTTGACTTCCTTTTTAATTCTTCATTTATATCTTGACTCCCTTTTTATCCCTTCATTGGGAATTCTTGTTTTCCCTGTTCTCAATCTCCACACCTTTTTTTTCATCCGTTCATTTTATCATCCTCAGCTTTTGCCCGTGCGCTCATCCAGACCTGGCTCCAACCTTGCTTTTCCCTCTGCTGAGGGTACAGAACATCCATAAAGATAGATTTGTCTGTTTCTTTTTCCTGAGGATAGCATCCAAATTTTAGCTGTCCCCAGCCCTTTTCAAGTTGTCAAGGAGTGGTTTGTGTCTTGCTCTTTCACAGAATCACAAAATCACAGAACCATGTAGGTTGGAAAAGACCTCTTGAGATCATAAAGTCCAACCTTTGACTGATCTCCACCACGTCAACTAGACCAGGGCACTGAGTGCCACGTTCAGGTGTGTCTTGAATGCTTCTAAGGATGGTGACTCCACCACCTCTCTGGGCAGTCCATTCCAATGCTTAACAACCCTTTCCATGAAGAAATTCTTGCTGATGTCCAACCTAGCCTTTGTGACCATCTTATATGGTTTTAAGGTCCCTGTGATCTTTGGCTTTTCCTTGAATGTAGCAGTCCAGCATCCTGCATCCCATGTGCTTGGGCCACTTATCTATAGAAGCAGTTGTTGGGGTAAAGCTGAGCTGTACCAGCTCTGACAGACTTCAGTTGCAATGGAAACACTTTCAAGAAATACAGTAAAAGAATTACAGAATCCTTAGTGTTAGAATGGTTGTCTGGAGATCACCTGGTCCAAACTCCCTGCCAAGGCAGGGCCACCTACAGCATAGGAAGCATTTTGAGAAATAAAGCTCCTTTCACCCAATGGTGCTTGCAAATACCATTTTTTCATGGCCAAGCAAATGGAATTTGAATTCCAAAGCAGGTGTTTCAGGATCTGGTATCTGACCTTTCCTCAGTATTCTGCGAAGCAGCCATAATAATGCTCCACAATAATGTGGCCCAGTGAAGCTAACTCCTCATGGGGTTCAAAAGGCATCTGGAAGAAGCACTGTCCATTTAACATGAGGACCACAATATTTCCTGAGTTAAAAAATGAAAAGTATCTTGGCTATGCGTCTGAATGAAGGTAGAAGGAAGATTCTGGTTTTATTTCTTTATTTCTATGTCTGTGCTATAGCTATTAAACTCTGATAAACTGACCTCCTTTGCACTGAATTAGGTTTTTAGCTCAAAGAGTTAAACAGATTTTGTTTTGGCAGCAGTTGTAATTCCCAGAAAGAAGAATCTGAAACAGAGCCCAATGTGTAATAATTTCAGCTGTTTTAAGAAAACCCAATCTCCTTTCTAATCTATAAAACAGATTGTGACATTTTTTTTATACAACTGAAGTTTCCTTTCTTGAATAAAATCTGGGAGTAAATTGTCTTTTCCACCTTGAAACAGAAATCAGCATGAAAAAACTGTGTCTATTGTACACAGTCAAAGCCAAATTTCTATGTATGTACTAAATCTCTCTGCCGAAAGTGCAAAGATAAGACAGTGGAGGCCTCTATCCAGCTCTAGGTTCAAGTGTCCATCTCCACCTCTGTCTCACATTAGAGTCAAATTCTTCTTCATATTGTAGGCAAATTCCTTCTTTGAGTAAGAGGCTAACCTCAGGCCTGTCATGCTGCCTGAATACTGTCTAAATCCACATTGTACACAATGAATTTTTTTCAATCGACCTTTTATTTGCCCAGTGAATTTTACCTTGAGTTGATACCGTGTGCCTGAGACTGTGTATTGATCAAAGTGTACAGTAGACTAAAATCTTGTATTCCATTTAATCTGCTACAGCAAAGTACATAAAAGTACAAAGTGCATAAGATACTTACAGTATTTTTTGCCTATTCTTCCTGTAAAGTAATGAGAATTAAAAAAAAAAAAAAAGAGGAAAATAATATACCTGTTTCAATCCCAATCCATGTATTGGAAGTAATTTTAAGGACTTTTGCTGATAATCTCATGATGGTCTTTTTGAACAGTTAGAAGGTAAGGACAATCTCACATATAAAGAACTTTTAAATTGTAATACCACCTTATTTCTTGGGTAATTTAAGGTTAATGCCTCTCATATACATGATATCCTTCTGATTTTGACAGTAGCAGAGGCATACACACAGAGCATGACATGACAGGAATAACTCCTGTCTTTTATGTCTCAGATTTACACACCAGCCAGGTGCTATGTTGCACAAAGTCAATTATTTGACTAGACACTCAGAGCACTATGATCACAATACCAGTGACTGAGATGTTTGTCTACAATTAAAGAAAACATGGCAAGTACAAAACCATGAATGCCACAATAAAAATCCAGGTAAAGTCAATAGAAAGATTCTGATTAGTTTCAGTGTGTTTTGATTAAGAAAAATATAATGGATGGAACTTAAGTGAAGTTATGAGCAAAACTATGTTGACAGTATTGTTATAAGCTAATTTCTAAAATAAAAGCTTAGTGTTCTGCAGTGCTGACTACATTGCACTATGTGTGCATTCATTTTTCATAGCAATTTTGTGCAGAAATTCACTGGTACAAGGAGATTTTCTACAATTGGCACACTACAGTCCTGTTTTTTTGAGGTTGTAATCTATTCAGCGAAATGATTGATACCACAAGGTTTCAAACTGAAACAGAAAGATTGGTAAACTTCATCAAAGAGTTCTTTTGTGCCCTCATCTTGTCTATAGATCTAGCCAGAGAAATTAGTAATAAGCTTTTCATTCAATGATATTAACACTACACTAAAAATAGGATGTATGTCTCAGTATGTCAGTAAGGGTGAGACTGGAGGAAGGATACCAGGGCTCATGTCATGAGAGATTTGAAGAGTTGCTCCTATTCTGCTGCAGCAGTTCCTTTTTTTTGGTAACATCATGCTTAACTGTAGTTGTTACACTAAGGAGACTGCTTGCATGAGATTTAATCAAGAGTACCATTTTTTTTCAGGTTTAAGGCTTAATGGAGTATCCCAATTTCAACATCTATGGGATGGCAATATTAATTATCAATTACATTCCTTGAAAGTGAACAGGTTGTGACAAGTCAAGTTCATGAAGTGCTTTAAGATACATTTATGAGACATTATCTTCTGTTCCACTTCATTCCCACTGTCTTGCGCAGACACTTATGTGGATTTGGTTTCTGTGAGTTTGTAATGAAAAGTACATATACTAATATTAGTGGCCAGGACTTGGCTCATTTACATCTAGTGATCATTTGTTTTGATTCTGGACTGTGAAGTCACTATGCTTTATTTATTCTTTTGGCCTCTGCTATTTTTACTGCTTCAGTCTCTTTTTTATTTTTGTTATATTTAAGTCTCCAGTTGAATGGAATATAAACTCTGCAAATTGATCAAGTTATAGTGGATGCCAAGAACCATTAATGTCATGTATTAGTTTTGGAGTGGTTTTGGATGTGCAGACTATGGTGTTTTGTGGAATTTTAGTATGAAGTGCAGGCTGTCTGTGTCCTCCACACATTGTTTGATGGTTATGACTCATTAATCATGTCTACTGTAGCTGTCATGTTTTTCCTTTTACTCCCCTTTTTGTAGTGCCATAGGACAAAATATGTTTAAACAAAATGCTCATTTTGTCCTTTACATGTCTTTGAAAGGTACAGTTAATTGTGTTTGCTATCAGTATATTTTAAGTTAGACAAGTTTATTAACTAAGCTTATTTGGTAGGCTTCACCCATGAAGAGCAAAACCTGAAACCTTTACTTCCTTCCAGATCCTTGCTGACCTTTATGGAGATTTTTATGCAGCAGAAGGAATCATATCAGATTTTTAGGCAGAACTGGAGGTAGAAATGGTGTGCCTATGTTTTGGATGAAGCACTGAGTGCAAGCTGCAGTTTCCTAGTTTGGTATTCTCTATATCTTATGTGATTTCTTTCTTAGTGCATATTAGATGTGATTATTTTTTTCTTTTCCAGAGTCATTAACTATTGTTTACTCTGGAAATGTTTATGTGGAACCACCAGTGGATACTTTTCACAATAGTTAGATCCTACAGTTCTTGAGGCAGGCAGGCACCTTCTCTGCATCTATTCCTTGTGTATTAGGACAGAAGAACAGGCAGTGTAAGAACTTGCTGCTTTTGTAGAACAGTGAAAAAATATGGGGGCAAAATTTCCACTTTTGTTCTTTCTGGGAATTTTCACTAATTTTTTTTTTTCCCAGAAATATTGAGTCCTTCAGCTTCTCTTGACACCTGTGGCATTATGAAGAGCTTATAAAAATTAAAAATTAATTAATTACACTTTTATGTGTTGCGTATAGGAACACAATTTTAAACATATTTTTAAAACTCAGATTCAATGATATTGATACTTTGGGATAACTATTATATTAGGATGGATGTTAAGGACTTTGTCAAACAACAAAGTTTTACATTCAGTAAAGAGTGACTGCTGTCATTTTTTTCATATATCCAGTTTTCACCCTAAATAAATTAATTTAAAAGACCTATTCCAGAGTAAGATTAAGCATAGATCTGCAACATAGCCCTGCAACACAAAATTTTATCTAATGTATGTAATTAAGTCACAGAGCTCATTGCTAATTTGCAGAAGAAAAAAAAAAAAGGAAACTTTTATGATCTGAGAAATTTTTGTGGTTTCTTCTGGAAAACATTTTTACCCAAGGCGGGACCACCCAACTTTACCACCTTAACTGCCTGGCAAGATATTTTGAAGTGTCTTTTGAATCTTTACTTGTTTGTTCAAGCCCTTGTATTTCTGTATTGATCTGAAGATGATCTGTTCATGCACTGACACCTTCTTGTCTTGAATCCCATGGTTCTTGTAGTCCAATGAGCATGGTATAAACACAACTTGCATGGTGAACAGATTATTTTTGCCCCCTTCCCTCAGGACTTCTCTGCATTCCTAGTCTGTTCCTTGAAAAAGATATTAAGATCTTTTTGTTATAACCTGTTACTTCCATAATCTCATTCTATTTTTGGACTTCAGCATTGCTAAAGTTTAAGCACAGCCATCACCAGTAACATCAGCAGTATGTGGTATGGATTGTTCTAAATTCAAGTAAAATCACATTTTTAAAAGTTTTCCCTTAAACATTTTAGGTCTTCCTATTGTACAAACAAAAAGTGATGGATTATATTATAATTAGACTTGAAATATTGTCTTCATAGTTTGGCTTTATGCTCTTTTAATTAAAATCAATAATTTTGAAAAGAATGATGAATAGTAGAGGTCATATTTACTGATCTACCAGACTTTTGGCTTCAGTCAAGATTTTTCATATTAAATTTTAATAGTGTTTTAAATTCACAGGGATATTGAAAAGGAACATATTATCTGTACTGGTAAGAGCTTAATTCCTGGTTTCTAGGAAATGCCTCCTCACAGTTTTTCTCCAGCTGTGGATAAAACAATTTTTTTTCATTTTTCTATTTTTAATGTACTACCTCTCACACATTACTGCTTTTCTACAACCTGTGTGTTATAAAAATCCATAAATTTTGTCTAGGTTATAGGCTGCCTTAAGGCTCAACATCTTTGAGGGAAGTATTTCTTACATGTCAGCATCCAAATGTAGGCATGAATATCAAGAGCTAATCACATTGTATAGGATGCTCAGCCTTTTAGCTGGTTATTGCTAAACATCCAGACTTGAACGTGTTGACTAGAATACATTTGAGCTGATAGGAATATGCAGTCGCATGCAAACACTTGGAAAGGCTGATCAGAATAATTTTGCTTTTGTATGTCTTGTTTGACAAACACTGGAAGTTCTTGATTTTCAGAAACTGGGTTCTATGGAGACAAGTGTTTCAGAAGGACATGCGAGGTCCCTTATCAGCATGAAAATTCTTGAGAATTATTTTGAACTATTGATTATAAATGCCAATGAGTACTATTATATTTGTGGAGATAGTATTTATTGCCACAAAGAAACATGGTACATTTTGCATCTGTGCTTACAAATGAATCCAACTCTTCTTTTACCTTTACCTTGAAAACTACACTTTCTCTCTGTGTAAGAAGTGTTTGTAATCAAGGTAAAAGACAAAGAACATCATTAGTCTTAGCCTCAAATTATCTCCAAAGAAAGAACCTAAATTCTTCGGTTTCTTTGATCAGTTTGTTTTGGTTTGCTCTGATGGAAATTATTCAGAGTTAGAGAAATTAACTGGATTGACTAAGAGACTGTGAATACATTTTTGTTTGTGTATACAGGAAGTTAGGAATGAAGAAAAAGGCCACTGGTTTATTGCCATATTGTCACTGAATGTTGGATTTTGAAGATGTTAGGTGACTAGGAGGTCAATATTTAGTTAAGGTCTTAAAGATTAGCAGTGAGAAGTGGGAGTTATGCTTTTCATCTTTCATGCACAATATGGTTGGAGTCAATTGCCAGTGGCCCGGTCTCATCTCTTTGGGAGTTTTGATCTATTTCCAAACCCACTGCACAGCCTCTCAGTCTGTGAACTATTCCAGACCCCTGACAATACCCACTCCTACTTCTGAGCAGCAAAGCTGATATTGTATAAGAACATCTTGCAGCCTCCACATAAACAATACCTCTTAGGTCTAAAAGGAGGCATACGTTGTGATGAACAAAGTAAGGAAAAGTACAATAAAGCTTTAAATAAAACAGGAATTGCTAGAAACCCCCTGTGTGTGTAAATTCTAAGGCCCATTATACCTTACAGAAATAACAGCATACAGTGGAATTACTCTCTGTAGACTCAGAACTCTTGTTTATCTTTTAAATGCAATTGATGTGATCAAAGAAGGATTTGTGTTACTGTTTCAGACTTTTTTGGACTGAATTATCCTTTGGTAACACTGAGATTTGGTCTCATTTACTTGATGACTTGCTTAGCACGTATGTTTGTTCTTTTCTATCTCTCTGTGCTTCTTATTAAATTGTCAACAACTATCTGTAGGAGACATTAGAAGGCCAGGACCTTTTTTTTTCTTGCCAACAGAGTACTTCAGGGGAATATAAAACTATACCTTAGTTTATGATTCAACTTTATTTTCCCACAATCAGCATTAATAACCCCTGCAATTTCAGCAAGGAAAAAATGGGAAAAGTTTAGGCTTCATGTTGTAACACAACACCAAAATTGCTGGGATTAAATTAGTGCATGAGCATCTGTAAGCTGTAACTTTTTGGGAAATTCTAGTGAAACATTTTTCATTGGAAAATGACATTTTTGGAATTTCTTATTAAAACTCCAAAGCATTTCATAGATGTTCAAACTTGTAGGTGACACCTTCACTGAGATGATTTCTGGATGAAATGAGAATTAGAAAGATGTCACAAGATGCTACTATAAGATATTTGGTAGGCTAGTAACCTGAATGATATAAGACCTTGGGATGCTTCAGTATAAAAATGGAAATGTATAGGCATTCTCTCATACCTTGATTTTTCGGTTTATTTTTTATTTTTATTTCGATGTATGTCTCAGACACAATTACCATCATATTATCCTGATTTTCAATCCCATGAGATTAGCGTATTTGAGATCCAAGGGTTTTGCAGTTTGGGTCAAGCTGCTTTCACAAGAAAGAGTTCCATCAGTAGGGCTGTGTGGCCAGGAGCAGCAGTCAGGAGTTGTTCAGCCATACCCTTCTTCCCTAACCTGGTCTGACTAAGACCAAAATGAAGGTGTCCAATGCCATCTGTTTAGCCATTCTTTGCTATCATGTAATATTGGGATAGGCAATGCCATGACAATGACAGCTGTGTTTGATTGTGGGGAGCTGTTTCATTTTGTTGGTGTCAGGGAGAAGAGTTTGGTTGTGTGGCACAGATGTCTTTGTTCTTCACTAGAACCACAGGAGGGATGCCTCTATCACAGAGGCAAAGGGCATGGCACTTTTAAACAGATATGGTACCCTCTCTCTCCCATCCTCCATCCCATAACCCAGCAGCTCTGGATACTGCTGCTCCCCTGCCAAAGTAATAGGTTTGTGTTTGAAGCTGAAGCCTGTTTTTATGCTCAGAGGATGAGCAAATTTTTCTGTGGGTGAATAACTGCTTCTATCTCCTCAGCTTTGTCCTGAGCTCACAGTTGGGGAATCAGTCAACCTGAGATGTGGATGACTTATGCAATTGTACTAGAATCACAGTCCTTTTTGCTATGCTAACTTGGTTTGGGTTTTGGCTTTCTACCAGGTCTCCTACCAAGACTTATTTTTTTTCTATTTTGAGATTAGATAAGAACACATTGCAAGCAATTTTTCCTAGAAACATGCACCTTAACAGCTCTAATAAAACTGACACAGTGGATGGATGTAGTGCAGTACATTAATGATTTACATAATGTCTTTTTTGAATTTCTTAATGCATACAATTTCAAGTCCTGATCACAAGATCTGTCCTCTGAGATAAGGTAGAACTTTACTATTCAGTTGGTAGGTTTTACACATCTTGCAAAGTCTATCCTCTTCAGTACAGCAGCCTGTACTGTAAATAGCTTTTAATGAGTAAGGCCAGCTATGATATGAAGTGTTGTCTTCCACTGCACTTACTGTGCTGTGGCATTTTTGGTTTGTCATAGATAAAATAAGTTAGAGACAAAGTCTTCACCTAAGTCCTCTTCATCCTCAATTAACAGAATCACAGAATTAGAGAAAGGATCAGGTTGGAAGGTACCACAGTGGGTCATCTGGTCCAACCTCTCTGGTCAAGCAGGTTCATCCCAGAGCACATGGCACAGGATTGTGTCCAGATGGTTCTGGAATATCTCCAGTGAGGGAGACTCCACAACCTCTCTGGGTGATCTGTTCCAGTGCTTGGTCACCAGTACAGTAAAGAAATTCTTCCTCATGTTCAGGTGGAACTTCCTGTGCATCAGTTTCTGCCTGTTGCCTCTTGTCCTATTGCTGGGCACTGACCAGAGCCTGGTCCATCCTCTGACACCTTCAGATACTGACAAACATTGGTGAGGTCTCCTCTCAGCCGTCTCTTCTCCAGGCTTATTAGGCCTATCTCCCTCAGCCTGCCCATGTAAAAGACATGCTCCAGTCCCTTAATTATCTCCACAGCCTCCACTGGACCCACTACAGGAGCTCCATGTCTCTCTTGTACTGAGGAGCCCAGAAATGCACATAGTGCTCCAGATGTGACTTGACTAGAGCTGAGTAGAGGGACAGGATCACCTCCCTTGACCTGTAGGCAATGCTCTTCCTAATGCATTGCAGGATCCAATTGGCCTTCTTGGCCCCCAGGGCACTCCTAGCTCATGGACAGGTGGTTGTTCACCAGGACCCCTAGGTCCTTATCTACAGAGCTCTTTACAACTAGGAACAAACTTAGAAATTTCACATTTAGGCAAAGCCAACATCCTGGGAAAAGATAAGATTTGTGTCCTTTTCCTCATTTTCACCTGCCTGTTGTCTCTAAAATACTAAATGAACCAGAAGAGTGGTACAACATATGGCAACACGGTAACATACCTGTCTGAAACATGAGAGTGACAATACTGTGCCCTGTATCTGGATGAGAACCAGTAAACAAGAACTGTTGAATTTTCTCTTGGATCTGAAGCACAGCTACCTCTACATTCTTGGCAATCCTTTTGAACCTGTTGCCTGTGCTTCCTTTGGTTCTAAGCCATTTTCCAGCGGTGCTAGGAGGGCTTGTACAAGTAATGTTTGGAAAGAAACAGACATCAGATCTGCATATTTCATATTTGCCATTGTAATAGATTTAGGGATTTTTTTTTAAGTTACGACTGTGCAATTTGGTTTTACACTGTTTCTGGTACTTAAAATGCAAACCCTCCCCCAGAATCATACGAAGAAGACCCTGGAAACTTGCCACTATACATGTACATAATACCTGTTTTGCAACATATCAAGAACCACAGATTTGAAGAACTCTCTTGCAAGTAGATACATTTCACCAGCCCATTGAAGTTTAATTAATAACTGTTTTCTTACTGACCTCAGGGATTGTTGAGTGAGATATTAGTAGGCTATGTACTTATTCCTTAGAAAAGTTGCAACAGGCAATTTATACCTGTATTGCAGCATCTCAGGAGTGAACACTTGTGTGTTTACACAGCCTTGTGTTACTCAAGAGGAACAGAGCCTCTATATTGGACCTGGTATTCTGATATAAACTTCAGAAGAAATTTTCGAGTGAAAAGGGGATATCTCTTAGTCAATTAAGTCTAACATATGAATACGTTTAATAAATCTTGCTTAATCAGGAAAATTAGTTGACGAATAATTTTGTAGCTGGTATTGAAAAAGCTACATTAATGAGATAAGGAGACACAAGGTGTTATGAACACCTCAGAAGGTGAGAGTAACCCAGGTTTTTGATAACACATCCCTTGGGGTGTATCAGAATGAAACGACACTGAATGATCTGTGTTTGTAAATATATATGTGTGGGTTTTATTTTAGAACAATTTGGTTGCAATGGAAAGCATGTATGAAGCTGTTTTAGTTATTATTATCTATAGTAATGCAGCAATATGAAAGCATGTGCTAATTGCAGAAGCCAGGACCAGTTTATCACTGTGTGGGTGTAACCAAAACTGTGTATTCTACACTCTCTCTGCCATTTCAGATGAACTGTTAATAATGGATTGTTGGCAGCAGCTGCACAGGGCACGCCTGACACCTCAGGCTACAAGCTGGGTATTAAAGAACCCTGAAAGGTGCAGGAGTGTTTCTGTCTTCACACCAATGTCTCAGCTGTGGTGACTCTGCTCCGGGGAGTCAGTAGCACCTTCACACCCAGCCTGAGGGGTCATGTCTGCTAATGGGCCATCAAAGATTCCCAAAATATCCCATGATTCACAGAGTTAAATCGCCCATTGTGAAACTCCTCCACCTGGGGGAGGTACTGGGCATTCCCATCTGAACCTGAGCATATATAATCTTTGGGTTATGGGACTTCTGGTAGCACTTGTTGGATCCAAAGGAGGACCAAAACCTCAACAGGACTGTGACTGCCACTCTCAACAAGACTGCAATGATTACTTTAAGAGAACTGTGGCTATCATTCTCACCAACCGGTTTTTTCTTTCCCTTTCCTTTGCAGTCAGGAGGACCATGTGGCGCTCAGCACAGGGGCTAATGAACACTGCTTTGTTCGTGTTCCAGGGTGCTGGTTTATACATCTGTTTTTGTGGGTTAAAACCAGGTATTCTCTGTATCATTGTATTTATTATAATCTTTTTTAAATAAATTGTAACTCTGACTAGTAATCTCTCTTGAGCTGGATTCATTTCTCCTGCTGGTTTACCTTTAAACCAGTACAAGCATAAAAGTATTACTGAAGAAAATGTATAAGAAGGAAAGAGAAAGAAATTATAAGAGTAGAAAGATACATAATCACCACACATGGATCTGTGATGAGAACTAATTGTTGAAATTTAGTTGCCCATTTGTTGAAGAGATAATCTTGATTCATCAGGGATGGGGGAAGAAGCCCACAAAACACAAAGTCTAATGGGTTAAAATACACTTAGGCTAGTTGAGGACACCCTGATACCTTCTCTGGGCAGTGCGGAAGCTTTCAGTCCTCTCCTGGAAGGCTTTCAAAATGAGTCTGGAGATGCTTTGGATGTCCTTGATGGCTTATGACACTTTCTAAGTCATGACAGCTGCCTCTCCAGTCATCGAGCCAATAATGCCCCATCAGACTTTCCCTGGGGGAAGAAAAGGGAGTTTTACAACTGAGCAGAGGACAATTACCAAGCTAAAGAGCACCATCCTATCTTGCAGAGTTAGATTCTTGTTGGCCTCAAAGTCTGGCTTCAGCAAAGCATCTGGTGCCTCCATGAACAGAAAAAAGTTTTGAGTCATTAACCATTAACAGTCCAGCCTCTCATTTGAGGTAAAACTCAGAAAATAAAGAATATGCAAATAACATAAAATAAAAATACATGCAATACAGAGGATTCCTTTTTTACAACATAAATTGAAGATATATATCAAAATCATAACATATAAATAAGGTATTTATCTTTCTCCCTCTGTAAACCGAATACTGTTAAGTGCATGTTTATTGCTGTCTGACTATCAGTAGAATTCTGTTTTCAAAGGTACATTCAAATACATCTCTTTCCACTGCTGTCTTGTTTGCACTGTCATATGTCACAAACTATACTTTTAAAAACAGTAGGTCATACAGGGGACAAAATAAAGAAGTATATATAGAAGTAAGCAATTTTACATGACCTTTAATGACATAAATTTGGTAGGCACTACATGTCTTGGGACTCTTCACTCCAGGGATTACTTACTCTCATCATACAAAAAGCAAAATGTTGAGAAGCTGAGTCATTGAGGAAATGGGGCAGTTTTGAAAACTGATCCCTTGCCATTGACGTACATGTGAGAATATGAATGGTTTTGTTTTACAGGAATACAACATCTTAATGAAAGGAATCGGAAGGAAATCCAGCACAATCAGTAGCACACATCGCATTCATCTTTGGCGTGGTTCTTCAAGGAACTCAGAACATACCAGTTAATTTAATTGTAAATCAAGCGTGCCATTCAGACTGTATTCTGTTACCTGTTAGTAGTACATTCTGAGGTGCACTCCTCCCACTTTCTCTCTGATTCAAACAGGAAAATTAGGTCACTTGAAAACAAGGACCCAACCACTGCTTCTTATGTGCCTGCCTGTGAAAAATGCAGTGTCCTATGAGACTGCACTTCTACCAGCTGAGGGTTTTGTGTTTGCCAACAGCCTGAAGGCATAAAAATACTTTTGCTGGGAGGAGATAGTAGTACCCACAGCAGTTAGTAGAATGGAATAGCCAACATGATTTTAAAATGTCAGTATGGGTCATTACAAATACACTTTCTCCTTTCTCTGTATACACTCTGAGGAATGTTGATGCAAAAGAAAGGTAAAAAATAGAAAAAGATTTGTAACAAAGTCACTGGGAGTATTCAACAGCTTAGAGTTTTAGTCCCAGTTCTTTTGAACTTAAACCCATGCATTGATTTCAGTTTTTTGGAGGAGGCAATCCGTAAGCGTCACACTCTTTGCCTGCTTCAGGTCAGTCCTTTTCAAAAGCACTACTTTCCCAGTCCCAGGCTTTGTAGGAAGAATGTTCAGCTTTCCCAGCTAAAAAGTGCCTGAGAATTTTGTGCCAACACTTGCGGCGGCGGCAGCAGCAGCAGCAGCAGCAGCAATGTTTATGTACTGAATTGACACTGGATGAAAGACAGAGAAGATAAAGTTTAGACTGGCAAAATCCTACTGTTAATATGCAATTTAAGATAAAATGTGCTTTACAAGAACAGTAGACAAAGAATAAGACATGAATCAGATACTCTGGATTTGTTTAATTACTTTAGACATAGGACCTCTTTTATGTTTTTTCTGTTTTCTAAGGGCCTAATTTTAAAGCTTTTAAAACAATTGAAGGACTTTCAGGGATATTTTTTTGTTTTATATAGTAGAGGGAAAAATGACCAAGATATCTCTGTGGTTTAAGTAAGTGAGGCACAGGCTGAGACTGCTGAAAATACTTTTCAGAAGGAAACATTTTCCCCCCTTTTCTATGTTTTTGCAGAAATACCTCTTTTTAAAAAAATCTCTATTCTCTTCTGTGCAGCATCAAGAATTTTAGATTGTCTTACTAAATAGCTATCTATTCCTGTTGCTTTTGTACAAGTCTGTGCAAAGCACAAATTTTCTACTTTAACTGCTCCAAAATACAATTCAGCTGGTACGTGACCAGTTTGTTTTGAAGACTGATATGGAATATGTATGATCGATAGAAAGCTGAGATTGCAATTGGGGCTTCACAGGGCTGGTGGTTTTCATGAGGGTTTCACTTTGCAGGCAGGCTGTAGCATTTACATGAGCCAGATAGGCAGTGCCAGGCCACCCTTCTTTCCCTGCATGGAAAAGATCCTTGCCCTACAGCTCCAGGAGAGCATTTGGCAGTGCTGGCAGATCTGCTTGCCAGATTTCTGTATCCAGGGGTGGCAAGGCATTAAAAAAAGGAGGACCTCTCAATAGCAATAGAACATAATTGAAGCTGCAGAACACAGGCACTGATCAACACATGCTAAATGATTCATGGCCTTTTTACTGTGATTCCATTCACATATGCAGGTTTGAAACAAGGATTTCTCATACTGATATTTACAAAATATTTCCCAGAGCAGTCCAGCCCATTGCTTTAATGACACCAATTTAGGAAAATCTGAACTCTTTGTTGTGCTCTGAGAGCCTCATTCAGAGTCCATGAAAGCAGTTCATCTTCAGGAAAGACCATTAAAAGAAGATATTATCTTAGTTTCACCTTTCCCTCACTTTTTTTCTTTGCAGTTTTGGCCTACATGTAGTTCAAGTCCTTTTCAGAGGAACAGGACTGTTTCATAGAAACAGTTACAGGCAGAAGCAGAGTATGGTAAAGCTGACTTTTAATCTGTTGGTCCCTCTTTGCAAATTAGCCCTGAAGGAAGGATTTGCAAAGCAAATATGGAGCCAATAAGTGGCTTTCATAGTCTTTAAAGTTGTCACGATAACTGAGAAAGAGTTCAAGAACAGAGTGGTGCAATGTGGTCCTCTGAACATGAGATTAGCAAGAGCTGGTAGTTTCTAAGGAGCACCTGGCTAAGCAGAGCTTGGTTTACACAGCTTGTGGCAATGTTTTCAAAGAAGATGCTGTATTTTTTGAATAAAGTGATTTCCTACTAACATGAATCAGGGACAAGAAAAGCCTGGGAAAAAAGACAAAACTTTTAAAGGAGTTTACCTCCTGAGTACTATACTACACAGATGGGCAGATTATATATTTTTATATTTATTGCTTGTCTTTTAAAGTGTGAATCTGCACCATGGAATAAGGTGGTTAAAGTGTTGAATGATGGACACTATCTGTCCACAGGATGAGATAATGTTCTGAAGGAACAGAAATTTTCCCAGAAATAATTTGTAGCAGAATTAAAGTACTTCTGAGGGAAATAATGAAACTACCTTGGGTTTGCAATTGCTGCATCCTCTTGTAGGCCTTTTACATTGCATAATGGCTGCATAATGTGTAAAGGGATACACGCAAAACTAATGGCTATTATGCTAACAAAATATTCAGTTTCATATAATCATAGATTGGTTTGGGTTGAAAGGGACCTTAAAGATCATCTTGTTCTAAAACTCTACCATGGGCAGGGACACCTTCCACTAGACCAGGTTGCTCAGAGCTCCATCCAACCTGGCCTCGAACACTTACAGGCTGTGGGCTATGGAACATCCACAGCTTCTGTGGGCAGCTTTTGCCAGTGCCTCACAGGGAAGAATTTTTTTCTGCTACCCAATCTAAACCTACTCTCTTTCAGTGTGAAGCCATTCCCCCTAGTCCTGTGACTACAGGCCCTTGTAAGTAGTCTCCGTCCATCTTTCCTATAGGCTCCCTTCATGTACTGGAAAGCCACAATTAGGTCACTCTGAAGCCTTCTCTTCCCCAGGCTGAACAATCTGAATTCTTTCAGCCTTTCCTCATAGGAGAGGTTCTCCATTCCTTTAATCATTTTGGTGATCTCCTCTGGACTCACACCAACAGGTCCTTGTTCTTCCTGTACTGGGGACCCCAGAGCTAGAGGCAGTACTGCAGGTGGGGGTCTCACCATAGTGGAATAGAGGGAAAGCTGCCCACGCTGCTGTTGTTGCAGACCAGCACACAGCTGACTTTCTAGGAAAAACCTGCTTCTAACTCTTTCTGGGAAAGACTCCGCCTCTAAGGGAACATGAAAGTCTCTTCTTCAGTTTTGTCTACAGAAGCGTGGGTAAGATATTTATTTATAACCTGAAGTCTCCCTGAAAAATTTGTTTTCTCTTGAGCTGGCTATGTTAATGTTATTTCACTACTCCACTCACTCCAACAGTATCTCATAAAAATGATTTGCCTTACCACATTATTTAAAGACACAGTGTTATATTTTGTTTGTAAAAGCAAAATCCTTCCTGCCCTACTGGGAGAAAGGAGCTGTTATCTGCTTTTCCAGCCAAGGTTGTTGAGTACTCAGCAGATGTTAGGGCTGTGTCTGGTTTTGCAAGCCATGTGCTGACGGGGAGTATGGGAGCTTTAAGCTGGATGCTGGTGGTACTCTGAGTAGGGTGAGTTAGGGCAGCGGTGGCTCACAGTGCCACCTCTGCTGTCTGGGCAGAGTTGGCTATTGCTGCCAGAACCAAGCAGCAGTGATTCTCACAGTTGGCACAGCTATAACTGCACCAAACACTGCCTTGTGGGTACAGAACGGAATTGTTTTAATTTGTTTTGGCCTCCCAAAATGCAAAAAAAAATAAATTAATTGTAGTTTAAAAGTGCTGACCTCTCCTGAGACTTACAGAATTTTCTTTTTCATCTGAATACTTTCCACTTTAAAGCCTCTTTTTCCTGATAGCATACACATTTTTCAGCAGCTAATATTTTCCTTTGCATAGCTATATATACTCTCTCTCTCCACATGCTAAAAAAATATGTGCCCAAATGGAACCACACATACCATTTCACTCAAAACACTCGCCTGTGTACATCTGTTTCTCATTAGCTTTTCCTTCTGCTGTATACAAAGACTTTTCTTTAAGAAGTGTAATTACATTAGTTTGTATTGCAGTATTATTTTTCACTAGTCTGTGTACCAATACAGTGGCAAATATTCTCCTTACTATTGCATATGGTTTTTTGAGGACAGAGTTTTGTCATTACATTTGTAAATAGCATGCATACATGTGTATATTCACACATCAAAGAAAGTAGCATTTTTAACCCATGTTTTATCCAAATATTAAGATTAAATTTTCTAAATATAATGGATATGTGATGTGGTTTGTACCTGTATTTTCTTAGTACGCAAAAAAATTCTCTGTGAATGTACATATAAGGAAAACAAGTACAGTCTCTTCAAGCTGACGGGACACCTGCGTCTGCCTGAGCTCTACATCTGTCCCCAGATTCCATTTCATTGAAATGTATTTAAGCACCTGCACAACTATGGTCACAAGCAAACCCACAAGAGAAACATTTCCTCACTCTTCCCAGTATAATAATTTTCTGGAATCCCAAATGACTTATCTATAATGGGAAAAAAATTTTCTGCATAATAGCAATTAGTATAGAAAGGTGTCCAAGGGACCACCTGGACTAATAAAATTGGTTTGTTATTTGAGGTAATACTGTAAATATAAAAATACAGTTATAGGTTACCAATTCCAAAATATTGGTTGGAGTCTGCAGGTCTTGTTTGGATAAAACATAAAATATATATTTATAGATGTACATTTTAACATATAGACATTCCTGTCTAATTTACTTAAATTTCTGCAAAATTCTCCTGATGACATTTTGCTTATTTCCACTTCATACATATTGACAATTCATACTTCTGTAGCTCATTAAGATCTTTACCTGTAAGTTCTGATTTACATCACAATGCTATAATATATAATGCTAGACTGCACAAATCCATGGGATAATCTTGACAGAAACATGCTAGCTTTATTCACCAGTGTACCTAGGTCAGTGGTGTGTTAACCCATTGCTCATGTTCCCAATTTGTTTACCTCAAGCCTTCTGTAATCTGTAGTTCTTGGAATATGCTCCAACTGGCTATGTGCGGATTGCCACACTGGGGGAGGAAGGATGCTGGGTAGCACAGTGTGTCCCCCCAGCCCTTATCTGCTGCTCCCTCTTGGGCTACACCACAGCTGGCCCATCCCAGATGAAAGCAGCAATGTCCTGCACACACAGAGAGGCTAAGGACAGTTAGACCACAACATGCTAATTTTTCCCACTGCTGTCATGGCTTAGACATCAAGAGAGAAGAAAAGAAGTTACAGGACATAATTATGCTTACCCTCCAATCTGCTAGGACATAGTGAAGAAAGTTATGCTGGCTTAGTAATACAAAAAGAGGGGAAGAAGGCAAAAATACGCTGCAAGCACAATTATTCAAAGAGCCCTGTCCTTTGGGCAATGAGCTGGCCTTTAATCAGTGAAGTCAGGAGGGCTTTGGTTTAAACCTTCATTAAAAATAAAACATGGTAAGTAGCAATGTCAGAATGCACGATGGTGTTGTGTAATTAAATTCAGTGATTATTGGATCATCTGCGTAACTGATTATTGCATTGATGCTTGTAAATAGAATGGGGGGAAAAAATGAAAGAAGGCACCTTTAGAAATTTTTTTTTCCTACAAACACTAAGGATTTGATTATTGTGTATGTTTGCACCTATATTTTCATGAAACCAAAGAGAACACTTTCTTATAAACAGTGTAGTATAAATTTTGAATGTAGTCCATTTTAAGAGCTCACTGCCAACTAGGAAATAACTTGAATACAAGTTATTTCAGCTCTGTTGGTGACCTGGTTTCAAAAAGAGAAGAAAAATGGTATAATGAAACTATTTGTTCTGATTTTTTTGCTTAAATCTGCTGAATGCACACATCATCTTAATGTATTATTTGAGGATTTCCCCTGGAATTGTTAACTGGTCAGAAAATAATATATTCTCAGCAATACAATTAAAGTTTAAAAATAATATTTAATGTTCACTATATCTCCAATAAGTCTACATTTTCAAACTGTACATGTGAAACAGCAAGAATATTTCAAAGTAGATCTTTAACTGGTTTAAATAATTTATATATTTTTTACATATATTATTTCAGTAGGTGGTGCCATAAACCCACGTATAATTGTGCTATGGTAAAATTCAGTATAGTTTAAAGCAATGACTTCTAATTTCAGTAATGGCAACATTTGATCCAAATTTATTGTGCTCAGAAATACAGAAAGTCATGAAAAAAGCAAGTCCACAGAATCAGTTTTCAGAATTTTGAGTGGGTTCTTGATATGCAAAACCTGCACAATCTTGTAGGGAACTGGTCATTAGCCTGCAGCATTATGTAATTTTACATAAATGTTTAAGAATTTGGTTGACTGTGCATGAAAATGCTCATTTGCTGAGTGAAGACATCAGATGGTAGCAGATTCAGCGTTTCTTTAAAATGTGATGACTCAGAGGCCTAAAAGATTTTGAACAAAGAACAAGAAGACCACATGGAGTTTTATATATGGAATTAGAAGAAAATGGTAGGATGGCACTGTGAAAGAAGCAATAAAACTATGCTTAAAGGGCATAGGAGAGTGGGCTAAAGTTAAGGTGCTCAGAGACTGCAGAGAAAGCATGACGAATGCAGTACATGGATTTTCTTAGACATGTAGTTGGACATATTGTCAAAAGCTTTAGAGTTGACTTTAGCAGGTTAGAAAGTTGGTGGGTGCTGAATACCTTTGAAAATAGTAAATAGTACTTCAGATACAAAACAGATGGTATGTCTATGCTGTTATGAACCGACTAGTGAGAGATGCCTTTGCCTGAAATAAGGTGCTAACAAGACCATATGCCAAAGTCAATAATATGGATTTTATTTAACAATAAATGCAAGTTAGAGAGATAGAAAGAAATAGTAAAGGGGGCAAGAGGAGAGAAGATAGAAAGAGAGAGATCAAGCAAAAGATAGTCACCACCTGTGCATGGATTTAGCTGCATTTCATTGGTCCTTCTTCACCCTACACTTGACCTTCAGTGGTGGGGGTCCGTGAGACATTCTTCTGGGAGTACCACCTTGACACAGTCCAAGTTCCAGGTATCCATGAGGCAAAGATGCCATTCACATAACTTGTATGAGCAGTTGCTTACTTTCCCACAGTTTGTCACATTAGGAATTTTTGTCCAGTTGCATTAACCAGGATGTACTAACAAGATCTGCCTCGCCAGGCCTGGAATTATCACCTTCCTCTCATAAATTTCTCCCCTCTGTACTTACCTCAAGTTCCCACTGTGCTGACCTATCTTATGGCAAATTCCTTCTTTGGCCTTGATAGCATTTTGAGACAAGTATCTGTATTCTTTAAGTCCTTACCTATGCCTTGAGTAATCCTGGAACCTATTCTCCTGATTTCTATTAAATCTATCTACCTACTTATACTTACAGGCAGATGTATATATACGTATGTATGTATACACACAGTGATGTTTATTGAGCTGCAAAGCACATCTATCAATCCTGTAGAAGCTACTGAACAAGAACCAATTAGTGGGATTTGTGCATGCGGTCCAAAACAGCAACAGCAGTGACAGTACAAAATGAAGATGTTTAGGGATTTCTACTCTAAACTTAGTCCTTCCAGGCTGACCTTTGGGGTCTGTGAAGCATATCTGTGGTTTTTGCTAGGACTTTTATTAGTTTTTTGAACTGCAGTTTACTGTGAAGGTCTCAATAGTTCACTCTTCTGAGTAGGTGGGTGGAGCGTGTGCTAGTATCATTCCAGCTCCAGGATGGCAAAAATATTCTGCAGCTTGGTTCTCATCCTCCTCAGAGGCTGAATCTGCTGGGAAAGATCCAAATTCCACTTTCATGCATATTTTTGTAGATCTTCTGGTCATGGTATACTCTCAGTACAGCTCAGAAGCAGAGCTCCTGTGTGTTCCTGTGTATATTTAAGGGAGGGAGAGGAGGTAAAGTAGTGTATATGGACTCTGGCAAAAAACCCTAGAGGTTGTACAAGGCTAAATATCCAGATGTTGGCTTCCAGAGCAAAGGATGTGGCAGATCACAGATTTCTTGAGCATGTAACACTCCCTAGCAGCTCCTTCTCAAAGGGCTCCTTCTCCGGTCCCTGCATTTCCAGAAAACATCAGGTACCCTATGTAGTCACAAGTAGCTGACACAAGCTTCACATCAGAGACATGACTGTTCTTCCCAGAAGCTGAGTACATCATGGCCTTGGGCCTTGCAACACAGACAAAACATGCTTGACTCATGAGCAATTTATCAATTTACTGTCAGTCAGCTCAGAAGTCAGTACAAAGGATATGTGCTCTGAACAGGTGATTTCTGACGCAGAAGAAACAGAGAAGCTTCTTCCTTCGTGATGTTAGTCTTCTATTTTCTTTTACAGGTAATCACATGAAAAAGGGTTTTGCAGTTTTATCGACAGTGGTTTTTGATCTTGGTGGTGGTGATGGTGGTCTGTAGATGAGTTGTGAGTGCTAACTTAAGAGAATCCAATATCTGAAGGCATCAGCATCACAACCCTGTATTAGTGTCCCTGCTAGAGTAGCAGGCCAATATTATTGCAGTGTGGTTGCTCTTCCGGTTGCTGGGCTGGAACAGGCAGCAAAGTGTGTATGGCTATCCCCTCTGGCCAGAGAAGCCATAACCTGAAAAGCCCCTGGTACTCTCCCTGGCCACAGATGGGACAGGCAACAAGTCTGGTTTTGGGATGAAGTTTTCTTCTAGCTCTTCTCTGACACCCATGCTGGCAGTGGACTTCTGCACTGAACTGCCCATCTGCTGTGCAACTGATACCACAACTGGTCATGCTCCTGAGGGGGAACCACATGCTTATGGCACCCTGTGGAGGTATTCGCTTATTCTCTTGAAGTTCTTTTTGTCGCATACAATTGGACTCCTATCTTCTTCTTTTAAGTATGTGTCTTTTTTAGAGGAACAGCAGTAAACTTGTTTTTTTCCACTTGTTGTACTTTAAAGTTCTCTGTGTTTAATAAGAAATGGTCATTAATTCTTTTCTGACTAACACTGTGATTCCCTTGACTTCTTTTAAAGCACAAATAAAACCCTTAGGCCAAATTGTAAGGTATTTAATTTCATTGGAGACATTATTTTAGTGTTACTCAGGGCAAGGCTTAGTATGTTGAAAGAGTCTTTGGTATGGTTTGTCCCTACTTGACTACCATTTTTACAAAGTCGTGGCTTCTAACTCTTGTGAGAACTAAGTTGTTAGTCTCACGTCGGGGACTGAGGCCACATACAGGGTAAATGACTGGCTACACACAGGGTTTCTCAGTCCTTTAATTCTTTTCAAGGGACTAACTTGTGATAGCTATGAAGCATTTGTTACTGACTCAGAGCATAATATTGTTTGTTGCTAAAGTTAGTATTAGTACCCACTATTAGCTGCTGATACAAGAGAAGGAGTTGAAGGAAAGCCATAGATTTTGTAAAATCGGTAAGATCTCTGATGTTCTAGTAAATTATGGGGATATTTTCATTTGAACTGCCACATGTATGTTAATATAAGTTGCAAAATTTAATTATTCTAAGTTTGCAAATTAAATGTTTCTTAGTTGCTCTTTCTTTGCCTAGAGCCAATGCATTTCTCTGATGAGTCTGTGTACACAAGAGCCAAGAAAAAAAATCTCTACACAGTAGTAAAAAACCCAGTGTCATAGGTATCTGTGGCTAGGTTTTTTTTGATAAGAGGAAGAGTGGCTTCTGTTAGAAGCTGCTAGACGTTTTCCCCTATCCTATGGAGCCAGTGATAGTCAGGACTAGGAGGGACTTCCTGTTTTTGATCCGCCCTTGTGTGAGAAACATATTTAAGAATTGATGAGTTGTTGCGCAGTTGAAAATTGCAGCCATGGATTAACAATGCAGACATCAAGGTCAGTGCAAGAGGAGAAGAAGGAGGAGGGACCCGATAGGAGCAGGGAAAGGACTCAAAGCTGTGATCCCCTGCACAACTGTGGTGCAGACCATGGTGATTATGAGCTGTCCCCTCGAAGCCCATGGGAGGCCATCAGGGTGCAAAGACTCCCTTGCTGGAGCAGGACGATGCAAGAAAGAGGCTGTTACCTCGTGGGTGGCCCAAGATGGATTGGAGTCCTACAAGAGACTTGTGGCCGTGGCCTGTGAGAGAGAGAGCTGGAGCAGGTACAGCTTATTTCATGAGAGACTGCATCTGATGGAGTGACCCACGAGAAAGCAGAGGACTGTCTCTTGTGGGAAGGACCCCAAGGAAAGCAGGGGAAGGACTCAGAGTTATGATCTCCCCAGTAGCCGTGGTGATGAATGTAGTGAGGCAAGTTGTCCCCTTGCAGTCCACAGAGAAACCCATGAGAAAGCAGATTTGGAAGAACTGCTGCCCAAAAAGGGTCTTGGACTTTTGTGTTAGAAGTGGCTGGAAGCGATAACTGACTCCAAGGTGGGGTGGTTGGGAAAAGCGTTTCTGAAACTGTTTTCTTGCTTTTAGTTCTTAGCTTGTTTGTAAAAAATTTAAACATTATTATGAGTCTGTCTTGCCCGTAGTAATTAATCAGACCTTTCTCTCAGCTGTTATCTCTAATCATAAATTCCTAGCTTGGCTGGTTTTTTTCTTTCCCTCTGGAAGAGGAGGGGGCAGGGGGAAGGCCTTGAAGCAGTTTGGCTGGACACCAAGCCTTCAGCCAAACAGCCACAGTTTTTGGTGCCATGACTGGGATATAAGTCAAACCGCCACACCCAACCAAAACAAACTAAACCAACCCAAGTATATGGATAGTGTACATTAAATGAAGCATTAAGACGTAATCTTTACTCAGACGAAGGATGTTCCTTAAATGGCAGGTCCTCTTATCTAATGAGCAGGGCATTGTATAGACAGTTGCTTAGAGTATTTCTATGGTGTTGCTTGTGTTCCTAGTTTATTTCCAAAGGAAGTGAATGTTTACAGGCTGGCATGAAAGAAACATTATTGTCACTTTTAACCCTTTTCTCTATAATGGTGTTGCTTTATTGTATGAACAGGGAAGGTAAAACGTAAGTTGGAAAACTCTTCTTATTGGCTTTTTTTGTTTTCTTGTATCACTTCTGCTCCCTTTGTCTTCCAGATCTCTCAATTCCTTTTTCAACTACACATACGTGAATGTATATATATCTGTATCAGCTCAGATATCACTGTGATGGGAGTGCTTAGCAGATTTAAGAATCACTTATGACCTAATATTTCATGGATAAAATCTATTTATCTCTCCAGCTGGTATCCATATTTCAGGAGAGCAGCAGCCATGGGCATTGGAAGTCAAGGTAACAGTGGGAGTGGGAGCAGGTGCAGGTGCATGTACACCACACCAGTTAGTACTAATATTGGAGCTGTGGTTTCTTCATTCATCTCCTCTGCAGACACCAGATGAATTCATGACCTCTCACAATTTGCAGATGAAAAGGAGAAGTGACTTGATAAAGTCTGTGTGAGGAACAGCAACTAGTTTTGGCATCTCTATTTCCCTCAAGCCTATCCTCTCAATTAAAGAAACTTAGCAAATGCTTAAAGAACATCTGAGATGTCTTCTTCAGGTGGAGCCAAGTTCAGGAAGCGAAGCTTTACAGAAATGAAAGGATGTCTAAGTAACTCAACAGAGCCTATGCTGTATTCAGCAGCCAAGGAGCTCAGGGATTGCAAATGTGTGTACCTATTTTGAAAATCTTGCAGTGGCTTAGAACTTTGCATGGGTTGAGTTTGCAAGGATAGTTTGCATTTTTCTTTCCTAGTGTGTTTGCTGATAAAACACCTAGTCTGCATTGCTGCTTCCAGCAATGACAAACTCACACAGATCCAAATGGAAGATGGGCACCTTTCTGACAGGCTTGAGCCAGAACTCAGGAAAATAAACAGAAAGTACTTCATTAACGATGATGGGTTTGGATCAGACCCACTGTCTACTTATTTAATTATACAGTGTTATTAGGAGAAAAATTGCTTTCTGGCCTCCCTAGAACAAAAAAAATTAAGCCCTGCAGCATGAGGTTTTAGTCTACCATTTTACTGTAGTTTGCATAGCTTGCCAGATCTTGCCTTACCTTTTATGTTATTGCCTTCCAAGCATTCCAATGCAGTTCTACAGAAATCCCAGTTAAATAGTAGTGTCCCTGAATCAGTGGCTTCCAGGTTATGTAATGCACAAAGCAATCTTTAGTTCAGGGGTACTTAGAATACATTTTCCAGGGGTCTTTTTGTTTTCATTCTGGAAATAAAAGCAGGAAGAATGCTTATCATTGCTGTGTTGTTCTACATATTTCAAAATTGAAAAAAAATTGTTTAAAACTAATTCACTTACATGTATTTATATGGCTGGAATCTAGACTGTGAGGTTTAACCTGCTTTGTAAAGTAAGCCACATGACAGTGTTTACCCACCAAATGCTTTCAATGACATTGCATGTGTGAAAGCATAGGATTTTCAAGTGATGTCATTGCAAGTCAATTTACAAAAAAAACCCACCAAAAACCAAACCAAACCAAAACTCTGACAAAATCACACAAAACAAACAAACAGAAAGAAGTATGTGGGACATGTGGGATTTGATCCTGCAAATCTTACATCTTAAAATAATCAGTTTATGTTTTTTTTTTTTTATTGTTACTCATTTGCCCATAACCAGTTCAAGTTCTTTTTTCAAATACAACCTCTTTATGCAAGTTGCCCATAGGATCAACATGCTCTTTTAATCAATTCTATTAAAAGAATGGTGTGTGTAAATGGATTCTCTGTTTTTCCCCTTTTTAAAACTTCTTTCCATAGGTTTCAATACCATTTTGAGAGCATTTAAATGCACTTGTAAGTGGAAAGCTAACCTTTTAGATGGAAAAGCTATGGGCCACCTGGCATTTACTTTTTGGCTTTCTCAGTTTTGTCCATTGGACTGTGAAAAGACAGACCAATGTGAGAATAAACATTTCAAAGATAATATGAGAGTGATAGGTTTGTATGTCTGTCTGTCTCCCTCCCATGCGCCCATTAACTGCTGCAATCAGTCTGCTGCCTTCTTAGTGGACAGGCGACAATGGACACTGGACAACGGACAGTGCACAGTGCTCACAAGGATAAAATGGAAAGAGTCTCAAGGAGGTACCTGGATATTGCAGAAGACCTGAGGAAGATCTGAGAAGGGAGGTTGCTCAAAGGGTTACCTCCTGCTAACCTTATCTACCAGCTCCTCATTGTCTTTGCCAGCCACATAACATGTGGAGGAGGAAGGTGGCCAGGCAGCAAGAGCTTTTTCCCCTCCTCAGCTCGTCTTTATTTTTTAATGATAGCTAACTGTTCTGCAAAAAGAATTTCTGGACCACATACAGTAGCATGAACCACAGAGGCATTAGCAGTAACATGTTCCCATTCAGGGCTGTGGACCAGCGACAGTTCTTTGGCAAAACAGAGGATCCCACAGAAACTTGCATGGGCAGCTCATATTTTGTGTTGTTACCATTCTCAGTTTTTTTGGGTCTGCAGGTTCTTTAGAAAACTCCCAGCAGTGTATTGCTGTACTGTGATGTATAATAATATGAAGATTATGTGTATTATTCTGAGAAGAATTTAAGAGCTCAACCAGCTAGCACTATACATAATTTCCCTAAAACATGTGAATACCAATTAAACTTTTATGGATGTGCAATGTTAGTGGGTACATCTTCAAAGAGAACACAGGAGTTCTATCTGTTTCCTTGTGGACTATCTCACCATGGGTTTTACTCTCTTGCTGTATTTACATTGCTTCCCACTCATATGGGAAAGTATTTTCCAAGGCAGGATGATTTGCTAGTTAGCACTACTATTAGATAAAGTGTGATAGCAAAAATAATAACAATTAAAAAAAAATTATAAAGAGCTAGAGTAGTAGAATAGAAATCTAGCTTTCAAAACAAAAAATTATCTTCCCTTATAGATATGAGGGAGATCAGATGTTTGTGTGCAGCTTACAGAAGAGACTCAAGAAATGGAGTGGACAAATATGGTGACGAAAAGGACAAAACTGCAAATCCTTTTGAAAACAGACTGCAAATCACACTGATTTAGGGCACATGCATTTTTTCATACTTAAATACACTGAGTACATTATAAAAGTAAAAAAAAAAATAAAATCTTAGGCCTACTTCTTGTCAAAATGAGACCTCATTAAGGCATTTTAGAGGGGTAAGAGATTCTTAAACTGAAAAGGAATTATGTCTGTCTTCTACTGCTAGACTTGACCTGAAGGGTATGCAAGAGCTCAGGTATGTAAGTCACTAAATACCAAAAAATAAAGGTTGCATATTTCAGATAATCTTTACTAATTTTAAATAACATTTCAGAGAACTCATGTTACTTTGCCTTGAGGGATTGGAAAGCCCATCAGGAACAAATTTGTAGTAAACTCAAATGTGTATTGGCATTCCTGTTTTCAATAAGTTTATAGAACAGGTGACACTGTAAAAAATGGCTATGGAAAATAAATACTGTTTTCAAGGAAATTACCCACTTTTGCAGATTGGGAATAAACACAATTGCACAGCTGCTCTGTGGTGCTTTTCAATGTGTTTTCCTTAGAATTGCTTTGAAAAGTTCATGGCTAAGTCTTCCCCTGTTACTGTTTGGTTTTCTGTTTCTTTTATTCCATAGTCCAGTGTATTGATGCTTAGTGAGACCTGAACCATTAAAGAGTCTTTATGTATGCCATGTTGGCACTTGGCCGATGATGGTAACAGTTTAGTACTGCTGTTACCCCATAAATCACAAAGGAGTTACTGTGACTTCAGACTGAAGCAGGCATAGGTAGGATGGGGTCTGCAGCCATGCAGCAACTAAAACAAATTATTTACTTGTTGGTTTCCATCTCAGATCTCTCCTGGGCTTGTTCTTCCCATTATTTTGTATGAGTAGTATATGAACAGTAAAAGACTGATTATTGAGCTGTATTCAACCTCTTCTCCAGCAACAATGATTTTCCTTTAAACTGAATAAGATGAATAATAAGCCAAAGCCCTGTACTTACAGTGATGGAAAACCTCTCTTCCAGGATCTCTTCAGATTTTATTATTATTTTTAGTGACAATTTATAACATGCCACTGCATCATGAAGGTCAAAGAAGTGGTGTGTCCCCAGCATGCTACAGCTGATGCTGTAGCTGATGCTGTTCCCCTGCTATTATATGCTTCAGGCTGTGCAGCACAAAATGTACTTCAAAGGACACAGGTGAATAAAATAGAAATAAGCACAGGAATATAGCAAATGAGAAAACCATTAACAGGTTTGCCATTTTTTATTTTATTTTTTTTTTTTTTTACTGCTATATTTGAGATCCAGTTCCCTAACTGATCCTCTCAGGGCAAGGCATGCTTGCCTAGCCAAGACTAGTCTGCCTCCGTATAAGTGAAAAATGACAAAAGGTTTACAAGACTCCTTAATGTATTCAGTCCTGAAAAACTAGCCACACATTTCCCTGGCAAACAGGTCTGTTGTACCTTTCCAACCCAGAATCCCTCACTCCCTTGGCATCTGGGGAACATAGCTGTGCTGCTGGTACAAACAAGAAATCATACTACCAAAGTTGACTGGGTGTTTTTATGCATCCTAACAGTTCATAGCATTTCCTTTAGGAATCAGAAGTGCCTTTCGGAAGCTGAGTGACCAGGAATTAAGCAAGGGTAACTAATACAGCCACTTATCTACATCTGCATATTTCTCATGTGAGTACTACTTAGGACCAGAGCACATGACTTACAGATAAACAGAGCAACAGAAATTAATTTGTGATATATGCAGTTACTTTTTCAGCATTAAATAGGAGAACTTTTAGATGTTTAGATATTTAAATTACTGCCCTCTTCTCTTCTTCTTACATGGACAAAAAATTCTTCAGTTGGTTATTCAGCTTTATTCTCCTGTCACAGCAATTAGACAAAAAGTGACTCAGAGTTACAGAAGAAAGCTGTTCCTCATGCTTTGCCTGCTTCAGTTACACACACCTGGCAAGGAGTTCTCCTAATTGAAATAGATTCATGTAGGCTCTTTGACAGCTTCCTTCCTCCATGTCTTCTGAGGGTGATATGACATCTGGGGTGTGGGTTCCATGTCACTGCTGCCAGCGTGCTACAACCTACAAGATTTAACCTTTAACAGGTGCTACACTCAAGGTTAACAACAATAAAAAGTAGGCCCTGCAGGAGCACTTGGAAAACATGCATGTAACAGACCTCAAAACACACACAGTGGGCAAAGTCCAGGAAATTCCTGACCTTAAAAACATCCTTCTCAGTTTCATATAAAGAAAGTAAGAACAAAAATCATTCTCTCCCAGGCATTAAAATCAAGATTATTAAATTTAAGAGTAGATTGAGTTCTTTCCTTGCATTCAATTTCTTTTGTTGAGTAGTGATATATTCTGGTTACTAGCAGCACATAACTGTTTACAATTGTTACTAAAGGAATAAATTGTTCCAAGGATGCAGATGTCCAAGTAGTTAACATTACAGCCTACAGCTATTGCCAAGGAAACAGGAAAATCTGAGTTACTCTCCTGCACAACTACTTTGTTAAGCTATATTTCTTACTTATGTCATCTTTTGTTTTCTCCCTTTACACAACATCCCTAGATGATGTTGGTGGGTACAGAAACCTGTTTCCAAAGACCAGAGCTGATGGCAGAGCTTTTGCGTACTACAAATGTAAGCAGGAGCTCTGGGCTAAGAGCTCCAGAAGTGACAGTGCCTGCAGAGGCCTCCATTTTTATTTGCCTATCTTCAACATCTTAAAACAGCTAAATTTTAAGGCTATGTACAATTTCTGAAGGGGAAACATGTCTACCTGAGCACTTAAAGCATAATTTCTGTTGAAAATCACTCTTGGCCACATAAAAATATTTATAAAATTACATCACATGAAGATAGTCTATCCCAATGCTTTATGTATAGGCTTCTGGCCTATAATTATATATTAGTAATGATATATATTTTGTAGTTGATAACATCTGATATTTCTGTGCCTTTTAAACTTTTCCTTTCAATAATTTTGTTGTTGTTGTTTATGGAAATGGGCACACTGTGAAGAAACAAAAAAAAAAATATTCTGGTTAACTTCAGAGGATGTTTTACTGACTTTTCAGGAAGTTTAGGGAAGTAATAGTTGCGAGGAGATGTAAGATAGATAGATGTATGCCATGAAAAAATATTAAATTTTTGTGGTTTACACTGTGCCAGTTTGTGTAAAGGTCTATGACACTTTCCATTCAGTTTTTTTGCTGTTTTTAATTAAAATATACATTATATTGACGTTACCTAGATTTATTCTGTGCTAGTTCATCTGGCTAAGAAGAACCCTAGACCCACCAGTTGTTACTAATTAAAAACTAACTGCTCTAATTTCTCTAGTTTTTCCTTTTAGCACTCGAAAGGAGATCACAGAAATCTTCATATTTTTATTTTATACATGTAATATAGATATAAAAAGATACTTTAACTGAAGTCTTATAGATCAGAACTTAATTCACATTATCACCTGTTAGTGGGATGTTGCTGTATACTAGGAACCTTTCCTCTCCAAGTCACTGTTAGTAACAGAGTGCCAATGGTAGAAAAGCAGGCAGTGGGTACGCTAAAACAAGGAAGAATTTTGTTACAAAATACCGGAAAACCAGGACATTTAAAGTTGAGTCTAAAGTTAGTATAAACAATTGGAAAGTTAATACAGGTTTGGATCTCTATCAAGGATATGCACTCTTAGAAATGAGGTATGAAAGGAGATTTGATTCTTCTCATACCATCAGAACCAGAAAGAGTCTTGCCGTAACACTGACAATGAAACAGAAAAATGGCATGAAAAACATTAAAAGTGCTAAAATTTAGACTTTTCAGTGCTGGTCAGGACAGGGAGAGAAAGCTGAGTGTCCTCAGTACCATCTCTGTCATGGTGGGCTCTTTAAAGCCACATGTCTAAGCCACATGCTGCCCAAGTGTTTTACTTATATTTAAGACTCTAAAGGCTCCCAACAAACTCTTGCAGAGCCTTTAGTTCTTTAATACCTTGAAGGAGAATATGCTACATGTGTTTCACCAGGGAAGTTTTTTGGTTTAGTGAGAAAATAGGCATTTTGGCTATTATTTTGGCTATTATTTAGGAGTAGCATGCAACCAAGGAGAAGATTCCACAAAAGTACCCATCAGATACCAGCAACCCATTTAGTAAAATACAACCCAGCAGTTTTAAGTCACCCACAAGAGATTAAGAAAAGAAAGAAAACAGATTAAGAGAAGAAAGCAGAGTAAAGAAAGACGTTAGAATAAGAAAAATCATATAGGTACCACTGAGAGATCACATAATGAGAGCAGGTCTCAAGAGAAACACAAGATGGGATCCCCATGCTCCTATATTTATATGGTCTGGCCAGTGTGGCCACCCCTCCCAGGCAGGACATCTGGCTCACTGACCACTTAGTGCCATACAAGCCAGAGTGAGGGGTGCTGCAGGCAATCAGAGGCTCCAGGGTGCATGGTGTGGGTGGGCTACCAGGTGGGCCTTTTTAGATTGACAGACTCTTGCCACATGGCTCCCAATGCAGGCCATGTGAGTTCCAGGTGGCCATTAGGCTGTAAACCATGTGGCTCCTCAAACTGGAGGCCTGGCCTGCTTCCCCCCCACGCACATTCATGTTTTTTGATTTGATCCAGTTAAACAATCCAGGGAGATACCAGTCTGATCTTTCACAGGCTCCTCACCTGTGTTCCCTTCCTGTGAAAAACAGATGTGACTCTGTGCCAAATCTGGACTCCTGTTTCCCCGAGGCTCCTTAGAAGATCAGGGGGGATGAAAGCAAGGCTCTGGTGTGCCCATCCGAGCCCAATTTGACCACCAGCTTGAGTGTCCATCTGCCTTCTGTCTGTTGCTATTACCCTTGATACTCTGAACTCAGCAGCTCCTAGCTGGGAGTCCAGAAATTCAGCTGGAAAGCTGGAAATCTTTCCCAGGAGATCTTTGCTGTGTATATAAAGACAACTTTTTTTCTGATCAAAGCTAATTCTTGGAACTCTCATGTCCTTTCAAACCAAGACCACCATTTTAATACCAGGGAGTGTTTACCTGAACTCAAATCTAGTCATTTGACATCAGTGCATGGAGGTCTACGTGACAAGATGCCTAAAAAACTTGTCCTACCTGAAAGGTATTTGTGGGGTAAAATTCAAGGGAAATATCGACTAAGTTGCCTTAAGAGACATTGTCAGAGAGTTTTTTCTGCCCTTACTAATAGCAAAAACCTGTTGCAGAAGGAGAAGTCTCAGATGAGTGAAGAGCCTCTGTGTCTGGTCTACTAAACAGTTTAATCACCCACTGGTCGATAACTCGACTTCCACAGAAATTTTTCTCCAAGTTCATCAGTAGTTCCCTCTATTCCCATTTTTACAAAGGAAGATTGAGATGTTTTGGTTGCAAATAAAAAACTTTATTGCTACTCACAGGACCAAGTAATTGCCAAAAACAATTACATACAAGATTACTTATGAAAGCTAGGTATACTGCCAGATGCCTGCTCAGACAGACTGTGCATCCCAGTTTATGTAGCCCTTCCAGTTTGGGCTAGGACAGCTGCAAACCGATAAAAGCTGTGTGCCTTTATTGCTTAGAAACAGCCTTTTGTGTTTACTACTGAGGAATTTTCTATATATGTACCTACCAGGTCAAATATCCTGTAGGGAAGGGTAGGTGAGTAACTGCTATTTCAATGACACTTTGTCCATCTCAGAATTAGAGAAAGCAGAGATCCCCTGAGGAAATGAAGGCTTCCTGCCATAGTAGCTGTTTTTACTGACTTAGATTGAAGTGCTCATTCTACCTTACATTTGTGCTCTAGATTAAGGGTTTACTTTAACACTAGGGTCATCATCTACATACATGAGTACATGTGTTTAGATGAGGTATTAGGAAAAAATTATTTACTGTGTGGGTGGTGAAGCACTGGCACAGGTTGCCTAGATAAGTTGTGGGTGCCCCACTGTTCAAGGCCAAGCTGGATGGGGCTCTGAGCAACCTGGTCTAGTGAAAGGTGTCCCTGTCTATGGCAGAGGAGTTGGAACTGGATAATCTTTAATGTCCCTTCCAACCCAGCCCATTCTATGATTCTATGACTGTGAGGACTGAAGTATGATGCATATGCAGTAACACAGAGACTTTGCTGCCCAGGAAGTTTACAGGTCACACATCATCAGTGTATTCTGGTAGATGGATGCAGACAACCATTTCTAACAACCACAGCTATTATGCCTATGGAGCTTTGGTTATAATGCCAGCAATGCAATACTCATTGACTTCAGCTTAAAGTAGCCATTTCTTTTTTCCTTTTTTGCTTTGGAGCTAGAATTACTGCATCCCAGACCACATGCTAAAAGAACTAATTTCCAAAGGCCTCTTCTGCTGTGAGTAGCTGAAACATGAAGATCCAAGGCTTCCAGCCAAGTTTTGACTTTTGTAGTGCTGACATGAATGGAGCCACTCCAGTTTTAAGGAGCATAACTGGGGCAGGGAAGTACTTGGGCCTTCTCAGAAAAAAATTCTGAGTCATAATGGAAAACAAAGGTCTGTCACTCAGCTCCCTATTATCTTCTGGATTTGAATGGTTCAGCCAGTGTTTTGAAAACTTGTTATTCTAGAAATCATGAAAAAAAGTTACAGACTTTGCAAATATAGGAGAGATTTACTACGGTGAAAAATAGAAAACCTTATGTTATAGCAACTTCACTTGAAGTGCTCAGAATAATGATGCTTATGATAAAACACACTTATTTAGGAATAATATTACCTCATGGGCTAAATATAGTTTAAACCAGCTGTCTTCTTGTATGTTCTACTTGAAGAAATGAGATGGACACTGGCTAACTTTCACCACCAATGTCTGCTATACCTTCTACTGTAGACAGTTGGTCTTGAGTTTATCATCATAAAGTAGAAGAGTAGACTTGGGGATATCCTGTAAGTGATATTGGCCCATAACTTCATGGCATAATGTATAGGCTGTTGAGAAAGCTGACAGCTTGAATGGAGCTTGGATTATTGGTCATTTCCCCCTAGAGGAAGGTTTTGGAGCTGTGACTTATTACAAAACCCTTCTTCCTAGTTGTGTGGTTTTGCTCAACACATAGCTTATTTGTTTGGCCAGTGCATTGGTTGGCAGAATACATCTTGAAGCAAAGTGGAGGTCATGATCTTGGAAGTGCAAGTGGAAATGGGGTCATGGGAAAAGCTGGGAATTGCTGGAATGTAGTGAAAGAAATCCATACAAGTTTATGTTGAGAGCAGCCACAAAATTATTCTTTGAGGAACTCAGATGAAGTTATTACAGGGAGTAGCAATGTAAAACTGGCAGAAGTAGCTCATGGTTTGGGCTTGCTGTGCTTAAGAAACCTTTAGGTAGTTCAGCTCTCTTAAATCTAAACCATGTGCTGTGATACCCTTTTAATCACACAAATCAGATTTGTGAGGAAGTTTCTTTTAAATGTAATGGAATATCACCACTTTCTGACAAACAAGAAACTTCCTCTCCTGATAGTGAGAAAATTTTCCCATATCATATGCCACAGCCACCAAAGATTTTCATGATTTTTTAGTAAAGTAAATATTTCCATATATGCAGATGTATTTTTAATTTTTCGGCAAAAGGCTCTTCCAGCCCTCAAAGCTGGCAGGTAGAAAGACCAAAACTAGAAGGGTGTTGGTTTTCAGCAGAGAAATTTTGGGTTTGCCCACTATGCACAAATCCTTAGATGAGCAGAAATCTTTTTAATGAGTGTGGGTTTGCATGCTAGGAGCTTACAGCACTACAAATCTGTGTCTACACGTTGTTGTAGAATGTAGGTGCTTGAGTGGTTGAGTTGTGTGATTCCCTCAAGCAACCTGACTGCCCCAGGCAACTTGACAAGTGTCTAGAACATCTGGGTGCCAGATACATTTGAAAGCAACTGTTGTGTTGATCCTTCTGCACTGTGTAATGCATGGCAATTGCTCTCAAGAAGAACTATTGGAGATATTAAGGCAAATCCATAGCATCATTATAGTGATTCTGTTCAGCCCTGTTCAGTTTAATATTCTCTTTCTCACAGATGGCAATGATTTTGCTGACTGACTGCATATGAAGGAGCCCTTGGCTCACTTCAGCAGTAACTTTCTGGTCATTAATGAACAATCTAAACACTTGATTGGTATTTTTGTTTTGGTTGGGATGGCTGCCTGTGTTAAGTTTAGTATTAATATTTTATTTTTCCCACTTTGATATCTTCACATCCTACTTATATGACTGGTATGAAACTTCTTGAACAATCTTTGTTCAATCCATTATTCATTTGCTCTCTGCTCAGTGGATTTTCAATAGATATCATGACTCAGCATTATTGAGTAATATATATATATATTA
>JAWWTY010000001.1:2328461-2366216 GCA_035222235.1 Margarornis squamiger | reverse complement strand
TATTATATATATATTATATATATATATAATATATATATATTGAGTAATAATCAATTAATATCTAAAATAAGAATTTCAGATGCAGAGTACAATTTTAAAAACAAGCCTGACCTTGTTGAGCATGTGAGTCCTTTAGCATTGCCTTTTTTGAAGGCAATGTATGGCTCTGTGAAAGACACTGGTATTTGCAATTAAAAATACATAATTTATTATATATAATCATATAATTTTTTTAAAAAAGTGTATAATTTGGAGGTAGTGTTTCTGTCTCTGATGGGCTAGAGGTTCCTCTATACAGAAACTGCTTTCCTTACATTTAGATTTTCTTCACAGATAACCTCCAGCCTCACTTTTTAAGTGATATGCACATTCTGCAGAAGTCCCAATTCCTAAATGTTTGTAGGGCCAGAAAGCCTCAAAGCTTGCTGAATTTCTCTATGGGAAGATTTTAGTGTCTAAAGGTGAGAGATGCAACAGATATATTCTCCTACTTCTGTGCTTTACCAAAGTCAGGTAAGTAGAAAACATGGATATGAATTAGAAAACCCTTATGTAGTGTGGCCCTCCCAAGTTTCAAGGAAACCTAGGAGGAATGCCATGCAGGACTCAGCAAAAATATAATGCACTTGTGGGTGTGTTAATTTTAGTTTGTGCTGTAGAAAACAGAAAGACTGCCCTTGAAATTACATGTTCCTAAACAAAGGAGCTGATCCCACACCATGGCTCCACGGTATTTTTGTGACAGGTATCCTATTCTCATTTAGATACCCTTGGTGAGAAGTTTCTGGGTATACTGGACAGCATTTTCTGCTGGAGTGCTGGGAGATGACTGTGAGTGTGAAACTGGAGAAAGAGGGTGTCAATTTGGTAGCAATTTGGGCATTTGAGAGAAACACTTCAGGAACAGTGCAATATTCCTTCTGAAGTGATCAGCTGAAGTTAATTACTTAGCTATTAAAATAGCATTATTAGCCTAACAAGTTAATGTTAGAGGGATTTAAGACATCTTGTTTTCTGTCTTTTATTTAATTTTATTTTTTTACGTTATATTACAGCCCTGTGAGGTTGGAATGCTGTTTCCAAATGAAAGCTTGTTTGACAAAGCAACTATTATTCAGCAAGAGGGAGGACTATGTAATAATCCAAATATATGGACTTTTCTTTAAACTAGACTGCTCTCAAAAGCTTCCAGTTAAGTGAAAACAAATGTCTAATGAAATGATGCAGTCTTATTGAAAATAAAATTCAATCCTTAGTTTTGCTATTTTAAAAATGCCTTTGCTTTACTTTTGATGATATTAAACATCTAACCTAAGAAACCATTTATCTTGTATTTCCATTTAGATGTAATGATGTCCACAACAGACAAAAAGACCCCATATTTCCTCTGTAAAACATTTTTAAAAATTCTGCTGTGCCAGAATGAAAAATCATCAGGAAGCCAAAAGTGCCTTCCTTAATCAAGTTAACTTGTGCTTTGTGGAACTGGCAAATACACATGGGGCACTGTCTAAACTGTAACCTTTTCTGCAGATGCAGTCATGGAAAACTAACAGAATTAAGCAATTGGAACCCAAACGTAACACCCACAAGCCCCAAGAAGTCACATAAATGAAGTATCAGAGTGACTTTCACAGATAAAATTGCCCTTGCCAAGGCAGTTGCTGTATTTCAAGTTTAAGATGACTAGCATGTGCAGTGGCCTGGGAAACAGTAGGAGTAATAATAGAATATTATATGCAAAATGTAAAGCTGAACTCTGGTACCAGCCCTATGAGGAAGCTCAGTGACTGCTGTCAAGAGCCAGCAATGGCTTTCCAGAAACTAGGATTGGTGGCTTGTGTCTGTGTTAGCCTTGTCCCTATCTCATGTTCTTCAGGCACTGAAATCCACCGGACCTTGCACTGAATGAAGATCAAGTACTTCAGTCATTTCCACAGCATAACACTGTTCATGCCAATCTTAGAGATAGAAAATATTTGTCTCTTCGGTTGTTTTTCCATGCATCAGTCAAGAGGACCAGGGAAGAAGAGGCTATCATTTCTTATGAAGGTCAAATATTGCTCATTACTGTTTCCAAAAATGTCATATATGAAAATAGCCCAAGGATTTTCTCACCCTCACAAAGTCCTGATACTCATTCCAGAATTTGCATTGTCTGTGGATATCTGTTTCTGCTCTTGCTTATATCCTGAATGGACTAAGCAAGGTCACATTCAGTGAGGTGAAAGCCTACTCAGATGACTGGTTCAGAGTGTGCCATGAGAAACAGCCCTTGAAAACAAAGGGGTCCAGGAGGGATGGACATGATTCAAGAAGGAAGTCTTGAATGCACAGGAACAGGCTATACCAGTGTGCCATGAGGCAAGGTGGTGGAGAAGACAACCAGTCTGGCTGAACAGGGAGATTCTGAAGGAAATTGGGGGTAAAAAAAAGAGTTTACTGACTGTGGAAAAAAGGGCTGGCTACTCATGAAGAGTTTAGAAATACAGTTAGGTCATGTAGAAAGAAAATTAGTCGAAGAGACATAATTTAAAGTCATTTTGGCTACTTCTGTTAGGGATAACAAAAACTGTTTCTGTAAATACATTAATAACAAAATGAGGGACAAGGAAAACATCCATTCTTTGTTGGACTGGTGGACCATGAAATGTATTCTTGGAGAGCTCGTGCCTTTAAAGGGCAGAATGTACCTGAATGCTTTTTTGTTCCTGAAATTTGTGCCCTCTTTTATACAGGTAAATATTTTAGAGCTTATCTCTGTACTTTGCTGACTTTGACCTTTCAGTTAGTAGTTACATAATTAGTCTTTGAACATGTATATTACTTCACAGCTTCTTGCTTTTGCACAAAGGCACTGGTACTCTGTGGTATTTCCACCTCTTCCTACTTTTGTATGTGCATTTTTGCCTCCTCAATAAAATAATTTCAGCCAACATAAGCATACTTTATACCAGCTGATTAACCTTCAGGTTGAGGCTGAGGAAGTACTTTGATGTAAAGTTCTGATTTCAATATTTTTAAAAATATTTTGTGGGAAATAAAATCCTTTGTAAAACAAAGAATAGCATAAACTGGTAAGGTTTAAAGCATGTTTCTACTTGTTGGATAAAGTACAAAATAATTCATTTTTAAGGTTAATTGATTTCAGATTGGATAACATGGCTAAGAACAAAAACCTGGGTACTTTTATGCAATTTTTTTTTTTTGAGAAGAATTCAGTAGAGATTGTTGTGAATCTTTGTGAAAGAAGGTATATTATCAGCAGAAACTACTTTCTCATGCTCTTCATGAAAACAGAACCATACTGAAACACATACTCAGAATCCTGAGCATCCAGAAAGGTACATCACTGGAATCTGCAAAACAAATCATAATATACAGAAGGCATGCAGGAAAATAATCTTTTCTGCAACTCATATTTATCTCTCAGATCAGAACATGGAGTTACAACCCTTTCTCATAAAGGTTTGAGAGGTCACATGGCAACAGGCAAGGAGTAAGAGAATTGTTTGAACAGTGCAGTAATCACAGGGGCCCACACCAGGAAAGCTTTTAAAAATTGCTATTCAGAAAAATTTTAACCATGTGTACATATGTAGTTGAAAGGAGCCACATGAAGAGGGGAAGCTAGTCAGGTTTTTTTAAGTGTTATCAGAGCTTGCCGAGTCATAGACTCTGAAATACAGGGGTTGTTGTTGTCTAGCCACTTTGCAGCTCTCCTTTCTGCATGCCCTGACAGAGCAACACACTTTAGAGATCACACAAAAGAGTTGTTTTGGGTTTCTAAGAGAAGAGAAGACTTTTTGTTGAATTTCAGACTTAAACACATCTGTGTTGTTGCTTTGGGGGTTGATCTTGTCTTAGTGGAAGAGGGACAACCTGGGTGACTACTACGTCATATAGAGTATCTCAAATATTGACCATATACCAAAGATATGGATAACATGAGAATAAGAGCTGGGACATTTTCCCCAAGAAACTTATCTTTGTAAGTATCTCCTAAGGCCCAGCAGCAATGGCGTGAGCTGTGCTCTCTGGCTGGATGAAAAGGAAGAGAAACAGTGTTTGCTCTTCACAAGGAGGAACTTAATGCAGTTAACTGTACTCCCTGTATGCAGTTTCTTCACAGTGAATTCCGACTGGACCAGTGGACCTACTGAACACAGTGTGGTTGTAGGTCTGCTCCATGGCAACACCAAAATCATAATGAAAGAAGAAGAAAATCATACGAGATTGGGAGGTGGTGTTGACTCTCTTGAGGGACAATAAGAGGCCCATCTAGATAGATTGGAGCAATGAACAATGACTAATGGGACAAAATTTAACAAGTTCAAATGCAGGATTCTGCGCCTAGGACAGAGTAATGAAGCCAGACACAAGCAGAAATTGGGAGAGGAATGGCTGCAGGGCAGTCAGAAAGGGATTTGGGGTGCTGGTCAGCAGAAGGCTCAGTATGAGTCAACAGGTTGCCTGGGCAGACAAGAGGGCAAATTCCATCCTGGGGTACATCAAGCGCAGCATCACCAGCGGGTCAACAGAGATGATTGTCCTTCTGTATTCAGTGGTGGTATGGTCTAACCTCAGGTATGTGTGCAGTTCTGGGCCCTGCAATATAAGAAATCTGTGAAGGTCCTTGAATGCATCTCCCCTCGAGGAGGGCAAAAAAGCTGGTGAAAGGGTTGAAAGGAATGTCCTGTGAGTACAGTCTGAGGACTCTGGGCTTGTCTGGTTTGAAGTAAAGGAGGCTGAGTAGTGACCTCATTGCTGCCTACAGCTTCCTGAGGAGGGGAAGTGGAGAGGGAGGTGTTGAGCTCTTCACCTTGGGACAGGATGTGTGGGAACGGTTCAGTGCTGTGCCAGGGGAGGTTCAGACTGGACATTAGGAAGCATTTCTTTAGTAAGAGTGCTCAAACACTGGAACAGGCTTCCTGGAGAGGTGGTCAATGCGAAAGCCTGTCACTGTTTAAGAGGCATCTTTGCAATGGCCCATGCTGTAACTTGGTCAGCCCAAAATAGGCAGTTGGTCTACATGGTCTTTGTGGGCTCCTTCCAACTATTCTAATAGCTCTTTCTTTTTTCGATATGGTTTCTAAGTTATTAGGAGCATGTTGTATTTATGCCTCCCTCATTAAAGCATAGCCTCAATTTTATTGACCCTTCTGCTGAAAGCAGATGTCTACATTGCAATTAGTTATTTAGTTTTTGACAAGAATAAGTGATTTTCAGGAAAATTTGGTATCACATTCTTCTCAAAATTATTCATACCTAAGAGACTAGGAATTAAAGATATTAAAAAAAGTGTATATGCACAATTAATAACTAAAGAGATAAACCTTTTTATTCTGTTTCTTTTTAATCAGGCTACGTATCTGGTGATAGGAACAGACCAATAGAATCAGAATTACTGGCTTTGAATAATAGATTCCACAATTGCTTATTACTTATCTCTGATTGTTTGGGCAAATTCCTTATGCTTTTTCTCTTGTTAAGAAACGTATCTCCATTTGTATGAATAAGTTTTAAAACCAGTGGCATGTATGGGACTTCTGTACAAGCAAAAATAGTACTTAGCATTTTCTAACCTATGGCAACGAAAATTCTTTGACATTGGTAGGTAAAACCATACTTAAGATATATGTAGCTTGCCTTTGTGCAACAGAGAACAGCTTCTGATTTATGGTTTTGAGGAGGCCTTTTTTTTGGGTTGTTATTGCTCCATTATAAATATGTTTACTTAAACAAACCAAAACACTTCCCACCAAATTGGAAAATTCTATATTTCATTCCTATTATTGCCCACAGTTTCAAACTTAGGACCTCAAATGGCTTTACAGGTGTGGAACAATTTTTGATGTGCTGATGCAACTGGCATTTTGATTTATATGGCTCTTTCCATATTTGTATATCTTTGAAAATAGTCACTTAAGTCTTAAAATATGGAATAAAAATCTCATTTTAAGAAAAAAGACACTTATCTTTCAATGGATTTGACTGAGGAGCTGATTTGGATCAGTCAGTACTTGTAGATTTAATCTCACAAGTATGGTGTGGCTTAAATATAAGTAATAAGAATTTTCAAAGAACCTTTCATTACAGTTAGCATCAGAATGAGATTTTGTTTTTTTGGTAGCTTGGCCTTTTAGACAAAAGAAATTTTTCAGTTTTTCCCTGTTGCTTGAGTTATTTCACTGTTTCTTGCTTGTGTTTCATATTTTCCTCTGTAAATAAGTTATTTTTTAATTTTTTATCAGAATTCAGGAATAAATCATGTTTTAGAGAAATAAGGAAAATCAAAGGTATCTGTGGAATGGCTGCTATGACTGTATGTTATTTGTATATGTATGTGTATATATATATCTCTATCTATATCCATGTATATATATAACTCCATGTTTCCATGCCCTGTAGGATCTCGAGCTATGTGGAAGCTCATTTACCACCACAGCTGTTTTTTTATTACTGTTTCCGGTTTACTATGCTATGTATAGAACATCTGATACATGAATATTTCCTGTTCTGTTACCAATTCATACTAATTTAGCATTCCTTTGTGAGCACACGTGGGCTACAGTTCAGCAAGGTATTTGAATGCGTGTCTCAGTTTAAGAATCAAGTAACCTCAGTGTTGAACTACATTAATTAATCAAGACAAACATAAAATATAGGGAGAGTCAGAAATATGAAAATATCCTTTAAAGAAAAGAAAGATTAGGTTTTCATTGGAAGCTACTGTACCTCACAAAAATTTCTGCAGATTGTTGGCAGACATTCAAAGTATTTAAGAGCCAGTAAATTTTCAGTAATGGAATTCTACTTTGGAACACTTTACCTTAAATTAACCATATCCCTATCAATAACAGTAAGCAATCTGCAGACATGATTCCAAAGTCTGGCACATTTGAGAGCTACGTGCAATGCCGCCTTCTCACTTACTGTTACTCTCCTGTGGTTGTTCAAATTTTGCATTGACTAAAACAAGTGAGGCAGAACATATTTATTTAGTTAGTAGCAAATGCCCTGCATACAAAGTTCAAGCTGTTGTTTTAATGCATACAAAATGTGCATAAAGAGGTTCAAAAGCTCACTGTCTAAGTCTTCCTTTGTGACCTTATTTGTTGATTAATAATAAAAAACCCCAAACATATTTTTATGGATATACATCTTCTGGTTGATGTCTAAAATAGAATGTATTTCTAATTAATAATGCATGCATAAACCCCACACGTTCTTATTTATATTGTAATATATATTGGAGGGTGTAAGTATATATATTTTTTTATTTCTGATTGAATATTTGGAATCAGTATATAGAATTCTCACATTCAAGTAACCCCCTGTGCTAAGTTATAGTATTCAAATATATGGGATTATATAGAACTATATTACATCATCCCTTATATTAAATGCTGACATGTTTGACATAACTGAGTTGTATAGAATTGCCATGGTTGTGAAAAACAGTGTCCAAAATAGACAAAAGAAGTATAGAGAGGATGGATGAGTCATGTTTCAGGGAACAGTACTTTTGATTTCCAAGATCAGATCATCCCTTTTGCCAGCTCATATGAACTCTTAGCATGCTTTGTTTTGCTGCTTTGTGTTTTAACACTTGACAAAATACAATTTCCAATGAGATATTCAAAATACACTTTAGATATCAATTCTTACTGGTATTTTTCACTGTGTCAGGAAAAACAGTAAAAAACCTTTGCCATCTCAGTTGTCTGGAGAGCCTCTAACAGTGTTTATGTGAAAATTTTTGCGTGATCAATGGGCCAAAGACAGCAGTATGAGGTTCAACAAAGCCAAATGTCCTGCACTTGGGTCACAACAGCTCCCTGCAGTGCTACGGGTTTGGGGCAGAGTGGCTGGAAAGCTACCCAGCAGAAAAGGACCTGGGAGTGCTAGTTGACAGAGACTGAACACAAGCCAGCGTGTGCTTGGATGCACAGGGAGGCCACTAGTATCCTGGCCTGTATCAGAAATAGTGTGGCCAGCAAGACCAGGGAAGTGATTGTTCCACTGTACTAGGCATGGGTGAGACACCTCAAGTACTGCATACAGTTCTGGACCCCTCATTATGAGAAAGACATTGAGGTGCTGGAGTGTGTCCAGAGAATCGCAGCAGAACTGGAGGAGGGTCTGGAGTACAAGTCATATGAGGAATGACTGAGGCAGCTGGGGGTGTTTAGCCTGGAGAAAAGGAGGTACAGGGGAAACCTTATCACCCTCTACATCTATCTGAAAGGAGGTTGTAGCCAGGTGGGAGTTGGCCTCTTCTCCCAGGCAACCAGCAACAGGACAAAAAGAAATGACCTCAAGCTGTGCCTGAGAGGTTGAGGCTCGACATCAGGAAGAATGTCTTGCCTGAAAGGGTTGTCAAGCATTGAAATGGGTTGCCCAGGGAAGTGGTACAGTCACCATCCCTGGAAGTGTTCAAGAAACAGCTGGATGTGGTACTTAGTGCTACAGTCAGGTTGACAAGGTGATGATTGGTCAAAGGGTAGACTCCATAATCTTTGAGGTGTTTTCCAACCTGAATGATTCTGTGAGTCTATGAAAACCAGAGAGTATTCTCTCAATACATTGCATCTTGTATGGGTTTTTTAAGTCTTACTAAGACAATTACAGAATTACATATTCCGAGTTGGAAGGGATTCACAAGGATCATCAAGTTCAACTCTTTAAGTGAATGGTCCATAAAGAAATAGAACCCACAGCCTTGGTGTTATTAGCACCAGGCTCTAACCAACTGAGCTAATCTCATCATCTGCCAAATGTGTTTCATTTCAAATTTTGCAGTCTTCTCCATCAGGTTTACTGCTTCAGCCTAAACTAGCACTTCACTGTGCTCCATGCCTCTGCTAAACAAGAGACAGAGTTCATCTCTTTACACTGCAGACCATGGGACTAAAAGTACAAATGAGTTAGGGAAAAAAAGTTTATATATTTCACATTGTTCCACCTTCTAGAATGCACATGAACTAAGTATTTATCTTCATCCTCCGTTTGGTGCCCTGGAAACAGATTCTTTCGCCTTCCCAGCAAAGAAAAGACTCGCTGTACATCAATGTGCAAAAAATCCTTTTCTTGTTTTCACTTTAAATTAAATGCTATACAACATACATCAGGAGACACTACATATTAATCTGGTATTTGACATTTAAGAATGCAAGGATGATTAATGACATACTCTACTAGGAGAATGTGGTGCCATAGTGGTACTGCCAATTCTGTCAATTAAGTACAATAACTTCCCTTAAGTTCTGAGAAGCATTATCACAAATGGAGAAAACTCAGTCATTGAATAGGTCTATATTTGTATTGTGAATTCTTAGAGAGAGATGTTAAAAAAATCTTCCTGTGACTTCTCTTATTGTATTGGTAAGGGCAGATGCAAATTGTTGGCATTTTTTGACTCCAATATTTTATGTTCTTAGAAAACATGAGATTGTTAGTAATAAACATAAAGTAGTACATCAAATCCTGCAATATTCTCTTTCACTTTTATGGGGAAAATGAGAGGGGAAAAAGATAAAGAGTCAGGCTTTCCCATCCTCTGGCAGTGGTATTTGTCCTTTGCATATTTGCATAATTTGGTGCTGATATCTAGCAAGAGTTGCAATACTGTACTAAATCAACTCATGACATTTTTTAATGTTAGCAAATAGACATGGAAACTATGAAATCTACATCTTCAAGTGAAAATAAGGTTTACCAAATGAGTGAGTTTCTCATTTTTATAATAAAATTTTGATTTTCTAATCCATTGTGTGACAACATATAGTCCATGCAATGGTCTCTCTTCATGTAAGTATTTCACTTTGTGGAGTCACTATTTATTTGTCCTCATGCCTTCATCAACCCTAACCTGTTTATCTTCTGACTGGCAAATATTTCTTCCTAAAGGAGTTGTGTCAAGTTTTGGTAAATCTCTTGGCTTCTCTTTTGTTTTCTTTCTACATAGAGGTCTTTAGAATCCTATATTCAATAGGATTTTAAACTGTAATAATAATTTAAAAACTACCATTAATTTCATTTCTTGTCAGAAAGAGAAAGAGAGGAGAGGGCAAATAAGAATGAAGAAGAGGGAAATGATAGTGATGTGAAGAGAGATAGAAAAAGAAAAAAACCTCTATCACATTCAAAAATTAAATAAGACTTGAGAATACATGAAAAATGAAATTAAACTATAAATTTCCAATACATATGCAACTATTCCAGCAATAACCTAAATTCAGAAAAAAAAAGTTTGTTCTTTTTCATGCATTCTTTCAGTCATAAATGTCAGAGTTTAATTTTATGCACATTAGTAGTCCTATAAAAGCTAATAGGACTTCATAATGCTTTAAGCTAAGAATATATGAATTGTTTTCAAGGTTATAGGAAATGATATTTTTTCAGAGAGGCATCGGTTCAATCAGTCAGATAAAAAAGTATTTCACCTCAGTCTTGGAAAGTGTTCCTTTATTATAAATATTCTTTACCCTTAAAAGAACTTGAGATGCACTCTGGTAAAATGAGTACCTCAGCAGCAAGCAACTTTCTGAGAAAAGCATAGTACATTTTAGGTTGGCTTAGCAGGATAAGAAGTCATAAGACTTCCATTAATGAAACACTAACCATGCACTTAATTTTAAGCAAATAAACATCACACAAGCAAATAAACATTACATATGCAAATAAACATGCAGGTAGTTACAAACTACCTAGAAGTTACAAACTACCTACACCAATAAATTCTCTTTTTGTGACTCTGTTAAAAGATATAATTAGTTCTTTACCTGGGTCCTTCAATTTTTTTTCTGGACTTATTGACTTTTATTAACAAATAAAAGAAAAAAATGCTGAAATTCAGACTGTCATAGCAGTCTACAGCTTCCTCATTACAAGAAGTGGAGGGGTAGGCACTGATCTTCTCTCTGGTGAGCCAAATGAGTAGTATGAAACTGTGCCGGGGAGGTTTAGGTTTGATATTAGGAAAACTTTCTTCATCCAGAGAGTGATTGAACATTGGAGTAGGGTTCTCAGAGAAGTCATCACAGCACCAAACCTGACAGTGCTCAAGAGGAATTTGGGCAACACTCTTTGGCACATAGTGGGATTCTTGGGGCTCTCCTGTGCAGGGTCAGGAGCTGGCCTTCAACGATCCTGGAGGGTCCCTTCCATCTCAGGTTATTCTATGCTTTTATGTTTCTATGGCCCTTGGTTTACCCATGTTAAACACTACTGTGCCTGATAATTACTGCCTCACTTTCACACTTATCATTGGTAAAGACAGGAGTGATGCTTTTGCTGTAGGATATTTTCCGGTCATGGAACATGTGAACAAATCCAGCTCCTGTTTCATTGTACTCTATACTCTGAAAGACAAATATGTGGCAAAGCAAGATGCTGCTTTCAGCTCCCAAAATCAGACCATCAATAAATTTTAGTCTCAGTTCAACCTTCTCTGAAGCATGTTTCTTTCCTGTTGCAAAACTTTTCCTTCAAGTCACAGATTTTATTGGACCATCTTTTTAAAATGCCTACCAAACACTTGATTAAGAAAACCAGTGTGTTTGGTCCTGTGAAAGAAAAGTCCATACTCTATTTATATGTTCTATGGCCAACTGTGATAATGTCTTTTTTTTGACTCTATAAACAGATCTAGCTGGAAGCATTACTCCAAATTTCTCCACATTTTTGCTCCCAGTGCTTTAAGGGGCAACATTTTAAATGGAAACCTATGTTGCATTCAGTTATTTCAATTTTTTATGAAGATTTTTAGAGTAAGTTTTGGTGGTCTGAACGTGGCCAGGTTTTGCTAAGAAGTAAGGATAAATTGCAATGGACCTAGGCCTATTCTACATTATGCTGGGGAAGACTAACTAGGGTTTTAAAAGAAGTTTAAAGCCACCCCTGCATGCATCATGGTTTCTGTTAAGGTGAAACTAGCACTAGATTAAAAAAAAAATTGTGACTTTGCAAATGGCTCACACAACTTGAGGCTGCTCTTTATTTCACCTTAGTGACATGTTAATATGAGCACGTATGAATAGCAAGCAGACATCTCCTTATTACTGAAGTTGGGGGTTATTTTTAACTGCATCTGAAAAACAAATTGCTGTTCCATATTAACAGATTAATACTCCTCGCCTACAACAGGAGTGTGTGGTTGCCCGTTCCCAGAAGTCACGGGGCTTCTGGAGTGCCATATGGATAAAGTTTATGTTGTTTATGTTTCTGTCTTTCTTGCATAAATCAGGGACCCAGCCCATCCCTTCCTATCAAAAGGTCACTGCCAAAAAGAAAAGCAAGGAAACTCCTCCCAACCTGCTGAAAAGCATCCAGAAACATATGAAGGTTGAAGTGAAAGTGATGAAATTAGCAGCCTATTAACTGTGAATATTTGTCTCAATATTGCATTTTCAGGTTTTAATTAAATGCTTTCACTTTCTTCTCCCTCACACTCATTCTCTCGCAGTTTAATTTGTTGGCATTTCCCACAAGGGAAGCAATATGTATGTGTTACATTCTAGGGGCAGAAGTGACTTCTGTGGCAGTTCAGTCTTGCTTCCTGCAACAAACCAGAAAACTTCCTCTTGTAGCTGTGTGTGTGTGTACTAACCTTGATAAATTTGAACAGATACCAAAATAAGGGCCCTGGTGTTTTCTCCTTTGTGTTTATCTATGCCTATCTTCTACTGCTCCTTGCTGGGCTACTACACAGTGTGAGCTAGAGCTGCTTGTTTGCTACGTGTTTGCATGTGGGAAATCCCCCAGTTTAGTATCTTTGCTTGCTGCAAACCATGGAGTGAAACAATAGGGTCATATTTAAAACTGGGGACTCAGTAAAATAGTCCAAGACTTGTATTCATGTCAGTAACTCATTCTGAACTACATCCCCAAAATATTCCAAACTGTTTTATGAATTTATATCTAGGATGAATCACTTTACCACAGCTGCTGTTTCATCAAAATGACATAAATATTGGTTTTCAGGGGCAGGAGGGATAGAAAGATAATTTATTCTTATTTTGCTTCCTTTGAGAAAAATACCAAATGGAGAATTTCTTCCTGCTCCCCTTTAGAAAAAATGAATGACAGTTGAAATCTGCTATAGACTACAGACATGTATTTATGACTTGAATTCATCACTTGACATATGACTTTGACAGTAATGGTAAATTCTATGCTTTGAATATATGGTTCTTCTTAATGCTGGAGGACGGTGAGCTTGGTGAACACTTGATTTTAAATAGTTTGAAAGAATTTGACATTTACTTCCTATGCTATTACATCTCAATAAATATTTTCAAGTCAGCCACAGAGAGATATGCAGAGTGAACTTAGAGGATATGAAAGATCTGAGGTCACACAAAATACGTACTTTAATAATTAAGAAAGAAAAAAGGGTTTCTTCCTAAAATGTGGAGTGCTTAGTAAGTTTGGATCATGTCAGTCATAAATTTTTGGAATAAGCTTTCAAATGGTTATAGCGATGGTTTAGTGTACATGTCCTCATGAAAAATGAAGTTCCATGTTTTTTAAATTTAATTTTGTCACACTAATGATAAATACATGTTTTTAGGATAGGCTTTTGATTTTCATGTTTGCTAAAATAGCTTTGCTTAGGAGTAGCTCTGTAAACATGGAAGAAAAAGCCAAAAGAAAATCCCACCAAAAACCGAATGCAAAACTTTTTCCCAGCAGGTGAATACTTCATGAATGCTGTCTTTTATAAATTCAGTTTCCATCCTTTCACTACAAGAAGCAATTATGCTAACTGGGCTAAAAGTAATTGGGCTGCTGCTTCTCTCTGAATTTGCTGGTGGTGAATGAAAAGATATTAAAAGATACATAGAATAACTCTGTAGGAATGTACTTAATGAAATGTTAGTTAAACACTTGACTACTATGCACTGTGTACATTTTAACAGGACTTTTCACTATCCCACATATTTGCTAGAATCAAAGACAAAAGCAAAAGCAGAATCTAAACTGAAAACATACCTATTTACCATGTAATATCATTTTGGTGATGGTGATAAACCTCTGGAACAAATTGTTCAGCAAAATTGACTTGTCCATTGATTGAAGTCTTTGAACCAAGGCCATATGGCATTTTGGAAAAAAAAGCTGTAAGGCAAAAAAGAGGTATCCATCTTAAAACAGGTAGGGCTTGATGAATGTTTCTGAATTATCTTAAACAAGAGCTGGACTGAGCTCACAGCCTTGCTGCATTTAAAAATCTAAACCCTAGGATTAATCTTACTCCCATCTAGACATCAACACTGCAGAAATTCATGCAGGAGACAGTTGTCTAGTATCCCTTTACAATTGTTAGGTAATGAATAGGCACCTCTAGGTTGTGATTCCTCTCACCCTAACGCAGACATCTGAAATGATGCTTGGTTTTTTCCCACGGAGTATAAAAGGAGTCTAAACAGGTGGTTCAGACATAAATGTTGCATTATATACATCTAAAGTGAGGCAAAATGAAATGAAATCATAAAGCCAGATGTTTTGTCTATATGGCATATACCATACAGATACACTATAGTATATATACTGTCTATCTCTCTATATATCTATATGCAGTATGTATATACATATATATAAACCCACATATATATACATAGAACCACAGAATCAGAACGGTTTAGGTTGGAGATGATCTCTACGATCACTGAGTCTAACTGTTAGCTCAGCACTGCCCAGCCCACAGATACATGTACATACTACCCACATCTATATGTGGTGTGTGGTAGATACACAGGCAGTATATATGCAAATATATAGTGTCTGCATATATGATATACATAATATATATTATACACACAGTGTAAACACACACACACATATATGTATACATATATATATATATATATATGTATTTATGTTTTTTAGATACACAGGTACTATATATACTAAATCCAGTGCTGGGGCCATACAGACAGCACTTTTGCTGGGCCTGGTGCCTGTTTGGGAATGATGGGTGGCTTTGGGATCATCTGGGATGTATTGCCAGTGTGGTGGCACAAAGCTGTGAAAGGTGCAGACCAGAAGGTGCTTGCTATTTTTGGGTATGGTTTTTAGTAGCAGTGTCAGTGGAGACTGCTAGGAATTCCACCTGGAAACAGCCTTTGGAAGTATTTGAACACTCAGCATTTGTCACGGGTGGGAGTGGAAGGCTTACACAACATTTATTAAAAAGCCTTGCCTTTGAGCTATGAGGTGCAGAAAGGACTCCCTTGTTTTCTAAACACCTTCTCAGAGAGGAGTCTAGGTGCATCTGAATCCAATCTTGGCCTTGGATTATGTCAGTGTTTTAAATTTAAGGAATTACAGAGGTGTGATTGAACTACTTTTGTCCCACAGGTTTTTAATGATTGGTAAAATGATCATATTTATATGAAATGAATAGTTTATTATTGCAAATGATCAGACAAAAGATCTTAATCAGAATTATTTGCTACACAATATAAAAGCTAAAACTACTACTAGTATAGTATAAGATAGTGTAGTGCACGCTATTGAAGCAATTATTGAAACAATTATATTAAAGCTAGCGAAAAGAAACAACTATTAAGTAGAGATTTGATGTAACACCCATGCCAATGCTCCTGGGGAGATCTCTTTCGCTCAGCCTCGGGGTGTCCCCACTCAAGGGAGGAAACTCCACACATACACCCCAAGCAGGGTTATGTTAGAAAAATCTGACTATATGAAAGGGGACTGGACTTTTATAGTATAAAGAGATTGACTTGTAGTCACAGAATTACAGGCCAGGAGACTAGCTTTTCTGTCAAATTCTGCAGGGTGTATATTTGAAGTCTGGTGAAGCAGGCTGGTTTTAGCATAATTCAACACCAAGGCAGCACCCTGGTGCCAGCAATTGAACTTGCATGATGGCTTGCATTGTATGCATTCTCTGATTGGATTTTAGGTCTTATTGGGGTAGGTTGTCCTACCACATCATTCATCTGCTGGGCAGCATGGCAAGCTAGAAAGCAAAACTGCTGCCACAGCTTGGGCATTTAGGCACTCTGGTGGGGACCTTATCATGTCTGTTCTGGCCCAGGCTTGACTTTGGCCATGCCATAGAGAGGGTGAGGAAGGGCAAAGGTGGGCATCAGCAGGGAATATTTTCATCTTCCCTCCTAAAATGTTGCTCAGAACAGGAATCTGAGGTGTTGGGTGGTTTGTTCTGCCTCCATTATGCCACTCTGAAACTGCTCCATGTCTCCAGGACCCCACCGGAGTAAGCACAAAATCCATAATGACTCATCTTGCCAATATAATTCCTCCCACCTCTGTGTTTATTTCTCCTGCAGCTTTCAGGGAAAGCAGGCAGCTTACTGACAGACAGGTCACTTTGGAATTCCATTGATAACCTGCAGTCACCAAAGCTCATGTAAAACTAACCTGTGCCGGTGCCAAGGTGAGACCCTTGGGTGAAAGGAAGGTTTCATCATGTTTTGTGGATGCTAGATGGCAGTATTGCATTTCCTAAACAGCTTAGTTAGTGTAAAACAGGGAGAATAACAGCACTCTGAAACTCTGATGAGCAGAATGCTGTCAATAATGAAATTAAGATAACCTATAAAGTCATATAATTAAAATATTATGTTTACAAAGGGGTTGCCTGGAACAGAAGGCACATTATACTTTCTTCTTGGCCATGTATATCTTTATTGCTCACAGGAATTAACAGCAGAGAACAACACTGCTCATATTTTATATATATATATATATATATTATTAATCTTCATTATATAAGTCACTTTCTTGTGATTTATAGCAGTCACAAGGACCAGTGCTTTTGTGAAAGGAGGGAGTGAACCTTACCCCACTGACACAGGATTTAAATCTTGTGCGATTTTATTGCAACTGAATGAGGCAGACTCAGTTGTCTCAGTTCATGTATTAGTGGATAAGCATCCACATCACTGAGTTCTTGATCCAAAAAAGCATTTGAGCAAGTATGTAACTCTAATTTTGAGTAGTTCATGGTTTTAATAAGATTGTTCATATGGTTAAAGTTAGACAGACACTCAAGGGCCTTTCCAAATCGGGGCCTAAAGCAATCATTGCAACTTGACTATGTTTGTAGAGAGGTCAAAGGCTGAGTAACTTTGACGGAGAAGTTGCCCTATTCTAGGTGTCTATGGTGGCTTCAGGTTAGGACTGATTCTGCATGATAACTTGGCAATGAAACTAGACTCTCAGTTGGGTCCCCTGAACTAAGCTTTTAAAGCTGTGAACACAGTGGCTTCACTGAGCAAATTGACCCTGAAAAAAACCCCTGAGTTCTCCAGTGGGTCTGGTTTGCCTAATTGCCAAGTGGTGGGACTAAGACAGAGAGGTCTGGCAGTCATAGGACCCACCACCATTGGTTTCCAAACTTTGAAGGAAAGTAGTGGTGGAAAAGGAGAACTCAAGCAAAAGAAAAAGATTTTGGCACAGTTGGGAATAAAGCAAAAAGCTGATTGCTTGCTTGAGGGTAGGCAACTCAGTCTGAGGGGATTCTCTAGCTGGAGACTGGTGCTAAGTCATAGATCTGGATTCTGATCACAGCCCCAGACACCGGGAAGCTGCACATCTGTTTAACAAAAGGGAGAGTTCAAAAGGAGCTGAAAGATGACAAGAGGATAGGAAATCAATGGAAGGTCAAAGTATCAAAGATGAACGAAGGCTGAATTTTCGCGGGAGTGCTTGCTTTGAAAAAGAAGGTAGTGGGGAAGTTTCTGTGTGTATCTACTAGATTTTATTGCAGTATTCTGGAGGGGATGCCCTCTGACAAAAGATTGAATGGTGAATGATCCCTGTTGTGCAGAGAACAAAAGTTCTTCTTGCTGTAGTACAAGGACATGTGCGTGGGACAGTGATGTTAGAAGGATGTGGAAACAGAGACAGCAATCAGGCTTATGACTCTGATTTCCACAGGAAGTGTGATTCCTCTGAATATTCAATTAAAAAACATGAGGAGACATAACTTCTTGATGCTAAAATATGAGATGAACTGATGCTATACAATCTTGTGAGCTTTTATTTTGAGTGTGTAGCTGTTGTTTTTTTCAATGCTTTATTGTCTCTGGTTGCAGCACACAGAGGTAAATGTAGACTTCCATTGTAAGCAACAGTCTAACCACACATAAAATAGGAAAACCTACATGATTACTATTTATTTAGGTAAGAACAAGACTGTAAAATTTGGTCTAAATATGAATTGTATTCTACAGTTCAGTCATCTATTATGTGACTTGTACAAAGACAGTTACCTGATGTTATTGAAGTCAGACTCAAATCCTGTGATTGGAACTATGCTTTTGTAACTGGATCTGGTGTCAATTAATATGGAGTTAAACCTGTAGCCTGGTTGGAAAATTGATGTTCTGATTGTCACCAGGTTTAGTGTCAAATAAGATTTGATCCTCTTAATTTATAGTCATTGCAATAGGTTAATAAAGTAAAACTGCATGTAATTCTTGTGCAGATCTCATTTTTGGAGTGGTTTTATTTCTGATAGCATCAAGTGATCACTATTCAAATTGGTCACACATTGTTTGGTTTGGCTTTATTTTAGTTTTCCTTTTTCTCTTACCATGGAATATTCTGACGTTTGCTGAAACTCACAAATTTCCAACTTCCCATTTGGAAATTGATTGAACCAACATAGTTTATTTTCACTAGAAACTGATTTTAAGTATGTCAGACTGCATGTTTCGGGGCAACTCTGATGCCTCCTAGGACTCACCCTTCTAATAACCCTGCCTGCCATTCCTCCATTTGCACAAAGCTGTGCTGAGGTCTATGTAGTTTTTGAGCTTCATGTTCTTCCTTTTATAGGAACTATAGAATCATAGAATGCCAGAATGGTTTGGGTTGGAAGGGACCTTAAAGATCAACTCATCCTGACCCTCTGCAATAGACAGGGACACCTTTCACTAGACCAGGTGCTCCAAGCCCTGTCCAGACTGGCCTTAAATGCTTCCAGGGATGGGGCAGCCACAGCTTCTCTACCTGTTCTACCTGGGTTGCGTGTTCCAGGGCCTTGTCACCCTCACAGGGAAGAATTACTTTCTAACGTCAAATCTAAATCTAACCTATTTCAGTTTGAACCCTTATGCCCTGTCCTATCACTACAGTTCCTGATGAAAAGTCCCTCTCTGTCTTCCTTGTAGGCTTCCTTCAGATACTGAACGGTGCTCTGAGGTCTTCACACAACTTTCTCTTCTCTGGGCTGAACAGCTCCAACTTTCTCAGTCTGTCTTCATAGCGGAGATGCTCTAGTCCCCTTATCAACTTCATTGCCTCATTCACTGATACGGTTTCCTCTTAAAACAGTTTTTACTTGCTAAAAATTATTCAGTTTAGTTCTTTGATAGTGCTATTTTTCATTTTTTAAAAAGAAAGGAACTTTCAGCCAAAAGCAAACAGTTTCTGCAAAACTTCCCAAAGCTGAAATCCTGAAACTGTTTGGTTAGAAAACAATTAACCTGATGAAATAGTCTTTTTAAAGCCCAACAAGTTATTGAACTCCATTAAAGAATAGAAATACACAGTTCATTGCTTCTTGTTGTACAACCAGCATCTTTTTAATCAGTCTTCTAATGGCAAGTTTTGCAATGACATCGTCTTATTTCTTCTTTCACTAGATCAGGTTGCTCCAAGACCCATCCAACCTGGCCTTGAACACTTCCAGGAGCAGGGCATCCACAACTTCCGTGGGCAGCCTGTGCCAGTGCCTCACCACTCTCACACGGAAAAATTCTTCATAAATGAATACAGTATGTTTTGTTTCAGGGCACTGGGGGACAGCTATCATCACTGAAGGATTCAATTTAAAAAACCCACACCTTTAAATCAGAGCTGAATCTGTCACATAAAAATTGATTAATTCTTCACCACAGGTCCTGAAATAGATATGTCTCTAATGTGGATCATGTATTTCTAACACAGCCCAAACATACAGTGATTATCTCTTGGGTTCTGTGTAGGGAGAAGATTAGAAAACACTTTTTTATTGTGAAGGTGACCAAGCACTGGCACAGTTTGTCCAAGAAAGTTGTGAAGTCTCTGTCCTTGGAGATATTAAAAAGCTGTCTGGACACGGTCATGCACGCCCTGCTCTAGGTGACTCTTTTGAGTAGGAGAGTTAGAAAAGATGACATCCAAAGGTCCCTTTGAACTTCAACAGATCTGTGATTCTGTTATTCCTATATAAGGATAGTGCACGGAGGGAATGTAGACAGTTTAATAGGCAAACAAAAGTGGGGCACTCAAACAAAACAAAATAACAAATTCATTCACCCATTCCCATGAGAGGGCTCTTCATCCCCAGGAGAGCAGGGCCCCATCACGCTGACTTGGGAATTACAGAATCACAGAATATGTTGAGTAGGAAGGGATTCACAAGGATCATTGAGTCCTTCTCCTAACCCTGCACAGGACCATCTCCAAGAGTCACATCATGTACCCAAGATTATTGTTCAAACGCCTCTTGAACTCTGTCAGGGTTGGTGCTGTGACCACTTCCCTGGGAAGCCTGTTCCAGTACCCAACATTTTTCTAATATCCAACCTAAACCTTCCCTGACAGAATTTCAGGCCACTCCTTTGTGTTCAGTCACTGGTCACCACAGAGAAGAGAGCAGTGCCTGTCGCTCCTCTTCCCCTCACAAGGGAGTTGTAGACTGCAGTGAGGTCTCCCCTCAGTCTCCTCTTCTCCAGACTGAACAGACCAAGTGAACTCAGAAGGCAAATGACATCACCCTGAACATTCCACCCTTCCTCCTTCTTCCCCCAGGTTTATGTGCTGAGCATGATGTCATATGCTATGGAATGTCTCTGTGGTCAGTTTGGGTCAGATGTCCTGGTTGTGCCCCATCCCAACTTCTAGTGTGCCACTAACCTCCTGGTTGCTGAGGTGATATGAGAGGCAGAAAAGACCTTGACACTGTACAAGCCCTGCTCAGCAGTAATGAAAACATCCCTGAATTATCAACACTATTATCAGCACAAATCCAAAACACAGCCCCATACCAGCTATTGTGAAGAAAATTGACTCTACCTCAACCAAAAGCAGATCAAAGAGGTAATGGGAAATATTTTATAATTTCATTAGCCTTTTTGAATATTCTGATACTAAAAGCTAGCTTGCAAGTAGTGCAATAAATACTAATGACATGAAGTACACGACTGTTGGGTGTTTGCTAACAGTAATGGAAGAAAATTTTCCCAGATGGACAATTTGAACACGAACTGTCTTGGGGCCTCTGTAGGAGAATTGCTATCAGTGGACTTTCCAACAACAAGAAAGTTTCTGCAATATTTTAAAGGCTTACCAAAATCCAGTGACTCCCTTGTTTCCCTATAAACACTATTTTCCACCTGGGATTTTATTTTTGGTGATGTTGAGGGGGGAGGAGGGAACAAATAAAAGTTGTCTAAATTTTTCTCTCCCACTGTGATTCTTTTTCCTTTCTTTTTCTAGTGAATAGCGTGACTCATTTCCCACTGTGTGACTTGTTCTCTTGGGCTATGTTGAAGCTTTAGACGCCTGGCCACTGTGTCCTACAGCTTTCTTCCAGCTTTCACGCCCAGGTTTCCTACTCATAGGTGATGGACATGGTGAGCAAATATTTCTCACTGTGATCGGGAACAGGAACGAGGTCAGAGCATGAGCATGTGTTGGGAATTTGTGAAACATCCTGAGGCCACAGCTGGATCCTCGCATGTTCCTTCTGTTCTTCCTGCCATAGTTCACAGCTCTCATTTCTGGACTGACCATGTAGACAATTCCTCTATTCCTATGCTAACACTTAGGTCAGAAAAGTCCATTTTGCATGTTCTTGATCATCACAGGAAGTAAGGTGCTCCCAAAGCCTTTCCTCTCTTTTACCATGATATCAACAGATACAGATGCAGAATTAAGCTAAGGTGTTATCCTTGCCAATTTGTCAACTGTCAACATTATTTTTTTGTTTACTTTAGGGGGTATGCCTTTTATATATTTTTGATATGCCTTTTGTATATTTTTGAAGCAGAGGGTCTTGACTGTTGTATAAAACAATCTCAGTGGTCTTTCAGTTACGAGGAACTGGTTGCCTTGAGCTAAGTTTCCGGGAAGGAAAAAAGTGGGCCCTATTTCCACCTCCCATTTTCAATTTTTAACAAAAATTTTGTTAGGTCTTCAGAAAATCAAGAGTGAAGCTCCCTTATTCTCCCACAGAACACTGTTTTTCTTTTTTTAGGAAAAACATTATTTTTATTCTACAAAAAGAAACCCCAAACATGTCACAGTATCTTTTTGATCAGACACTAAAAGGCAAAATTAAATTATATTGGGCTATTCTTTCTTCCCTCCCCACCCTACATGTTTTCCTTAAAATAAAACTTCATGTGTGACTTCAGTGTGACTCTTGTATTGAAATAATGCAGTGATGTTGTATGGTACTGACCCCTGACTATTTTATTTGCACTGCTAGAATTCCAATTGATTGCAATTTCCATAAAGGCAACCACACAATCATATTTCTACTGGATCTTGTGCCAATACCCTGACTTTGACACTGCATATGTTTAATAAAATATGACTTATAGTAATTTCATCCAGCTTCAAACTTTTGTTCTTTGCTTTTTCATTTGAGAAGGGTGAGGTATTTAAATCCCAAGCTTTGTACTTTATTTTTAGCCTATTTGTTCATCTTTTTTTCCCTGACTAAAAGGATGTTCTGAATTAAAATTTCAGTTCTAGTTGATATCTGGTTCATTGCAGATGTTTTAATTTCCACCCCCACTCCCAACCTCCCCCTCTCCCCCCCCCACCCCAGCCTTGGTCTTCCCTTCCTTTATTTCACCCCCTCTCCAGGGTTGCATTTATCCTTGTTATCAGATTTTGTGTATTTCCTTCACCTTTCCAGTATTTTCTCTTTTTCTTTTTTTCTTTTTCCTCTCCCTCCTTCCTGCTGCCAGTCTCTGTCCCCTGCCTTTGAGGCTCTGATATGACATAAGCCCTATACTATATATAGACATATATGAGCAGTACAAGTGCAGACCATTGTCAGGTGATCTGCAAACTCAAATGGAAGCAGGCAACAGGGCTGGCTATTTTCCATAGAGCCATTTCCATATTTGGGATGTTCCTGGCTATATGTGACTGTAATGCCTGACCCTGACATACCAGAAGAGGGCAGCTAGAATAAGCTCACTGCTAAACCATATGGAACATGTTCTGGAAAAAAAATATTAAGCTGGGAAAAATTCAGCTGTGCAGCCACTTTGGCGTGTGGAGCACAAGCCCTACCTGATGCCAATTCTAGTTTGTGTACATGCTGTACAAACTGGAAAAGAACACATAACACAGTGTGTGGTGTGCCGGATTGTCACCTCGTTCAAAACTCTAGGCAGATATTTAGCTGCATGTACTCTGTCAACTCTGTATCAGGTCATGACTGGTAACAGGATGATACCTTGCTGGAGCCAGATGTGTTGAAAACAAAGTCAATTTAATATGAGTTGGAGCAAGATGAAAGGAGAAACAGTTTAGCTAATTGTGACTTTTAACTAAAATCACTTAGTGAAGATTTCAAGCTTGACAGAAGTGTGGGCAGCAGGTCAAGGGAGGGGATTCTGTCCCTCTACTTTGCTCTGGTGAGACTCTACCTGAAGTGCTACCTCCAGCTCTAGGGTCCCCAGCACAGGAAGGACATGGACCTGTTGGAGCAAGTCCAGAGGAGGGCCACAAAAACGATTGAGGAATGCAAGGATGGAGCACCTCTCCTATGGAGAAAAGCTGAGAGAATTGGGATTGTTCAGCCTGGAGAAGAGAAAGTTTAGGGTGATCTAATTGCAGCCCTCCATTACCTGGAGGAAGCTTACAAGAAAGATGGGGAAAGACTATTTATAAGGCCAAGTAGTGACAGGACAAGGGGGAATGACTTTGCACTGAAAAAGAGCAGGTTTAGATTATATATTAGAAGGAATTCTTCTGTGTTAGAGTAATGAGGCATTGGAACAGGTTTCCCAGAGAAGCTGTGGGTGCCCCATCCCTGGAAGTGTTCAAGGCCAGGTTGGATTGAGCTTTGAGCAATCTGGTCTCATGGAAGGTGTCTCTGTCCACAGCAGTGGGGTTGAAACTAGATGATCTTCAAGATCCCTCCCAAACCTAGTCATTCTATATGACTTATGTTGAGGATTGCTGCAACTTACTTATGGCTACAAGGCTGTCAGAGTAGTGTAGCCAGGTCAGTAAGAGAACATGAAGTCCTTCAAAATAAATCATGACTACAAATATAGTGTGTTAGACTGATGTTTTAGGAGTGTGCAAACATACCATGTTGAAGAGTCTGGAGGGGAAATGTGTGAAGGGTCTGGAGGGGAAATGTGTGAAGGGTCTGGAGGGGAAATGTGTGAAGGGTCTGGAGGGGAAACCTTATGTGGAGCAGCTGAGGTCACTTTGTTCAGCCTGGAGAAGAGGAGACTGAGGGAACACCTCATGGTGGTCTTCAACACCCCCACGAGCAGAAGTGGAGGGGCAAGTCCCCCTCCCTTCACTCTTGTGACCAGTGACAGGACTCTAGGAAATGACATGAAGCTGAGTCAGGGGAGGTTTAGGTTGGATATCAGGAAAACGTTTTTTAACCCAGAGGGTGGTTGAGCACTGGAACAGGCTCCCCAGGAAAGTGGTCACAGCACCAAGCCTGACAGAGTTCAAGAAGCATTTGAACAGTACTCTTGGGCACATTGACTCTTGGGGATGGTTCTGTGCAGGGCCAGGAGTTGGACTCAATGATCATTGTAAGTCCCTTTTAACTCTAAGCCAGTGTCAGTCTGTAAATTCCACTTCAAGTATCCAATTTCCTCCAAGTCTTGCTTACAAGAGATGTAAGAAGCAACACAACTTTGCATGGAAGGTGTGCTTTTTCTAATGTTTTGCAAAGTCCACATCAGCTATCATATGAATTTACTCTTTTATAAAGTATTGATTGTGTTTTAGCTCCAATTTCAGTACTGTTCTTGGATTTGAAGTATACATTGACTCATCAGCCAGGATGCTTTTCTCTGGAAGACATTTTTTCAATTTCAGAGCAGAAACAGTGGTAAACTAGGTTTTCTTATTTGGTTGAGTTTTTTTGTTTGTTTGTTTGTTTGTTTGGTTTGTTTGGGTTTTTTTTGTTTCTTTGTTTTTTTGTTTGTTTCTTTGTTTTTGGGGTTTTGGTTCTGTTTTGTATTTTTGCTTGCTTTTTTGCAGGTCTGTCTTCATCTTTTGTTTCCAGATTTTGTTGCAGTTACATTCTAGAATGTAGATTCAGTGGTGTCAAAATATTTTTGCTTTAGACTTGTTGTTACCAGCAAAAAATTATGACATGTATTTGAGCCCAAATGAGTCTCAGTTCATGCATCCTCAATTCATCAATACCGTGTATTTTAAACAACTAATTTGGGTGTGAGCCCAGCATGCTGACTTCATGAGAAGCATTATTTATACTGAGGCATATACAGTCCTTATACACAGAAGTAAAATCATCCTGCACCACCAAGGTCATCCTCTATGTTACAGGAATTCTGTCTAGAGCAGCTGCATTTCTGGAAATCTGAATGTGTGTTGCTCATGCGTTGATATGTCCTGAAGGAAAATGCAAGGTTTGCTGTACACACAGTGATCATTGCCAAAAGCTTCAGACCTGCAGTACATAAGTAGAGGTCATGGACCATGCGACGTGAGTGGGCTCATCTGCATACTTGAGGTACATTTGCATTGCTGCTGTAGACTGAACCTCGGGTGTGCTGTGCATGCTGTAGGCATGGCTCATGCACGTCATCAAAACTATTTATCTAGGACTACTGAGGAAACCTAGCTGGAGCTTGTCCTTTGCACTTCTGTGAGGTGTTCGGATATCTGGGTCAAATAGATTGCATCAGGTGTTGCTAATACTGGGCTAATGCCCATCATTAACTCTAATGCTTTCATCTATGGTTCAGTTATACATGAACATTTTTTCAGGTGATTCAAAATCCATGTGCTCATTGGGTCATAGAATGGTCAGGGTTGGAAGGAACCTGTTGTGGTTTAAAACTGGCTGGAAATTAAGGTCCAAGCAGTCGCTTCCCTTCCTCCCATCCCCTTCAGTGAGAAATGGAAAAAAGGACAGAGATTATGGGTTGAGATAACAATAAAAACCAATGCTCTCCTAGGCCTGAGATGACAAAAATTCATGACAAACACCCTAGCTGGACCACTCATGCCCTGCCACTCTACTGTCGATTGCTTTGCTTCCCCAGAAAAAGGAACAAAATGGTTGTGGTTCTACTTTGCATTCCCTTTTCTTCCACTTAAGCCATGCCCCCTCAGTGATAATGTGGGTGGTATAGAATAACACCCTAGACATGCCCACATGGATCCATCTTCTGTCCCCACCCTCCTCCCACCCTCCGCTGGCCTGGGCAACTGTGGGAGAATTGACTATATCCTAACCCAAACTAGGACAGGACCTTACAATCATGTGTTTGCAACACCCTTGCCATGGCCAGGGACACTCTCCATCCAATCAGGTTGTTCCAAGCCCTGTCCAGCCTGACCTTAAACACTGCCAGGGTTGGAGCATCCACAACTTCTCTGGGCAACCTGTGCCAGTTCCTTACCATTCTCACAGGGAAGAATTTCTTCCTAATATCCAATCTAAATCTACGTTCTTCCAGTTTGAATCCACTCCCCCAGTCCATCTCCATCTTTCTTGTAGGCTCCTTTCAGGTACTGGAAGACCACAATTAGGTCACCTCAAAGCCTTCTCTTCTCCAGACTGAACAATCCAAATTCCCTCAGCCTTTCCTCACAGGAGAGAGGCTCCATCCTTCCAGTCCTCTTGGTGGGCCCCTCTGTACTTACTCCAACAGGTCCATGTCCTTCCTCTACTGGAGACCCCAGAGCTGGAGGCAGCACTGCAGATGGAGTCTCACCAGAGCAGAGCAGAGGGGCAGAATCCCCTCTCTTGATCTGCTGGCCATGCTGCTTTTGATGTAGTCCCAGATACCACTGGCTTTCTGGGCTGCATAAGTCACCTTGAAACATACTGTGTGTTGAGAATGTGTGAGTGTTGGCTTTGGGGTTTTGCTCAGTATCCTCTCTCACTGACCCCTGATGAATGCCCAGATTCATCATATTAAGTACTAGTCAGACTAGTCAGAGTCACCCTTACACCCATGGGAGTTTCTTGTTTGAGACCATGGTGCTCCCATGAGTTCAACACTCTCTGCAATTTGGGTTGTAACTAAACTGTCTTTGTTCTCTACCTGATGGTAGGTTCTTAGAAATTTAAGGCAATCTAGCTGTGTTAGCAATCCTAGAATGGACCTGAAGAAACCTTTTGCAACATGGGCTGTGTGACATCTCAACAGATGTCTGTAAACAACAGGAAAATTCTTGTAAATATTTGCCACAATGAAAAGTAGACAACTGCAGTGGCCTTCAACTTGTCTTTCAAACAAGCAAGTAGTCATGCAGAAATGAAATAATTTCCATGTGTTGACAGGATATATGTGACTAAAGGTATCAGAGCCTTTGCCTGTATTTATCCCCAAAAGGCATCCTCCTCCATGCCCTATCCTAATAGTTAAGGCATTTTAGTGGCGATTCTTTTAAATGTCCAAGTGTAATGCATTAGGGACATGAAGTTAGTTTAGCTGTGCATATATTTACCCAGTTTTCTGGTCTTCCTATGTCTCTGAGCTTCTGTAAAACCACTGAACAGAAGAATTTGCAAACTCAAAAGTATATCTAGCTGTGTTCTCAGATAACAGTGTTTTGAGAAACTCAATTTTGACCTGAGAATGGGCATGATAATTCTTATCCACAATACTGCACTTAGGTTTACTGTGCCCTTTGCACAGTAAATATGGTTTGGATTAAATTACTATCAGGCTTTGTGCAGCTGAAGAAACTAATTGTGTTTGTATTACAATATTTACATTTTCTGAGGCTCAAAAAACAAGACAAGAAACTTGTTTATTGTCAGTTATATGTTTTTTTTCTTTTTTTTTTTTTTTTCTCTGAGTTATGATTAATTTCTGGGATATTTGTGCTGTTGGCAACAAACTTGACTGCAATTGTTCATGAGGAAATAATCAGGTAAAAATGTGTATTTTGAACAGGAAGGCAAAGGTTCCTCACAAGAAAACATTGCTTCTGGTGACACTGACCCTTCTGATAGCTAAAATAGCATTTGCTTGGCTGATGCTAAGTGGAAGCTTCTTGATTTTGAAAATACAGAATGAAAATGGAGAGAAAAAAACCCCTCTCCTTTTTATCAGTATCCTTAGTTTAGAGAGTCATTGTTTTAAAAGTCATAGTACAATATATAGTTTCTATTTTTCATTCACTTTAGAAAAATTTATGATATGCCAAAGGACCCTCTAGAAGTCTTGTCTTGACTGTAGTGCAAACCTTCTTCTCCTTGAAGCCTGTGGACAGTGGAGTTAGAGCAATGCTGTGTACTGAGCGGATTTGTGTTCAAAATTTGATAAGGATTTTATTTACCGAGATTATGCTTTGAAGTGGTCCCAATACCATGAGTTATCTTATTAAAAGTGGTGTACTGGGTTTCATACAGCAAACACTTGAAATTTCCTGTCACTGCAGATTAACCTGCTGCTGTCTTCTTAAACCATGTCTGTGTGCTGACTCAGCTGGGTAGCAGAACCAGGTCTTATATGTAGAGGAGCTTGAGACACACAGGAGGCAGTTCTTTGACCTGAAAATATAGCAATGGGCAGGCTAGTGGAGAAGGAAACTCAGATGTATGTTTTCACTGGAGCTTGATAGACAGTGAGTAAATACATTTTAAATTTGACAAGGAAATAAGGATTCTGTTCTGTATAAAATTAAAGCTCTGAAAGTTTTTCTTCTAGTTCCACATCAATGCACAACACACAACAGATACCTAATGAGCTCACAGGAAAGAGAATTTAACAGAACTGAAACTTGAGTCTAAACCTTCAGCTCTTTGTGTTTCACTACCAAGTTACCGTATATTGAGTTTCTCAACAGAATTCAAAAAGAATCCATTTAGGATTGGAAAAGTCTTTGTGAAACATAGAATTGTATTGTCTACAAAATATGGAACCTTTAAGCTTAAAGCTGGTGTTTTTGTTTTAAGTTTGTTTGTTTTCCTTGGGGAATGGTGGGTTTTGTTTGTTTGTTTGTTTCTGTTTACAGTTATACCTGTTTTCCATTTGGGGTTTTCACAAATATTAGTGAATACTCTGATGAACTCTAATCTCCAATATGATGGAGAAGGTAGCACCCAGAAGCAGGGAAGCTGCAGTCCGACAGTGCAGCTATTTGTTTGGTAAGATTCTAGCAGAATTTCCAACAAGATATTTTGAACTAATAGGGATTATAATCCAAAGGTGGCCAAGAATCAGAGTATTTTTTTATTTTTATTTTATTTTATTTTTTTTTGTGTGTTGTTTTTTCCTTTTTTTTTTTTTTTTTGTTTCATCATGTTAAAAAAGAAAAGTAAGTATCCCTTCTCTGTTCTGAAGTATGCTTCAATGGAAATGTCAGGAACTGTGTCTGCTCTTCAGTGATCTTGCTAGTATAAAAAACATTTTAAAGACAATAATAAACTTTGATAAAGGAAAACAGGGTGAGTTTTCCTCTGCAGAAACTCTGTACTAAGGAGAGGATATCCCTTGCGTACTTTCTGTGCAGAAACTTATCTCAGTTTTTCTAGAACAAATAGATTCATTATATTCATTAACAACAAAAATCATCTCATCTAAGACAGAGGTTATGTACCTTTAGTACTTCCAGCTGGGGATGTTAGTTTATGTCTTAATACCAGGGCAGAATGACCTGCAGTGCTTCTTGTCCAGATTGATGTTCTCTGCAGTGTCCCATCGAGTAGTTTCATAGCACAGACTTTACTCAGGGTTAATACATTCTGTAACATATACTATCTTGATTGAGGATTTAGCTCAAAGCTTTTGAGTATGGCACTAAATGTGCTGCAGTTACTTAGCTTATGTACGAAGGTTTTTCCAAAGAGATGAAGATTTGAAAATTTATGTATCCATGAATTTTAGCACTTGCATTGTAGTCATTTTGGAGTGTCTAATAAAGCAAAATCAAGCTGAGATACTTAGTATGCAGAGTGAAGACCTGAAAGAAATCTTAGGAATTTTAATTTATAAGGAGCACCACTTAAGTGGAGTCTTATAAGGTCACCTGAAATGTTTATCTATGCAGCCCTTCTGTCAATGTATTTTCCTAAGGCAGAACTACTCAATATGTTGTGACTAGCTCAACCATTCTAGTACAAAGTTTAAATCCACTAAAAAACACAGGAGAGAAGGAGAAATGAAAATTTCTTTCTGGAGGAATAGCAAAGAATAGGATTTGGACTTCAGCATCATTTTGTATTGGATGTATGATAGTTTTTGTGTGATGTACTTTGTTTCAAGCAAGGAAAACCCCTCCTTCTCTCTCCTTATATATATATACACACACACACACACACACACACATATGCATATCATTTTATTTTTCTTCACTTTCTTTAAGGTTGATCTGACACACAATTCTTGAGATGCTGAAGATGTAGCATACCAAAATGACAGAAAAGATGCCACCTAATTTCACTTTAATCTGGCTGAAACTGAACTATTCAGTATTGGATTTTCTCCCTTTCTCATTCTGGTTGTTTGGTTTTTTTTTTTTTGTTTGTTTGTTTCTTTTAATCCTGAGAAATAAAAATAAATCATGCCTGCTGGAAGTATCTAATAAAACAGTATTGGTTTGCACTTAGAGGAATATAAGTGGAAAGAAACAGGACATTGTTGCAACACAAAAATGCTGCCAAGTGTTTTACCAGATTTATTTTGATTCAGATGATAGGATGATGTAGACAAGTAATTAGAACTGTGTTGAATGCTTGCATTGACTCTTAAGCCCATTTAAATCCAGTAAGTTGCTCCTTTGAATACAATTTATGCAATCTTGAGTCAATGTTGTTTTGAGCAACAGGAAGGTAGGCAGATACTTGCCAGATGTCTTCATCAGCCTTCCTCTTTCGTATCCCATGAGCCCTGAGGAAAATAAGACAGAACAGAAACCCAGTTTTCTGGCAACCCTCAGTGCAGAGAGAAGGCATGAAGTCTGCTTGGTGGCCCTCAGAAAGATGGGAATAACAGCTAGCTGATGCTCTGGCAAGACAATGTACAGCACAGGAGAAACAGAAGCAGAAAGGAAGTCATCAACCCACTCACCTCCTGGGAAGGACATAGAGATAATTAGTGACTGTTTGCAGAGGATTTGTCTTTTGGAAACAGAAAGGATAAATTAAGGAAAGATGAAAAGGTTCATTTATTGACTTTGTGCACAAATAACAACTCTCCCTACAGATCCATCTGGAATCAGATGAAATCTCTGTGTGCATGGGAAGTAAGAATTTATAGTCATTAAGGTTTTGTGCATTTCTGGGTGACCAGTGAAATGGCCAGCACCTTGTTCATGTTATTCAAATAAAGGCGTAAAAAATTCCAGTACCTCATGAACTGAGCTCCAGGTTTGGATTGGCAACATAATTGTGATGGAAGCCCTGTAATAGTAAATAATCCAGTAGTAATTTTTGAACATAGAATTGTAGAATTGTCTGAGTTGAAAGGGACTGTAAAGATCATCTAGATCCAACCCCTCTGCCATAAGCAGGGACACCTTCCACTAGGCCAGGTTGCTCAGAGCCCCTGGCCTTGAACACTTCCAGGGCTGGAGAATCCACACTTCTGGGGAACCTGTTCCAGTGCCTCACCACCCTCACAGGGAAGAATTTTTTCATAATATCTAATATAAACTTACTTTCTTTCAGCTTGAAGCCATTTCCTCTTGTCCTGGGACTACATGATCTCTTAAATAATCTCTGTCCATCTTTCTTGTAGGCTCCCTTCAGGTGCTAGAAGGATGTATTCAGGGTGTGCTGGTTTAAAGATAAATGGGCAGGAGAAATGAACATAACTCAAAAAGAGATTACAAGACAGAATTACAATTTAATAAAAAGATTACAATAAATACAATGATACAGAGAAGAAAAATTAGTTTTAATCCACAAAATAGATGTATAACCCAGCACCCTGAGGCATGAATAGAATGGAGTTCGTTAGCTCATGTGCTGAACACCATATGGTTCCCCTGAGTAAAAAGTAAAAGGAAAGAAAAAACCTGTTGGTGAGGATGATGGTTGCAGTCTGGTCAAGAATGGCAGTTGCAGTCCTGCTGAGGTTCTGGTCCTCCTCTGGATCCAACGAGTGGTACCAGAAGTCCCCAGACCCCAAGATTATATATGCTTAGATTCAGATGGGAATGCCCAGTAACTCCCCAGGGCAAGGTGTTTCACAATGGGTGATTTACTCTGTGAGTCATGGGATACTCCTTGATGGCCCATTAGCAGACATGACCCCTCAGGCTGGGTGTGAAGGTGCTAATGACTGCCCAGAGGGGAGTTATCATGACTGAGTCATTGGTGTGAAGACAGGAAAACCTCCGTATCTCACAGAGTTCTTAAACACCCATCTTGTAGCCTGAGGGGTCAGGTGTGCCCTGGGCAGCTGCTGCAAATGATCCATTATTAGTAGTTCATGAAAAATGGCATAGATGGTGTAGAATACTTTGGTTACACCCACACAGTGATAAACTGGTCACAGCCACTATAACTAGGACACAGGGTTACATCTGTGATTTTATCCCAGAAATTGGATGCCAGTAACAGCAGGCAGAAAGAAATTGATCTTTTTTTCCTTGGCTATATTGTGTGTGCTGCATACTACATGCATACCTACAGTGTAAAACATGAAGAGGAAGACAATTACAGATTGTGACCTTGAGCCACAAGGCAAGTTCAATCAGTAAATCTCACTTGAATGGCAATTTTTAGTCCTATGTTACTGTTAAACTATATAAGACAAGAACTGGAAACAGGTTTTTTTGAGAACTGAAATGTTGCCCCATTAGTTCACATAATCAAATCAAATCAAATTCTCTGCTACAACTGTTTTCTTTCCCTAATGGAAGTACTAAAGTGCTGGAACAAATTTTATTGCTGGGGATCTCCAGACCTTGACTGCACAAGACTGAGCAGCCTGATATAGAAGGGAGGATTGCCTTCCTTGGAACAGGACACTGAAAAAGAAAACCTCCAGAGAGCCCTCTCAGACTCAATTATCCTATAATTTTAAACTATGATGGAATCTGAATTAAGGATGACATTATATGAATAATATTAAAACACCTTAAAAATAGCTGCTGCTTGTGTAGGTTTATTTCTTTATTATTTAGATGCTTAGAGACAGACCTATATTTAGGTATTTCAGTGAATCTAAGCCTTTTATTCAACATGGTAGTTTGGTGAAGTTAGATCATTAGCAACACCCAGCAATAATAAATTTGGTTATTTTGTATCAGTGGTTTTTTTTCCAAACTCAGTACTTGGAAGGACTGTTGAGTGTTGTCCCATTCAGGACATTTAGTTCCACCCGCAAGATATATTTTAATAACTTCTCAGTGTAGAATCATACGCTTAATAAATTATTTTATAGGGTTTATGTATCTTCCATCACAAACCATTAACATCAGTGAGACCATTTTAAGCAACTAACTCTGTGATCTTCCCCCAGCTACCAGCTGAAAGGGAGATGCTGTGGCACTCTCTGATTTGTGACTTGCAGAATGGTAGGATTCACACTTTAGAAAAACTCAGTCCATTGTCCAGGATGACCGTCTTTTGTGAGTTCAAGGACAAAAGAGCAGTGTGAACTCTAACCCCAGACAGGTGTTCACAGAGTGTACTCACGTCCTTGTGCCCTACAACCGGTTACACTCAGCTTGGCTCTGTTTTCTTCCTGACATGATCCATTTGGTCTTATTCCCAGTTTGGCTGCATCTACAAGTGAGTACTGATGCCCTCCATTGATCACAGGCCTTGATTTAAACTGCAGACACTGTTGAGAGAAGGGCAGTTTAGTTCATAACAATCTAAACCATGACAGAAATAATTATAATGTGCAGGACTCCTTGTTTGTCTCTTTAAGTTCTGAAGACAATAATATGTAGATTCAGTTGCATTGTTCCAGTATGGAATGCTTGACCAATGCCGTGTACCTCTATAACATCATACCAGTTTAGAACTGAATTTTCTTTCCACAAATTCTGTTTTCAATACCCTGTATCATGTAAATTCACTGGCAATGATCCTTGTTATAAGCCCTTGACTGTTCTGAATGAAAAAGTTTTTCCATAAGTTCCCTTTTCTGAATTTTAACTCAGTACTTAAATGCTACATGTTGTCTCTGTGCAATAATGTACCATTCCAGAAAGAAAAAGTTAGAATAGTAGAATGGTTTGTGTTGTAAGAGACCTTAAAGCTCATCTTGTTTCAACCACCCAGCAGGGAACACCTGGGCAGGGACACCTTCCACTAGACCAGTTTGCTCAGAGCCCCATCCAACCTTGCCTTGAACACTTTCAGGGATGGAGCATCCACAGCTTCTCTGGGCAACCAGTGCCAGTGCTTCATAGTAAAGAATTTCTTCCGTGTATCTAACTTAAATTTCCCCTCCTTCAGTGTGAACCCACTAGGGCAGGTGCTCTAGTACCCTTAGCAAATTTGTGGTCCTTCTCTGGACTTGCTCCAACAATTCCATGTCCCTGTGTTGGTGCACCAAAACTGTCCAAATTATTCCGGGTGAGGTGTCATGAGAGCAGAGGGGAGAATCCCCTCCTTCAACTTGCTGATCACACTACTTTTGATGTGGTCCAGGAATTGGATGGTTTTCTGGGCTGCAAGTGCACAGTGCTGGCTCATGTGGAGTTTTTCAACAACCATCACTCCCAAGTCCAACTCTGTAGGGCTGCTCTCAATCACTTCTCTGCCTAACTTGTACCTAGATACAGGTAAAAAGAAAACATTTCTTAATAGGCCATATCTGTTGGTGAAATGTTGGCATTCCACTAAAAATGCTTAAGTTAAAAATGTGTATTTTTTTAAAATGTGGGGTACTGTCTAAGCTATTGAACATCTTGTGGTTATGATGCATATTGTAATGTCATGTATACTTCAGTATTCTAAGGACTGTAGCTGCTCAGGAGTTCACTGTGCTTGAGTGCAGCAGCACTTTTCATGCATTACAGTCTGTGCTCATGCATCTGCACACATACACTGGGTTCTCAAAGATGTAGAAGCACCAGGTAGACATGTACAAAGACTGTAGAAAGACCTGTAAGATCCCAAAAACCTAGTCCATCCATATGAAAAGGGTGATGAGAGAGATGCAGTTCAAACGCAATTTCAGTGATAAAAAGGCAGAGGTTCCTTTCCTAATAAGCAATAGATGAGAAAAAGGGCCAAGAAGGTTTGTTTGCTTTCTGACAACTGGTGCATGTAAAGTTTACGAGAATGCCATGATTCATTATATACAAATATGGCCATAGGTCAGCATCAGCTTCAGTCTTTGGGTCCTATTTCAATATAAAACAAGAGATGATGTGAATTTCTAGTTTCTTGAAGACAACCAACCAAAATAACTATTCTGATTCTGCTGTGGACTCCAAATGTATTTCTCTTTTAGTACAGCACCTTGAACAGAATACCCTGTTTTTAACAAAAGTTGTACTGGAAATATATTAATGTTGTAAGGGTGCATATTGAAAACAAAAATGCATGAACTGCTACTGTGAGGGACTACAGATGTAACTAGTCAAGATGTGGTGTTTAATTTCTGAAGAATCTGTAAGAAACAGCTACATTCAGTATCATCTGTTTTGGTGTGTGTGTATGCGAAGTCAGGTCTTGTGTACCAGAACTCTGTGTGTGTCTGCGTGTATTTGTGTGTGTGATTATTAGCATTTCTCTGTTGGTGTACTAAAGCACTGTGCAAGGGATCTGAAACACATTACAAGTGGATTTGAGTCAACATAGACTTATTTGAAAACAAAAAGAAAATAAATAAATTAGAGTTGTACAAACCTAAACTGAAAAATAGAAACTTTGCCCTGCATATGTTTCTATTGGTGCTAATGAAACATTTAAATGTGTCATATTACATTGCCTTGATGATACAACTTTTTCCTAAGAGATCTACAGATGCAGATGCAATCTTTCTTTGCCAAAATCTTCCTTTCTTGCCAAGTACACTGCACCATTCCCAACATACTGCATAAATCCAGCCATATGTAAATACAATGTTTTCTGACTAACTAAAGAACAAAGTTGATAAACTTATCACGTCATTATAAACCTACTGCATTCTGTCAATGAATCATCACAAATTCATCACTTTTATCAGGGTGTTGCATGTTTAATGCTACTTTGCTTTGAAGTTTGATATTTAATTACACTTAATGTTGCCAAACAGTCAGAAGTGGTGACATTTTAAAGACAGAACTGAATAATTAGGCAAATTGCTATTTTTATGGTCATCCTAAACACTCAGAATGAGTGTGGTCTAACAAACGGTACACAAGGTAATCTTTTCACATAGTAATAACAGTGGCTTTACCTAGAAGTCCATCTTTCAGGAAAATAGAATTCCAGACAAAGTGGAAAGCACTTCAAGCTAGAGATCTTGAAAGAATTTGATATTTAATGAACTGAAATAAAGGCCAGAGGAAGGGGGAGCACATATGCTTTTGTTTTTCTGGAAAGCTTGGCATTGCAAAATATGCAGTATTGCTCAGTATTTGGCATTGCAAAACCTTTCTAGAGCTGATGTTTGGAAGGCATGAAGCAAAGCTGTGGTCAAAACCTAACCTTTTTCACTGTTTCAACTTTGAGCTAGGATTGAGCAAATAGAGTTCTCCAGAATTAATCTCAAATTTGTAGAGAAGAATACATGCGTTTTCACATCAGTGTAGAAACTTGAATGGTCATAGAAAGCAACTATAGATTTGCATGGCAGAGAAAACTAAATTTGCTGAAATAATGAGAAAATATATGTTCAAAGTCAGAGATATTAAAGCATCCTGAAAAGGCATGTGTCCATGTTATGGACTGGGAAAATTAATTTCAGAGACAAAATACCCCTTGTGAAAGTTCCTCCGTAGGATTGACAATGAAACCAGTAGTGCTAATTCTGAACTCCCATGCTGTGTGTTGGTGAATAGCTCATGTTGCCTCTCACCCAGTGTCCCTTTCTTTTTCCTAGACATTTAGTGTCTCAATAAGACTTCTTTGAAAAGCAGAGTAGCAGGAGTCACTTTTAACCAAAAAGTTCTTATTCCATCCCAGAGTTACAGCTGGTGAAAGATGAAACCTGAGCTCAGCCAAACACAACGGTAAAAAATCTCACTGAACTGTCAAGATTTCATTGAATTTGAAATTTTATCGAAATTTCAGTGCTTGTACAAAGCCACAGTGTTGCACCACATGGCACTCAAGCTTAGTTCTGCTTATGGACAACACTGGCAAAAACCAAAACATCCAAACATGGTAGAGTGCCATTAAGCATTAGCTAATAACCTCGCACACGAGGATTTTTTAAAAACTGAAGTGTCATATTAGGCTAAAAAAGAAAATCATATGATTGCTCGGGAGTTGGGCTGTGGGCCAAATAGACCTATTTGTGCAAATACACCTGACTTTTAACAGAATACACCCTGTGGCTGGAGGAGTGGCTGTAGTTCGGGGCCGGGGTCTTGCGGCGAGTGGGTTTGAGGGCCTGGACTAGGGTTAGGGTCCGCTTGATGGTTAGTGTTAGGGGCAAGGGGAATACGTGGTTG
>JAWWTY010000001.1:2314157-2328361 GCA_035222235.1 Margarornis squamiger | reverse complement strand
CCGGTGAGTGGGTTTGAGGGCCTGGGCTAGGGTTAGGGTCCGCTTGATGGTTAGTGTTAGGGGCAAGGGGAATACGTAGTTGTGTTCACGAGTGGCAGTGGTTCTCGGCACGGCAGAAAATCAGTGGGACTGGTTCTTGGGGTAGTGGGAGTTCGGGGCCGGAGCCTGCCGGTGAGTGGGTTTGAGGGCCTGGGCTAGGGTTAGGGTCTGCTTGATGGTTAGTGTTAGGGGTAAGGGGAATACGTGGTTGTGTTCATTAATGACAGTGGTTATCGACGCCAGTGAAAATCAGTGGGACTGGTTCTTGGGGTCGCGGGAGTTCGGGGCCGGGGTCTGCCGGTGAGTGGGTTTGAGGGCCTGGACTAGGGTTAGGGTCCGCTCGATGGTTAGGGATAGGGGCAAGGCGAATACGTGGTTGTGTTCACTCGTGGCAGTGGTTATCGGCACTAATGATAATCAGTGGGACTGGTTCTTGGGGTAGTGGGACTTCGGGGCTGGGTTCTTGCAGTGAGTGGGTTTAAGGGCCCGGGCTAGTGTTTTGCTTCGCTTTATGGGGATATGGGGATACTGTAGCAGCTGAGCATGGGACAAGTGTTCTCTTTACACTTCTGCAATATATTAGAGGCAGTTAAGACTTGTGGTATTCACATATTTGCGGGATATTATTAAGTAGGTCTTAATGAGTTATCTCCCCTAGCTGTTACATTTTGGGGTTTAGGTCATCACTGTGTGGACTAACTCGTCTTCTTGCCCTTCTGGTAGCAATCATTGTAAGCACGTTTTGTAATTCATTGCAGAAAACCTGCTGCAAACTTGGAGCCCCCTACTGCATCCTCGAACATCCAGCTCTATCTCTGAGGTGTGCTTTTCCCTCCTCTGTCTATTCTGCGACGTGCAAGCAAGTGAGCTGGCAGTGGGGTCCTCCTACAAAGTATGAGGCACTGGCCATTTTGGTCACTGCAGGAGTGGGTTGTTCAGAAATGTATGGGAGACTTCATGTGTTCAAATGTTACTGAAATTTGCTTGTGGGAAATTTGATCAATACAATGAGTTGGGAAAAATATGTGAACTGAATTTTTCTGCCATGAAAACATAATATCAATAGTTTCTTTACCTGTATGCCTTTGTTATTCTTTTTAGACCCTTACAAGTAATAACAGGTTTCCATGACAATTTTGAAGTTGGTTTGCATATATATGAGTAACTCATTTCAACACTTTGCAAAACCACAAGAATATATTAATACAAAACTGTGTTTCTAAAATTTTGGGCAAAATTACGGATGAAGGAATTTTCAGAGGTGCAAATGGAAAGGTCATTTTGTCCTGAGAGAGAATCCAATTAAAGTCTATGCTGGGGCCAAAGAAACTGACTGATGTGTAGATTAAAGACAAACTCAAGTCTTCTCTGACCATTTACTGACAGACACGAATTTAGACAGCTTCAGGTGATGAATTTTCCAAGTTGTGTTGGAGGACTGTCTTATAGTTGCATCAAATTAAAAAGGAAAAAAATCATAGCAGAAGAAGGAGGGGAGATTCATGGATTCATGTGAACAGTTTTTCCTGACACTGTAATTTCCAAAGCAGCAACTACAAAAAAGCAAAAAAAATCACATTCTTCATAATAAATCAATAAAAACCATCTTTCCATAGTATTTTTATTATTCTGATAACAACATTTTGACATTTTTGCTTTGGCTCAGTTAAGTTTTTCCTATCTATTGCCTGCCAGAAGAAAAAAAATTCCATAATTTTCTGCCATCTACTGGAAACTGTTTCTGATTATTAATGAATGTGCACTCAAGATCATTTCAAGTTGTCAATTCTGAACTTTGCTAGACAAAGCAGGATAATGGTTCAGATTATGTACAGAAATGGTACCTTATGATAGTAATAATAAGAAATGTTTATTCTCCCTTTTTTGTTATGATGAAGTTATTGATTGTGAAAGGTACCACAGTGAAAACCATGAGTACTTTTTGAAAAGTACCTACTGTATTAATCACAGGAAACAATCCAATCAAATTCTGGTCTGACAAAAGCCTTCTGATTACCTGCTAGAGAGGGCAAATCTCTTCACTCAGTCTCTGCATGACCCACACTCCTGCTCTGTCCTTTTCACTTAGACAAATTCAACCATGGCAATTTAGATCAGGTATAAATTGTAGCTATTTGCACTCAATTACTTATATATATATTTTTTTTAAGACAGGAAAATGACCTGCTGCCTAACATGTCTGACTATGCAGGTTTATCTTTAATGTCACATGCCTATTTTCACATAGTCCAAATACTTCTCAAAAGAAACCAAAAACCTGATGTTTTTCATAGTGATTGCCATCTATTTAAAATAGGTTTTTTTAAAATCTGATTAACTCTCAAATTATTTCTTTTATATGTGCAAGCTGGAGTTGAGGTCAACTCTTTCTTCTCTTGAATAACCACCAAACAATAAGGAAAAAGAAGTTAATTTTAATCCAAACAATTTTCATTGCATTCTGGCATGAATGTTCGTACCAGCAAACGAGTGGGCTGGGACTGCATTTTCCATTCCTGATGTTACTTTAAATTGATCAAATATTTGCCTCGGGCACTGACAAGTCCACATGAAAGAAAAAAATTGTGATGTTGAGCTGCAGGGAAAAGAGCTCAAGGGAAGCAAGGGTGGGTCAGAAATCTCCCTACATTTAAGCCAATCCATCATAAAACATAAACCAGAAAGAAAGTTTGCTTTGTTAAGTCTTATGCTTGCAGATATAAGGGGTCTTTTAAGTTCAGTTGGAGGGTCCATGGCAGTTCTTGCATTATCTAACTGGTTTGTTTACTCCAAATAACCATATTGGTTTCTTTTTGTGTGTAACTTATACCTTAGATGTGTCATGATGATAATACTTTTGTGCCAACATTGACTTTGGACCAAGGAAACTATGTTGTTGTGTTTGTGGAGGTTTTTTTCTTTGGGTTGTTGGGTGTTTTGTAAAATTCAATCAACAGAAAAGCCCATTTTTAATGACCTGGATTTGAAAATCCATTAATTCAAAATACCAGAGCAAAACCTGGGAGTTCACATAGTAGGCTGGGATAATTGTCTCTCAATTAAATGGACAAAGGAAGGTGATCATGGTTTTACAGACTGTTTGTAGGGGAGTGGTAGGTCTGTGAGGCTCCAAATTGAGCCAGAGATTATTTGGGTCAAAGTTCTTTCTTGCAACAGAATATGGCCCTTATCTCAAATCTGTGAGATTTTCACTATCTCTTTCAGTAAGGGAAAGAACAATGTTGTGCTAAGTTTTAGAAGCTGAACAAAAGCCACAGACCATGTACAAGACATTAGTTGTTCATGCCCGCATTTGCAGATTGGTTGTGGAAACTACATACTATATTTATTTTTGTGCCACTTCACCTACCCAGCCACCAGCTCAGTGAATTTTGAGAGCATTCAGGCAAATGTCTTGCTTCCCAAAGTTCATTTTCACAATAAAAGCAGCAGAAACACCCTAGTGAAAAATGGGCATTTTGTGTAAACTGGTGGAGTAAACAAGAGCTGCAATAGTGAGGACACATCCTTCTTCTGCCAGTTCTGCTGCATGGACAAGAAACTTTTGGTAGAAGGTATAGATATCTTTAACTGTTGTATCTATTTTCTGAGTAAGCACAAGTTCCAGCCTCTATACAAAAAAAGCTGTGAGTTAATTCAATATGCTGTCACTTTTAAAGTGTTTGGCCTGTCTATCTGATTGGGTCTCTTCTAGCCATGCTGCAAGGTGAGAGAAGTTCAACTGACCAGATTTTCTTACCTCAGGTGTTCATTTAATGGCTTAAACTGGGGCTGTTCAAAGTTACATAGGAAATACACAGATGCACTCTTACACAGTCCAAGTGGTTTAGGAAAATGATTCCTGACACTCCAATTGATTTTTCACTGGCATAGTAATTTAGTATTTGGACTCTATAATGAATCACAAGATGATGATGTGATGTAAGCACTTCTGTCTTCCCTTTCCTGTTTCCACAGTTTTTATTTTAATTTTTTCAGTAACTAACTGTATGCCTAGAGGCACATGGGGGGGTTTGTGTCTGAGTTACGTTTGCTTGACTAAAAGTCTGTGTGCAGCAGGAAGCTTGGCCTTTAAAACTATTTTTGAGGCACAGCTGGTAATTTTGTGGATAAGTAAAACTTTACTAAAATTTACTTTCTTTCTTTAAATAATCCATTTCTTTGCATGAGCTGCACTTCTTTTGTCATCTTCATTCACCAAATGACTTGGTGCCAACTTTGGGGTAGTGTGTCTTGTCAGATGACATATTTCTCCTTGTGTCAGAAATATAGATCATACAATGTGATTAGGTATTGATGTCTTCGTTTTAGGTCTCTTCAAGAGCTTTTACAAAATGTTTTAACACAAAGCAAAAAACAGTTGACAGGGATAGCCTAAGAGTGCCTTTGGAAAAATATATCTCCATGAAAACCTTACTATTCTTATACTCTATCTTGTCAGTATTTCAATTACAATTTGTTTACTACTAGGGGCTCAGGTCTAAGAAAACAATGCAGCAGTCTTGTCTCTTGTAAGTAGCTGGTAAAGAATACAGAATTTTGATTGATGGCAACATTTGTTTTAGAACTCAGTAGTGTTTTTCCCCTGGATTCCCAGAATTGGCAAGGAAACAGATTTTTCTCCATCCCTGGACTGAAAATAGGGACTTTTTTTTTTTAAAAAAAAAAGTGTTCTACTGTAAAAACATATAATTATGTGTAGGTAGACTTGGCATGGATCTCTTCCCCTTTAGGGATCTGAAGAAAACAAGCCTTTTCAAATACCCTTAATAATATACAGGTAAATAATGAGTTCAGACCAAGTAAGTGCTAAATATGAGAAAACCAGCATATTTCTACTCCTACTGCTAGCCAGCAACATATCAGTCATTACCCATATCCTGACAGTGATATTTTACACAGACCTCTTCACTGTTTTCAAGTGGGAGATCAGTGCTTAGGCTGATGGCAGGATGTGGACCTTATAAAGTATTTCCTGCTGAAAAGAGCTCTTTGAATTATTTTATAGACTAAAATGTCATTTAATGAGCTGGATTATGAAAGGTGAACTCCTACATACTCAGGAGTAAGTGCCAACTGACATAAGAGATCCTGATGTTGCAAAAACCCTCTAGTTTAGAATATCCCCATGTCAGTAAGAAATCTCTTTAAATTCCAATATCTTTACGCAGACAGAGTTTGTAGCAACAGGGACTTGGCTGTAAAGGGCAGTACGTTAATACCCAAGTCTCATTTGTCTACTTTTCTGTGGGTATTCCAGCTGGGTTACAAAGTGCTTGTACGTACATGGTGCAGAAGAATGCTAACACCTGTGACTGGGAAGGAGGGACTGGTGGGAAATGGGGAGGCAAAGGCTGATTTGTAGTCTGTGCTGAGTGAAAGGAAGGCAGAAGACATGACCACCCATCATCTAGAGAAAGTGGAGATGGGAAATTTGGGTACAGATATTGCTACATGGTTCTTCTGAAGCAAACAAGTACAATTATGCAAAGCATTATTTGCATCTTAACATTACTTCCTTAAGCTAATGGTAACAAACCATCCCTATGAAGACAGGCTGAGAAAGTTGGGGTTGTTCAGAGAGCTGGGAGTACTGTCCTTGCACCTTCTGATGCTCATTGTAGGCAGAAGTTAACTTACAGCCAGGTGGACTTGTATGTTTGCCATTGTGTCTGTGTCATAAGCAGATTGGAGTGAGGTGTGCTGAGATATCAGCATGCTCTTTTAAATTGTCCTGTCATCTGTACTTTGGAGAGGAACAACTGGTGAGTTGCTATGCTTCCTTGCATTTTAGTAGGTCTTTCTAATTAAAAGACGTTGAGTGCTTCTGAGTTCAAGAGGATCTTAGAAAGCAGGCAGCAGCTTCTGTCTTCTCTTGGTTGAATAGTAGCTCCCTGTTGGTGGAAGGCAATAAAAAAAGCAATCTTTAATACTTATTTTAAATTGGAAAACATGCTGGTTAGTATGGGTTTTTTTCCCCCATATCTTAATTTCATCTTTATAGCTTTCCAAATGAAACCATATGAATATTTTAGGAAGCATTATCAGCTCTCCGCCCTACAAATTCCTATTAATATTCTTCAGTTCAGAAAATGGTACAAAATTTAGTTTTGATGTTTTAAAACTTGTTCATTTACTGGGTTATAAGCCCTCCTAATTTCTACTTTCTATTGCAGTGATAATGGCTGCAAAAGTAGATCTGGGTTTTCTTTTATTTCTGTCATGTGAGATGTACTGTGGACTGTCTCTGTCAAACTCCCAGGAACACCATGGAGTTGCTTGACAGAACTTGTAACACCATGTCCTGGTTTCAGCCAGAACAGGGTTATTTTTTGCAGTAGCCACGAGAGGCATAGCTTGGACCCAGAGGTTATTCTATACTACCTCACAGCATTGCCAGGCAAGGGAGGAAGGAAGTCTCTTCTGGGATCTGCTACAGGTGGCAGAAGGAGGCAGTCAGGTATTGTCTGTTGTCAGGGGGGTTCAGTGAGAATCATTCATCTTTTTCTTGGACTTTCTTTCATTAGTATTGTTGCTGTTACTGTTCATTTTCTTCCCTCATTGCTGTTTCCAGTAAATTGCTCTTATGTCAACCAATGATCCTTACCTTTCGTGCCTCCCATTCTCAACTCCATCGTGCTGCATGAGGAAGGGGAGGGAGGAGCCAACAAGTGGCAGCCTGGTCTGGAGACTCGTAAACGCTAGACTGGGGAGTACCATTCCTAAACCATGACACACCACTGCCTAATAAAGTGCCTGGGAATGCAGGAACAGAAAAAAGGGAGGTGAATGAATTTACTGCTATATAAAGCCTGTATAGTCACTGATCTCAGGCACTCTGAAACAAACTGTCCTTTCCTGGACTGTAAGACTTTGAGTTCAGGAGGTTGAAAAGCATTTCAGAACCAGTCTGGTGTGAAAGCTGTCCTTTTCTGTTTTGCTGACTGGAATCAAGGAGCCTCAATTCTCTCTCCTATTTTATTTATTTATTTGCATATATATTCTCTATTACAAAACTGTTCTTCTTTCATCTCTGTAATAGCAGGCCCAAGTAGTTTGCTTGACCTTTAATGAAAGTTTGTGGGAAGGAAAGATGCCAAAGGTTCTGCCCTGCTGTTCATAGCTGCAGCTTTATTTCATCTTGTGGCTCTGAATACTGCTTGGCTTTTATCAGAAAATCAGAAGTGAGGCCCCGGAGGGGCATTACTATCTCTGGACTAATGAAGGGATGAAAAAGGGAAAAAAATATCTTAATGATGGGCTATTCTGCAGCTTCTCAGTTACCAGCATAATCTGTCTGGATTGGGAAAATATTTCCTGAACTTTTAACTAAAAAACAATCTGTCCTCTGTCTATTTGTCTCCCTCTGATTTTTCTTTCTCTCAAAGTCATGGAAAATAGAAGTTCTAATAGCCTGGTGCAGGAGGCACTATACTAAAAAAAATATCTGTTTTTCTGTCATAGGTGATATTCAACATTAAAAGAATCAAAGGTAAAGTGCTGATGTCATCCAAGCAGAAAATTATGCTGCTTTGACTGAAGGGCAAATCTTCATGAACATATAACTTTTACCTTGAAGTGTTTTAGAACACCAGAAAGTAAGTTTTCGTGTGCTAGCTATCTGTGGGTCAGCTCTACCTACCCATGCACAAGGTGAGCAGTGCCTCACTCCAACTTTCAGGTAATTTGAATAACAATATCATGCGGGGTTTAGCATTTCACTCTCTGTTCATAGACTTCTGTTTGGATTTTTGCATTTGTAGGTCCACACACTTTATTTCAATAACTTCTATCTTTCTTTTATTCTTGGAGGAATTCCCACTGCTTTCTGCTGTGTTCTTTTATACACTAGTGTTGATCCAGAGGAATAAAGCATTCAGCAGCAACTAGAATCCCACACATTTGGGTTTTTTTCTTCTGTGTGCTCTGTTGTTTTTCTTTGCTTGATATATACAGTTTTGGTATTCTGACAGCTTAGTAAAACCAAAAAACCCTCTTCTATTCTTTCATATAGTTTTATGTCTGCTTTCTCCCACTTTCTCCCATACTGTGTGCAAGATGACTTTGTTCTAGAAACGGTAGTGTTCCTTCTCTGCTAGTGTGTGCACCACAACAAAACAATGGTAGTATTATCAACTGCAAAGGGACACTTTCCTGACCACTGCTTATTAGTCAGATAATGCTAACAGCTTTTGGAGTCTCTTACACCTACATAACATTGACTTCTTGTTCCGTGCTATGTGATTGAGTTATGACTCAAACTGATTAATGTTGAAGGAGACATGGGCTATCTGTTTCTGAAACCCAGTTTACAACAGATGGGAAACATGAAAAACTGCTGGTTAGGAATGGCAAGTTTGGGTTCAGTGTCTAGGGCAAAGTAATATAATCCAGGCAAGTGCATTTAACATAAAGCAAAGGTAATTCCCTCAGAGGACCTATTAGGATACTGTCCTATATAGGCTTATTGGCCCAACTGCTTGCTTGTGTGGCCTGATACTACATGCTGGAAATGAGAGGCAAAAACATGACCATACTTGCTGAAACACTGGGGTGACCCCTGTGTCTGACTGCAGCACACCTGTTAGCAAGACTAGCCAATACAGGCAATACCAAATTTTGCACCTTTGGGCCCATATGAAGGCATTAGATTCACATAATGTAAACAAGACTGCTATTTAGATTAACTCTCAGTTCAGCATAAGTAAGATGGGAAAGATCTTGAGTACCTAATGCAAAAGTTCTGTTGCTGAGGTCCCAATTTCCTTTCAAAGGTCTGTGGAAGTGTTTATGTCAAAGGAAACTTCCAGAATTAGGCTTAAATTCATTAGGAATGTCATCCTCCTGAGTCACTATCAAATTAAACTCTGTACAGCAGCTTTCAGAATTACTTAGTGCATCTTCTTTGAAGACAAAATGCCTTGTGATCCAGAAATTCGTATGTTTCTTGACACAAACTGGTCAAGTTTCAGTAACGTTTTAATGTCTTGTGTGAATACGAAGAACTCTGCCTGAGATAAATTTGGCCTAGTAAGGCTGTAAAATCCCCACAATACTGTGCATAAAAGATATTTATACATTTCTTAAATTTTTTGTCAAAAAACAAAAAAAAAAAACCACGGCAAGGACAGACAGACTAGAGCAATAAGCAGAAAATGAATGGATCATTAAAGTTATAGAAGAGGCTGTTCTCTTACTGCCCATGTCAGGGGCAGGACTCAGAACTAAAATGAGAAGCAGGCACAGTTCCCACTGAACAAGGGCAATCAAATCTGCTTAGGGTTGTTGCTGTTGGTCAGTTTCTGCATTTTGAATAAAGTCTGGATTTGTGGGGAAATTATTAAAGAAGTAAGGTTCGTACATTCTGAGAAGAGAAAATATTTGTCCCTTCCTTATACTAACAGTGCCCAACACTTCTTCCCTGTGTACATACCCTTTGTTCTTTCACTGATGTGGCCATGGAAAAACAAAGCAACTAGTGGTGGCGTAAAGGCAGAACAGCCTTTACAGGGGAAAGGAGAGAAGAAGTAGTAGAGAGAGGACCAGGGTGTGCATGATGATGTCTATAGATCTACCTGTCTCCAAAGCATTTGCTTAACTAACAATTGATTGCTCTACACGATTGTCAGAAATTCTTTTTGTGAAAAATAGTCTGCAAGAAGTTAGCTTCTTGCTACAAATGAAGATATATTGAATTTCTTTCCTTTCATAAAGTGCTTCTGGCTGGTAAATTTTGCTACACTTGTGGATGTATATGGTTAAGATGAAAATGCAATGTCCAACAGAGGACCAGGCACTCAGCTGGTGTTACTGTTAATATAGCTACGTGAAATTTTGGATCTAGACCATAAAAGTCTGCCAATGCCCATGACTTAATCTAACCCTCTGTGAAGTCAGGGGCAGTCTTTCCATAGGCTTTAGTATGTTGTGGCAGAGCTCGGTGCTGAGCTTGCAGCGCTTTCCACAAAACTGAAACATATAAAAGAGGATAATTTGCTCTCTGAATGACCAGTTGATGGGAACAGAAGTTTTTAATGGAGGATAAAAAAGCACAGGAAAATTTTGAGTTTAACGTAGCAACAAGATTGCTCTGAAGAATTTAGAGACTCAGTCTGACTTGGACAAAATTCTGGGCCTACAATCCTTAACTTGTGCTGATACCTTCACTGTTGCCAGAACTTGGACCCCAATGCTTACACACATCTGGTATGTTTAATTAGCAGAGTCACAAATCTGGAAACAAAATTGTGGACTCTTTGTCCTTTTGGTTTTTGGTCCAGCCCGAAATATGAAAAGAGTCGCTTTTCCCATAATATTTCATCACTTCAACTTTTATTGCCATTCAGCAACACAGTGGAAGTTCTCAGAACTGTTAACCTGTCTATGGCACCCTTGAACAAGGCTATAATTATGAAAATTTCAGAATAAATAGGTTTTTCACTGTTGGGATGGTCAAGAAAAGCAGCAGGCAGAAATGAGTTTGCTTTGGTCAGTATGGTTAATGGTATTTAAATTCTGTAGAATACTAGGGCTAATTTTATTACACTCAAGTGAAGATTTTTGGCACAGATGTGGCAGAGATTATAAATATGCAGGGAGAAGTGGTTAAGATTAAAGATACCATCTTTAATTTTTATGTAGAGAATGAATGGGATTTGTGAAGTCTGTGATGATGGTGAAAATGCTGTAAGAACTTAAGAGTGGTTTTAAATTACAGTGGTCTCTGGTAAAAATAAGATCTGTAGCTTCCAAGAGGCAAGAGAAGGGTGAAAGCTGTTGTAGGTTTTGAGTAAGAACTAGGAACTGAAATTGAAATAAATCATGGAGATTAAGATTTATTTTGAACATAAACAATGAATTTGGAGGGAAGTAGTCCAGGTGGGAGACAAGTTTCCAGGTTTCCTCCTTTTCTCACTTCAAGGGAACTTTAATCTCAGGAGCGAAAGGGAGAAGAAGTGAATCTCTGTATTCTTATCCTTCAGCTTTCATAGGAAAAATCATCACAGAATTTTGGATCAGTCAGAAACTTTGGTCCAGAATTGCTGTGGTTTTTTTTTGGTAGCATATTTTCCAATCATTTAATTAAAAGCCAGATCTGAAGAAGCTTTTTTTTCTAGGATTTTTAGGGTGTTTTTCAATGAATTCTTTATTAACTTACCTTTCTAGATTTCAGAAAGGGAATAGAATGAACCTTTCATATCTGGTTTGGGTTTTTTTTTTCTCATAATAGTCATGTTACTGTTTGAATCTTATTCAAAGGCATATAAAAATGAAGAGGTATCCACTGAAACTGAAGTTTCTCAAAGGGTTCTTAAATTCCCACTCTGATTATACAAATAAATTTCTTAGTCATACAGCTTTTAGATTCTTCTTGGTAGTTACTTAAACAAAATAAAAAGAAAATTTGTTTTGTGGAGCAATTTTTTCCTCAATTAGTGTCTGATTGGTAACAATTTCAGTTGTGCTTTATGCTGAAGCATAGGTTAAATTTTTAAATCGCTTAGTCTAAGTAGTATGTCAATCCTTAGAGACACAAAAAGTGCTTTCTGAGAATCATGTAATTACTCAGTAAAAATGTTTATGTAACCTTAAGAGAGAAGAAATATTCTTTTATGCGGGAAAGTTAGAAGTCACTTTAATATCTTACAGCAAATTAATACTGACGAAATAAAATGGAAAAAGAAATGCCCATTGATGTAGCAGATCATGATTTCCCCCCAATTTAATCACTTCATACATCAGAGTGAAAGTTTAGTATGGGAAGGTTACGCTTCTTTCTGTTTTGTTGCAGATCCTTAAAATTCATTTAGTCAGATTGTATTGCAGCAGATGTGACATTCTGTCTCTCATATTATAAAAATCTTTACTTTTGGTCTTAGTCTGCCTGTTTTTCTGTTCACTGTTCTGTATACAGAATGAAATTATACAGTGTATTTCATGCCCCAATTTCCTGAAAGCTGACCTTCTTTCTGATGTTGGGTAAGGCCTTTCTTCAGGTTCCACTGAAGTACAGTGAAATATTTATGCCCATAGCAAAGGACTTTGTCCCAGACTGTAGGCTGAAATATGTTCACAGCAGGTGCTACAAGCTATACTTTAAGGAAAGTTATTGTGGAAGATATGTGATCTGAAAGACAATTCATAAAGTCATGGGGTTTTATTGTTATGGATAATGATGCAGCTCTTCTTTGTACCTATCATCCATCAGTAGCCAGCTCTGTGGTGGGAAGGATGCTTTTTCTCTTTTGCATCTTAAGAGACTTTAATTTTCTCCTACAAAGTCTTTCTTCAGAGAGAGATATTGTCTCCTTCGGCTTGGGGCAAGCTGGTTGGTATTCTGGAGTATGTGGATTTTATTGTTCACATAATCCACACATGTCTTCCTGTGAGCACAGGGTAGATTTATATCTTTCAATTTGTTTGTTTGAAAACCAGCCAACACTGAAACCAAGTTAGAGTCTTCAGCTTTATTTCTATCTTGTGTAATCACGTCTTTATTAACTTCAGTGAGCAGTCAATGCTGGCTTTGTGCCAGGCGAGCTTTCTCAGTTCATCCCAACTAGGAGAATTAATTTTTTTAATTCTTTACCAGGAGAAACTAATCTTTAAAAAAGAAAAGCCAAAATTACTCTTTAGGAGTAATTTCTTTATGCCATTTGTATAGACCAAAGCACCTCAAGTATATTCATGTCAGAGTAACTGTTGGAACATGGGTAACTTAAAGTGTTTGTTCTAGATTATTTTCCATAAACTCAAGTCTCCTAATTTCTGCCTTTTCAATATGTATTTTAGGGTCTCTGGAGAAGAAGCTGTCTTTTCCTATATCTGGGAATAATGCATCTTTCCATAAGTTTCTTTGTGCAGTCTCTTAATATTAGTGTAGACTACCATATAAACTCACAAGTGGATATTATAGAACAATTGGTTTGTTTCAGCACTCTCACAGCATTTGAAAGAAGTTTGATGCAATACTTCCCATAACATTTAATAATAAAAAGGCTTTTTTGTCCTTTGCTCTTAGATCCTTAGAAAACAGTTCTTGCTTTTTGCAAATTGTCATATGTTAGATTAAACCCAAACCAAACTATTTTTATTATGAATAGCCTTCTCTGCTTTGCTCTAATTTGTCTCCATTACCAAATCTTAAGGACTGCACATCAAAGTTAATAGATCTCTGTGGATAGATTGAATCCCAGGATAAAAATAAAAGGTCTTTAAAAGCAAGGAAGAAGAGCACATGGAACCTCTTCTTTGCAACACATTTGTTAACAGATCTCCTTGGTGAGCAAAATATTGGCTAAGATTGAAGCCAAAGCAAGAGGAAAGAGCTGTCTGTGCTGATGAGACAGTGTGTGGAAATGTCACATTTATTGGACAAACTTTGGGTGAGACTTCTAAGCATTTCAGAGATTTTCATGGTGAAATATTGCTGAAGAGGATTGGAGTTATACAGTCACAACAGATTATGCTAATATATTTGTTTTGATTCTGATGATATGGCTGCCAACTTCATTGGGTGTGAGTACCCACTGGAGTAGCTCTTACATGAATTATGGCCTGTAATTGTGCTATCAGCACCTTCTGTAAAGCTTTTGATGCTTTTCCCTATATAATCTTTCTCTCTAAGTTGGAGAAAGATGGATTTGATGAGTGGGCAGTTCGACAGATAAGAAGGTGGTTGGATGGACCTCTGGACCTCACATCCAGAGGTTCAGAATCATAGTGAACATCAGTGACAAGTGGTGTCTCTCAGGAGTCTGTACTGACACCAGTGCTGTTCAATATCTTCATTAATGACATAGACAAAAGGATTAAGAGCACCCTCAGCAAATTTTCAGATGACTCCAAGCTGAGTGGTGCTGTTGCCACATCTGAAGGATGGGATGCCTCCAGAGGGACCTGTATAAGCTCAAGAAATGGACTTATGGGAGTCTCATGAGGTTTAACAAAATAGAGAGCAGGGTGATGCACCTAGGTTGGGCAACCCCTGGTGTCAATCCAAGCTGGGGGATGAACAGACTGAAAACAGCCCTGCCAAGAAGGACTTGGGGGTCCTGGTGGATGAGAGGCTGGACATGCCCCGGCCGTGTGCACTGGGAGCCCAGACACCCCCCGTGTCCTGGGCTGCACCCAGAGCAGTGTGG
>JAWWTY010000001.1:2249965-2314057 GCA_035222235.1 Margarornis squamiger | reverse complement strand
CTCTGGTGAGACCCCACCTGCAGTGCTGCCTCCAGCTCTGGGGTCCCAGCACAGGAAGGACATGGACCTGTTGGAGCGACTCCAGAGGAGACAACCAAGATGACTGGAAGAATGCAGCCTCTCTCCTGTGAGGAAAGGCTGAGGGAATTGGGATTGTTCAGCCTGAAGAAGAGAAGGCTTTGAGGTGACCTAATTGTGACCTTCCAGTACCTGAAGACAGCCTGCAAGAAAGATGGAAACGGACCGGGGGAGTGGCTTCAAACTGGAAGAACGTAGATTTAGATTGGATATTAGGAAGAAATTCTTCCCTGTGAGGATGGTAAGGCACTGGTAAAGGTTGCCTAGAGAAATTGTGGATACTCCATCACTGGGAGTGTTTAAGGCAAAGATGATTTGGGCTCTGAGAAATCTGGTCTAGTGGAAGGTGCCCCTGCCCATGGCAGGGGGACTGGGACAAGATATCTCCAAGGTCACTTCCAATCCAAACCATTCTATGATTGTATGATTTGCCAACCAATTCTTGCCTAAGTCTATCATCTATTTAAGGGTATAATAGTTCCTAGGTGTGGGATGACCCTGATGCTCGATATTTTTGCTTGGTTTAGCTAAATTTCTGACCTGGTCAATAGGTACTGGTAGTCTGTAAATTTCTAGCTCTGTAAGTTAAATGTATGTAAGCTATGGAATATCATATGATATTCAACAGAAATATGCATATCCATATCATCTGTTTCCAGATCTGGTGATGTAGGGGTAGTCATTGCTGCTAACACTGAATTGTTGGTCCTTAGAGACAGCATTACTTCTGGATTGTTGCAGTCGACTGTCATCTCCATCTATGCTTTGAAATTTCTAATTCTCAATTGAAACTGTGACAACTTATTTTTCATGAGGAAGAAGCCAAATTTTCAGATGTACTTTTCACATGAATATCTGAATTTTTCATTAAATTGTGACACTTAAAAAGATGGTATTGTAAGAGGCACCTTTGTTACTTTGTATTTTTGTTTGTTTTGCAATTTTTGTATTATAATAAACTGGTCTCAAATTAATTTATTGGCAATAAATAATATTAATAATAATAAATGATTTGTTTAGATGCTGCATTGACTCTTAAAATGTCCACAGAAGTTCCTGGGACTCTTTTGCTTGGATCCTGCAACACAGTACATGAGAAATAGGTTTGGGGCTTGTATTAAAAATCTAAACTACTGGTCACCAGCAAATAGAACTGAAGCTTTTAAAAGCATTAAAGAAATAAAGACATATGTATATTTCTGAAAAAATTACAAAGGTGTACAAATCACTGATTGCTTCTTAAATCTGCATTATGTTGCGAAAGCAGCACGACCAAAAATGCTTAAGCATAACATTATTTTATTATGACTTGCTGCTAACTCCAATTGCTGAAGATGGAAAGGAGTAAATTTGCTTGGATTTTAATTTTCATGTACAATTTGCACATAATATCTAAATATAAGGAGGGAGAATGAGAGGAACAATGAAGGCAACAATAAGGATTTTGTCTGAGACCAGGTCAACCAACACTTGCCCTAGATAATGGTTGATGACTGAATTGGTTATAGTGGGTTACCTACCAGCACCTGCCAGTTTTTGTCATGAGGATAAAGAAAAACATTTCACACAATAAGCATTGATCCCCTTGTTATGAAAGCTGCACAACTGCTTTTTATATCAGGAGAATGTGACAAAAAATTTATCTTAAGGATATGGCAACCCTTTGGCATTTTATACATTACTTTCAGTAATGTGTATAATAACACAGAAAAGCCAGGGCAGGAAGACGTATTGTACCCCTTTTAATACAAATCTTAAACCTGTGAATAAAACTTTAGCATAGCTACATAGAATTTCCTTGGCTGGGTTTATTTTGGCTTCTTCACTGTCACAGATGTTCATTATTATTGAAAGAAAACACTGTAAATTCAGTAAAGAGTTTAAATGAGGAAAGGGGGAATTTGAATAAAATTTGAAAGTTTTTTGTTGTGTGTGACCTGATCATCAGTTCTAGAAAGCGTGTTAGCAACCTGACACAGTCTGCTTTCCTCTGGGGAAAGCAGTGACGTAAATCCACTTACCCCTAACAGGAGCTGTTGAGATTATGGAGTGATTTGGCCGATGGTCAAATGAAAGGGAACACAACAACGTGAAAAAAACTTTCAAAGGTTGTTTTCAGGTTTAAAGGAGATAAGATAGCTTTTGTAGCTCTTTTATCACTTTCTCATGCCAGGGTACCTTAGATGTGTCTAGAGGAATTTGGCCCTTGCAAATGCAGTTGCTGGTTTCACACAGGAATTTTAGTTGACCTTGTCAACTCTGAGAGCAATGCCTTAGACAGTACAGAGACTCTTCCTGGGTTTTAAGAGCTCTGTTAATAGATCTGTGGCATCTCGCTGAACTCTAGTACTGGAGGTGTGAGCTTTTTCACTGTTCTAAGGTTTTGCTTGTGTATCTTAGAACTGTACAATGAAGCCTTGAATCTCACAAGAAAAGGGAGACAGGTCTCTAACTGCATTTGCCTTTGCTTCTACTTCAAGTTTTTCATGGATTCCACAGCATTTTTATCCTCATAGTGTTTTTTCCAAGATGTCCTATAAATCAGTTGTATCTATACCCACAACTTTGCATGTGTGTGTCTACACATGTGCCTCACTAATACTGGTCTGCTTTCAATCTTTCATGCATCATCGGGGTATTTTCTTGCTGATTGGCTTTTGCACTCTTAACAGATCTGTTACTCTTCAGAAATGAGAGAGACTGGATTTTTCATTCCGTTCAGTAGCTGTATTGTTAAGAGATGCCTCGAAATAAGCTGCTAGTTTAGAAGTTCAGAGAAGAAACATCCTGTCCCAAATAGCTTTAAATGCATACAACAGACACAGAATCCTTCTAACACTGTAGTAAAAATGCTCAGTTTTTCCAGCTCAATTTTCATCTAATTTACCCATAGCTCATGATCTAATGTCATCTTAGCTTACCAACAGAACAGTGGAAAAATGCTTTAGATGTAAAATAGATCAAAAGTATTTTGTCTCTTCCAGGGTTTTGGGAAAGGGAAAGAAAAATAAAATCATGGCGGGAAGAAAAGACAACTATTTCACAAAAAAAGCATGGAAATGTATTTCTATCAGTAATTATGCTTTGTCTGAAAACATGTTTTCTTTTAATTGGAAGGGAAACATAATGAAGTCTGAAATCATAACAAAGGTTGTAAAAAGGATTCAGCCATAAAAAGACATGTATGTAATAACAAATGATTTCTTGAGAAAGTGGAGAGGTTTGAAATAATGACTAGGTAAAATTTCCTGGTATTGAGGAAAATTATTCTATAACTTCATTCTTTGTTCTTTTCATTCTTTCACCTATTAATTTTTATGTTCTGCATATATCTTCGCTAAGATTTGATTTAATTTTTTTTAGCATGTTTTAATCAGAAAATAGTCAAGAATATTTTCATTGTGGTACAGTGTTAGAAATGAAAATTCTTTGAACTTGCAAAGTTCATGTCCAATAGACCTTAGCAATTCTTTGGACATGTCAGTAAATAGAAAGACAAGCCAAAATATGTGAGGGCAGAGGTTATACAGCAACCAGTAAGACAAAAGAAGGAACAGAATAACTCTGTTTCTTGACAGAAGAGAATTGGCATAATCCATAGATCATAAAATCAAGAATATTTGTCTTTAAGAGCAGTTCTAAAGGCACAAACTCATGCTATGCTGACATTTGTACTCTGCACATAGCTGAAGTTAGTGTTGTGGTCTTAGTTTACCCATCTGGGGACACCGGCCTTCTTTCATACCCCTGAAGGTCTCTTTCTTACACAGCTATTCATCAGCCAACACTCCACAGGATGAGAGCATGTTATTTTGTTAGCGTGTGAAGACGAAAAAACATGGATGGAATTAAAGTTGCTTGTTTGGTTTGTGAATTGTAATAGGTTGGGACATAGCAAAATTTGCATTTATATATGCAGTGTTAAAATTTTTTTTCTTTTTGTGTTTGTTTTTGTATCATTTATATCACAGAAGATTTTTGCTGCTGTTGTCCATCATAGTGGCTTAACCACAATGTTTGCAATGCAAATGACTATATAATGACCTTTATGTGAGCAAAGGAAAATGTAAGAGGGACAGGAACAGTTTCAGAACCATCTTTCCTAGGGAGTTTCTACAAAACTTGCATGAATTTTGGGGCTTTATTGTTTCATTTAAAAAAAAAAAAAAAAAAAAAGGAATAAAAATAAGCAGGTGGAGTAAATTTAGGCTAATAAGTCACAGCAAATGTCCCAGCAGGTGGTTGACTTTTGAAAGCATGAGAGCTGGAAGAAGAACAAAAGGTTCCATTTTCTATTTAAAAGGTACCTTGGATTAGGCATCTAGAAGAGAAATGTGGAAGCCAAAGGGGATTTTTTTAATGAAATTAAGAACTTCCATATTAGTAACACCTCTGAAATGTGTCTTATTCATGGAGTCAATCAGTGAGTAACCTTTTCCAGCAGTGCTGTTTGTACTAGTCTTTTGTAAAGGTACAGAAAAATGCCAGAAATTATTTCTGTAAGATATTATACAGATACAATCAGAGTACAGATAAAATCAGAGTTTTATCTCAACATAATGAAGACAAAGAAATTCACTAATTACACAGTATCATGGAATTGGTCAGGTTGGATAGAATGGCAGTAGGTCACCTGGTCCAATGTACCTGCTCAGGTACAGTCATCCTAGACCACATTGCCCAGGATTGTGATCCATTAGTTATGTATCATATACATAACTAATTATAAGATGTTCAGTCAAACCATAAGCCATCATAATTCAGATATATTCATGATCTTCATCACTGGTACCCAGAAAGTGCTGGGGTCTGATATGGCTCTATCAAGTGAGTTATTGTTTTCATATTAATATTTCATATTTTCATTTGACATTGTTTTCAAGTAAAAGGCCACATAAATAAAAAACTCATCTCTTTTTGTTTCTTTGTTTTTAAGTAAAACACCCAAACTTGTTTAACTAGTTAATACTACATATATTTTGCCCTGTAAAAGCAAATTACATGTCTTGACAAATAGTCCTTTCTCCTGGCAGCCTCCAGATAGGAAAACCGACAAACAAACTCTAGTCTTCTCAAACATCAGAGTAAATCAGCAGAGAAAACTCTGTAAACATTTAACAAAAATATATGTTGTTTTATGGCTTCTTTTACCTAAATGAAAATGTAGTGAAATAATATTTGCATTCCTTGTTTTTTCTTTCATATATTCCTCTCTTTTCTGCCAGGAGGCCATCCTAACCTGGAGGACAATGACCTGATGCTGTAACGTATGCTTGATCAGTGCTGTCCCCAATGAAAGAATGAGGGAATAAATTATACAAGACAGGTATTAGTGCATTATCGTGAGATTAATAAAGTCACTTAGAGTAGTCATCTCTCTGAGTTGGTAAAATTGGTAAAATTGCAGAGAAGTGTAAGGATTCCAGGCACTACCTGAGATGTTCCACTGAGAGTAAGGAGAGTAAGTGGCTGTGTGCCTTGAAACTGGTATTTGTTTATGTATGTGCATGATTTATAACGCCTGCTGAGATAATGTGATTCCTTTTCTTTTGCCATCAGGTACATATGAGGAGATTCATCTCACCTCCCTTGATGTTTTGACAGCGTGATCTAGCTTTATGTCAAGCTTTGCTGTGTCTAAGTCCTTGAGCCTGCACAGTCGCAGCTACTCTGCTGTTTCTCACCAAGGCCTGCGCTGTAGTCAAAAGACCAGACTGAGAGAGAATTATGTGCAAATGACAGGTCATCCCACTGGAAGATAAATAACTGCTGCGGGAGATGAGTCAGCTTTGGAGATGTTGCTCCCTTTCTCCTGCTGTAAAGGAGTCTGGATGACTGCCTAACATCTGGAGTGCAACACTAGGTGTGACAGACCCCTGCAGAGGGAGACCCACAGAGAGGGCCGAGCAAGAATCAGTTCAAATCAAACAGGAGCATCAAGAACAAGCAACAAATTCCAGCAAAGCTGGAATTTCATGTTGTGTGCCAGAGCATTCTGAGCAACCCCCGTAATAACAATAGACACTGATCTGCAACACATGCAAGATCTACCAGGTCTCCCTGGCTTTTCTACCAGCTAAAGTACAAAATGCTTTGCTGAAAGAAAGCCTTCAGAATATTGAACTGTCTTAGTTATAACTGGTCTTTCTCTTTTTTCCACTGAGGTCTATAAATTTTAAACACTTTCTAAGACTTAAGGCATTTTGAGAACTGCTTTCGCAGTTTTTCTCAAAAAGAAAAAAGATTGAAAAAGGTTGCGACAATGAATTTTGTGACTTCTGGACACAATGACATGATATAATTCATCTAAAGTTAGAAAAGAGCCATCTATTTACTTTTATGCCTTTTTCTATTCTAGGCTGATTCTGTATCTTTCTATGTTTTGTTTTGCTGGGGTTTTTTTAATGCAAGTATTTATTTACCTCAGTGAAAAATCATGCAATGCTACTAATTGCTGTGAAGAAAAAAATTGCACTTTCACTTTAAATGTTTATATTTCTCCACTGAAAGCTGCATTTATTGTTTATGTATATTTGGCATATGAAACCATTATGCAGTTGAAATATTTCTTATTGCTCTATATGTTGTTCCAGAGAAGTTCTATGTATTGAAAAAACAGACAGATAATCAAATATGGTAGGTTCATCTTTAAGGTTAAATCCTAGAGGTGAAAAGATTACTTTTTCTGTATGTTAAACTATAGTCACTGGCAATAATTTATTCATTCATTTGCAGAAAGCAGCCAGTTACAACAGGAAAAAACCCAGCTAGGACAGAAAAGTATATGGAAGATAAACCTGAAAAGCAAGTAATTTTCCTGGCTGTTGTTTAAATATATTTGAAACTGCACATCAGTGGAGTGCCTTTTTTTTATTTTCTTTTATTTTTGTTTGTTTGTTTACTTTCTAATAAATTTTTAAAGATTTATAAGTTTTTATGGTAGTGATAGAGATGAAATATTTGATAGACTTGTGGGTTTCTAGAACTCTGCAGGTGTATTCTGGAAATTCAATATGCTTTCGTTCCTATGGATGAAAAAGTCTTGGCAGCTTAAGGAAGCATAAAACATACTTTAAAATTCTGGTTGATTAGAAAAGTCTGAAGTAGGCAATACTGTATTGCACAGCATGTTATTTGTGTTTATTCTGGTTTTCTTCATCTGTTAAAAATTCAGAAGATCATCATAAATTAACCTTATTTATTGAAATAAAGAGTTATTACTCTCTGCTATTTGTTCAGTACTTGTTTGGTGTTAATATCATCCAAATTCTTACAGTCTTTTCTGTATTATTTGCGTTGAAATTGCAATAAATGATATCTCTATCTTAAGGAAACTTCCCAATCTGACCATTCACGAGACTCTGGCATTCACACTTCCGCACCAGATATATTCCTCACCGTCTAGATTGCTAGTATGAAAAAACCCGCCCTGTACTGTTGACATTTGCAAGGTCATATATTAATTAATTAGATAAGAAATAGAAATCTGTATATAACAGTAAAAAAATAAATATTGATGGATGGCAGTGGAAGAGGCTGGTTCTTGTGGCTGCTGCCAGTCCTGAAGTGAATGGGATATAGGGCTTGACAGGTCCTCAGTCAGGTTTCTTGTAATTGTGTGTGGCTCTTCACAGTCTGCATTTGCATGGTCTGCACATTGCAGCTACATGCCAGAGGGTTCAAACAAAACATATTCCTTCCTTTTTTTCATTTTCACTGTCTCTTTTGAGACTTTGAGTGTTCCTCATTCCCATTGTACTATCCCATCCTAATTCTTTCTTTCCTTTATTCTTTCTGCCTTAGGTTTTCTCCTTCCCTTATGCCAGGCCCCATTATCTAAGAGAATCACAGAATCATGGAATTAGTAAGGTTGAAAGGGACCACAGTGGGTCATCTGGTCCAACCTCCTTCCTCAAGCAGGGTCATTCTAGAGCACGTTGCACAAAATTGTGTCCAGATGGTTCTGGAATATCTCCAGTGAGGGAGACTCGACACTCTTTCTGGCCAATCTGTTTCAGTGTGTGGTCACCTGCAGTAATTCCTCACGTTCGGGTGGAACTTCCTGAGCATCAGTTTCTGTCCCTTGCCTCTTGTCCTATTACTTGGAATCACAAAGCAGAGCCTGGTCCATCCTCTGACATCCTCCCTTCAGATACTGGTAGACAGAGTCCTTTCCCGGTTGTCTCTTCTTGAGGCTGAACACCCCCAGCTCCCTCAGCCTTTCCTCATAAGAGAGATGCTCCAGTCCCTTCTTGATCTTTGTGGTCCTCCCTGGACCTGCTCCAGGAACCCCATGTCTTTCTTGTGCTGAGAAGCCCAGAACTGGACACAGCATTTCAGATGCAACCCCACTAGGTCTCCTCCTGTCAGATGTTCTCCATGCCCTAAGTATCACACATTAGGTGTGTTCCTTTATTCCTTCCTACTATTGCCACCTCTCTGGCAGCCAATATAATTCCTGCTATTGAGAAAAATTCTGTTTTATTATTATTTATCCAGACAAGAGGTAATTCATGTCACCTGTGTTTCTTGAGCAAGGCACTGGAGAAAATGGTCATGAATGGTAAACTAATATGCATGTGGATATTGGGATGAACTGTCTGTAAAGAACAGGTGTGTAAGAAATTGAATGTGCTGGAGTGTATTGAGAGAAGGGAAATGAAGATTGTGAAGGGTCTTATGCACAGGTCTGATGAGAGTGGCTGAGGGAGCTCAAAGAGCTCAGCCTGGAGAAAAGGAGGCTCTCTACAATTGCCTGAAAGGAAGCTGTAGCCGGGGGCGGGGGGGAGCAGTATCTTCTCCCAGATAACAAGTGATAAGACAAGAGGAAATGACCTCAAGTTGCACCAGGAGAGGGTTAGGCTGGATATTAGGAAAAATGTCTTCATCAAAGGGTTAATAAACACTGGAATAGGCTGCCCAGGAAAGTGATGGAGTTGCCATTTGTCACAATGTATTATTTTTTTCTCATTTATTAAATAGTACTCTGGTCACAGCATATTTGGAACATGCCACATGAAAACTACAAGAAAAGAAATTGTACTTTTGTAAAATTTTGCACTGTTTTCTACTGTCCATATTTTTATTTTTGGATACTGTTGTGATGGGTTTAAACTGTATGCTCAGACATCTTCCACATATGGGCATATAGGAAGCATATCATGTCATAAGCGTGTAATATGTGGTTCCTATTGTACTGTCTGCACAATACCCACTGGTATTCTTTCAAGCCATTTTCAGAAGGAATCATGTTCTATGCAAGTGATTAAATGCTGCTAGCAATAATTTTTTTAAACCAGGGGCAGCCTGTGACTTCTGTGGGGCTTGCAAGCAGTTGAAGCATGGTTCTCCTAGGACTACATGACTAGTACACATATGCCCAGCTGTGCTGGTGTACAGGGCACCTGTGTGAAGCAATCTGGATTCCTGGCTGTGGAAGGCAATGAATCAGCAGGCATGGCTGAAGGGGATGGTGAGAAATTGCCCAAGGTCTCTGTTGTGTCACCAGCATGGTCAAGTCTCATTGCAGTGATGAAGCTAGTAGAACTGGTTCCAGAGAACCACATTCACAGCAATTTATCCTTGTTTCTTTAAAGCCTATAGAGTGAGACCTATGGCTCATAGACACAAGCAAATCTGAGCCTCTGGCCCAAGGCAAAGAAATGTAATTACTCTTGCATAAAGGAATATCCCTTTATTGTAGATCCTCCCCACATTTGGAGGACATTTCTAGGCTCTTGTCTTGTAGGTGTTTCAATTTTTTAAATTTTGTGCTATGATAAAAATTAGAATTATCTGAGTCAGTAAATGTTTCACCAGTAATGCTGAGAAGTAGGAGTTACTGAAAGCTGTGTGACAAGGCACAGGTCAGTGCCTTGAGATTAGTGCTGAGCAATGTTAGGCAACACACAGCTGTTAGTCCAAGGAGGTGGTATTCAAATCATTATTTGGGATATAATCATTATAACCAAGTTATAATTTACTTAAAAGAAACCCCAAGAACCCATCAACAAATCAAAACCCCCAACAAATTTTAGAGTGTGGGAACTACTTTTAACATTAAATTTACTTCTACTATGGTTTGAATTAATAGCACTGCCTTTTCTGCCTTTTTGGAAGCAATTCCTGTTTGAAAGAAATCTCTTTCTCTAGTTAGGGAGAAATTTTTGAGAAAATATTGTGATAACTGGAAATTTAACTGTTTTCATTTTGTACCTTTCTACAGATTTTTTTTCTGGTGCTGGATATACTTGACCGTGATTGGGACTGTAGAGTGAATGACAACTTTGCTTCCATAATGCTGGAAGGAGTAAGATGTTCAAAGTTCATTAAAACCTTTTCCTATCTTTGGAGCTTCATTGGTATGCAGTATGCAAGTAAGATTTTCTTAAGCTCTTGAAAACCCTCCTTTTTTCTGTTTTGCCCTATATTGCTGAAGATGTTGTTATATTGCAAACAGGTGTCTTTGGAGTGAAACCTGTCATGTCAGAATAGTCTGGATCAGGCTGAGAAGGATAAACTTTAAGCAATTATCCAAGAGGACTTGCCCTTGTTCCTGCCTGTTATGGCTCAGATGTAGAGAAGTTAATGCTATCTTTTTGTTGCTATGACAATGCTTTATTCTTGGCTGCTTTACATTTAGACAAACCAACAAAGCTTGGACATGAGGAATTATCACAGGGATGGGCTATCACTAAGTCATCTTGAAAATCTTGAATATATGTGTCTCTAATTTTTCACTCCCTCTGAATCCATGGGGGTGACTGAAAACATTGATTCCACAGCATCAGTGACATCTTCTGGGTCTCAGATAGGCAGAATCCATCTGCTTTCCACAAGGCATTCAAGCATGGACACTGCATCCCACCCAGCTATGATTCCCTTGGTTTGCTAGATCATTGCAAGGCTTACTGACAAAAGGAAAGTAAGGTAGAAAAAAGGGAGCTGGTTTTTGACTGAGAGCAGTTAAATTCATAACTGACAGTTGCCATCTTATCTAATTTTTAATAGGCAGGGCAAAGAGCGTCTGAGTGATAATTAAACATCCTTGAAACACTATCTAACGTTGTCCCCTTGCTATATGTTTGCATGGAGGTGGTGGCATCATGAGCATGGTAAGCATGTCAGCAAACCAGGGAATCTCTATCCTGGCTTTTGAATGTCTTCTTGAAGATGTGCTGTTCCTGCAAGGAACAGGAGGACATATGTGGGAGGGAAAGTGCAGCTCCCAGGTCTTTGTGAACTGAAGAAAGCAGTGTTACTTCTGGCAAGTGAAGGGCAGATGGAGATTTGCAAACAGGACTGCAGTAGTTTGTTCCACTCATTATGCCCAGTTCTTTCCAGTCAGTTGGTTATCCATTAGCTTAGGAAGTACAAGAATCACCTGGAGGTATCCCAGCTTTTTTAGTGTACATTTAGAAGATGCATCTCCCTGTTGCTCTTGTGACTCTCCTTCCATTTGTCATCTTTCTCGTTAAAGAAGCCACTTTGACAACTCCAGGATTTATAGCAGCCAAAGAGAGTGTTTTAGGCAGGGAGGAGTAGCTGCACTGACTACAAACCCCCAGAATTCTCCAAGAAGTAAGTGTGTTAAAGGTAATGATGTACAATAAAGTGTAGATGCAGTAAAAATCTCATGCAGATATTATTGCATAGAAGCAAAATTCATAATCTAAAAATATGTAAAAACATCTAAATAGCTACTGGAACTTCACAGGTCTTAAATATGTTGCTGCAGACACCAGTATACTCCAGTGGTACCTCGTACATCACATTAATTGCATTGCTTGCCAAATAAGCCAAACCTTCCGGAGACCTCTTTTCCCATACCTTGAATTCCTTTTTCTCATCATTCACTTAACTTTAAGAGAAGAAGGAAAACTCTCCAGCTCCCTGAGGAAAGGACCTATAACAAGAACAAGATAATCCCAAGTCTATATTTTTTTAACAAATGAGACAAGCATATGTTTAAACAGATATTTTGTACTGATGGGTTTATGAATTAATTGTTAGCATTATGGACTAATATTAAAGATATGCTGAAGAGCTGTTGCAGTCTGAGGCCCAGCAAGCTGAAGGGAACCAGGATGCACAGAAAGACCTGTTTCTGCTCTGGACATAACTTTGTCTTTGCCAAGGAGGGCAGTGTGTGGGAAGTACCTGGTACTCTTAGGTACCCTTGCCTTTCAACTGTATTTACAATTCAGAGCTGCTATAAATTATGCGTGCTGTCATGTTTTGTTAAACATGGTAAATTTACAATTCTCTTTGTTCAGTCTCTGTGCTGCATACAGATCACCCTTTAGTCATCCTCCCATATATTTTGAGAATGAAAATCTCTGCAGCTGGAACATGTAGCACTGGCCATGCTTTTTTTGTCCAACAAAAGAACACAGAGTCCAAATGAATACAAAATATTTGGTTAAATTTCTGGCAGCCTTACATGAACAGATCTGAACAAATGACAAATTGTGTAAGTCAGCATAACAAACGATGTGTTTCTTGTGATGTACCCACAGAGTGCGCATGTGTAGCGTTCCTTGGGAAGCTGAGCTCTAAGTGGAGCAGTATGAGATATATGGACTGCTGTTAATGCCTGAGCTGTTGTCTGTCAGTGTGCAGAACCTGGGAGGGTGGTAGTACAAGGGTGGTGGGCACAGTGCTGAGCCCCTCCAGCTTTCTCTGCTGTGCATAGCTGACAGCATAGCTCAGCTTCTACAGCCCATGTCACCTCTGACCTTGGGCTGCAGGACACAGAGGTTCAAAATGCAGACAGGGAGGAAAATCCAGAAGGCTGCAACAATTCCACTGTTGTCAAGGGGTGTGCTGGGCTCCTTGCAGCCTTCCCTACTCTGGAGAACAAATTAATTTAGCTCTTTAGATATTCCTTAACAGGGATATTTCAAGTACATTTAATGCAACTTTATAAAACATACTTTTAAATTTTGCCAAGTCTCCTTTTATGAGTCTTAGAAAAAGAAAAAAAGTCTGTGTTTGAGGTTTTTACTTTCTCTTTCTTGGTTGATATTCTGCTTCTTTTGGTGTTTGTTGTAGTTGACAGTGAGGATACCAGTGTTCCAGTTTAAGAATATACTTTGACAATGAAATACTGATGACTAGGAAAGAAATGCAGTCAGCATCTCATAAACAAACATTTCTTGATAATTTTTTTTCTGTGATTTTCTAATAACAAAGCTGGGGGGCTGGACAAAGTATTAAAAAGGGAAGTGTGATCCTTATGTCAGTGTAACAGTAAAAGCCTAATTAGTGATCCTAAACTCCTTTAGTTTTAAATATAATTATCTGATTATTTCTTGCAACACTCAACAATTAAATTTTATACTTAAACACCATATCTTCTTTCACTAGCACATAATTTACAAGTCCTGTATTTTATGATGATGAGAGCATGTATCTTACCAGCAAATGTTCTGGCCAACAATAGCATCATTTTTTTTCATAAGTAGCAGGAAAAATATTTTAAAAATAGCTTCAAATAACCCCAAAAAGCAGTAGAAGTCTGATTGCTAATGCAGAAGAAATACGCAATAGAGAAAAATGCCTTTTTTTTAAGTATGTCCTTTGTGAATACCAAGCCATAAATTGCCACTAATTTATCTCCAGTATTGGACAGTGATTTTAAAAGTAAAGAATTAAAAAAAGGTTAAATAACCAAATTATGTAATCTTGTTAGGCAAGATTGATGTTTTTGAATGCATATAAGGAGAAAATAAAAGCGTGTTAATGTGTTAATGCTACTTACACTCAGAGATGGAAGTTAAATCGAAATTGTAGCACATCGTCCTACTGTTGGAACAAAATAAAATATTAATCTCTCATAATTTTTTTAATTATTACCTTAACAAGATGGATTTCTAATATTTACTTCCAGGTCTGTATTTAATCTTGAGAAATATACAGTAAGCATACCCATATGTGTCAACTCAATTAGTGTAGCTTCACTTTTTGGGGTGTTGGTAGATGGCTGAGGCCATTATCATCTGTTGAATTGGCTCAGTTCAACAATATAGAAAGTACATCATTGGCAGCGTAAGGGAGAAAGAAAATCTGTTCTACTTTAGCAGTTGTGAAAATAGCTTGTTTCAAATAAAATTAATAAAATCATAGAATTACAGAATTATTTGGGTTGGAAGGGACCTTAAAGACTGTCTGGTTCCAAACTCCCTACCATGGGCAGGGACACATTCTACTGGACCAGGTTGCTTCAAGCACTGAAAGAGAGTAGGTTTAGATTGGATATTAAGAAGAAATTATTCCACGTGAAGGTGGTGAGACTGGCACAGGGAAGCTGTGACTGCCCCATCCCTGGAAGTGTGCAAGCCCAGGTTGGATGGGGCTCTGAGCAACCTGGTCTAGTGGAAGGGGTCCCTGCCCATGGCAGAGGGTGTGGAACTAACTGATCTTTTAAGGAAGGTTCTTCTTCTTCTGTTTGAGGTATGGGATTTTTTTTCTTATCTTATGGCTACACCTTTTCCTAAGATACAATAATTGCAAACATAAGGCTAGTTTTCTGACATAATGAATTGCATCACGAGAGGGGTCTTAAAAGACTGTCTAGGGTATTTGGTTCTGAAAAGCTTAATTAACAAAGTCTGCTAATTTTATTTAAAGAAGCTATGTTTTTGAGAGAATTTAAGGATAGCTTTGATTGCACCTAAAGTATTTGCTATTTGCAGTAAATTGTTTTTCTTTAAATTTTATTTGAATACAAGTAGAATAATGTCATAGCTCTAGTTTTCTAATTTGAGGTCTTCTGAACTGTCTATTGAAGAAAAATGGAAATATTGTCTTTTTTTTTTTCCTGCCTTATAAGAATTTTGGTAATTTATAAGTAACATAAACATGTTGAGCTGTATGCAATGTAGTTGAGTTAACAGAGATACGAAAAGGTTTCTCAACAAGGTGTTTTAGATGTCTCTTGTCAAAGTACATGGCACTTGAATGACAACCAGATTGAATTGTTCTTCTAAGAAATGTTCTTCAGAAATTCTGCATTGCAAAGATAATTCTTTGTTGATTGCTTAATCACACTGCATGAAAAATAGTCTCGCAAGAATACTCTATTGCAGAATTTGCTGAAATATGAGGACAGTTAGCAGGAGCCATGTATGCAGAGACTCCTGGTAGCAGGCAATTATTTTTAGGTTGAGCCTTGCCCTGAGTTTTGAGTGGAATCACTTCTGATGTTCTACCCCAGGGAATCTGTATTCCTTCCAAACAAGACAATCAAACCATGCTGTTGATGGGTTAGTGAAAGCTAATAAGGCTCGTTTTGTCTGCAGCTGTTACAAGTTGTCCCTGACAATCCTTTCTGTGTTTTTGATTTTTCAAGGCAATTTTGGCTTATTAAAAGGGCAAGTTAAAATTGTTTTTTAACAGAAAACTGCTCTTTTGAACAAGCAAGATTTTGTGTGAGATGTTTCTACAGAAAATACTGATCTGAAAAAATTATATAACAGTTTGCAGTACTTGTAACTGAGATATATTATAGACTAATGACATCTCTGTGCGTTAATTTCTTTGTGTGGACTTTGTGTGGAGTAATACCTTCACTGGAGGATACTCCTACGTTGCACTGTTGATGTTAACATTTTCTAAAGCAGACATACCTGCTTCCCTGTAAAAAATCCACAAACACACTGCAGTAAAATAAGAAAGGTTTTAGGTGTCATCAAGTAGTGAGAAAAGCCTTAAGTTTATTTTCTTTGCAAATCAAGCCTCAAGGCAGATTTTCCTGGGCTAGGTTATCCCAGTGGAAAATGTGAGCAGGAGAAATGCAGCCTTTCAGATGTCTAAAAGTTTTATGTTCTGTGGCACTTTGAGGTAAAAAATATTGCAAGCAAATTGAAAAAGTCCCCAAGTTAGTGAAACAGTGACATTTCAAAGAGACTTTGCCAGCATTGTCATATTAAAAACATTTCCAAAGCACTCCAGTGAAGGCCCAGGTGCCCATCACACCCACATTTAAGTGCCAACAAGCTTTCCACATCATCAGAGGTTTTAATTTCCGTAGGAATCTCTGTATATCATGGGGCTCTGAGGCAGCCAGCAAGGATTCAGTCTGGGTAACAAATGATGAATGGGAAGCTGCTGCTTCCGTGTTTTCTACGGTTTGAGACATATTTTAAGGCTAAATGACAGCTCCAAAATCACACTGTCCTTCTTGCACATCCCAATGTAAAAGGAAATCAAAAAAAGAACCTGTCTCAGTCCCCTGCCAGACATGGAAATATCTATTCAAAGAGCAGCCTCTACTATTTTGAGGGCCAAATGCTGGCTACCCATAGGCTGTGTGGGTGGAGAGCATCTGAAGGACCCTGCATCCAGACACTAGGAAGAAGCAGTGGTATTGCAATATTGCTGCTCATGTTTTGTGAGCTGAGACACTCATATAAAGTTCAGAGCTAGCAAGAAACTTATGGCCCACAATCAGTGAGACCTTCAAAAAACTAACAGTAAATTTGCCCTCACCCGTCTCCACAGTATGCATTAATTGGTTTCAAGGTATCTTGATTAAATACTTTGAAATTCCAAAGGGATGTGCATATACTCAGGTCAAACGTTTCTATGTTCTAACCAATGCACTGTCTTACATGTCACCTCTTTCTCTGGTTCATCTGAGGCTGGGTAGAAAATGGGCCTCTATAAGAGGAATTCCTGGAAATGTTTTCTTACTCTTACATGCTCAAATTGTAATTTGCAGGGAAATATTAGATATAATATTAATTCCGCACAGTCTTTTATAAAGTATTAGCCACTCTCGAGTTCCCTTGGACTTGATAGTAACGATGAAGCAGAGTTCCTCTCTGAAGAGATATAAGCCCAGTTTCAGTGCATGTGGCCAGATTAAGCTTCTGTCTGAGGAAGGGTGCTGAGATTTTAGCAAAAATTCTCTAGGATAACTTTTTCTGTGAAGGACAATCATGCTAAAAAAGCAAAGATACAAACAAAACACAGTGACCTTCTGAAATAAACAGGGAAAAACAATGTGGCTTGTCTCACAACAAATGTTTCCCTACAAAGACTCAAATGCCATCATCAAAATTAATGCATCTGTGCTATGCTCTCAGGCAGTAGACTTCATGTCTGAAATAAATAAAATTCAACTAACAGTCAGACCAGAAGAAACTTATACTGGAAACACTTGCTTGTATTGAAAGCCTGAGAGGAGGAAATTATTGTAGCACAAGTGCAGAAGATGATTTGTGTCTCTCTGATAAGTCTTAGACACTGTACGACAGTCATATAAAAAAACCTTTTTAACTGCTGCACCATTCAGCAGATCTGCTGGAACTAATGGTGAAAATGGTCAAACTTAGTTGTGGCCAGTATTTCAAATTGCTATTTTGATCCAACTCCTCTCATTTTTCTCTTGAAGAGATTACATCCTTTAATACCTAGCTCATTGCTTGCTAGATAATTTTGTCAAATGGGTTTTGCCAACATATGTCACGTACTCTAAAAGATTTTTAAAATTTACTTGTATAATTTTAAGGTTTGATCATACATAGACTTCCTCATTTTAACAAAAACAGACATCTCACAATAAACAAACTTACATTTATCTACTGCTCTCTATATACATTTTTCAGTGTGGTAAAGCTTATTCTCATGTGTGTTCTTATCAGCTACAAAAGCGGAAGATCATATCTGAAAATTTGGAACAAATTTATGACTACAGTTAGAGGGGCACATACCCCACATACCTCTATAATGCAAGATGCTTAATGGCATCAATAAAAACTAGGTTTTATATGTCAGTGTCTTGTGAGTGACATTTTCTAAGTTCTTCCTCCTCACTAAAAGGGACAAAATGGAGTTACACTCTGTTCAAAACTATGAAGTACCAGGGAAGAAAGTAATTCAAAGTAGTTGCATTTCAGGCATCCCAGATGAATATTAGTCAAAATATCAAACAGTCAAGAACAAGCAGGTAACCACTAGATATCATCTAATTAGTGAGTTTGAAATGACTAAGGCTGGGCACTCCATTGCACCACCAGACTGATTTAGGTGGCAGAATAAGGCTATATTACTTTTTTTATGTCATAAAAGTCGATGTCTTGGATAACTAAATGACAGAGCAACTCTGCTATTACAGCTCAGCTGTTTCTTGAAGCACTGCTTTTATTTTTGCATTTCCTGTTAATTCCACTGAAATTTGACCCAGAGGAATTTGTGCTGCTATTTCAGCAACATAAAGATTTTGAGTGGATTGCAAAGTTGTTCTAGGATATTGCCTCTTTTCAACAATACTTATTCCCTACAACAATTTAAAGACAAACAAAATGAAGAGATAAATCTATTAAACATAAAGCTGGGAGTGCCCTCCTGGAATGAAGTTATTTGACAAGACTAGAGTTCTCTGTGCCAGGCATAGGGAAGAGAGAGTGCCAAGTGAAGAACGAATGATGGAAAATTGGCCTTTAAATAATAGTAGAGGAAAACAGATACTGCAATAGATTCATTAAAATGTGGGGTTTAAAATCAAAGGCTGGTTGCAATTTTGACAACTCTAAGTTGACAGGTGTCTGCAGACAAAATTACACTTTTCATCTGCCCTGGAAATAGTAGTTAATAACTCTTAGGCATTTCTGGCCTCTTGGACTCCAAAAACAAATCAGTGTGCCCAGATGAGATAGTAACAGGTGGTTAATGAAAACTGGTGCCAGTATGAATAAATTCAGAGCAGTGTGGTAACAGAAATTGTGTTATATAAAATTGGTTTTAGATGAAGGAGACTATGGTGGAAGTGAGAATGAGAAAAGAGAAACCTGGTAAGATCTATTTAATTGGCGTGGTGATAAATGGTTTGTGAAGAAAGAGAGATTTTTTGTATAATGCACTTCTGTCCCTTCTTCCTTGAAAAAAAACCCAAAGCACTGGAAAAAAAGAAAAGAAAAAAAAAGAAAAAAAAAGGAGAAAACATGGACCTGCAAAGTCTGTGTTAGCCAGCCATAGCTTAAACTCCATATATTGTCAGTTTGTGGAAGAGAGGGAAGCCCTGGGCAGTACCATGAGGTGCATCCCTGTGTAGGTCTTCCATGAATGCAAGACAGGGAAGCCTATTTCTGTAATTTTTTATAACTCTGACATATTTAAGCCGTACAGTGATGTAATCATAATGTTGGGGGGGTTCCCAATTTATTTATAAAAACACCAGGTGTCAGATATATGCAGGCTTATCTCATACTGTCTTACGAGGGATTGTAGTTTATCTCAATCTTTTGATTGAGTTAATATTTCTAGTTCAGTTCATTTATATTGAAGCCATAGAATCAGAAAATAGATGTCGCCTCTTTACATACATTTTGACTCATTAAAGATGGCAAGAAAATATACTAGCATGGGAAACAAGCAATGATCAGGGACAAACTTTCTGCAGCATTGTTTTACATTTATTAATTCATATTGCATGATAACAAAGGCACTGTGGATGACTGAGGGATATGTCATCTGGAAATAAGTGCTATTGCAGGGAAAACAATGTGGTTGGGTATTATCTTCTAAATATTCATGGTTCGTCCTGACACCCCTCAGTTTTTCAATACCAAGACAGGATTTTCCCTTAGAATGTGGATATAGATAGGCAATCTTTCAAATGGCTGGAGACAGTAACTCCATTGTCACATGTGGTATGCAAATGTGAACTGCTGTTATTGTTTGTGTTAAGCTGTGTACAAAAAGCAATAGTATTTGAAAAACAATTAGAATTCTGGTGAAAAGTTATCTTGTCACATCAGTACATTCTGTTCCCTCCTTCCTTCCTTTTTTTTAATGATACACACTTTTGAAAATTCTCAGTCTTTTATGTGTTTGCTGATTTTTAACTGAATCCCAGCATGGAGTGTACACTTTTTTTTTTTAAGTGTCAAAAAAATATTGAACATTTCTTTAAAAGAGAAAAGAGAGTTAGGTTACTATTCATCCAGTCATCTTGCTAGCTCTGAGTGGGCTACTGCTCTGCTTATGTGCTCTAGGGCTCTGTAATTATCTTCCTAAAAATATGACTAAATCCTTCTTACATTATATGTCTCCTTCACTAATATGCACAAATAAAATGGTTAAATGAGGAAAATGTAGCTTTTTTTTTTGCCCTTGTATGCCTAACCCCAGCAGCCCTGCACTGAAGTCTACAAAGGAAATCAAAAGAGGGAAGGGAAGGAATAAGAGAAGAGGTTTAGCTACTTGGATAGGTTTATTGATAGAATATGAAGAAGAGCAATGATTATAAGTTAAATTTTTGTTTTCTGATTAATTAAGTTCTCACGTTCTGCACAGAAAGGGTCAGTGTGAAAAGCATGCAGTGTTGACAGTGCAGAAGCATTTGCTGATACATGGAATTAGGGAGCAGGCCACAAGACAGTGAAGTATAGCCAACAGAGATGTATAAAAAAGAAAATAAAAATATTTTTATCATCAATATGTTTTGCTAGTGTCTTCTGGTGAAATACATATTAACAAAGTTATTTTCAAATAGTCTGGGGTTATTTTTTTCACCTAAAACAAATATGTGGTCATGAGAGAAAAATAAACAGCAGATTTCTACTGTAGGTATCAAAACACAAAAATTCTCACCTTGGGCAGTGCTGGTAGGAGTGATGGCAGGAATGGCAGGTCAGCATTCAGTCAAGCAAGCCTTCAGAAGACTGAGCTCCAGTTGTTTTGGAGTTAGAAATGGAGAAGGGAAAAAGGAAAGAAGAGCTTCATTCTATCAGCTGCACCTATATCCCTTGGCAAGAAGAGGCTTTTTGACTTAGACTCCCGATGAAGTGCCTGCCTTTGTCAATTAACACCTTTTCTCAAACAGGGATCATTGAAACCTATTTTTACTAAGGTGGATGCTTCTTTGTGTTTCAATGTAAGAGGATCCAAGTCTTCTCAGGAATGTCAGTTCCTAAAAGGGAGTGATCCTAAGAATTAGTCAGAAAACCTTATTTTAAATAAGCGTCTGTGTTCTCCCAAAAGTTGTGCACTTTTGCACACATTTGCTGCAGTCCAGTGCTACCGGGACAGAAAAAGCTCCTTCCAGCTGTGGGTGGAGAGGTGTGTTTCCCCAAACCCTTGGCCCCTTGAACCATCAGCAATGTCAGCATGTCTCTACCAGACAGGGGCTGCTGTCCTGACATCAACCCTTGGGGCAGCCCATGACCCCTGATGATGTGGGCCAGAGGGCAAGTGTGGACATGGCAGGCACTGATGTTGCTGCCCACAGTGGTGGCTTTGAATTCCAAGGATCCTAGACCTTAAGCTGACAACAGTAGACCACCCTGGACTATATGATATGAGAACAAGAAACTTGTTTCTGCCTTGGTCCTCTGCTTATGATTACAGTCTTGTTGTGTTCTGAATAAGCCATGTATAACTTCTCGGTTCCAGAATCAAAACACGTATTTTTTAGGGAGGAGGAGAGCTGCGTTTTGTGCCTGCATATTTTATTTTATTTTTGCATCTTTGGCTTGGGAAACTTGATAACAGGAGTAATGTATAAAGAATGCTGTGGAAAATAAGGACTGAAAACAGCTTTACCTTATTCTTGGATGAACTAGTTCTGATGTGTCAGGACAGTATTTTCATACTCCTCTTTTTCTCTTTAGATGAACATTTCCAGTTAAATAACTCAGTCTGGAGATTTTGTCCAGACTGTGAGTTCAAATCTTGCCCAATGCAGACCTGTCATTGTTACTCTGTTATTGAACAAAAATGGAACAAAGCTTTTGTGCAATTTCAGAGTAAAAGCTCGTCTTTAGTTAGTGCTTGTTTCAAAGGAAAGGATCCAGGCATAGCAAATATCATGCATGCAACTCAGTGAATTCATGAGGAACAGATGGCATTTGCAGTAAAAAATAAGAGTAGGCACTTATGTTTTGAATTATTTAAGCATATGAGAGCAAAGAACAACAAAAAGATTTTTATAGAAGTATTTTAGTCCAAACTGTGTATTCTCATAGACATTCAAAATAATGCTAAAAAAGATTAATAATCAGCTATTGTTGGCAGTAGATCTTCACTTGGAGACCCCAAGAAAGTTTAGAATCCTTCTGTGTTGGGCTCTTCATGGATATCAGTTATGAGTCAGTTCCTATGAACAGAAATACGTGATTCAAAAGTGCATACTGAAATGGTTATTCACACTAGGGATTGTTTACAGGGAGTTGCTTCCAGACTTGCCAGCCATATGGTTTTTGGCTTCCTCTGTAAGAAGGAGACATCTCAAAAAGTGTCTCCTCATATCTAGCTACTCTGTCGGAGGCAGAAATGGTCTCTCCATGCTCAAGATGTCCTGTGCTGTGGGACACTGTAGCCATGTGATGACTCTTTGTCTTTAAGAGCCCTTCCAACCCAAACCATTCTATGGTTCTGTGATTAATACCACTGACTAGAAAATGAATCGAGATAAAGTTTTAAGACCAAATGAACACGTTTATAAACTGAAAACCAATAAGCTAGTAAAATGCAAAATAAATCACCTCTCTCCAAACCCCTCTACACATCATAGCAGACATAAGAACAACTTCTCACTTTTCCTTTGTCTTTCACCTTCAGTATTTTAATGAAAAGTATTTAAGACCTTAATTAATTTTGAAAAGCAGACAAATGAAATGAGCATACATCTGATCCTGTAAAAATCAAATGGGACATTCACTATGATAACAGGACTTTTAAAAAAATCCAGATAGTTCTTAATGGGGATTAGGTTTAAGTAAGAAGGTTTTTAATACTAGAAATTAGATTATTTTTGTGGTCTTTTTGTACTATGCTTTTTATTTCCAAAATACACATTCTGTTAAAAAATGGCAGTTTCTATGACAACCTAGAAAATTGTTAAAAAAGGTAGGAAGGCAAGAAATGAAATTAATATATGAAATAGTTATGCTTGTCTGAGATAAGACTTTTTCAAACTAAATGGAAAAATATGAGGTACTGTAAATCTATGCCTAACACAGCTGAGTTACTGCAAAATTAATTTTGCCACATCTTATAACTTAAACTATTGAAATTCTGTAAGTGCAAACTATTCAAAGCACTGTATTTAAAAAGAAGTTATTTACATTTTTAGATTTGCATGCAAGATATGTGCAGATTTCAAAGTTAAACTGAGAGTCATAAGAATTATAAAGAATATTACAGGTGAGAGCTGCAAAGGAAGAGTCCATCTCAGAAGCATAGTAAATCATAAGTAATGAAGTATTTTGTAAATTCCTTGGTCAACCTTTTGCCTAAGTTAAAATAAAACTCACTAACTCTCATGGAAACAATACTGGTAGTTACAGAGCTAATGCATATTTTAGGGTGAGATGTAAACAGCCATTTATGTATTTAGAAAGACCTGTAGCTAACTGTCTTATGGTTGTTGCCATGAATTTTGTAGTCACTTTTATTTAGTTCTTAAAAAAATCAAGGATAATCGTTCCAGTGTAGCAAACACCTTACCAAAATCTACCTTGAGCAGATTGGGCAGGTGCAGGTCAATCTTCCCTTGAATAAGATCGGGCCGGTCTTTTCCGGGAAACAGGCTTGTACGAGGAAGTCAAAAGGGAAAGTGGAGATTTGGGTCATGAAAATGGATTTTTTTCTCTGTGGTATTTACTCACAAATTATTGACATTCTTTACTAAATCGACTCCAAACAGATTGCATTTTTAAAGAGTTGGGCATGTTTTCTTGTGTGAAAAACCCCTGAAAGAATACTTTGAGCTTTTGTCCTGATTTGATACCAGGACAAAGTATTCTAATAATGGAATTTCCTATGTGATGAAAATGCTTCTTATATGTCAGTTCTTTTTAGAAATCTTCTGCAGAATCTCCCAAAACAATAAATGCAAGCAAATATTGGGGAAGAAAATTCAGCTGTGAACTCAGCCTATGGGCTCCAAACTTCAATGTACTGCAGACTAGAGATAGAAGAACATATGTACAGTGCAGTGTTCAAGCTCAGTGTTACTAGCTGGAGGAGGAATTTTCTCTTGACACTGAGTAATGTGTTAGAGAATCTTTCCAGTAGATTCTTGGTTTTAATCTGCACTCTCTTTCTTATATTTCCTTTCTTTGCACAACTTGCCCTCCAAGGACTACTCTTACACATTCAATGGTTGTTAATACTTTGATAACTAATTATTTGCAAAATGTCCTATTTGTTTGATTATTTGTAAGAACTTGTGTATCTTTGGATGAGAACTTCTGAGCTGTGAAATAATATCTTTGTGATCTAATAACATATTCCTAATTCAACTACACTCTGACTGAAAATTAATCATAATACTGAGTAATCAAGATTCATTTAAAAGTTTGATTTACAATTCACTTGAATTTAATCAGAGGAAAATCTAAAGTATTCTGGAAAGAGACTTGAAAGCTCTAACATCTCTTAACTATGTTCTCACATCAATAAGATGACATAGAATCATGGAATTGTTTGGGTTGTAAGGGGCATTAAAGCTCACCTCATTCTGACCTTCTGCCATGGGGGGTTGCCATGTCACTTGATTTATGTTCATTTCAACCTATGAGACCAGTAAAAAGTTACATTTAACATGATTTTAAAAGATACCTTTCACTATTTTATTTTTTACTTTGTCTCATTTAGTCCATGCTAGTTAGTTTTCCCTGAAAACACTCAGTGAATTGGCAAGAAGAAAATAGGGCTGGTAACTGAACCTTGGAAGTCTTCTCTTTGCCTTCTATTTAAATCTTCATCCTCAGTTACTATTCTTATTACAGACTTTGTTAGAAAACTGAACTGTAATAATGGAAGGTAATGGCTTGCATTTCATAAAATGTATTCATCTGTCTTTAAACATGCACTTACCTTGAGTTTTTTGGTAAACTGGGGAGCAAAAGTTTGGAGGGCACTTCCTTACTTACAACCATATGCTGAGTTCTTACCTTGTATTACCTCTGTATTAATTCAATGGTAGTTTTCTTGTTCAGTGGTAAATTTATAGTTTGATTATTGTAAGAAAATGAAATAGTTCTTTATGACAAGTATATAAAGTAAATGAATAAATACACAGTCAATCTTTTGTGTCTTTTTGTAACTGAAAAAAAAAGAATTTTTAAACATTTTTTCAGAAAATCAGATCCAGCCAAGAACATGCTGTGTAATAAGGCTTAACAGGGATGTCAAAATGAGATAATCTACCAAAATTCTGCGTGAGAGTATAGTAAATGTATCTCTTAATTTTAGGAAGAAACAGTAAGAACAAAAGAAGAGAGGTCTGATGTTGTCTTTATGTCCCTTTTTGAGTCCCCCAGAGACTGGATGCAGAACCTTTGCTGGTGCAAATAGTTCCATTGCCTGCATGGACCTACACCACAGTCAAGCTATCATGTGTTAGCAGTGTTGGGCCTACTAGAATTAAAACTACTATACGGAACCCATTATTCTGTATTTCTTGTACTCTTTCCCCAAGATACACGTTCTCTGTGTCTTAAATCTATCTGAAGATATTTCCTTGAACTGTGCAACAGTGCTGTACTAAATTAAAGAACAGCTTGCAGTTTAAGCATAGAAATTCCAACAGTAGGCTAGTTTGTTGGAGAAATGCTCCCTCATTTCTCAGAGTCCCATAGCTTAGAGTCCCATAGCTCCTTCATCTTCTGTTAAACCTCAGCCTCCTTACTCCTAATGACATTAATCAAGCACTCTGTATCTCTTCATAGAATCATAGAATACCCTGAGTCAGAAGGGACCCACAGGGCTCATCAAATCCAACTCCTGGCCCTGTGCAGGACACCCCAAGAATCACACCACATGCTGAAGGGCGGTGTCCAAACACTTCTTGATCTCTGGCAGGTTTGGGCCTGTGATAACTTCTCTGTTTTTCAAAACTACCAATAAAATATGTTGTCGTTCCTATAAAATTCTCACCTTCTCATCAATATTCTCCTTTACCATGCAGAACACTGTTTTCAAATAGCTTGGCACACTTTGACAGATGGAATAAGGCTTTATTTTATCTATGTGGCAAATTGTATTTAATTCTCATATTGTTTCATTCAACTTTGGAAATATTTAGAACCAATGTTCAGTTAGCACACTGATGATAGAATAATCAGGTATCAGTTGATCCAAAATTGTCAGGAATTTTTATTGTGTACAAGTAATGTGAAGTTTTTGAAATTATTACCAATAAGAGGGTTGGTTTATTATTACTGGTTTTTTTTCCATTCGACTCCTCATTCACTTATGTATATCCTGATGAAAGCTTTTCTGGGGCAAATCTATGATAAAAATTGATAACAAAATGAAAAGAATTTTAACTTCCCTCCCAAACCTAATTCTCTATATTTGGGAAATATTCAGTAACAACTGACTATTTATTAGTTAGCATCAGGAGAGATGATTTGCTTTTCTTTTTGTCCTTATTGTAGCAACATAAGAGTTAATTGACAAATATGCAGTTTTTTTCTCACAATTGCTAAGAACACTTATTTTTCATTATCATTGTTCCAGTACTCTTTATGTATGCCAAAAATTCTCACTCTCTGGAAAAATATGTTATGTAGTTCAACTTCACCTCACAAAACTTTAACAAGAAACTTTGGATTCTGGCCACTTCGAAGCTGGAGACTAGGCTAATAGTAGACTGAATCCTTAGCCGCAGCAACCCTGATCACTTGAATTCAGAATTTTGTTTTTCAGGGAGGAATACATTGCTACAAATCACAATGATTTGAGAACAGAATTTCAGATTTTGAATACTTCAGCTATATAGAGAACTCAGTGCTTCTAAGTGAGAAAATATGTTTTTAGAAAAATCTGTTCACATTATTCTCTATGTTACATTAGCTAAGTACGATCGCAATCTTCTATACTTTTCTGCTGCCATCCACAACAACATAATAGAGCAGTGGATGTTGTAAGCCCAACATTTTTCTCAAAAAGCCTTTGGATAATCTTCAAAAAAAGCAGGTGTGCACCAAACATGATGTTTAGGAAACAATTGCGCAAGCTGAAGACATTGTAATAGTGAATGAAAGCAAAGATTTGCATCAGCTCAACTCAGCAGTGCAACAAAACCTTCAGAATATAGAATTATGGCCTCTCCTTTATTAGGACAAGACTTTTTGGCCTCAAACCTCATTGTAATTGATGGGAAGACCTAGCACAGTATGAAATACATTTTAATTGCAAACATATTTTCTTTTACTGTTCCCTAATTCATGTACATATATAAAACACAAAAACCATAAGATTAAAAAAGTAAGGTTTTTCCACTGGTAATATTAATCCTTTCTTCCCCCTTTTCTTTTGGACACCAATTTTTAGAAAAATGTTTATTGATCTGTACAATTGCAGAACTGGACTTACTGATTAGAGTTTGCAGGGTTTGCTTCTTCTCTACGTTTGCAGCCCTCTGAATTGTGGGTCTTTCTGTTTTTGCCTGCCAGTATGTTTTGTTCTATTAAGGAGCTAATTTGTTCATTTGCTCTTCTGTTTTGCCAGTGGCCGACACTTTAAAGACATACAGGTGCTACTCCATCTTCCCCTTCTAGAACATGAGTTCCGTAAGGACTTTAAAATCATAGAATCCTTTAGGTTGGAAAAGACCTCTAGAGACCATTGGGCCCAACCATTGATGCAACACTTCTAAATCCACCACTAAACCATGTTCATAAAATGCCTCGCCTGTGTTTAGTTGAACCTTAGTCTGGTATCTGTTATGATGGTCTTCACAGAGTATTCTGTTTAAATTATGGGGAACATGTAAAAAGAATTGTTTACAATAACTTTAGTTGGATCTAATTTAAATGGATGGTTGAAGTTTAAATGTTGACTAACTTTCCCTGGTAGAAGGACAACATTCAGGAAGGGGTCAGCTCCCTTTTAGGTCAACCTATAATGTTTAAAAATGTTACTTTGTGTGTGGTGCTTGAAGATGTGAAATCTCTTGAGTATCATAATCAAAGCATATTTCTAATGATATGTCAGTTTTTGTAGATAACCTAGCCAGGGAGCTACTGTGTCATTTGGGAAACTGTGCTTCCTGATGTAAGAGTTCTTTACTGAAGACCTCTCTGAATCAGGACCTAAACTTGGCTCTCTTGCACCCCAAACTAGTGACCTAATCTTCTATAGTGTGTGAGCATGCTTTCTCTCTCATCTTTCCCAGCAAAAGCTTTGTGGAAACAGAAATGTTTTTCGGCTTGGATGAAACAGTGTATTTCAATGACGTTTCATTTAGTTGAGAATGTTTCGACCCTTTCTAATTACCAGCCTCTGTTATAAGCTGGTAAAGGCTCTGCCAAACAGTAACAGGTTGGGCTGAAAATTTTTATGATTTTTCTTTGTCTTAGGCTGAATGTTTTGAAACCAAAAGTTTAACCACTTTGAAGGCCAGAGAAACTGAGGGTTTTCCACCAATGTGCAAGTATCACTCTAGTACCTCTACTGTTTGGAGGAGTACCTTCAAATTTGACAGGGAGAAGACCTGGTTCTCTGAAGATATCTTTTTGAGTTCTCATGGAATTTAATTCGACTTTAGCCTTTGGCAATCTAAATCTGGAAATAAGGCAGCAGAGGCTGTAGAGGGATTCGCTGATAACTTGGATTGCTTCTGCCCTGATTGTTCTCTGCTCCCACAGAAGAGCCCCACGGGCTGAAGTGCAGAGGATGATGTATTGCCCCCTTGTCCTGTGAGAAGGTCAGGCTTGGTGTACAGGGCTGCCACCACCCCCCTTTGCTGCATGGAATGGAAAGAAATTTCTCTTTGAAATTCTGAAATTAGAAATTCAATTAAAATTGAACTATCATGGCTCATGGGGTGGGGATTCTCCAGAGAGTCGTTGTCTTATCAGTACAATACTTTCTCAGAGAAAGAGTATTTTTCTTCATTCTCTGGTCTCTGCTGTGAGCAAAACTTAGTGCCCTGTGTGTGGACTGATTATCATCCAAATCACCCAAGCTTGTACTCTAAGTATCAATGATATGAGATTGCAGCATACTTTTTGCAACAATGAGATTTTATTCTTCTGCTCTCTACACTCCATTTCTTAAGATTATAAAAGAGTTTTAATGAGGAATTTGAAAATTATTCTTCAGTTTAAGAAAAGAAGAAAAAAGCTACTGATGTGTCTTCAATATTCATTACAACAAGTGACTTTTGTTCATGAGCACAGGATCAGAATGCTACATTCTGTAAAATGTTTAACTAACATTTTTAACATTAACATGAACAATGTAATTCATTCACAGAAAGCGAAAGAACTTTCAGATTTCCCCGGGGCACTGTTTTTCCATTATAAAGGCTAATCTACTAGTTTAGCAAGTGCCATCCTCCAGTCAGGCCTTTCGAGAATCCACGTATTGAAGGCAGCTATAGCTCTAAAAGCCTGATAAATGAGCCCCAAGTTCCTTATTTTCCAGAACCCCAACAAAATCCTTCTGAGGCAATGACTCATAAAATGCCTTACATCAGTAAGGCAATAACCTTTTTTTTTTTTGTTTGTTTGCCATGGCCATTGATTTCAGCTTTACAAAACATCTTTTTTGTGCTTTGTACAGGGTGGCCTCATACAGTTATGTCAAGGGGGTCTGAGCAGGAAAAATCCTTCCTGGCAGAAAGCCACAGTGCTGGAGGAGACTGGTTATGGCTCTGTCTGCACCAGGATTTTGCCAAGCTGGCTTTTTATGTGAGGGAAACAGCAGAATACACCAGGAAAGGCTGGTGTTGAAGCAGAGCTTGTCAGAAGGTGGCAGGGACTGAAACTTATCTCCTACAGCCTCATTCTTGTGTGAATGAAAGACTGGCTTGGAGTCAGACAGGTGATCTTACATGTGTACTCTCATTTCATACAGCAGCTGTACAGAACTTACACAAAACTCTTGTGACTGCTTTGTATACTGGTCTCAAAATGAGTTAACAAATACAGTTCTTTGCTAAAATAAATACATTTACTGGATCACGGAATCAGAATGGCCTGGCTTGAAAGGGACCATAAAGATCAACCAGTTCCAACCCCCCTGCCATTGTCAGGGACACCTTCCAAGCCCTGTCCAACCTGGCCTTAAACACTTCCAAGGATGGAGCAACCACAACTTCCCTGGGCAACCTGTGCTATTGTCTCACCACTGTCACATTAAAGAATTTCTTCCTGTTATCCAATCTAAACCTATTTTCTTTCAGTTTGAAGCTGCTTCCCCTTGTCCTGGTGCTACATGCCCTTGTAAATGGTCTCTCTATATCTTTTTTGTAGGTTGCCTTCAGGTACTAGAAGGCCATAATTAGGTCACCACCTTCTCTTTTCCAGGCTGAACAATTCCAATTCACTCAGTCTTTTCTCACAGGAGAGGTGTTCCACCTCCCTCATCATCTTGGTCACCTCCTCTGGACTCTCTCCAACAGGTCCATGTCCTCCCTGTGCTGGGACCCCAGAGCTGGAGGCAGCACTGCAGGAGGGGTCTCACCAGAGCAGAGCAGAGGGGCAGAATCCCCTCCCTGCCCTGCTGCCCACACTGCTCTGGATGCAGCCCAGGACACGGGTGGTTTCTGGGCTCCCAGTGCACATGGCAGGGGCATGTCCAGCCTCTCATCCACCAGCACCTCCAAATTTTTTTTGATAAGGCTGTTCTCTGATCACTCAATAACCTTATCATCACTTTCTGAAAATTTTTGCATTAATTTTCTGAGAAAAAAAAAAAAAAAAGAGAGCCACTTTTGAAAGAATATTTGAGCTGAAACTGAAATTAGAGGAATTCTGAAATTTTCTGTAAATGTTTCCTCACTGAACATGTAGCAAATCTGGCACTGTCTTTTTACATGCAAAAATTTCAATTTTAATGTTCTTTTCTATTCTCCAGTGGCAAAATTGAAAAACAATTGAATATTTTGGATTGACTCCTTGGACTGCAAGTGATTCAGTCTGAGATCAGTCTGAATCTCCTGACTGTGTTATACTGTATGATAATAAGTGAGAATAAAAGTTATTATTACTTTCCCCTGAGGACTGTATTTCTTTCCTTTCACCTCCTAGAATCTACCTGCAGACTTCAGAGTGAAGGCTCCCACCAAGGGACATGACTCTGGATAGTGACATATGTAAGGAGTTTATAGTGTTCAAGAACCTTTTCCTCTGTGCTGAACATAAGCAGAATACACACAGCCTGGGAACACCAAACAGTTATTTACTTGCTAATGTGCAGAGCAAAGAGCTGTGTTGTCCAGTCACTATGCTAACCATAGAAATAACATGTTCTGCTACCCCATAAGACACTAATGGGAAGGCTGAATGGCTGATCCACAGAGGTGACAAATTGCTCTATTCCATTCTCTGCTCTTTGTGTTTGCTTATTTGTTTCTGTTTTGTTTTTGTTTTTTTTTTTTGGTTTTTGTTTTTGTTTTTTTTTCCCTGTGAGGTTTTACAGCTTTTAATGCCAGCATTTTTTCTCTTGAATCTGTAAGCTGCTAACTATCACGATTTCAACAACTACACTCTGTCTAGGTTTTCACTTTGTGTATCTTGCACAGCTCTGGTTCACATATGTTCTCACATCTTAGCACAATTTTCTCTGTAAAACTGTGCCAAGATCACACATCTGTGTTGTACCAAGCAACACATTGGATTGCAGGCTGCTAAGAATCTGGGTATAATTCACCCAAAGTACAGTTCCCACGAGAGATGTGATACTGCAGAGAGTTTCTGTGTTAAAATAGTCAAAAAAATTTCAGGCACAAAAAAATATTTATCCATCTGTTCTGGTTTGGAATGACAACTTGACTGCCTCTTGCAGAATTAAAGTTTAGGTTTTTCATGTATGTCTTTTTAAAACAGTAAGAAATATTTGTGGTTTTTTACCTTTTAAGATTTTACAGATTAAGCACACAGAACAATAAAATGTGCATATTAATTCCTCTGTTCCATGACTGAAACATATTTTCAAGTTATGATTAGAGATTTATCTCCTTAGAAAGGTGGTCATGCATCACTAATCCAATTGAATAGCAATTCATCCCAATAAGCAGACTTTTGGGCAAAAATACCAGGCAGCCCATATGGATAAACAGGAGCTCCTTGGCAAAACTCACAGATAAGAAGAAAGTGTAAAGAAAGTAACAGCAGGGACAGGTAACCTGGAAGGAATACAGAGATACTATCGGAGCAGGCAGAGACATGGGTCAGAAAGGCAAAGCCCAGCTAGGAAAGAATGTGGTGAGGAAAATCAAAGGCAGTAGGAAGTAACACTCTAAGCATACAGGTTCTAAAGGGAGACTGGTGAAAATGTGGTTCTGTTGCTGAATGAGGTGGGGAACCTGTTGACATAGGACATGGAAAATCCTGAGGTGCTGAACTCCTTCTTCACATCAGTCTGTACTATCAAGATTGTACTTCATCAATCTCAGGCCTTGGAGAACAGGGGATAATTTGTAGGAAGGAAAATTTACCCCTGGTGGAAGATGACCAGTTCAGGGAATACTTAAGCAAACTGGATATATGTAAGTCTGTAGGCCCTGATGAGATGTACCCACAGGTATGGAGGGACCTGGCTGATGTCATCATGAAACTGGTAATCTTTGAATAGTCATGGTGACTGGAGAAATGCCTGAGAACTTGAGGAAAGCCAATGTCACTTCTGTCTTCATTAAGGGCAAAAAGGAGAAACCAGGAAACAACAGTTTGGTCAGTGTCACCTCAATCCCTGGAAGGGTGATGGAGTAATTTATCCTGGAAACCATTTCCAAGCACATGAAGCATGGGAAAGTCATCAGTAGTCAACATCGATTCACCGCAGGGGCGTCATGCTTGACACTTCCACGATGAAATGCCTGGCTTGTTGTTTTCTCCTTCCTTTTGCCCTCTGCTTCCATTGCCCTTCCATGTATAGACAATTTTCTTGCTCACTATATCCCCTGAATCACATTTTTCATACCCTGTCTCCCAATCAGCTACATTCCTCTGAAGCAAAGTAATTCCTTTGTACCATATTCTTTTTTTTTTTTTTTTTCCTTATCCACACCATCAGAATAATTAATCCAAAATATTCCTTGGCACTTGTTTGACAAATGGAGACTTCTTATTCATTCAGATTTGTTCCTACTTGTCATTCCTTTTAACAGTCTTTTGACAATAAATCTAGCAAAAAAAGTTACAAAAGCTGCTTAAATCTTTGTACTCCACTATGTATCCACCTCTTGTTCTGCCTTGCAAGGTGAGGGACCTGGGGGTGTTTAACCTGGAGAAAAGGAGGTTCAGGGGAGACCCTATTTCTCTCTAACAACTGCCTGAAAGGAGGTTGCAGCAAGGTGGAGGTCAGCTTCTACTCCCAGGCAACAACTGATAGGACAAAAGGAAATGACCTCAAGCTGTACCAGGAGAGATTCAAGCTGGACATCAGAAAGGGTTTCTTCATGGAAAAAGTTGTCAGGCATTGGAAAGGGTTACTCCAAGGAGTTACCACCCCTGGAGGTGTTCAAGCAACAAGTGGAGCCCTTTACAATATTTCATAACCTTATTTTCTTTTTGTAGTATTTGAACATAAGGTGATGTAATTACCCAGCTGCCAGTAGGATTGATCTAGAGCTGTTAGAGTGACAATTTCGTGAGCTAAAATCTGAAGCAACTGGTCAGGCTGCTGTATTTGTCTGAGCCTGCTTGTAAGGCAGCTCTTTGACCTCTGCATATTGTACCAGTACCATGAGTTACTGTGTAATAGCAACTGTGGCTTCCAATGAGTTTATCAATGCATTTATTTGCCACACACTTAGCATAAAATGGCACATTTGATTTTGTGGTAATTCAGTAAGAAATCCCACCGCCAGGCTGTGCAGAAAACTGGTATTGTGTTCTGAAGGCAGAGAATGCCTGGTGCTTCTTGTGGGAAAAAGCTGATCTGGTACGAGTGGACTCCTCCAGAATGGTTCTTTCCTTCTGGAACTTAGAGCATCTACCACCACTTTACTTATTGAGAATTTTCTGAAAGTGAAGACCCAGACGAGTGGCATCATCTGTACTTCTCACCAGGCAATGATGGTGAAGCCGCTTTTATACAGCCCAGTGAGCCAGTTTGTTGCCAGTGTAATACACGCTTGAGTTTTAATGTTTCTCTCTAAGAGTAATATGAAACAGCTGTTCTAATAAAAATTTACATATTTGCCTTCAGCTAGAAAATTCAAATATTTTTAATTTTATATCACAGTAGTAGAGATGTTCTCTAAAATGTTGGGGATCAAGATCCAAAATTTCCTGGGTCAAATTCAGAGTTTATTTAGCAGGACATGTTTGTCCTATGGTGAAGTTCTAGCTCATCTTTCAGGAAGATCAGGGAATTTCAAGGGAACAGCTGGAGTTAGATGTGGGGTCTTTCCATGCAGCACTCTCAGCTTCATGGGGGACCCCATCAGTTACCTGAGATCATGATGATTTCATTGACATCTATAAACACCATACTGGCATCACGATGTGAGGATTATCAGATCATCTTCTAATCATAATAACAAATAATGACAAAAGTATTTTAGTTACCATCACCATATCTTATTTTTACAAATATATTGCTTCAAATTCTGGCTACAGACAGTGCAGCCAAGGGTAATTTTGTGTCTGTATTGGAGAGCAAGTTTAGATTTGCTATGTTAAAGTAAACTGATAGCTTCAATTATTAAATGCAAGTACTTGGCCAGGCATTAGTAAAGGATGTCATTAAAGTTTCTGACATATTTTTTATTTTGGTTACAAAATCCAGTTTCCAAGAGCCAGTGTCTGAATCCTGTTAAAGCCTGACTTTCCATCATTTTCCATTAAAGAAAAAAAGTCTGGATTGGTCAGTATTACCACGGCATCAGACTTCTGCCAAAGCCTCTGCTTGGACTTCACAGCTGCCTATAAGAGGTTTGAAAAGCGAGTCCTACCATGGTATATCTGAAATCACTGCCTTTTCAATTCAAATATTACTTTTGGAAATGCAGCTGTTAAATGTGAAAGACCAGTCTGTAAAACCAGCAAAAATAAATTACTTGCATGCCTTAAATGGAGTTTAGTGGGACATAAGGCTCTGAAGTACAATATCAAAATTAACAGCTCTTTCAGCTGCCCATCTCAAACCACAGTCTGTCCTTTGTTAAGCTGACCATTCCTGTGCTGGAGATCAGAACAGGATGGCAGAGAATGCTGAGGAGTTTGGCTGGGTTGGCATTCTATGATCATATCTTGCTTACATTGACAGTGTCCACCACAAAGTGCGGTCACTGCTGAGAATTTTTTAGAACATGGTGTGGGGAGAAGGAGATACTCATCACCTGCTTCTGCCCTGTACCCAGAGCATGGAGCAAGGTTTGGAAAGAGGTTGGTCTGATCTGGTCTTCAACCATAGGGTGTTCACCACTACTTCATCCACTCCAAGATCACTGTTTGAGTCCCTTCCCTGCTTGTTGGGCTCCAAGGTGGCTCTTTGCTTTCCACAGGTTTCAGCCACAGAACAAACAAGGGAGAGGATGTGAGGGGGGACAGGGCGGTGAAGAGTGGTGTCTGCCCTCTATTCCAGCACCCCGTGTGCTGAGAGGCTAGTCATCTCCAGCTGGAGTCAGCACCAAAAATATGAAAATCAAACCTGACATCATCATACTAAAAGATGACAAAGGTGGTTAGAACCATCTTTGAACCCTCACTGGGAAATTTAAGGTGGATGGTTGCTTGGTAGCCTAAGAAATTGTTGTGGGATGAAACAAATTGATAATGTTGGATAAAGACAGCAGCAGAAGCCACTGAGCTCTGTTCAAATTTTTCTGTTATGTTTTGTAAAGAGTCTCTAGACAAATGCCTATCACAGGGTCAGAGGAGCCCTACAGATCTAAAGTTTTGTGGCTAAAGAAGACAGTTGTGTGACTCTGAGATTAGCTCAGTTTGCTAGAGCCTGGTGCTAACACCAAGGCTGTGGGTTCAATCCTTTTATGGGCCATTCACTGAAGAGTTGGACTTGAAGATCCTTGTGAATTACTTTCAACTCAGAGTATTCTGATATTTTGTTTACTTTGACTTTCAGCTCTATATCCTCTTCTCTAAGGCAAATTCCAGATGCTTTTGCATTTGATCATATCTCCTTTGCCATTCACCTCTTGTTCTGAGAGAAATGCTGTCTCCGCCTTCCAGAGTGTTCATCACTGGTCTGTGGCCAGCAGCTCCCTGACAGTGACAGATGTGTGTGTCTTCCAAGACATTAGCTGCCTAGATGTCTCTAAATGAAGGTGACAGAATTCAACATGTCTTGGTGACAGAGAGTGACCAAAATCAAACAAAGAAGTAGTTGAACACAACATGGGCAAAACCAGGGGTGTGTTAGCTGCAGTGCATGTCCAGGAAAAAATAATGCAATTCAAAATTTCCAAGAGAATTGTAAAAGAAGTTCAGTTTTATCATGAAGAGCCCTGATTGCAAGCTGAATGTTTCCTTTTCCGGAGTTCCTTAGTTTGGCCATCTAAACACAAAATGTTTTTTAAGCTGGTGGATTTGTTTCAGCTGGCATTTTTTTTGATAACTCATAGATTCCAGCTTGATAACTCTGTAAAATATTGAAGTATGTTTTCTTAGTGCTGATGTGATCTGAGAAAATAGGTTACATATCTTAAGCACCTCAGGCAACAACAAGAAGAAAATTATTAAAATGACACCTTTTTATGTGTAAAACATAAGTGCCATTAAATCATAAATTTGCCTCTCCTCACCCACCCTAGCAAAACAGTTATTGTTGCTGTTGCTAGCAATAACTGCTAAGTGATCTGGTTCAACAGCTTCTATTTGTAACACCTACTTTAGCCAATTTCTGAGCTGAGTTTTTCAGGACTTTTCCCTGTATTATGATTTGTTCTTTTTTCATTTATGATACAGCAGAAATGGCATGAGGGTGCTGATGGCGTCCGTACTCATGCAGAGCCAAAGTGCTGTCAGGCTGCTCAGCCTTCCTGGACACAAGCCCTCAGCTTCAGGCAAGGTCTCCAAGGCAGCTGATGCTGTCTTTTCTGAAATTATGCATTTGGAAGGTTTAGCTGCGCTGTTTTTCTGCATTGTTTTCTTTCAAAATGCTTCCTTTTTGGTACCAAGGTGATCAATTTTACACTGCTCTTAACGTAATCTAAAATTAGGTTTTTATTTTATATTGAGGCTACAGAATGAAACAGTTTGCTTTTTGAGAGTGTGAGATAGTCAGCAAACTGTTTTGGGATTTGTGGATACTTAGAATATCTGAAAAACTACTAATCCGAAATGAGGAATTAAAAGACTAATTTAAGGTAGTTTTAAATTTTATTTTTTTTTTTTTTGCTAAAGCATGACCCAGGCCCTTTACTGTGTGGAACAGATGTTCTAAAGATTATGTTTTTATTGATATTACTCAGTTATAGTTAATTTTCACTGTCAGGCTATGAAGAAACCTATGAGTTTCCTGTGTGAGATGTATGTAAACTTGGCTAGTGAGGAAATATTCACACCTTCAGAGTACAGCATTTGTTGTTAAAAGATCTCTATTAAAATCTTCAGTTTATTAAACTGAATAATGGTAGAAAACTTTCATACCTCAAAAACTATGATATCATTTAATTTCAAAATGATCCCGCCAAAATCTTGCATTTCTAAATGTCAAAGTAATCAAACTATACATGCATCTTTGGAGGCAACACCTCAGCCTTAGTCAACACTAGCTATGGTTCTTGTGTTTAAATCAGTCTTCAAGGCCTGTGGAAGTCAAAAAGGAGAACCTGAAACCTTGGATTTACAGTATGAGAGCTAGAACCTTGACTGACAAACATGGTAAAGAGGTATATGGTGCTGCTTGGAAAGTATCTTCTACTGCTTAGCTTTACTTCTTCACTTTCTAAAGAGGGGTAGAAATGAAATAAAGGGTTTATGTCTCTTTATTTTTCATCAAGAAAAAAAAAAAGCTGAGTGTTTTAAGGACAACAATATAATTCAGTCCCTTCCCAGGAATAAGTACTTCATTCCAGTGTTAAACTTTAAGGAAATGAACTACAAAATTTGGTATTAACCAAAGGAAGGAAGATACTTTTTTAGTGCTGTTAATGGCTTTGATAGGACTTTGCTGTGTTTCTCAAAGAATTCTTCAACTTATTTCTATTTATTTATTCGTGTTTGTTTATTTGCTTGTGTTTCCTCATGACTAAGTATATCTGTTGTAGCTATGCACAGAGAGACGTAGCCACAGCCAGTCTTTGGCGATATCTTGTGCCTTGTAGCTATTTGATCTTGTAATTGTGTATAAAAGCTTGGACCCAGTGCTGATGCTGGACATATTTTATGTCTTACTAAAGAGCACTTGTGGCTATGTTTTGATAGCCAGGTTTGTGGTTCTGAACAAGTGCAGGGATCCCAGGATGCTATCAGTACAGTAATATTATTGTATCTTTTTAGTGACTAGTGAAACAAGTGAAGCATCAGTAGGTAATAATCATCAATAATAAGAGAACATTTCTGGAATAAAATTTGTGATGTAAAATGGTCAGCATCACCTTCAATTTATTTTCACTTGCTGAAGGCACAGCTGAAAGTGTAAAACACACATGATGAAGTATAGCAATAAGCATCACATTTTTTAATTCTAGAACACCCACCTATTTACATTATCAGTGTCATATATTTTTCTCACTTGCAATGCTTCAGGGAGCCCACTTATTCTGAATAAGAAACAGCTGAACACAGTCATATTCTATACTGAGAAACAGTTTTAAACAAAGTTCTGTCCATTTTGTCACCATAGCTGTCAAGCTGAATTCTCATCTCAGGACTTCTGGAAAAAAATTCACACTTTCACTCCAGTTGACAAATACTGGAACATGTTTTAAAAGTGCAGCTTATTTAACATTCAGGCACCTTATGTACCAGAATAACTGACTTTATTCAAAAATGATTACACAATTATTTATCTTATTAAATTATTTATCTAGAGTTTTAGGTCATTAATAATTAAGATACATTGTTGTAGAATGAAATTCTACAGAAAACGTATGAAACAATCTCTGAGGAAGGGACAGCAGCTCAGGCTCTGAGGGTTTTTTAAGCTGTCACAGATGTCCAGTTTAAGGCTCATGTTACTCTGCTATATTTTCCCTACTGGGACACAGCCAGAGTGTCTTACACTTCTCTTGTTGCATGTTTTTATATTTGATACTCTTTAAACCTTCGTTCACACCCAATTTATGCATATTCTGTTCTAACCTCGCTTGTACACTGCTCTCATCACTGTGGTACTTGAGTCATTCCCAAATTATATATTTAATAGCCATCATAAGTACCTATCCTCTTAGAGGGAGGACACGTGCAGCAGAGTGATTATTTTGTTTTAATAATGGATGATGGGTGCCATTTATCATAGAAAATTTTGTTTTCTCATGTATTTGACAAAAAAGAAAAATAACTGTGATCTATGGCATCACCCTTGGAAAGGTGATGAAGGGTCTTCTGATGGAAGAGGGGTCTAAAACTACTCATTCCCTAACTTTCATTAATGTCTATGAGGTGGACCATGAAAATTAAAGGGGCATAGTGCTGTGGACATCTCTGCATAGTTGTTTCCCACTCTGCCCACATTTTAAGCCAGCTGATGGCAAGCTGATTTTAATCTGGCCACACAGCTGATCTCCTGAGCCCTGAGAGACAGAGAAGGTACAGTCAGGCTCAGTAGCACATAGATATACCACTGCTGACTCTTCAAATTTATCTGTATTATAATATTTTTACACTGATTTATGCAAGCTAATGAGCTATGATAAAGTAAGTTAGGTATTATTGAGGATTATACATCAGGCATTACAGTTTAATATATAAGTGGCAGGTTGTATATCTCCACTCTTGCTTGGCGAGTTTCTTGAAGGGGCTTAGGTACTTTGATACCCTGAAGAAGTGCATGGGAGAAAACAATATACTTCTCAGGAGGTTAAATAACAAACCTTACTGGCAGACTTTAGAGACTTAAGGTACTTGGCAAATTTTAAAGTAACATTTAATCAAAATAAACCATTTCACAAAACACTGACTTAAACTATATTCCACCCAACTTTAAGTTATTCACATTTCCAGAAGAGCAAGTTAGAAGGTAAGGAGAGAGAGAGAGACAGAGTGTGATAAAGAAAAATATAGCTACCACCTTGGTTCCAGCACAGTTTCAGCTGCTACAGAATCCAGGACAACAGGGGCATGACCATGTGTATACCTGTGCAACTGCTTGCATGTGCTCTGCTCTCTCTGGGCCCTGCCCTCAGGTGTGGCTTTTGGTGTGCCAGTGGCCAATAGCCATTCTTGGCTGGACTAGAGGCTCCAAGGGTGAGAGGTATGAAGCAGTGCACCTTCCCACCTTGGCAGAATTTGCCCTGCCCTCCCCAGCCAAACATTAGTTGCTTTGAGCCAGTAGTCATTTTTACAGTCTCTCACACAGGACCAGGGGGAATGGCTTCAAACTGAAAGAGAGTAGGTTTAGATATTAGGAAGAAATTCTTTACTGTGAGAGTGGTGAGGCACTGGCACAGGTTGCCCAGAGAAGCTGTGGCTGCCCCATCCCTAGAAAAGTTTAAGGCTAGACTGGACAGGACTTTGAGCAACATGGTCTAGTGGAAGTGGTCCCTGCCCATGACAGGGAGTGGTACAAAATGATCTTGAAAGGTGTCTTTCAATCCAAGCCATTCTGTGATATAACTCTATGATACTGCTACTCACTGAGAAACAAGCAATCTGTATAATTATTTCTTAGGCAAGTAGAAGCTAAAGCACTCAAGTTGTTATAAGATGGTTTCTACAGTATCCTCTGTGAAATTCAGACTGTGAATCTCAGACTAGTAAGCATACAACGATAGAGCAAAATTGTCAGTGAAAGCAGTTTTTGCCAAATATTATACTTGTGTCTGCTCCAACTCTATTTGCAAATTTACATTCCATTTATTGAGCTCTACAGGCCCAAACACTGTGCAATAAGAACTGGGTTCTGGATGTTCACCTCACAGGCAAATGTCCATTTTCTTGCTATTCTCTGACTGATGAGAACTAAAGGGAAAATCCATAACATATGTTCTTTACTGAGCCAAGCTTCTGGTTCTATTACTCTTTTCTCCTAATATTTTATTAAACACTAAAAATATTTTGCATAAGCAAATCTATTTTTAAAAGAAAGTAATGCAAAATATGGCTATTTTTGCTTGTTTTTCTAAACTTTTTTTTAAGTCTCTCATATAAACTTGTGATCATTGAAACATTTGTCAACCTTTGTTTATAGGAAATCATTTAATGCAATTTCTCAATAAAATGTGAAATTTCATCTCTCTTCACAAGCTCTTAGGGCATCTACAAAATTATTTTCTTTCTTATCATTTCCTGTTTAAGCTGGATTGTTAAAAATATTTTCCTGACTATATATCCGTTTTCAAATTTCTGTAGACATATGTCATTTTGTTTATAATCTTCCTAGAGTAGAACACTTATACTCAGGCTGGGGTGGGAGCCCCCTCAAATAGAGATCCCAATTATCCCAGTGTCTCTACCTTGCAAACTGCAGTTTGGGTAGATCCAGTACTGTCAGTGCTGCGTTTTCCTAGACCATGGCTGTGTGAAAATTGTTTCTACCTACTGCTTGAGATCCTGTGCAACCTGCTCTGGGGGAACCTGCTTCAGCAAGATGGTTGGATGAGATGATCTTCAAAGGTTTCTTTCAATCCCAACCATTCCCTGATTTCATGAAAGGCAGAGAGCACAAACTGCATGGACTAGACTCATGAGAGATTCAGTCCACAGATATGCTGTGGAAATGGAGTAAACACACACACACACACACACAGACACACACAGAGGTAGCAAGAACCAATGGCAAGAACCACAACAGCAAGAACCCCCACAGCAAGAACCCCCTTTTATTAACAGAAGGCTTGTCTTTTATACTTTTTCTTATCTGTCCATGCATACACGTCACACTCTATTAGCCAAGCACTTCTGTCCACGAGTCCTAGACCATCTTCTGATAGGTAATTCACATCTCTCCTCATGCTGGCAAGACTCAAAACATATCTTGTTTTTCTCAGTTGTTTTCCTTCTTTCTTCTACTTTCCCATGCTGCTGCAAGGCCATGGACTTGTTTTTCTTCACTTTCCCATGCTCACAGCTGCATCCTTCCCAGGCCATAGGTGTCTTTGGCCCAGGAATCTTCCACAATATGCATGTGTATAAATCCTATAAAGATCAGGAATGATAGCCTTGTTCTAAAGCAGTTTTATCTAGACAAGTTAGACAAACTTCTTGGTTAATATAATTCTGAACAGGGCAATGGCATTGGCCTGGGACAGCATCTCAGCATGATGCTGCCGTGTGTCATTTGCAGTTCACAGCCATCCAGCTGGCTGATCAGAAAGGCAGCAATGGTGCTGACCACATGGGGAAAGACAATTTTTGGGGTCTTAAGGTGTAAAGTACAGTTTCTGCACTTTTCTTGTAGCACCCTGTCAACAATAACATACTTGAAGCAGTTGCAAACACTGGATAGACTCTGTTCCCTTCCACAGAAGGCTCAAAATTGGTTGGATAGCTACTCTCCTCCTCACTCTTGCAGGCATATAAACTTTTTGTTTCAAAGACTCTGTCCTCCAAGTTTTGTCCTCTTTCTAGGGCTTCTGGTGCAGTTGTGTGAATCAATAACAGGATCTAGCTGAACTTTACAACAAAGAGAAAAAATGTGCATTTTTACATTTTTTATCTCTTTTCCAAAAATTTCAGAGCATATGCAAAAATCCCTGGTTGTGTTTGTTAAATGTTTCCAGTCTCATGAGCATACTTATTCTTTTTGTAACTAGAGCAGATGGTGTGAAAAGACCTTTGTCCCATGCACTGGTATGTTGGACAGAACAAGGGAGATGCACTGTGGAGTCACTGGCACTGGAGGAAGAAACAACTGCTCTTGCAAAACAGCCAAAGTCCTTTAGCCCAGGACACTGTTTTTCTTTGCCCCCAGCTCCCTCACCTTTGCAGCCTGGTATGTACTCAAGCAGATTTTAAAGGACTGGAGAACCTTAAATCTCACCACTCAACTACACCAAGGTAAATAGAAAACTGCTTTCAAAATGCCCAGCAAGGACATTTTCTCTTTATTGAATGAAGAAGTAGTTGAAAGGAAATTGACAGGAGAAGTAAGAATGTTTCTAAAGTATTAACCCTCTGGGTGGACAGTGGAGGGACTGATGGAATTGTGAAAAAGGAATAATATGAGTATTGTGGATTCCTGAGACTGGAGAGAAAGCAAATTACCAAGGATTTGTTACAGCCGTTGCCAAGGTGCTTCTCGTTCTGTAACAATTTCCACTCCCTGCTTGCACAGATGAAAGTGATGGCAGTCCAGCAGCCCCTCCAGGTCCCAGCAGGAGATTCCACAACAGGACCAATATGTTAAATTTCACTTACTCTGCTGATGTTATTTCCTTTTCAACAAATGTATATAGTGATTTTTCAATACAGCTTGCATTTATTTCACAAGCTTTGAGGAAATTTTGGAATGTACCTTTCATGCGTATAGAACCTGCCTCCTTTCACCAGACTCTTTTTCTGAGAGTTGCATAATGTTGCATTACGCTACACTTAGCTATTCAGTAAGGTATTTTGGCATTGTGCCTGCTGATTCCTGTTTAAAATTAAACACAGCATAGGAATTAGATGGTGGATTTTAATACATCATCAACTTGTTACATACATGAAGCTTAATAACATAATGTAGATCTTTTCCTGACATGTCTTCTGTGTCTCTTCTGTCTCTCCCATGAACTTTAGGCCATATAGTAGGATTTGATCCAAGACAGGATTAAATTGTTCAGGACATGTATGTTCCACCTTAATAGCATAAATATTGAAATCAATAAACACTTGCTTCTGTAAACAATATTTTAAAGTAGATATATAAAAATATCTACTAAACTTATTGACACTGCTTTTATTGAGAATGTAAAGTGGATCTTTTGTTAGAATAGAGTTTATGCAGAACATAGATCAATACGGACAGTATTAATTAGAAAATATTTTTGGTCTTCTTTCCACATACTGCTGATATGTAATATTCCTTAACTTCCTAACTATCAGCCTCCTTGCCAATGACTGTAAAAGCTTGCCTTTTCCTGGCTGTTGCAGGCTGAGCCTGGATGAGGCAAAGGGTCTGAGGGTGGGCTCAACACAGAACTTAGGGAAGTGGGAAGAGGGAGACCACTGTGCACTCCTGTGCACACATGTGTGTGTCTAGGAGCACAAGCTCACGTGCTGCCAGAGAAGAACCTGACAGGTGGCAGGGAGAAAGGGAGCAGACATGCTGCTAGCCTAAGATAGGATAAAACCAAAGAACTTTCTCCTGCAGACTGTCTCGCATCCTTGCAGATACCCATGCCAAGATGCTGGGCTGAGAATAAGAGCAGGAGAAAGGATGGCACACAAACAGGGTTAGTTTATGAACTGTTTTGATTTCACTCTGAGTTTCCTTAAACTTTTTGTGCCCACAAACCCCAGATATTGTGGGTTCTCATGCCATTTTATTATTTTGTTGTCATTCTTTTAAGAACCAATCTGATGTTCTTTTCAAACCTGGAGCTAGTTAAAAAGCTGTCACAGTAATCAACTCCTTAGCCAAAAGCATAGGTTTCCCTTTCCCTCATCTGTTGTCTGTATGAAGCTTTGACTTCTTGCAGGTATTACAGAACATTTTTCTGGAACATTTTGCATGACCAGTGTGCAGTAGGTAAAATTATGCTTTCCTCTCCCAGTTCACTTGCCATGACCATCTTCCAGCAAGCAATACTGGACCACACTCAGGTAACACACTGCTTTCTGGTCCCAATGGCTTGATCATTGGTCTGGTTTTTGTTCAGTCTATGGAAGATTTGCTGCAGTTTGAATGATTCCTATTGCTTACATTGTTGTCTGTCAAAAAAGTAATTTCTCATTGGTGCCAACCTGGGGGAAACTGAGGGGTAAGCAGAGGCAGGAGGAAGGTCTGAGTGAAGAACCCTGCACAGAAAGAGACAAGGGAAGGGGCTCCCCACTGCATGCCCTCCCACATTCCACCAATTCTGGCAAAAGGAAAGTCCCCTGCTTTTTATTGTGCTGTTTCTGCCTCTCCCTCCTCACCCCATCTCCCAGAAGCCTCTCCCTGGCAGATGTGTAGCTTGGGCCATCTTGTCCCTGGGTGGGCAGATGTGGCTGGGCACCATGGCAGTGCAGCAGGGAGGGACCCAGCTGTGCTCCCTGCTTCAGCTGCAGAGCCCTTCCCAAAGCTCTCCCTTTTCTCTTCTTATCTAGGTATTGCCACACTCTTTTAGCCTTTTTTATTTGTCCACCTCTCTTGATTTCTAAGTGCTGCTATGGTGTCTGTGAACTACAGATGACTTGTGTTACTATGCATCCCTGAATTAATTCCTCTCACGTCCCCCACTCCTCCCACCGCCTGATCTCCTGTCTCCTTTTCCCCATCCCCACACACCCCTATGTTTTGAAACAGCCACATGGATGAAAATCTGGAGTAAATCTGTTACACTGAATGGTCTATGGCAATTTATAGCAGAACCTAATCCCTTCCCTCTTCGTGGCTCCTGGCTGTACCCTAATAGTAATTTACTAAATGCTTTAGACAGATGAGTAATCTGTTTTGGCTATCTTGTATCAGCACAACTGCAAGAGTCCATATGAGCCTGCGAACCTGGTGTGGTTGACATGGACCAAACCTGGTGTCTCTTCCAAGGGTTAGTGTCTCTGTTGGTGACATGTTCCTGTGTCTGTGGGTGTCTGGAGAGCATAATCAGCCAGCAGGACAGGACAGAACAAGGCTGGGGGCTGATTTGGGATACCTAGGAGGAAGAATGTCAACTTTGTTATCTATATGGACCCCTGTCTCAGCTTTGACTCTAATGGAAACACTTCCCTGGAACACACTGTGAAAACAGCGTTAGAAGGTTGCCAGGCATATAATGGAAAAATGCTGTCACTCTGTGATTTGGATTTTGTGTGGCTTTTTTTTTTTTTTTTTTCTTTTTTTGTAATCTGGGTAACTAATCTGTCTCTTTGAGGCAGTCCCCTTGGAAGTCATTAAGAAATAGCAAAGTGATGCTTAAACACATGATGTGTCTTTGGTGTAAAGTTGGGATTTTAGGAATGGAAGTTGATATTTTTATATGTATATATGTGTAATAAGGAACTGAATTCCCTCGTTGCTGTTGGTCACTTTCTTCTCTTGTCAGAATATTATTCCACAAGTTCACTGTGGAGGTTTCCCCTTAAAAGGGTAACTGTAAGTTTGCTTGGCATGTCCTACATTGGAAAGTTTATTGAAATAGAAATTTACATAGGAATGTGGTTTATTTTAAAATGGTTTTTAAAAGAAATACTTGGACCAGTAGGTAGGCTATGGTAGGTGGGATCACATCACTAAAATGTGCTGATATTGGAGATTAGTCTTAAAGGCTACTTCCTCCTGTGAGGCAAAAGTGATTTTCTAGATTTTAACTCCTAAGATTTCTCATTGAAATGTTTAATACTGACAACTATAATAAACTCTCTTTCTAGAGAAATGAGCATTTTCTCCAAGGTTATGTGAAAACAACAAATTTAGGACATTACAATGTCATGTTTATCAATCTTTTTGCAGGAAGGGACTTAACTGATCAGGTTGGTTCCTTCAGCCATTCTCTGACTCTTCATGTAAGGAATTATTTCTGAAGTTAAATGGCATTACAGGCTTTCTGCTGTTCATATTGCTTCTTTAAGGTAAGACTTTATTTTCAGAAATCATACTTGTAAAATTTAACAGTGTTTAAAATTTGACTGCTTGAAGAAGCTCTGTAAACTCCTTGAGAGGACTGTCAGGTTAGCATGACATGGTGGATAGAGCCTAGGCCAGATAGGCTATTCCAGCTCCTCAAGCGAGAGGAGAATACTTGGTGGGGAGAGTCGTTACCTAAGGAATGCAATGACAAAACAGCTGAGGTGGTTTGGGTTGGATCCCTGCCAAACCCAGCCATCATCCACACAGACTCCCCTCTCCCAAAAGAGAAGAAAAAGGTACAAAAAAAACCACCTGTAGTAAAAAACATATATATTCACATATATTACAGTTATATACAATTAAACATTGTGTATATACAGAACAAGAATCCCAAACAACCCCAAAAGGGAAAAGGGGAAAAGAGAAAGGGAAAAAGGACAAATATGGGCAAAACCAAACCAAAACAGATATACACACTCAAAACCTCAGGGAATAGCTCAAAGTAACTAACTCAATAAACTCTCACCAACTTCCCTCAAGAAAAAAGTTCCTTCACCTCCTCACAGCTTTGGACAACAGTTTCTCAGACAGGCCTCAGCTCACATAGATAACAGAGAAGCCAACACACTGAGACCTGCTGTCCTTCAAGCACCCAAAAGGAAGAGAGAGAAGAACCTCCCCTCCTTGTCTTATATACCCCTGATTACATAAAGGAATGGTGTGGAATACTTCCTTAGCCATGACCTTGTTACCAGGGAAGGCCTAGGCCAAAACAAAGAAAACCAAACCACAGCAGCACTCTGTTCCAGGGAAGTACTGGACATTTCATAGGATCATGAAAATCTAAGCTTCCATTCATCACGGGCCTTTAAGCAACTTAATGATCCAACTACATTCAAATACCTTGCAGAACAAGTGCTGCTTTCTTAGTGTTACATTAGGTTTTGGAAATCTAACATGTAAAACTATATGAAATTCATTAAAATAAGAAAGAAAGTATTATATTTCTTTTTATTCAAGTAGAGAACTGTATTTATAACTGATAGAATGATCATGGACTTTAAAATTGTATATATGCTGTCTGGTTTCATAGAAACCATGTTTCTTGTTTCATGAAACCCTCAGGAAAGATCTGGAGATTACTGGATTATAAAAATTAGATTTTTTTTAAAAAAAGAAAACCTGAATGGCAAACAATCCTTCTTTTCATTCATAATGAAAAACGTTAACATGTTTGCTCCAGTTGCACTGTTATGCATCTTTTAAAAGTTGAGGTTGATTATTCATGTTACTCACAGGAAACCTGCAATAGCAGAATCACTAAAAAAAGCTGACCTTGAATTTAAATGCTCCTGGTTCCGGAAACACTTGAGTTATAGCATAACTGATGGGTTTTTTTTGACAATTACATCAAACTTTTAAGGTAGGATTAGATAACAGTTTGGTTGGACCAGTTTACCAATCAATTAGAGACAAAGGCACCTCCATTTAACATGAGGTCTATAGAAATGAGTATGTGATGGGGTTTTTATTCATGTTTAGGGTCTTAGACAAGCAGAATGGATTTCATGATGGCAAATCAGAAGACAAGAATGTATGCCTATATGTGCCATGTTTCTTCTTTATTCAACCTTTAAGAGCTTGCTCTAAAAATCTTAGAGTTGTAAGTCTACTCAGTTTCTTCAGAGTGGGGGGAAGGGTGAGTAAGGTATTAACAGTATTTACATTAGAACACTAAGCAGTTTCTGAAGAATGAGGTAGGAGCTAGTTATTGCAAGAACTATTACTTAGTTTTAATTGATCCCAGCTGGGCTTGTAAGAGATTCTGGCCAAAAGCACATAAATGCTTGCCAAAAGCCTGTCATATTTGATAGCTCACACTGCTATGAACTTGGCTAAGAGAGGTCAGTCACATAGCACAAACTAAGCTTTCCTCCACTGTATCCAGGTTAGCTTAAAAATGCGGATATGTTGCCAGCTGACAACAAGCCTTTCTCCTTTCAACCTTGTTTTAAGAGGCCTCTGGTTTCTTGGAACTGAGGGAGTCCAGCACTGTGAAGCAACAGGGAGATGTTCCACACATGGAATAATGGGCAGATACAGCTGCTGTAGAATCCTCTGGGCATCTGTTTTCATTAAAACTTCACTTGTACATTTGACCTCTCATCTGGATTCAGCCCACGTCACTGGTAAAGGTACATAGTGTATGTAACACTGCTAATTAATCAACCTTGCTTTAAAAAAAACCCTGGGGTAGAAATACCTTCTTCTTCTTTTTAGGATACGTCCCCCAGGCTTTTCCTAACTCTGTTAAAGATTAGAAAAGTTTGTACAGCATAATTTAGGACAAACAAACCATCACAACAAATATCTGGTATTTATTACAGGAGCAGACACCTTCAATCTGATGAATTTCACATTGCATTCCTTTTGTGATAACTAACTGAATAATTTAGGGTAAAACAACAATTTTAAAGAAATACAAAACATCTAGTTAAAGACAACTAATTTGCTATTCAGCCAGACCATTCCTTCTTAACTCACTGGATAAATATAACTATTTCTGTTGTTTGAAAAAGCTAAGCAGGCACTTTTTTCCCTGTAGAGGTACACTGCATTTCCTCTGTCCATTTTCCCTGTTGGACTGTAACCACCATGGTAAAACTCTCCCAGACTCTCTGGAAAAGCGTTTCCACTTGCCTAAATAATTAAATTTGGACCAGAGGACTGGAACCTCTACAAAGGGCTTATTTTTTCCTTTTTTTCTTTATTTTTTGTTTTCCTCTTACCCAGGGAATACTTTATTACTTAATACTTAATTACAAAGTGGAAAAGTCCAACAGGAGAGATGAAATCAGGGAAGGTTCTCTAGGTCAGGGGAATTTGCTTTCCAATGACATTGTTCCACTGGAGAGAAACAAAGTTATCCTTTTATACTGAAGATCTCGCTCATTTGACCCGGAGCACTGGCCTTCTCCTTTTCATGATAAAGGCATTCAAGGAACAATTTCATGGCAAGAAATTAAATGACTACTATAAACCTAATTACTAAACTTGCAATATACAAGTTACAAAGGATCATTATTGTTGAATTTGGCAGGTAAGACATAGAAATAAACACAGTGTATAAAGTAAGGGTTTTACCTGTCACAGGGAATAAGTAATGGGGTATAAAGATTCAGGAAATGAGAAAAGCAATGTCAATCATCTAGGCCACTGTCCAGTTGCAATCAAAGCTTGCTACCCTGCAGTATTCACTAAATGAAAAATCAGCTATAAATCTCTTTCCAGCTCCTGTGAACATAAATAGATGATATCTTTGTTATTTTTAGATGGTATTCTCACTAGAGGGGCAGTCTGGGCAGTTGCAGGAAACCCATTTTCTTCTCTCCCTTGTTTTCATAATATGATGAGGATTCATTGTGATGTGTGATTGCACTGCTACTGCTGCTGTTAATAGTGAGTTTAAAGCAGGAAAGACCACTATGAATTTAGGAAGAGTGATTGGTGGGATGTGACAGCAAAAGCAGAAGCAAGAAAGAGTGAACAAATGAGCACTTTAGTATTGAAATATTAAAGAATCAGATTTGTAAAAAAAATGATGGTAGTTATCTTTATAAACTCTGTGGCCACTTGACTACTTTACAAGCTCAGGCTTCTGAAAAATCTGCTTCACACTGGCCACATTCAGGTGTTAAAACCTTGGATGTCTCCAACAATTATGCTTACTTCACACCAGCTGCACAGCATAACCCTCTTGCCAATACTCTTGTTTGCAAACCTATTGTCCAGGTGTTTTAATTTTACAGTGAAAAACTGGATGGCCATGATCACCTTACTGTGTTTTTTATTGAACAGTTTGCTTAAGCAAAGGGAATGTATTTCATCTATCGTCTGGACATAGACAAACATCAGTAACAGATTTCTTGGCTACTTTATTTTGTAAGCAGAGAGAAACACTGTGAGGGGAACACTCTTAGGTCAAAGTTCAAAACTAGGTACTCCAATAGAATTATTTTGGCAGTCAGGTCCTAGAAATGAATATTCAGATGTATGTGTTTATACTTGACATGAGTTTCACCTTTTTAGAGTACAGAACCTCTTTTGATTTGGTTAGGTGTAACAATTCTTTACAACGAAGAGACTGCCCTAAGCCTTGGACTCAAATAGCAAGAATGTGGGTGGTTACGCAGAATCAAGAAGAGATACATCATTGATTATTTTGTGTTCTCTCATACATTGCAAGGGTTTAAATTCTGCCTAACTTAGTCTAGTTCAAGCTTTCAATAATCTGTGTCTCTGAGCACTTGCCCAATTCTGTTAAGAGAAGCTGAAGCTTGTAATAGTATCATTTTTTTTGGGCAAAAAAATATTTTTCTTAACAATAGTTAACATCTTCAGAAAGTTTAATCTAATGAGAAGTTGGTCTGGCTTTCCACTGAAAATTTAGAGACCATAGCTTCTCCTCCAGTTTCTCCTTTAGTTTTGAATCCACTTACAGAAACATGCTCTGAAAAATGATTCTTCTTATCTAGAATACCATTTTGGAAATCAATTTTAAAAACTCTTTTTCTCCCTTTAAAGAAAATTGACATTGAAATGATTTTATACAGAATGGTGTAAATAACTGTAGAATACAGTGCATAGAACTGACACTTGGAGCAAAAATGTTCTGAAAAACACTAGTTAAAGTATGGTAATTATTACAAAAAGAATATCATGTTTAAATCTCTTACTCTATGTATGTTGACAAATTTCTGAAATTATTCAGTGTTTAGAAATTTATAGAATCATGGAATGTTAATGGGTTAGAATGGATCTTGAAGATCACCACATTCCAACCTGCCGTGGGCAGGGTTATCTTCCACTAGACAAGATTTCTCAAAGCCCCATCCAACCTAACCTTGAACACTGCCAGGAACTGGCCACCCACATCTTCTCTGGGCAACCTGTGCCAGTGCCTCATCATCCTTACAGTAAAGAACTTTCTCCAAATATTTAATCTAAACCTACTCTCAGTCAGTTTGAAACCATTCCCCTTGTCCTGTCACTATATGCTCCTATAAACAGTCTCTCTCCATATTTCTTGTATGCTCCTTGCAGGTACTGGAAAGCCACAACTAGTTTATGCTGTGATGTCTGCTGTAAAATCAGTTTACACTACTTTAAAAGCAACAATGTAGTCTGAAAATTAGAGACCTTGTGGATCATGGTATGACCTTTTGTTTTATGCAGACAGCATCAGTGTTGTCAATTATGGATTAATTTTCATTTTCTTCTTTTCTGAACTCCCAGGCAATAGTTCAAAGTACTATAATGGAGTTGTTGTGGTTTAGGAATGTTATCCTCTGTTATCCTGATTTACTGTTCCCACTGAAACACTCCCCACGATGTGCTTCTCACTTCCCCTGTCCATTGGAATGGCCTGCCCAGAAAGGTGACGCATTCACCGTCCCTGGAGGTTTTTAAACTGAGATTGGACGTGGCACTTATTGCCATGATCTAGTAAACAGAGTGGTGTTGGATCAAGGGTTGGACTCGATGATCTCGGAGACCTTTTCCAACCCAGTCGATTCTCTGATTCTCTGATTCTCTGATTCTCTGTGGCAGGACGGAGAGGAGAACTGGAGGCACTAAAAGGTAAAGATCACGACTTAAGAACAATTTACTAGAAACAGCAACAAAATAAGAAAACAAACAGTCACAGTAATAACAGTAATAACAGAGAGTACAAGCCAGATGATAGCATGTGATCATGCAGGAAACCAGTGCTACCTGACCACACACTCCAGTAAAACTGAAAGATGCAGCCTGCTCATCCTCTCTGCCACTGATATGGAATAACCTGGCCTTACCCCTCCTGGCTGCTGCAAAAGTTAACCCTGGCCTGGCCTGAACAAGGGCAGGGGTTTTCTTTACTACTACTTTTCACTTCATCATTTTTGCTTTTCCTGCCTTTCCATTATGTGTTTTGTTTGGCTTTTTTATCTTTTCATTCAGTTTTTTCCTTTTCCAATGGCACTTGAAAGGTATTGAATTTCAATAATATTAATAATTGAAGTAATTGATATTTTAATAGCATGTGTTTTTCTTTTCCTTTGGTATTTTAATAGCCGATGTTCAGAGACTGAACACTGAAAATCAAATGATGACCAGAGTTTCATGAGAAGTTAACTACCAGTAAATATTAGTCTATGAGGTGAGCAAAAATCTTTATCTGAAGTTTTACTCTGGGCTTTTATCTTTCTGTAATCTCCTTCCTATGAGATTGAATCCTTTTTTTCCCATGGCCTTCAGATCACTTTTTGCAACTTCTAACTTTGGATCAAGAGAATCCTTATTGCTTTGAACAGTTCAACCTAGTTGTAAGGACTGACAACATGGTTTCCTAAAATACGAGTTGGCAAGACCACTTGTCTACAAAATGTTGCTGGAGGCGGTTTCAGAACTGGAATTATGAAGGCTGGTTTCAACTAGTCATTGTCTGAGTTCTTGCCTCAAGTGTTAAAGGGTGTCAGCAGAACCCTACCAAAAAGAATAACCATGAAATTCAAATGAAGAGCAATGACCTGTGCCATGTGAATTCTACTCAAAAGTCAGAAAGTCAAACTTTTTTTTTTTTTTTAAACAGGACTTTTAGGCTAAAATATTCAAACTGAAAAGGTCAAATACAAGAAGGTACCAGCCTTGTGTAATATAAAAAGTGAAGAACTTCTTTTAATGAACAAAACTTCAAAGAATCAGAAAAAATCAGCTATATTAAATAGCAATTTTCTCCTGTTTTCTTGATATTGTGAATTATTATGACCTTCAGCTATATTGCTATTAAATAGATATATTTGTCTTTGTTCAGGTATGAGTGTTTAAATGGTGCTAAATTTTCAGGTATATAGTTGAGCTAATTCAACATTTTAAAAGTTTTCATTTTAATGGCACCACATTCTGAATCAATTCACAGTTCAAGTTCTGAAATGGTTTGTATAGTTTTGCTTGATTCCTGGGTACTTCTAGGCATTTGAAAAAAGGTAGTTCAGAAAAGTCCATTGTTTTCTTTCTCTGAAAAAGTTAACCTGGGCATTGTTAATTTAGCAATAAACTTTTGTAAGAACTGCAGTTTCATTTGACAGTGTAATTTGCAACTTTATAGACAAACCAGACACTAAAATTCAAATAGCTTCCAGTTTTAAGAAAAATGCCAGTAAAAGAAGAGCTCTCTTCACCTGGTAACTTTTGACTTCAAGATTGACAGGCCTTAGTATTGTTGAAAATAAGAGTGCACCTTAGTTGTAGATAGGTCTATTTATTTCCATTTTCTTTTCTGCTTTATTTTTAAAAAAACCCCTTTTTCTAGTGATAGATACCGGACAACTTTTCCTTTCAAGTATTGGTTTACATTTCTTTTTTTTTTTTATATTCCAGAGTTTTTATTCCAAACTCTCTATTTTAAAGCCAATTGCCCACTTTATTTAGTGTCTAAATGCCTCCTTAGCAATCAGGAGCTTTTATAAAAACTCTTTTTTTTCTGTTGCTGAGTAAGAAGGGAAAACTGACTTTTTTTGTAGCAGCACCAGATTGTAGTACAGTAAAACCTAAAGTAAAGCACTGCCAAATCTTCCAGCTGTAATTTCCCCCTTTAATTTTACTGCTCCTCCTTTCTGCTCCTCCACGTCTCAGATAAATAGTGATACTTCTGAGTGCTTTTATCAGCAGGAATAATCTTTGTACGTCAGCTTTGTGACTTTCCATTTAGTCCAAGACATGTTTGCCTCAAATATAAACAAACACAGATTTTGTAGTATGCTTTGTCCACACTAGCTGACGTTACTTTCTGCATAGGTATGATACCACTGCAGATCAGCACTGATAGTACCAAACCTTCCTTCAATCTTTTTTGTCCCTGTCTCTTGACTTTTTAGTTGTTCAGTATTCATGCTGTCACTTCAAAGTTCTCATAATACAAGGCTATATCTCAGGATCTTGCACAATTTGCCTTATCCATAAAGGAAAAATAGCTTTATACTGCTCAAGAGCAGCCTGTAGGAGACACTTCAGCTGCTGGTGACTCACCAGCATCATGAGCAGCTCAGCAGCTCTGATGGTACTGAGACTGCTGGGAAGATTGGATATGGAAAGAGGGGAGGAAGCCCAGTGGTGCTGGTGAGCATGCCCTGGCTAGGAGTGAGCTGTGCATTTAGCAGCATGGTGGGGTGCCTGGGACATCCCTGCTGCTATCTGCTCACTGTGACTCATCCCCAGAGCTCCTGACATTACATAGGCTTTCTGGTCTCTGCACCTCTCAAAAGGGCTCCTTGGTCTGTCCAAGACGTCACTATGAAAGCTGAGAGAGGATCTCCATTAAAGAATTTTGGAATGCTGCCATTGTCTAGGAGATAGAACCCAGGCTTTCCAGAAATCTTTGTGTGCTTTTACCTTAGTAAAGTCCTGAGGTTGCCAGTTTCAATTTCATGTGCAAAACAAATATCCACTCAGAACAGTGAATGTTTATTAAGACTAAGATGTTTGTAATTATAAGAAATTAAATACAGGTTTTAGAAAATACACACTGCTAATTTCCTGCATCTGATTCAGCTCTGTGCCAGATAACTGGGTTTTAGCACCTACATATTTCCAGGACATTTTTCAGAAAGCAAATGAAAATTAGTTTTAAAGACAGGTGTTTTAAATACAGATGTTTGGGATTTTTTTCATTTATATCCGTACCACTACTGAAGGATAAATAAAAAGAGATCAGTGAGAAAAGTATATGGAGACCAATCAGGATAAAAAGAGGCAAAGTTTTTCATTAATTTTATTATCACATCAACATTATGCTTGGTGAGAGTTTTAGTGATGTTTATAAACATTTAATAAAATAACAAAGTTTAAGAATAACTACATGATGGGTGACTTGCAGTTTTCTCTTTAGTCAAACTTGTTTAGATGGTTAACATGAAAGACATAAATCTATTTGCACTTTATGCCACTTTTTTTTGGTACAATCAGTTTGTCTGTTGTTACTATTAATATGGCATGTGTATTTAATACCATATGTCTGTATTTCATACAGGAGGGCTTATCCTCCTGGCTGGAGAGCCAAATGGCAATTTTTCCTGCACAGGGTACCAAGTGTGGTTCTGTGGTTTCTCACAGGTGATAAAATGAAGCATTAAGGTTTTGCTAGAAGAGATCAAAGTGTTTTCTATCAGACTGGAAGTATGATGTGACTGCAGTTCTCCAACTTATTTGATGTAATAGATGGGTAAAGAATAGATAGTGAAAATGGAGTGTGAAAATGAAAAAGTAAAAGAGAAGAGTAGGAGAAGAAACAAGGGGAGGGACTCAGAAGAGACAGAAAAATGAGGAGAAAAGTGCTTTTAGGTATGGTTTTGGACTAATGGCTCTTTTACAAGGAACAAGGCAATGCAATTCAACCCTCTTCCTTTGCTGCAGAAGTAAAATGCAGGATGGCAAGTGATAGTCTGCATGTGCATAGAAGGAATCTCCCCAGAAAGGTGTGATTTTCATATAAAAAGATGCACGAGTTGTTGTGATAGCTAATAATCTAGAGGTTCCCAGTTAGGGGGCAATAACTGAAAAACTTTTATTGAAAGCATGCTTCACATTATATAGGGGTAGTAGGTGTAATAAGATAACATTTGTGCTGGGCAGGGAGAGGGGCTCTGGGTGGTTACATATCATAGTGTTCAGACAGGAGGAAAAGCAAAGGAATTCCTACAGGTAACTACAACCTAATTACAAATCTAAAACAGAGCTTTTAAACTAAGCTAGTGATTTACTAGACAAGTCTTGAATTATCTCTTTTTCTGTGAATTCTCAAGGCTTGGGGAGGAGAGCTTCTTTCCTCCCTTCACAGCTCCAAGGCTGACAGGATAGTCCTGCTAACATCTTTCTCCTTGATAGACAGTTTCCAGATGTTGCCAACAAGTTGTGAAGACAAATTGCACATGTTTCTTCTCCATAAAGTTTTGCATATCTTGAATTTGGAGTTAATTACTTGTAGATTTACCATTACCTGGCCTTTATATCATTCACCAGAACTGACTGAAGAACTCTTGCTTTATAAGCTGAGCATATCTGAATTATTTTAGAATTATTTTCTCTCCTTGAAGTTTTGTGGAGGTTTGGGTTGGCTCCTTGCCAAACCCAGCTGCTGGCCACACAGTCTCCCCCCTCCTGAGAGAGAAGAAAAAAAGTAACAAAAGAAAATTGCAGTAAAAGTATATATATATTAACATATATTACAGTTATATACAATTAAACACTATGAGTATACAGAACAAAAACTCCAAACAACCCCAAAAGGGAAAAGAGGGGAAAGGGAAAAAGAAAGAGGGACAAAAATGGATAAAACCAAAACAGAACAGATACACACACTCGTAAAGTCAGGGAAAAGCTCAATAAAGTAACTACCACAATAAATTCTCACCAAACTCCCCTCAAGAGAAACAGTTCCTCCACCAGTTTCTCAGACAAGCCTCAGCTCATATAGACAAGAGCTAAGCCAATACACTGAGACCTGATCTCCTCCAAACACCCAAAAGGAAGAGAGAGAGAATGAGGAAACCTCCCCCTTGTCTTTATATACCCCTGATTACGTGAAGGAATGGTGTGGAATACTTCCTTAGTTATAGCCCTGTTACCAGGGAAGACCTAAACCAAAACCAAGAAAACTAAACCACCACAAGTTTAAATCAACAATCCCTCCCTCCACCACCAATACATCAATGCAATGATGTAGCACAAAATGCTGGCAGAAATGTTGTGTTGGGCTTTCTTCTCTATCTACACAGAGTTTTAGGCTATCAAACATAAGAACAGAGGCACAATCACAGTATGTTTTTCATCTGAAAGTAGTGAGGAGTTGTGTTATCATTTAGCATATACCCAAATTATAAAGATAGTTCCTAACTTTTATTCCTTAAAAAATGAGCACTGTCTGACACTGCAACAGTACTGTCTTCTGTAGCCATGCCTCAGGGAAAGTTTGAGTTCAGAGAACAAGTTGCCCTGTGTTGGTAGGCAACTGAGTTTGATTGCACAACAATTTGTGCATGTAATCAACAGAGGAAATGAGTTCCCTTCAAGATAAGTAACTCATTCCAACATTGAGCCAAAAATCGCATCAACATGGAAGTGTGGAAAATGAGGGCTGGAGGATGAGCTTGATCTTTAGGTCATGTCTGTGCACATATCTGCACGAAGTGTCATGAAGTATCATGTAAAGTAAACATACCAAATACCCCAAAACTCCCTTACCAGTTATAGAGCAATACAAACTGATGTACAGTGTTAACAATACAAATGGTTACACTCTGGTAGGAAATAGCACCTCTATTTTGTATCAGAATAAAAGACAGAAACTCAAGATCCAACTGACTTTATTCCAAGGCATTTTAACATTCCATGAGAGTACTCAGTTTGTACAAGACTTTCCAAAGAAACTTGTATCTGGTATTAAGAGGAAATAAAAATCCTTAATTTTAAAGCCAAATTCTCTTCTTTTTTACCATCTTACCTCATAAAAGAATGAATGGCTCTGGGAAACCCAGCTTAGAAAAATGTTTCTTTTGCATTGCCTTGTTTTTAATGATGTTTGCAGGACATTATGAGCTTTCTGTATGAGTTAGCTAATTGTTTGCAATGAGAGAAGGGAAATTTTCAATAGTACAAACTAAAGAAATCTTAACATTTTGATTTAATTTTATTTATATTACATAAAATAGTGTTTTTTAAACAATTGTAATTACTCTGCCCTTTAAACTAGATTTTTCAAAGCAAATTTGCTACTCAAGAATTGGGTTTTAAAAAAATTGTTAAACTGTCATGCCAAGAAAATCACTTTGGTGCAGATATGGTTATCTCTTTTGAGCAGGCACTATTTGAAGATAATGCAGTACATGAATGCTGATATGAGCTGGAATGATATGAGTTGCTGATTCATTGTTGGAAGCCTGACCAAAGTATTTAGTATCACTTACGTCTATAAACATTAATGTTGGAAGCATTTTGTCAAAGAAGGAAGCAACCCTCACCTCCAGCCTAAGCTGGAAGATAGTGCCTACTACTGACTTTACAAACAATGTATTTTACTTGAAGTGATTGATGCAGAAAAGTTCCTGTATCACTTTACACTTATTGAGTGATTTTTTTCTTCAAATTTAATGACAAAGGGGACTTGACGAATGTTCTGGAGAGAAAAAAACACTGACAGATATTTGAAAAAAAACAAAGTCATCTTTCTGTCTTTGTTCTAGAAAACAACTTTCCATGAATTGTAGAATCATAGAATATCCTGAGTTGGAAGGGACCCACAGGGATCACTGAAGTCCAACTCCTGGCACTGCACAGGACAGCCCCAAGAATCACATCATGTGCCTGAGGTGTTGTCCAAACTCTTCTTGAATTCTGTCAGACCATGACTCAAAGTACAGTGTAGGTCAGGCCAACATTCTGAAAAAAAAAAGTACAAATTATCTGGAAAATCAGTCCATATAGACCAATTAGACCATAGTTGCCCTGAAAACAAAGAAAAAAATATCTTGTTTAGTTGCTTATATCTCCAAAGGACCTTTATTATCATTTTTAGTGTGCTTAAATATTGTCAGCTATTCTATCTGAACAGAACTTTCAGAACTGTTGTTCCAAGGAAGGTCTGAAGGGCTGTGGAAGCTGAAACTGAGATACCTCTGAAAGCTTAACCCAAACAGTAGTTTTATTACCAAAAGTGGCCAAGCAAACAGGAAAAACCCAAGAGAGAGAGAGAGAGAAAAGGAAAAATAAGCCCCCAGGGATAAACACCCAAATTGCCGAGGTATTTCCCATGGAGTTGTCTTACCAACCCCTGGAATGCCCAAACTCCCCAGAGCAGTGGCTGCATCCTCAAGAGACAGCTGGCTCACAGGTGACAGCGGGCGTCACCACCAAAAGGCAACGTTGTCCTCTCACATGAAGTGAGCGAGCCCCGAGCATGAGCCACGTGCCCTTTTTCTAAGTTGCTGAAGTGATGTTGACTTGGGCAGGTGTGGCCAGGACTGTCCAGATAGAGATCCTTGGCACCTCCTCCCAGTTATGTAAGCAGGACCCTCTTGCACATGCCTGGGGGCATTGGTGCCTGTGTGATATGGTCCAGGAGGTCTTTATTAAATGGGTCTGGGGGCTTACTTCATCCTCCTCCTCCTCTTTTTCTCCTTCAAGTGCCCTTGAAGGGTCATCAGCCAATAGTGACAGCCCAATTAATTTTAATTTACACAAAAATGACTTTTCACATAGTCTTAAAGAAAAATTCACAATGTAATGTAATCATGCAATGTAACAAATGACCGAAAATTGTCAAGAATCCTCAAGCTTTCACCTACTCAACTTCCTCTGTGACTCCTATGAACTTTTAGCTCTAGTTCCTACTATTTGTCTCAAAGAGTGACTGAACAGTAAAAAAACCCAACCACACAAACAAAAATCTCCACAAACAAAACACCTCCAAGTAGTTTCTGTATATTAAACAAATAAACAAACAAACCCCAACATGTCTTGATACATAATCAAAGATGTTACTAGTGAAAGAGAACAGTGATGGCAGAGAGGAAAAACGTTGAAATTAAAAAGACTTGCAGGCAGGAACAAAGGTATAAGCATATGCCTTGAACCTGGGAGCCTCACAAGCTGCCCTGCCAGTGTATCCCAGGTGTAGGTCACAAGAGCTGGGGGAAGAATGTGGCTGTGAGGATGCGATGACAGGTCCTAATCTGTTCTACATTTGCCTCAGCATGCACCAGTGCATCTGTTATCCATTTACAAAAGGCTTGCCTTTTCCTTGCTTTCTCTTTTTCTTGGTAAAATTATTTAAACAATTTAAGTTAATATTGAAACAATTATTCTAACAGCAGCACAGAAACTCTTTGAAAGTAGGTGTCTTCTATGGAGACAGGCTGAGAGAGTTGGGATTATTCGGGCTGGAGAAAAGAGGGATCACAGAAGAACCTTCCAGTACCTGAAGGGAGCCTACAAGGGAGCTGGACAGGGACTTTTTAAAAGTGACAGGACAATGGGTAATGACTTTAATTTGACAGAGTGTAGTTTAGATTAGGTATTAGGAATAAATTGTTTACTGTGAGAGTGGTGAGGCCCTGGCACAGGTTGCCCAGAGAAGCTGTGGCTGCCCCATCCCTGGAAGAGTTCAAGGCGAGATTGGATGGGGCTTGGAGCAACCTGGTCTCATGGAAGGTGCTCATGGCAGGGTGGTTGGAACTGGATGAGCTTTAACGTTTCTTCCAACCCAAGTCATTCTATGATTCTATGTAGTTTTGGCCATAAACTCTCCCCTAGAGCTGCTGTAATGGTGCTGCCCTGATTTCTGTGTGAATCCTCAGTTTTCAAGCAAAATCAACTTGATCTGTCGACTTGACAGATCACTCACATACACTAAGTTACTCTTGAAGCAAAAAAGAATTTCAGTGGCTCTGCTGTTATACTTTCAAAACCTTCCATGGAATTTCTTTTCTCTCCCTTACCAACACGGAGGTTTGGGAGCTACAGCCCTGTCCCAGGACACTGCTCTTAGAGCCAGCTAACAAAGGATGGCTGATAGCTCTGAATTCCAGCTTGATGGCTGGGGAGGTGGGATGGGCAGGAAAGTTTTCCCGGTTTCTCTTGTTATCACACTTCTGCTGGAGCTGCTGTGCTGGGTTGGTGTGTAAGCACTTTGGAGGGAGCTGCCTCGGCTCGATTCCCCTCCAACTCCGTGCACCCCAACTTTTTATCCTCGGAGAGAGAGAAGGAGAGGGAGCATTGCCCCCTGCTGTCTGTAAATATAACTGCACCGAAAGGGCAAAGATGGACCATAATGAGTTTTAAAGTTTTGGTTACAGTGTTTCTGTTTGTTCTCTTCTGGTTTTGGTTACATACATTTGTAGTTAAGAACTGTTATCCTTTTTCTCTATACATTTTCTGATTAAAGACTCTTAATTTCAAACGTTGTGATGGTTTTTGGGAATAGGCCTCCTTCCTAATCTCTAGACATCTTAGTTTTCTTTTAAACCTAGACATCTGGGAATGTACAATTTCTGATGCACTGGTGGAGCTGATAATTGCCTTCAAGTCAGCCAAGAGAAGTAACACTGGACTCAACAGGCGTCCTGAAAGCTGGGGGCCACCATGGCTTCCTCCCAGCAACCCACCGGAGTTTTCCTCTGGGGCACATCAAACCGTGGGCAGTGATGTTGTAGCTCCAAGACTTGCCCCCATAGATAGTCAAAGCAAGGCCAGGCCAGCTGCCCAAGATCCCCACTTCAGTATGTCTACCTCATTGTTTAGACCCTAACTTTTTAGAGCCAGACAGAAAAGATAAATTTTCAGCCTATGTAAGAGGGTGTGTTTCCCACTCATTTTTATCAGGCAAGACATCTTGCTAGTTTTATTAAAGAAGAGTAGTAAGCAACATTATTTAATTCTGATACCATCCCCAACAGGCTAGATATCATGCCAGTCATCAGTGGGGCCTCGATCCTTACTCAGAAGATTACCATGTTTAAGAGAAAGAGCTAGGCACAGGATATAGTAATCATAGAATCATTTATCTTGGAAAAGAACTTTAAGATCATTGAGTCCAGCAGTAAACTCCGTACAAAAACTCCTTTAAATAATTTGTTCACCTATGTGTGAAGAGCACTAAAAAATAGATGCAGGACTGTAGCATACAGTGAGAAAGGTGAAGAAATAGGAAAGCGAGCAAATGGTTCCTTGAATTTCATTGTGTATTTTATTTCAGAGAATCCAGTTAATGTACAGAAATTAAGAGCTATTAACTGAAATGGTTGATAAAATCATCTTTCAAAATCCCAGGTAAGTGTTAAAGTTTTTGCAATTTTAAAATGAAACAAACAAACAAACCAATCCTTCCAAATTTAGGGCTCACTCAAACACCTGCAGAGTCCAAAGGGAAGGCACTTTGTGCTGCTGACTGAGGGTAATATTATTAGTAATATATTGCTCCCTTGTTCTATACTCCTATCTGTTATCCAGGTCACTATAGGCCATATTGTGCCCTGAGCTGGAATCTAGGGCAGTATCATACTGCAACAGTATGGTCTGCTGTATGTCTTGCAGAAACAAGAAGTTCAGAACTCTCTTTGGCTGGTTTTTGATTTCTTTATAATTTTCAAAAACCTAAGCTAAGAGGGTCAAAGTTGAGGTCCATGCAATTACCAGTATTGAGTTCTTGTCTTTTATACCAGGGTTGAAGGGAATCATCTGCTCCTCAGATGTTTTTATTTATTATTTCATGCAACAAGATTCCAAGCTAATATGCAGTAATAACAAAGATTTATTATGAATGTGATAAACTGCTTTTAAAACTCCAAGTGATTGTTGGAATGGCTTTGGTTCAATGTACCATTGGGGGTTTCTGGACTTTGACTCAGTATCTATCTCAAAGGCAGAAGCTTCTGAATTTAGGATTACAGCAAAGTAAAAAGGAAACGGAAAAGTAAACATATGCAAGAGTAGATCTCAGGCTTGTTGGTCTAAGTATTTCTGGTTTGGTGATTTTTCCTGCCCAGGCTTGGCTTCTCCTCAGGAACCGATTCAGGTGAGTGAGGGGTGGGTCAGGCTCGTTAGCAGGTGGTAGGGGAGGCTTAAAAACGTCTCCAGGGAGCTCCACGAACAGGGGTGTGGCATGGCAGTTTGTGCAGGCAGGGCAAGCAGATAGGGCACAGCCAGCTTCCAGCTATCCTAGGTGAGCTTTTTTTTTTTTCCTTCTGCAACTTAACTAAAGCCAGTAATGGTTTCCAGAAAAATGAAAGCCTTTGCTGCTGTTAACACAAGGAGTGTGTCTACACAGATAGTATACTTCAAGGATGCAGCCATCCAGGCCTCTGACTGTGCAGAGTGTTTGAGCCTGCCACTGGTACCAGAGGATGGTATGGGAGGCACCTGTGTGCCATGTGAGGAGGTGAATGATTTGCTGTGCCTAGTGGCAGAGCTTAAGGAAGAGGTAAAGAGACTAAGGTGTATTAGGGAGAGTGGATCAGACCCAGCCAGCATGGGTTTAGGAGAGGCAGGTCCTGTCTGACCAACCTGATCTCCTTTTATGACCGGGTGACCCACCTGGTGGATGAGGGGAAGGCTGTGGATGGGGTCTATCTAGACTTCAGCAAAGCCTTTCACACTGTCTCCCATAACATACTGCTGGAGAAGCTGGCAGCCCATGGCTTGTACAGGTGCACTCTGTGCTGGGTTAAGAGCTGGCTGGATGGCTGGACCCAGAGAGTG
>JAWWTY010000001.1:2175732-2244870 GCA_035222235.1 Margarornis squamiger | reverse complement strand
TTGGTGTGTATTTTGTAGATTTTTAGAGTTTTAGAAGTATAGGTTTTCTTGCTCACATATTAAGTGGTGCTAGAAGTTACTAAAGTGATTTGCTCACACGTTCTCAGGCTTTCTGAAGGTCATGATGGTTTTCAGAGACACCTGCAAGATAACTTGAAGTCAAAACAATAGAAGAGCACAGAAGCCCTTGGAGGTGGTCCAGGGGGCACTGCCTGGGACCTTGATGGGTGGGCCACCCAGAGAATTGGAAATGATGATTGGTTATAGATATCTAATATGTTAGTTGTTAGGAAGAGTATAAAACCTGTAACTTTATTGAGGGCGGGGTTCTACTGGGATTTTTGGATGCAGAGATCCTTGTTGAAACAACGCATGTTTTGTAGGCCCAGCGGAGGCCCAGAGCCTCCGAACTCCCAATAAAGGTATTGTCTATCTTTCTCCATTAATATTCTCTCTGAGTGCCTATCTTTCAGGATTTTAGGCATCAGAGTGATGGGAAAGGGCTGCTTTTTCCATGCTTATATGCTCATAAGTTTGTGCAAATGGTCATGTCTGTACATGTTCATAGCTGTGTAGTTTAGAGGCACTGTGACTTGCTGAGCCTGAAAATGAATATGTAGAATATATTAGACTAAATTTCAGCAATAAACTGTATACTCACTGAAAATAATGTGATTCTTTTTTTCAACATCCTGAAATTTTTGTTAGTTTTCTCCTTTCATATTAGCTAAGATAGTGACCTTCTTATCTAACAGAAAAGCTTCAGGAGACCTTTCATTCAGTTTTTGAAACCTGAGTTCAGTTTTGGAGCTAGAGAACACAGACCTCTGACCATGCTCACCTGAAGTAGTAGTACATAGTCACACTATGAACATCAGAGAGGCATTCTGTGGTCACAGATTTTGCGGGTCTCCATGGGTGTTGCTAAGTCTTTGAAACCAATCTGCACCTGAAAGTGAGATTCTATATGGATGAATTAAATATAGTTTATCTGGTTTTGGCATATAGAGGAACTGTGGGCTGGCATAAGACTAACTCATTTAAGTGGTATATTCCTGATTTTGCAGGCTACCATTGTAAGTTAATGATGCATCTGTGCTCCACCTGCTCTCTTAACCTAATCCAAAGCTAAAAGATTAATTAGCTAGGGTGAAGTTTGGGGAGGATGGAGTCAAAGAAGTGAAATGGTGAAAAGAAGTAAGAGAAGCAGGGGAAAAAGTGAAGAAAGATTAGGAAAACTGCACTGTGACATTTAGTCTGTTTGGCGAAAGTGGTGCAGTTTGCTTCTACTTTGAAACTATGTGTGCAAGCCCTTGGGAATGAGTGACCATTTATTACAGATGGTGGATCAGAATGGAGTGTGTGGATGGACTCAGCTTTGCTACCCTTCTTAAAGCAGTTACCACTTCGTTGCACCATAAAGATCAAGAACTAGTCACTTGCTCTGGTTTATTCAGTAAGCAAGAGTTCAAGTAGACCTGCTTTAAAAAGAAATTTAAACTGTTCATGCACAGGCAATTCATGATAGATTTTGTCACATAAATGATGGTAGAGATGCAAATGTCTGGAACACCAATTAGAGGAAACAAAATAAATAAAAATAAACAACCAAAACCCACAAAAAATCTAAATGACAGAAATGAAACAATTTTATTGTTTATCTTGCCCTAACAATTGCCAGTCTGCAGCTGCACTAAGCAAAGGGAAAAAAAACTTGCAAAGGAAGTGTATTCTAAGGAAAGTCTACCCAGTAGGATACTTGAAGCAGAGTATTACACAAATCTGAACTTCAACTGCACAATAGGAAAGCATGCCATTTCTTGTTCTCACTTACTCTTCTTGGTATATGTTGTTGCTTATTTCCATTTTCAGTTACTTGGGATTGGTAGCTATTAGACACAAGAGTGTAGTTTATGAAAGAGGATCCTGCAAAGACAAGGTACTCTGGGGCACTGGTAAACAGACAGCAACACAGGGAACTGTGAACTGTTAGAAGGGCTGTTTCTGTATCTGCATCTCCAAGTAATTCAGAGCAATAGGAGAAGATCAGTTGACCAGAGCAAGGGAAGCCAGAGTTTGTGCCTTTGACTGAATGTTCTCCCTGTGCATGTGGTTTGGAGCAACCTAAAGGATCTATTACTGTCTTAAATCCATATGTCTTAATTTTTACCATGTTTAGTGCAAACATAGGACAGATCTAGATTACGCCGTAACTACATTAGCAATTTTTTCAGAAGAACCTTCACAGGTTGGAGAGATGGGCAGAGAAGAACAGTCTAGAGTCCAACAAAGGCAAGTGCAGGGTCCTGCACCTGTTGAAGGATAACCCCAGGCACCAGCTGAGTGGTGGCTGACGGGCTGGAAGACAGCTCTGTGGAGAAGGACCTGGATGTCCTGCTGGAAAAAAAGCTGTCCATGAACCAGCAGTGTACCCTGGGGGCCAAGAAGGCCAATGGGATTCGTGGGGTGCATTAGAAAGAGCATTGCCAGCTGGTTAATGGGGGCGATCCTGCCCCTCCACTCAGCCCTGGCGAGGCACATCTGAAGTGCTGTCTCCAGTTCTGGGCTCCTTGGCACAAGAGAGTGCATGGAGTTCCTGGAGTGGGTCCAGTGGAGGCTATGAAGTATCTCACCTGTGAGGAAAGGCTGAGGGAGCTGGGCCTATTTAGCCTCATGAAGACGCCACTGAGAGGGGACCCCATCAATGTCTGTCAGTGTCTGCAGGGAGCAGTCATGCTCTGCAGAGCAATAGGACAAAATACAAAGGGCAGAAGCTGATACATAGGAAGTTCCACCTGAACACGAGGAAGAACTTCTTTCCTGTGCAGTGACCAAGCACTGGAACAGATCACCCAGAGAGGGTGTGGAGTCTCCCTCACTATAGGTATTCCAGAATCACCTGGACACAATCCTGTTCCATGTGCTCTGGGATGACCCTGCCTGAGGAGGGAGGCTGGATCAGGTGAGCCACTATGGTCTCTTTCAACCTGACTCATTCTGTGATTGCACGATTGTGCTCCTGTAGGAGCCTGTAATAGGTCTGTCAGTGTGTGACCAGTGTTTGTCTTAGCTCTTGTGTGCCTCCAAGAACTAAATGCTGGTTGGTAGGTAGGTATATGGGATACATTACTGAAGATCACCTTCCCCTGTTTTTTCATCTGAAAGGCATACAATTTTATGCAAAATGAACCAAAGCATGGCAACTGATAGTATTTAGGAGATGGTTTTGAACTGTGCCTCTTGTCCAGCTGAAATGCTGATGTAGATGTACCCCTTAATCTTCTCTGGAAGGAATGACACTAAAATTGCACTGTGAGCCAAACCAGCACATGGTAAGTGGAGACAATTGGGGTGTTTCTTACAGAATGGCACTTCAACTTTTATACTAGTGGTAGTATAGACAAAGACAATGAGAGAAGCCTCAAAGCAAAGGAGTAGAAACCGAGAAGAATAAAAAATATTGTCCTGTAAACAGAATTGCTAGTGTTCTGACAAAGATGAATACAGAAATTACTCTACTGGGGAAAAAAAAGGGAACATTTGGAGGAGGAAGCACAATAAATGGTGAAAATCAGCAACAAAGAGCAATCTTAAAGTAACTGCAACCTTGCGTTAGGTCTTCTGTTTTGTTGATTTTCTCTTTATATATTTATGTGACACTTGATAGATTTCTTAGTTTCTCAATAAAGCATAATCTTACATTACAATAATGTAAAATAGAAAATCATATTTCGTTTTTAAGAGCTATATATATAGGCACCTGGGCTGTGTTCCTGTATATTTTCTTTTCATAATGTAATGACAAATATGTTCATAACTGTTAACTTGTGCAAATTATCTGGGAACCAGAATACCATGTACTCTGCCTTATAAAAACAAAACGAGTGACTACAGATTTGCAAATAGATTTAAGAAAGAGTCAGGTAGTAAAATAATGCCAAGGTATTTCTGTATTAATTTGATGTATTTCAAATAAAAGAAATACAAAAAGCAGAGAATGTTGTCATCAAGGTCTATGGCATTCTTTTCACTTTCAAGCTAAAAGCTTAATGAGCAGTAGCAAGTGCTGTTCCCATGTAGGACTTCCTTCCACAATTTTGTCTCATAAAAGGTAAGTTACTTAGCACTTGGCTCAGAGGTGGCATTAGTAAATTCTTTCCTAATCACTGTCCTGTTTTCCTTATCTTGTAGGAACTCAGAATTTTATCAGACCTCTACTTAAGAAACTTGATTGAAATCAGAAAACTGGATCCACACAGAAGTTCATGCTTACTTCCACCCAGTTTAAGTCCTACCTCATGCAGTGTTACTGCACAGAAAGATTGTGCTTATTCCATTTCTTCATCTCAGTCAATTGATGAAAATAACGCAATATAGCTATCTACCAGAGAGCATTTAAGTCCTGTAGAATTTGTGTTTAATTCCAGGTCATCTATGATTATTCTATTATCTTGAAACATGTATTTGAGTTGGGCTACTAAAAAGCCTACAGTACCATCAACTCACTAACCATTGCTATTGATCTCTTAGCAGATAAAAGAGTATTCTTCATATCTGACTTCTCTTTGGTGTATTTTTGGTGGGCATTTTTCCTTTCTTTAGAGAAGCGGACCTATTGGCAAGCACATTTAATTAGTCCCTTCACATAAAATGTTTTCTGTGGAGGCCTGCCATGTTTGTCTCATATGAAGAGAATCACACTATTTTTTTTTGTTTTGTTCAATCAAATGCAGGAAGTGTCTGATCATAACTCCTGAGCTTTCCTCCCACAGCAGTGATTAATCACTCCTTTTGAAGTGCTTATATTTTTGCAGTTAAAAGGGAAGTACTGATAACTGATTAAGCTCTAGTTCTTATGCGCATACATGACAGCAATGACACACATAAATAATTACTTTGTTTTTAGAGGGACTTGTCTTTAATTCATGCTACAGTATCTGAGTATTTAGAGAGTTTGTGAGTTTACTTTGAGTTTGGAGATATTTCAATCATTATTATAAATGACTCATATATTTTGAGTTGTGCTGGGTGAACTATCCTTTAAAATTTGAAACTTCAAGCATATGAATTTATTAACATCGTGATTTCAAAGGTTTTGCAGCCAGGGATTTCACTGTTCAGATCCACTGTTTGGTCTTTAATTGTCTGTATGTGTGTCAAGGAATTTTTTTCTTGTCTATAGCATTCTTGGTATGACTGCATATGATATTATATTTAGTTCATAAATATAATTTATAGTTAAATATTTAGGAATAATAAATTAAGCTATGTTGGCTGAGCTCTACCCTTTTAAAAGATTGGGATAAGATTTCCAGTTTAAAAGCCACAGATTAATACACTGGTACACATCTTATAAGTACTTTGTTCAAAGCAACCTGGTCACGGAACCACAGAGATACTCACCTGGGAAGGGGGTCCAGGACGTCTCTGGTCCAGCTCCCTGCCCTGAGTGGGGCCACCTCTACAATCAGACCGGACTGCTCAGGGCTTCCTTCAGGCAAGTCTCCAGACTGCACTGATACAAATCAACAATCCATTCCAGATGCAGGACTCCACATTTGCAGTTGCTGAATAGGGGCTATGGAGGCCCATTCCTGTAGCTTGCTTAGATGCTCCTGAGTAGCATCCGTTTTGTTGAGTGTATCAGTTATATTCTCTGATTCGGTGATGTCCTCAGACTTGGTGAGGGTGCACTACATCTCCTCCTCCAGGTCACCAGTAGAGATATCGGGCTAAGGACAACTGCATGAAGTTCAACAAGGCTAAGTGCCAGGTCCTGCACTTGGTTCGTGGCAACTCCATGCAATTACAGGCTGGGTGAGGAGTAGCTTGAGAACTGCTCCATGAAAAGGAACTCAGGGGAGCTGGTTGACAGCCAGCTGAATATGAGCCAATAGTGTTCCCAGGTGGCCAAGAAGGCCAATGGAATCTTGGCCTGTATCAAGAATAGTGCAGCCAGTAGGACTAGGGTGGTGATCGTCCCCCTGTAGTTGGCATTGGTGGGGCTGCACCTTGAGTACTGCATTCAGTTCTGGGCCCCTCACTTAAAGAAGAACATTGAGGTGCTGGAGTCCATCCATAGAAGGGTCTAGAAGACTCATAAAAGGGTCTAGAAAGCATGTCTTATGAGGAATGGCTGAGGGAGCTGGGTTTGTTCAGTCTGGAGATGAAAAGGCTCAGAGGGGACCTCATTTCTCTCTACAACTAACTGAAAAGAGGTAGGGGCCAGTGTCTTCTGCCATGCCTGAAGTGAGAGGACCAAGATGAAATGGTCTTAAACTGAGACAGGGCAGATTCAGATAAGATATTAGAAAAAACTTTTTTCACTGTTAATGTGGTCAGGTATTGGAATGCATTTCCCAGGGAGATATTGGAGTCACTATGTCCATCCTTGGACACGTTTAAGAGGTGTCTGGTTCTGGCACTGGGTGACATAATTTAGTGGTTTAGGGGTTACAATGATAGTGTGGGGTGTGTAGTTAGCCTGGATGATCTCGTAGGTCTCTTGCAACCTTGATGATTCTATGAATCTATAATTCTGTATTGGACAGGATAGATCTCAGAACAAGGTCCTGCAGGAACTCCACTTGTAACTGTCCTTCAATAAGCATGGCCTGGCCTCAGCCATAACCCTTTAAGCCTGACATATAAATCATTTTTTCACCCATCTAGAATTCATCCATCTAGAATTTACCCATCTAGAATTCACCCATCTTGTATATAGCATGCTAACTAGGATACATTGGGGTTGTGAGAAACCGCTTAAAATACAGTGGTGGAAATGAGCTTGAATTCACTAGTGCCATCATGTGAACAGAGTGTTATTCTGATTCCTTGGTTTGTTAAATGAAAAACAGCTGTAAAATGAATTTCTTAAGGTATTGTGAAAACTTATCTACAGTTCAATACAATATGTAGTCTCTTTTGCTTACAGAACTTTTCACTGGAGCTGTGTGCATACTGGAAATCAAGTGTTGTCTAGAAGTTCAGTAGAACTTCACATCATCTGTTGGCCTTGTTTCATTAGATTGTATGTATTCCACACTCTGAATTTGTCTCAAATATGATTATTTATAATAATAAATAACAAGCCCACATCATGAAGAAATACTCACAACTTTTCCCAAATGTTGAGACCCGTGTACCTCTGTTAAAACTTATTGGATTTCCCACGATTTTCCAAGATTTCTAAATATACAACTCAGAACAGAATTTGCTTGATGGCTTCTTGAGCATCTATTGTTTGTAACTTGGTTTTTCTCATATGACTAAGGTTTTGCTCTATTATTCTTCTTAATTAGAAGAATATTTTCAATCCTGTAGACTATCAACTACAGTTATCTCAGATTGTGTCATGACAGGTAATGCAGGAAGGATTATATCTCAAGTGTTCCCCGTGGAAGGGAATGTCTTCCCTTCCAGCTTCTTCCATCAACATGTTTAGATTTCAAGTTGCTGAATTAAAATTTTGTCAGGAATTCACTGCTTCATTCTAAATGTTCAGGGGTGGCAGTTAAAGTATCTAACACTCTCTTAACACCCTACACTGAAATAATAAAAGCCCTCAAAAAAACCCTGTGAATCTCACTGACTATTGCTGTCTTCTGACTTTGGCATCATGTGGCCCAGAAATATTTTGTAACAATTCATCTGCTGGATACTTGAAGAGTGTACACCACATGACTTTCCTCCATACAATTTACAAATGTTTATGTAGATTTCTTGAATTGTTATGGAAATAGAAATTAACTCCACAACATTATGATTTATAAAACCTATACTGGGATTTAGAAGCCTATTTTGCAGCTCTGTGTAACTGCACAGTTTACAGTGCAACATAGAATAGGACTACAGTTGAATGTAGTTTATGCTAGCCCAAATCAGCTACAGGCAAATTGCTCCCATGTATTCAGAGTAGTAAGACGGCTCAGAGACAAAATTTTGCTATTAAAGAGCTGATTTCATGATTCTCTTTTCAGCCTTGTGTCTTTACATTGGGAGGCAGAGTAGCACGAGATAGATATTACTATTTTAACTTCTTGTTATCTTAGACCAAGCTACCAGTAAAGTGAGAGAGAATTAGCTATCCAGTCACAAGCCTTGTTTGCTGAAGCACTGTCTCTTGATGGTTTGGTTTCCTCTTCCTTTTCAAAACAGACAGCATTGCAGAAGGGCACGTTTTCCCCTCAGGCATCCTCAAATTCTCAGCATGGTCTAAATGTGAAAAGCAACACAGAGACTTAGTAGCATTATCTTACCACTCAGCTGTATGCAGTGTAAGGGAAACATCAAACGTGTTCTTCGGTCCCCAGATGTTACTGTCCCATGTTGCCAAGATGAGGCAAACATCTCCTTAGCAAAGACAATGAATGGGCTGGAATTCCTAGGAATATTCACAGCAACCTGCCAATTACTCTTTTTTAGCTTTTTTAAAGAATGATTGGACTAAAAATTGTGTTGCAAGTCTTTATGGTGTTGCTTCATTGTGACCTCATGGATAGCCAAGATTTGGCTATCACACATTTTGTTGAATTTCACCCTGGAACCCTCACACCGTGGTTTGATGCTCTGACCATTTGAATAATGATTTTCTCCCCCTTATCAAATTGCATGTAGTTGTTTTTGAATTTTGCAATGATTATGAGAATACAAATGTATTTGAAGAGCCAGATATGTTAGGAACTGGCAGAGCTCCATTTTCTTGCTAGGGTCATATCACCACAGCATTCATAAAGGTCAGATGGTTATGGACTAATGAAAGCAACATCACATTTAGGGCATTGGCCCTATTCCAAAGTCATGTGGTCCTTTTTGCTTTTCTTCAGAATTTGGGGTTTAGTATCTTATATCTACTTGCCCTTTGTAAATATTCAAAATAATAACTTTAAATGTGGCCTACTTAGCAAAACAGAACACTTGGCTTGCCAAAATATGTGTCTGTGTTTTGCTCTTACAACACAATGGCTTTGTATAGAGACCTTCCTCTGTGATTTTGCACATGTAGCTTTTACAGTGGGTTGTAGTTGTGAATGCAAACCTCACAAGTATGTGAGAAAAATTGAAGGTTCACCCTTGAAATCAGTAACTCTTTTGCAAGTGAATAGCAGAATATTTTTATAGCTTCTCAGACTCTTGATGACAGTTCTGAGACTACAGATGATTTTTCTTGGACTTCAGGTATTACAGACACACATAGAGAGTTAGTATGTTGTGACTTATTCTACAGGACAGCAGCACCTCTCTTATGGGCCTCATTGTCTTGAAGATAAGAACAAAAATATTTAGATTAAATTTGGCTTGTCACAAGTGTCAGAGTGGCTCACTCTTGCACAATTTCCTTCATCTTCCTGTGTAAAGAAGCCCGTGGATTCAGCAGCTGAGAGGAAACACAACTAACGATGATTATTTATATTATCTAAAAGTACTTTTTCTTCCTTTCACTTGGGAACACTTGTACTCTCTCTCAATCTGTGTCCCTGAGTTCAGCTGGACAGCAGCCAAACTACATCACTCAATTACCTCATTAGTCCATTATAAAGGGCAAGACAAACAAACGAGCAATGCTGAAGTAAGAAGGGCTTCATTTTAAGGGAGGAAAAAGGATTTCTCTGTGCTCTGAGATAGAATTGGAAAAAAATGAATTTTAAATTAATCTGTTTTAATATTCTTTGTTGTAAGATGAGCAGGAACAGAAGAAGAAATTGATTAAGTTTGTCTTCTCAGAGCTATAATCCTATAGTAGCAGAAAATGATGTGTAGAATTTCAATGTTCATTCATACCTTTGGAGCAAAATTTTCTGTAAAATGGTATCTCTGACTCCTTGTAAACCTGTGAAACTCTGTCGGTAGCTTCTAGGACCAAAACCATAACTTCTGACATATTGGAAGATATGATTCTGTAGTGAGATCTCAGACAATATAAATAAATATAAATATAAATATAAATATAAATATAAATATAAATATAAATGTAAATGTAAATGTAAATGTAAATATAAATCTGTCTTTTTTCAAAAGTTCAATACAGATTAAAAAATCTTTTTTTTTTTTTTGTAGTTTTGTTTTAATAATGTCATTAAAAACACAGTAGCAGAACTGATACTATTTTTTCTGTTCATCTTTTCTCAACAACCTTTCTCTTATACCCCAAGGATAAAGAAATAACACATAAATAACCCAAATACACTACAGCATCATTCTTATTCAAATAATGATTAACAGCCCATTTTCTTTTATAATATTTTGTGTAAGATTGTTCTGCTGCAACTTTGATTGATTTCAAATAGTACCAGCTATGGTGGAGATTTTGTTGCCAAGGCATTCTGTTTACATCTCATATTTGTATTCTGTATCAAAAAAATGGTTAAAAGACTGCCACTTGTAGTGCCAATAAAACAGATGGGTTATATAGACATGAAAGAATAAAAAGGCAAAGGAATGTAGAAACTTTCATTAAAATGGTCAGTATCTCATGTTCTGTAAATGAAAGTCCTTATGCTTGTCTACTGCACATTGAAAATAAGCTTGCTTACATGTTTTGAAGAATATATATTTTATTATTAAAGATAAAAGCCAGAGTTACTAATCCTTACATTATATTGTATGCTGGTTTCAAATGGAGATGGACAAGTGATGCGTTTTAGCAGACTCAAGGATCTGAGAGCGGAAACTGATTTTGGTTTGATTTTTTTTTTTAGTTCAGTAAAGCTGTGCCTACTGAGAAGCATCCTGTATGGTACATTGCATCATTATAGAAAACTGTTGCAGAGGTCCTGAGTCCTAAAATACATTGTGTTAAAGAAAAATTACAAATGGCAAATCAAATTTAAGCGAACTTTCAAAAATGATGCCATCATATTTTTGTTCAGTCTTTTCACAGAATCATAAAATGGTTTGAGTTGGGAGAGACCTTAAAGATCACCTAGTTCCAACTATCCTCTGCCATGTGCAGAGACACCTTTCATTAGATCAGGTTGCTCAAAACCCTGTCCAACTCGTCCTTGAACACTTCCAGGAATGGGACAGCCGCAGCTTCTCTGGGCAACCTGTGCCAGTATGTTGCCACCCTCACAGGGCAGAATTTCTTCCTAATATCTAATCTAGACCTATTCTCTTTCGGTTTGAACCCATTGTGCCTTGTCCTATCACTACAGTTCCTGATAAAGAGCCCCTCTCCAGCTTTCTTGTAGGTTCCCTTCAGATATTGGAAGGCTGCTAGGGGTCACACCAAAGCCTTCTCTTTTCCAGGATGAACAATCCCAATTCTCTCAGCCTTTCCATCCATCTGTACTTGGTAGTTTGGCAAGAAAGGCAGGAAGAGACATCTCAGCAGAGATTTTCCATAGGAATTAGTGTTTGACATCATTAGGAGTACTGTTATTTCCATTTCAGATGCAGTAGCATCTTTTCAGAACCTACAGGTTTCCCCATTTGTAGTTCAAGGAAAACTGCTTTCTGTGATCTTTATGCTGGAAAGATAGAAAAGAGTAAGCTTGTGTAACATTTTACATTGTTAAGGGAGCAAAGAGGTTGCATTATTTTCATTATAGGTTCGTGTTCTTGTTACTTTAGCATGTACAAGTACAATTTATGTATTACCGTGCCTCAGACACAGTATGGGAAGTGCAAAGCAGTTTTGCTGGTCTAGAAGTTCAAAATGGAAAAAAAAAAGAAAAGAAAAGGGAACTTGCTATTACTTGGTCCATCTGCTGCTCTAACTATGTGCTGGTTCCCAGTTTGCAGGTAGCTTGACCGAGGAATTGCCCATTGCACATCTGTAGGTGTTGCTGCTCTCTGCTGTCTCCTGCTGACCCCACCCCACTCCCTGGGGTGATGTGACAGAGTCTTGGTTTGGTGCCAGGCTTATCAGTAACAGTATCATAAACATGTGGGTACCCAAAGATAAAGAGCCAGGCTTCTCCTGTAGTGTGGAGCAGAGGAGAAAGAGATGAGCTAAGCATGGAAAAGGAGGCAAAAAATGAAAGCTGAGGATCAGGCTTGCAGGTCATGCTTCAGGTGAAGTGTAAGGACTGTTACAGCAATCGCTGCTTCTAAATGGAGCTGACCTTGCTCCTTAAAAATTGCTTGTCTTTGACTGCCCTGAGCAGCAGGTATAGTAGACAGCCTGCTTCCCAGGAATCAGCATGGGCAACATAGGTTAAAAGTACTGTGGCCTTTCCCCCACCTCACAGAGTTACACACTCCCCATCTGGTGGCCTATTTTCCCTGTCCCCTCTCAGTAATGGGGACAACATTTAGTGGTGATAATGAAGCTGAGGCACATCAGAAAGGGGTGGACGTCTACAGTCCCTTGCAAAGTGTGCCAAGGGATTATGCAGCTGCTTTTGCAATTTCCCACTGAAGTTAAGCAGAGTTGTGCTGTGGTGTGGACTAGTGCTCTGCTTTTACAATAAAGAGTGATTGTTTCTTGGGGTTTTCTGTTCGATTTTTTAAACATTATATATCTATACTCTTTCTCAACAACATGCTATGTCCACACCTGTCATTCAGTAGGTCTTCTGCCAGAAGGCTTTCTCAGTTATCCTTTTGCCAGACTGTTTCACTACAGATAGATATGTTTCAGAAGTTTTGGTATGAAATCCTGATGCTCCACATTTTTTTGTGTCATTCTGGCAGAGCTATGAATGGCAGCCATGACTTCACTGGTGTCATCATCACTGTGCAGAATACATAATTGTTGTGCAGTAGGCTGTGTCTCCCTTGGGAAGCTCTGTGTTTTGTGTTGTGGTACCTTATTGCAGACAGCAGGTATTTCAGGGAGAAAGAGATGGATTGCTTTTACTCCCTCTCTTCCCCTGTCTGGCTGGCTATCTGTTACCAGCTGGAGGTGGACAGTCCCTCCTGCTTGGTGCCCCTCTGCTAAGAAGAAAAGCAAATTCTGCCTGTGCCTGACCATTGTTGAGGTAAGACAGTGCACAGCGAATTTTTAAGCTGTTTGTTTCAGAGGCTTGGAAATGAGCTGGAAATCAGAATAAGTCAGATTTGTCTGTCTGTTAACATCCAGCTCTGTTTAATATCAAAGACAGCTGCAAGCTGTAAGCTGTAAGGCAGAAACTTAGCTGATCAGTTATCTCAGTTTACCATGCAGGAAAAGGCCAGTAAAGGCATTTTTTATTTTTTATTTTATTTTAATGGAAGCATTGTTCTGCAATACATAAACAAAAGTTAGGCAGAAATCTCAAATAATAATCACACCATGAGTTGTTTCTTTGGTTTGTTTTTGTTCGGGGTTTTTAGTGTCCTCTTCAGTGGAGAAGTTGATAATGTTTGATACATGGGCCAAGAAAAAAGGAAGAAGCCTGAAAAAACCCACATCCTCTTCTAGGACTAGATTCCTCCTTTGGTTGTGATTCCTATTGACTCCAGATTTTGTAAGCCTAAGTTGAAGTTTCATATGTGCTTTTATTCAGTTAAGCAAACAACTATTTCTATTGTGAGATAAATGCTCTCCACTGAGATGTCTTCAGCCGTTGGCTGCTGAAGCTTTTCTTCTGCTTTCCACAAAACCCTCTATCTCACCACTGGGTGTCAGTGAAACACTGAGGAGAAATTAAATATACATGACTTACTCTCAGTCTCTGTGGGTGTTCTTTAGTTAAGGTGGCCAAGGTAATTTTGAGAAAGCTAACTGACACAATTACACTGACACTGCAAGTGTATAATAATTAGGAAAACCATCTCAGTTCAGTAAGTTTTTCCTGAATCACTTCATTATTCTATTTGAATTAATTCATAACCATCAGCACCACAGCAACAAATGTATTTTCAAAGCTCTTCCTACTTCCACTAAGAGGACAAAATTTATTTTATTGTGAACTTTATTATGGTTTTCAATATGTTGAAGGTGTAACAGCATTGAACAGGCTGTTAGAAGAAACCTTTAGAGTTTTGGAAACTTGACAAGAAACAAGTGGTCCTTGGGAGCTGGGCAGGTGTCACAAAGCTTTCGGGTTATGTATTAAGACATTAATTGTATACTGCTGTGAAAATGTTTGACTATCAACTGAGAGTTTCAGTCAGTTTGGTCCTCCCTCTTTAAGTGTCAGATTTCTCTGACCAGTGAAATAAGTTAAATAGTCAAATTACTCTGATTTGCTGTTCCATAGTGCTGACATGTTCAGGAGGGTACTGCTTCCTTTGATAAAACTCTACTCATATTTTAAGGATATTTTGAAAAATTAAAGCATGTGGATATTTTTTATATATATATATATAGAAAAAAATCTATTTTGATGGTCATTTCTTAGGAAAAAAAAAATCTGCCAAAAATACTTCGGCCATACAAATAAAAATGTGTTGGACTCTTGTTCAGAATACAACTGTAAAAGGACAAAACAAGATTCATGTCAAAAGTTTTCTTTTGCATACTACAAAATGGAATTTCCCTTAGTAGCTCTTCTAGGTGTTTTTCTCTTTAGAGAGTGGATATTAAAAGGCACAGATATTTGAGACCTCACATGCTACATAGTTGTGGTGTGGGAGAGCTGCTCTATGAGCAAGGATTTATCTAAATTAAACCTAGTGTAAAGCCTACCTTAATTTTGCCAGATGTAGGTATACACAACCAATGTGTCTAAATAAGGGGAAAATAATAGCTGAGCACTGCTGAATTTACCATTTTTCCTTGCTCTGATCCAGCTCTGGATGGTGTTTGAGTCTCTTTTGCTCTAGCAGGATGCACTGCAGACACATCACAGCTGCTGCCTCTGTGCACATGGACAAGAGTTGCAAAATTTCTGTTATTTTCATTGATATAACAACAGATCTGTAGGTCAAAGACAAAGTTTTTAGGCAACCAAAATCAAAAATTAGCATTATTTTGCATATATTGTCAATCAAATAAAAAAGAGCATTTTTGCTTTACTCTAAAGCTGAAGTGCTCAACCTGTACATTGTTAGGTGTTCTAGAACACCAAATTATACATTAATTATAAGACTTTGCCAGAATCATAGAATCAGAGAATATCCTGAGTTGGAAGAGACCCAAGAGATCATTGAGTCCAACTCCTGGCCCTGCACAGGACCATCCCCGAGTCACACCATGTGCCTGGGAGTATGTTCTAAAATTTTCTTGAATGCTCCTGGGCTTGGTACTGTGACCACTTTCCTGGGGAGCCTGTTCCAGTGCCCAGCGACCCTCTGGAGGAAGAACTTCTTTCTAATATCCAACCTAAACCTCCCCTGACACAACTTCAGGCCTTTCCCTTGGGTCCTTTCACTGGACATCAAAGAGAAGAGATCAGTACCTGTCCCTATTCTTCCCCTCACGAGGAAGTTGTAACTGCAATGAAGGTTCCCCTCAGTCTCCCATTCTCCAGGATGAATCGACCAAGTGCCCTCAGCTGCTCCTCATACAGCTTCCCCTCAAGCCCCTTTACCATCTTTGTTGCCCTCCTTTGGACACTCTCTAATAGCTCAATATCTTTCTTATATTACCATGCCCAAAATGGGCACAATATTCAAGGTGAGACCGCCCCAGTGGAGAACAGAGCAGAACAATCCCCTTCCTCAACCAGCTAGTAACACTGTGCCTGGTGCTACCCAGGAAAAGCTTGGCCCTCCTGGCTGCCAGGGCACTGGTGACTCGTATTCAACCCCCAGATCCCTTTCCTGGCATTGTTTTCCAGTCTCTCATTCCCCAGTCTGTACAAACATCCTGGTTTGCCCCATCCCAGGTGCAGAATCCAGCAGTTCCTCTTGTTAAACTTCCTATGGTTGCTGGATGCCCAGTCCTCTAATTTGTTGAGGTCTCTCTGCAGGGCTTCCCTGTCTTTGAGGGAGTCAACAGCTCCTCCCAGTTTTGTGTCATCTGCAAACTTGCACAGTATTCCTTCCAGTCCTGCACCCAAGTTGTTAATGGAGATGTCGAAGAGCAGAGAGTCCAAGATGGAGCCCTTCAGAACCCCACTAGTGACAGGTTGCCAGTCTGATGTCACCCCATTTACTATTACTTTCTGTGTTCAACTCATGAGCCAATTGCTCACCCACCACACGATGTGTTTATCAAGCTGTGTGATGGACATTTTGTCCTGAAGGATTCTGGGAGAGACAATATCGAAAGGTTTACCGAAATCCAAAATGATTACATCAGCTGGCTTCCTTTCATCACCTAGGTGGGTTACCTTGCCATAAAAGACAATCAGGTTCAATAAGCAGAATTTTCCTCTCAAGAAGCCACTCTGGCTGTGGGTGCTGGTTTAAAGGTAAACCAGCAGGAGAAATGAACCCAACTCACAAAGAGATTACAAGTCAGAATTGCAATTTAATAAAAAGATTACAGTAAGTACAATGATTCAGAGAAAAAATTTTGACCCACAAAAAACAGATGTATAACCCAGCACCCTGGGGCACGAACAGAATGGAGTTCCTTAGCACCTATGCTGAGCACCATGTGGTCCCCTTGAGTACAAAGGAAAAGGAAAGAAAAAAAAAAAACCCACCAAAAAACCCCTCTGTGGGTGAAGATGATGATCGCAGTCTGGTCGAGAGTGGCAGTCACAGTCCTGTTGAGGTTCTGGTCCTCCTCTGCATCTCACGAGTGGTACCAGAAATCCCCAAACCCAATGATTACATATGCTCAGGTTCAGATGTGAATGTCCAGTACCTCCCCCATGGTGAGCAGTTTCACAATAGGTGATTTACTCTATGAGTCATAGCATATTTCTGGAAACCTTGATGGCCCATTAACAGACATGACCCGTCAGGCTGGGCATGAACGTGCTACTGACTCTCTGGAGGGGAGCTATCACACCTGAGTCATTGGTGTGAAGACAGAAAAATTTTCCTGTCTCACAGAGTTCTTAAACACCCAGATTGTAGCCTGAGGTGTCAGATGTGCCCTGGGCAGCTGCTGCAAATGATCCATTGTTAGCAGTTCCTGAGAAATGACAAAGAGAGTGTAGAATACACAGCCCTGGCCACACCCTCACAGTTATAAACTGGTCCCAGCCACTATAACCAGGACACTGTGACTGGTGACATTTAAACAGTGATGCTTGAAAAATCATGCTGTTCTGACTAGTCTGCTAACAAAACTACTTTTTTGCAGAAGTTTATAAAAAAATTCCAAAAAAAGGCAATTAAAGAAAAGATTTTTTTACTGTTCTGCTGTCATTTATAGCAGTTAGAACACTAAATACTTTTCTGTTTTAATAAGATACAGTATTGAGAGTGTTCTGTGTGTAACATGCCCTTAAATAGTTCAGATCAAGGTCTACAAACTTAATGTTTTTCAACATTTAGGATTTCAGATAAGATGGAGGCACTGTGCTTTTACAAAAGTGATTTTATTAGATCTAAACAGATCACAACACAAATTAGATTTGCTCAGTGGCAGAGTACTAGCACTCTGCCAAACCTGTGTGCATTAAATTTGCAGACCAGATTTTTTTTTTTAATAGATACCTAGATCTAATATTTCTTCATATATGTAAAATGAGATTAATTTCAAAGTAGCTAAACAAAATTATCATCATTTATTATTTGTGTACATTACCTCACCATATTATCTCTACAATCCCTTCAGAGATGACCTTCCAGCCAAGTGAAATAAGTCAAGTGTGTCAGAATTATACTTATTAGGAAATTTAATAGGTATCTCACTTGTGAAATGGTGCAGCAGTCACTTAATGTTCTCTCCTAATTTATCAATTTTTATTAACAAATACCAAGCCAAAGGAGAAGACCTGTGGACTCCTGAGTAAAAAGTGCATTGTCTTTAGTATAAACCTGTGATAAAGCTGTTGACTACGTGCAAAATAGCATTTCCAAGCTAGAAATTTTATTTCTCTGAATTCAGAGGGTTTGACTCATTTCAATTAAATAGTGTTAAATTGCATTTCATTTTTCAGGAAGAACCTTTTTTTTTTTTTTTTTTCCAGAGAAGAAATCACTTCAAGCTATTTTAGACTTCCAGGAATGAAGGCTTTTAGTCTACATTTTAGATTGAGGTCAACCATAGCAAAAAATTTGTCTAACAGGGAATCACGGTTTTTCACAATGAAGACAATTAATCACTGGACTACCCTGACATAAGTTGAAGTGGATTTTTTGTCATTAGAATTTTCTATCAAAGTATAAAGTTTTCATAAAAGACATGAACTTATTCCAACAAGAATTAATTTGGGAATGTCCTATGACCTTTGCTGTATAGGAGATCAGTCTCAATTACTACAGTGGTCACTTCTGACCTTATGATTTATGAATGTATATGTATGCATGTATTTGCTTCAGCAACTATTTAAAATGTTGAATATTTGCATTTTCAGTGGGTTTTTTTTTCATAAAACTAAACCTTTTATGATGTGGCACATGTCATGTTTCCCAAAAGCAAACAGCATAGAAATAACTATTGCCTTTGGCTACTTTGAGACTAAATAAATAAAACTTTTAATTAAATCTAAAGGATCAGTGGTTGCAAAAAGGAATAAGAACAAACTCACAAGTTATTTAAAAGATCAGAAATACAGGCAGCTAACTACAAAACCTAGTATTAGTGAAGGCCAAGAAATGGTGTGAGTCTTAGAAGTGCGTATTAAACAAAACAACAGAACAGCTCCCTACAACTTGCAAATATTTAATTAATTAAACATTTTAAACTAAGCCATCAAATTCAGGGAATACTAAAATGTGACACAGGCTATAGTCTGCTTCAAATAATACTTTGGGGTTTAATAGAAGCACTAGTAATTAAAATGCAGTTTAATATAAATTTAAATATGAATGTGAACGTAAACAAAAATGTATATTCACATGAAGAATCACCTTAGAACAAAGTAAATCTATCTCCTAGGAAGCAATCTGCTAATTTCTGGGATAAACTTAATGTTTGTCTTAAAAAAAATAAAAATATCAACTTTCTGTGTATAAATGTAAGTTTTATAAATCTGGACTGTCTTTTGGGTTAGATGACCTGTTCCCTGAGACAGGAGAGGGCAATACCTCTCCAGGATGACGGCAATACCTCTCCAGGATGACATGAATCCACCATCTGTCTCTTGTCTACTACCAGGACGATTGTAAACCAGATAGTGGAGAGGCTGATCTGCCATTGCTGTTCTTGGAAAGCCAAATCTCCACTGGGAAAGGCCATGTGTAATCAAAGCATGTGTTGGAGCATCCTAACCTTTGGATCCCGCTAATACATTTGCAGAAGTACTTCATGGAAAGAAGTGGAGTAGTGGTGGCTCTCTCCTTTAACTGGGGCTCTGGCAGAACCCCACTGACTCTAAGAGCACCATGCCACTACTACTTATCAAAAGCAGTTCCCTACTAGCAGGGTTTTAGCCAGAAACTACCAGCCAGGCTTGTATTGGAAGCAGATCTTTCACTGTTGGAGTACAAAAAAATGACACTGACAAGTGACACTGCTTTCTGGCTGCCTGAGGTTCTCTCTACCACTCAGGAGCACTCAAGGGCTTTCTGAAACATTTTCCAACCTCTCTTACCCTTTAAGTGAGGAAACTTTTTGGAAGAACTTTTTGGGTCAAGCTTTCAAACCTGTCTTCAAGGGTTCAATGTTCTGTCTAAATGGAAAAGATTAGGTACATTGATAATACTTATATACTTGTCGATGAGGTGTGGATTGATACATATTGTGTAGGGACATAAGGAAGCTGTGTTTTCCAGGTCTGTTTGCTCATTTTCTATCTCTCCATCATTTAATTTCAATTAAAAGATTAATGGTATTTTAGTTCAACCGCAATGGTATGAAAGTCCTCCTTCTCTAATTGCAGTTGAGGAGGGAGTAAGGATAAAGAAGTAATCTTGTAGGCTTGAGGAAGGAATAGATATCTTTTAGCAAGCAATTGTTATTCTGAACTCTGCCATGGCCACTGAAGATTGCTATTAGACATGTCTAGAAGAAAATCCAAATTAATATTTGTAACTCAGTATAACCTGCTTATAGTTAATAATACTTTTAGGAATAATACTTGTGCATTTTAAGGATGTAATTAAAGCTCATTTGTTGACAATGTATATAATTATTTATTTCAGCAGAAATAGCACCCTCTTAAAGTGAATATTTGCCTAGTAATACAGGCTTGCCTCTGAAGGCAAATCCTCTGAATGACCTGCAGATCACAACACTGAAGCTATCAAATACAGACAGAAGGGTTATTTTCCTGGACTTTCTTTTACCTTTATAATCCTCTTATTCTTTTCTTTGCAGCATAGTGGCACTTTTTTATATCTACAGAATAGTCCTTTCATTATAGGTTACATTTTTGTTCCTTGAAAAAGACTGTTATGGCTGAAAGTTGTCCCGGTCAGTTTATATGTAATATGGGTCATGTGTGTTTAAAGCCTCACATCTGATTTGGTAAATTTAGTCTTGCCATGCTACCTGCAATTGGGCTTGTTGTTTGTTGGAACTTATCACAAACAATAGGGTTGCTGCTTCTCTCTGATGAGGTAGTTTTGAGGTAGATTTGAAGGGACATAGTGGTCAACTGTACTCTTTTGTAAGTCCTGCAGGTGTAGATGCAATGGGAAATGCTTTCACTGAATTTCTCCAGCTGATGGATAGGAAGCTTAGTCACAATTGTTAAATTTAATGTGTCAATAGTAACTATAATTTACTCAATGGCAGGCAGTTTGTTTGGCATTAAGATTCTAAACCCACTTATTTTCTTGATTTATCTTACTCATGCAACTGCATCCATTCTTTAAGGCTGCTTAGGTAGCTTTCATGATAAGTCTACCAGCTGAATTCTCTGTGACAGCATGGGTGGCATTCAGGTACCTGAACACCAGAGTGACTTCAGGTGTTTATTAGTGACAATGGACCCCTTTATTCTGAGTAATGCTGTCACTATTCTGTCAATATTAGAACATATTAATTTGATAAAAATGCTCATTTAGGGGAGAAAACCAAACAAACACACAAACCACTAAGCAATATCATTGGTCTGAGCACATCGGAGAGCAGAGGTTCTCTGAATTATGTGGAAGCTACATAGAAGCTATCAGGAAATCTTACACTAATGATGTCCTGTTGAAAGGTGTTTTTTTCTTAGGATGCACTTATGGATCAACTCACCAGGCTGCAAAATAATAAAATACGAAGGTGAGATGATAGCCAAAGCTGTTCAGCTGTGTGACATTTCAAAAATTACTCTAAGTTCACAGTTTATCTGACACTTCTCATTTTTGATCCTTGTCTTTGTACATTTATAACAAAATACAGAACAGTATATATAAATCAGAATTATAATATTAATAAAAATCTTGGTCTAAAATCCTCATAAATATATATCCCACTTGCAAAACGCATCCCTAAGTGATGGTTTTCCATTTGAGAACAAGTGTGACAGTGGACATTGGTCTTTGGAATGGTAGTTCCCAGCTTGGGTTCTGTCAATAAGCTATTCTGAAATAACCTGTGTCTTACTAACGTCTGTGCAACAGTTGTTCTCTTCTTCTTTTCCTTTAAGATTGTGCAAATATTTGCTAAGATCTTTTGGGCAGAGTCCATACAGACTGCAGTGAGAGAAGAGGGGAAGGATGTCTCTTTACTCAGTGACATTTGCCATGCCACAGAAAAATTACGCTGACTGAAAAGAGATATTTTCTCTTTTAGCCTGGCAATAAATTTGCATATATCAAGCAAAAATAAGTGGTGCAGAGGATGACTCATTTATCATTTATGGAAAACTGAGGTGGTTTTTTGTCAAAAGTGAAAGTGGGTTCTTTGTTGGGAAGCGGCTGAAACATGTTTTGCTTCTTCCTCAGTGGCCTGGAACCCAACTAAGAGACATTTATTCTGGCAGGGCTGGAATGCACTGACAAAACTCCTTGCTTCTGCTCCTGTCTCATGTGCGGTGCCATGTGTAGTACCACTCAAACTGTAGAAGCTGGGCTTTCTCATGTTGCACCTGCAGCCATGGTGGCAGCACAAGGCAGTGCTGCAGGGAAATGAGTAGAGAGACTGCTAACATTTAGGTAGCATAAGCCAGGTTATTTATACATCACAGTCTTGTGATGTGCAGCACTGCTTACACAAGCCTGAGGTTAAGAGGCAAACTGAAGCTTCAGCGAGGGAATGCAAGCCTTCCCTCTCAGGAAATGCAGGTGGATTCATGGCCCAAAACAGTCAAAACCACTGGAGATTTCAGAGCTAATGCAGCCAGCATCAGGTTCTGCATCTTTCCTTCATCCTTATTCATTAATATTTCAGCATTTTTTGGTCATCACACACTTTCTCATGAAAAAGTAGATTGCTAAAGAGTTTTTATTAGCTTTAGTCATGTTCCCATACTGCTTTATAGTTTGGAAATTTGAAACTTCAAACATATGTGGAGCAATCTTAACCTTGTAAACTCATCTGGGCAAGTATTACATGCAGCTCTGTTATTCTTAAGTATGAATTTTTCTTAAAAAGGGTCAAAGTTCCTTCAGTGCCATCCTGCCCTCCCAAAGCAAATCCATGAAAGCAAGGAGATGCCAAGCAATCAAATGTTTCTTAATGATATCCTCTCACAGAATATTTTTTTGACAATGACAGATTACATATTTTCAAGGAATTTTTGCCTTACCCCGACAAAGAAACAGAGCATCCTGAACATGTTCACTGCTTCTGCTCGCTATTGCAAACCCTGCCTGAAAACCTCAAAAACGTCAGTGAATACTGAGTCATGACAGATGGTCACAGACTCTGTGCAGTGTGTTTATCTGAGACTGAAGCATGAAGTCATATGTATATGTGTATGTCTGTGGTGTATCTTCACTGAGTGCTTCTTGCTTATCCTTTGAATATCAGCTTATCGAATGCTAAATGAAGTAGAAGATGGAATTTTCCTGTCCATTTTCATTAAAAATTGTGCTCCATTTACAATTCTTGTGTCAATTTTTCACTTTGTGGGTTGCTGTGTTGTGAGTTTAGGGTGAAATGTGTGAGAACAGGGATTTTTTTAAATGCAAAAAGGAGGACCCAGGCAAGGTTCATGTCTTCAGAGTACATGACAGACAGAAATTTGTGCAGTTAAGTCTTGCTGTTGGTTATGTCTGCTAAAGGACTGTATGCCTGCTCTGCTGAAAGGTGGACTATTGGGGAAATCTACAGCTGTATTTAAAACATATTTTGTTAACCTATACATTATGAACTGACATATGAAGGCATAAACAGAGCAATAAATGAGACTGCCAAAAAAAAAAAAAAAAAAAAAAAAAAGAGGAGCTGCTTTTTATTAACCACTAACTGGATGATTTCCAAAAACAGAAGTCATAATACTATGAGAAAACTTCAGGTTTCATTTTGTAAATTGATAGTGATTTTCCTTTCCTTTTTAAGCTTCTTTTTCCCCTATGAGTTGGTAACACGAGTTTCCATACTTCTGTGGTGCTGTATGCCATACAATAGAACTTCTTGAAGGAGAAATGAGAAGAAACTCCACTTTTTCTGAGAGAACTTGGAATGCTCTAGCCTGTCCACATCCTTTGCCTTGCAAATGATTGATATTACTGTGGTTTCATGTGGTAACATAGTCACTTATGGAAGCAAATGGTCTCTATCTAAAGAAACACTGTCCAAAATGATCAGGGTGTAAATAATACTGTGTTTGTCATCAGGTTTATTGGGAAAAGGTCATGTTATGCAAAGATTTACTGCAAACTGTTAGGGAACAGAATGGACTTGGATTTAAAGTTGGCAAGCTCAATACAGCTTGGAAAACCAAGGGCTGGAAGACACCCTTAGGGTGCACAACTGAGATGTGGCACAGAACAGTGATAAAGATTTTCTCCTGATCAGAGAAGTTTATGTAAAATCATGATTTTGTTCTCTTAAGAAACAAATTGTATTAGGTTCCCATTTTATTCATTAGTTAAGCTACTGTTATGATGTAGATTTAAACTGAATTGCAATGTAGTTACTGAAATATTTCCCTATAGAAGCAGGCAATGCCTCGTAGTGGTGAATCTTAACCTTCCTCAAACACTGCACAAGCCTCATTTCATTCTGTTCTTCTAATTATATATTCTCTGAATGGTTGCACTCAACTTTGCAGATGTGTTATCATTCTGAGGAGCAAGGCATTACTGACAGAATTAAACACCCATTCATTAATGTAGAGACTTCTTAGATGCATGCTGAAAACATAATCCATTGCATGATGTGGAAGCACCATTACGAGACACTGCTGCATGTTGGTATCACTGGGCTTGCTTTTCTAAACATTCAGGTGAGTACCATTGCACTCAAACTTATTAAAACACTTTGTTAAAAAAAATACATATTACAAACTGTTGTGTGAGGACAGAAGTGCTGATAAGATTGACTAAAAAAGACTGGTACGTTTTGGGGCTTTTTTTTACACTAATAAGAGGGTAATTGCCAGATAACTGCCTTGTGATGGTAGTTTTTATGACAACTTGCAATACCAGCAATACCAGACCTGTTGCTGTGCAAAGTAGTAGAGAAAGAGACTCAGAAGAGATGTAAAGACTTGCCTGTATAAAATTGTATTGATTTAGTCACTCTTCAAATTGTCCTATCACCTAAGTACCCCTGAAGCTATCAAATATTGTGTAACTGTGGTGAGGAGAACACAAGGTGAAAATTGCCTGCACCTGTATTTAGAAATTTGCCCCCTAATAGAGTCTTACAGTAAATTTGGGATTTGGCTTATTGGAAATACAGCACTAAAACTGGAGACTATCCAGCTCATTAGAGATGCTCAGCTCTGACACATAGTTCAGAAGTTACTGCCAAATTCAGATTAAAACATAAAGATAATATTAGTTCTCAAAACATTATTGTTCCTAACAGTTTTAGAAATAGCTATGAAATATAGATAGGTAGTACAGATTAGGTTGTTTATACCATATAGCAGGGGGGATTGAGGCTAGAAAAAATGAATCTGGGAAGCACATTTGATCCAATATCCACTTGAGTTCATTAAGATTTACATCATCTTCAGTATCTGTTGTATCAGCCATTAAGACAGAGTGAGATTCAACTGCTTAATTAGTAAAATACAAGAAAAAAGTTAGCTGTTGCACAAGTTTAACACTAAAATTATAAATTACAGAAGTCACTATTCAATGGCTACCACTATTTCAGTTTTGCTGGTGTTTGCTACATATGATCATATCACAGAATCATAGAAGCACATTAACATTGGAAATGACCTTTAAGAACAGCAAGTTCAACCTTTAATGGATCACCACATTGTCAACTAGACTGTAGCACTAAGTGCCATGTCCAGTTGTGAAGACTATAAACTCTTCTTTTACAGAGCATTTATTTTGAGAATGTTAGTTCTCTACTATTTTTGGTCTTTATATGGCCTATCCAAAGCTCAAAAAATCATCACATTAATGATTATTTTAACTTTTCAGATGTAATGTGCAGATCCTTAACTCCTCGTGAAACTTGTGGAATAAATATATGGCTGTATTACCTGTCCAAACATTAAAAATAGTGAGCACCTGAGGCTTGTGCAAGGGCCATACAGCCAGACTCTTTTCCACCGTTATGTATTCAGTGGAAATGTGATACAAAATGCAGCAGAAAGCCCTTTGCACTGCCAGCCCCAAGCAGGCTATTATGGCACAGAACACATTAACATTGCAGATAGTCACACCGAGCTCCCTTTATTGTCAGTAGGCTGAAGGAGGAATTTTTAGAAGATTCACCTGACCAATTTTAAACAATTAATCTGGTGAGATGATCAGGTGATTTCTATAGAAACTCTTGCAGGTTATTGTAAAACTCAAAGTTTTTATTATAGTAGAGTACCTTTGCTTTTGAAGCCTCAGAATACAGACTGATAAACTGTAGCTACTGGGCTTTCTTCCTTCACCTTCAATTCTGGCTCATCTGCATGATCTACAAGGATTCACCTAGAAAGGGACATCTATAGCCAGTTTAATGAAAGTGCTTCTGAGTAATCCTAGATCCTTACTCTAAAAGGAAATTCACTAATGTCTCCCTCTGTACAGAGAGCTGTATGCAGCTGACAGCATGTCCCACAGCCCTGGTTCCATCATTGTTCTCATTAAACAACACAAATGACCCCTTAAACACCTGCCTTCTTGCTCTGAAAAGGAGGGAAAGAAAGAGAGAGAATACAAGAAGGAAGAAAGGAGGGGAGGAAAGGAGGGAGCGAGGGAGGGAGGGAGGGAGGGGAGGCCTTGAGGTGTGGTGGTGCATGCTCAGGTCTCATCTTCCTTGGCATTAAAATGTGAACACAATTTCTGGAAATAGCTGAATGGAATGACTGCTGGCTGTGTGAAGACTTTTGCATGTAGCCCAGAGTGTCAGAGAGAATTTTGCCACTTGTTCTCTTCTGATATGTTGAAATCAATGGAAGTTTTGCTTGGAAACTAAAGATATAGTTTGAAGCAATCTAAGATTCTGAATGAAAATATTTTTCTGAACCATTTTGGCCATTCTGCTCACTGAAAATGGAAATTTGCTTAATAAATATAATCCTTGTGTGCATACTTCTATTTTCTAAGTATTCTTGAAACAATAGCTCCTTGTGATTCTTTTAAATGTCTGCATGATATTTGCTTTTAAGTCACCCCATTTTAGGTATTGTTTTCTGAGGGTTCAACTTGAATTCAAACATCTTCTGCTGGGGAATACCAATCCCAAGGCCAACAGGGCATGAGCAATGCAGTTTACACTCTGTGAGGCACCATAGCAGTATCTCCTGTGTAACAAACCTTGGCTCTTGATCTCATGTGTTCAGATTTTACTGGGAAACTTTACTTTTCCTTAGAGAAGTCAGGCTCTTTTTCTCAATAAATATTTCATAGATTTCACAGAATATTCTGAGTTGGAAGGGACCCACAAGGATCATTGAGTGCAGCTCTTAAGGGAATGGCCCATTTGGGGTTGAACCCACGACCTTGGTGTTATTAGCACCATATTCTAACCTACTGATGTAGTCTCAGGTTTTCCTCAGCATTAGTTGTTCTCAGGAAAATTTTGGTCAGTCAAGACTTCAGTGAAAAAGGGTTTCTGATGGAAAAGACTGTCTATTTAGAAATCTCAAGCTGGTTTTTTTTTCCAACACAGTAAAGCTCATTAAAATATTTTAAAAATGAAATTAATTTTCTATATTTTTGTATTGTAGTATATTTTTATATTTTTATATTTTTTAATATATTTTTTATATATATTTTTTATATTTCATTTTATATATTTGTCTGTAACACTTTGACAAAACTGCATATATTTCCATGCTTTCAGATCTCATGAAATCACTTATTTAGCCCAACATAACTTTAAAGCATAATTTTTAAGCTTCCCAGCTTCCTTGGATGGAGAGATCATTACAAATTCTTTTTGGATTGGAAAACATTTTATCAATCCTAAAAAAAAACAACAAAAGCCTTCATCTGACAATAGTGGCAATAGTAAGGCTTTTGATATTTTGTAACTGTGAAATCTCTCTTGTTTTCCTCTTATTCTCTCCACCTTTGTAAAATTTCACTGAATCATAGAATCACAGAATCCTAGAATCATAGAATGGTTTGGATTGGAAGGGACCTTAAAGATCAGTTAGTTCAAACACCCCTGCCATGGACAGGGACACCTTCCAATAGCTCAGATTGCTTAGAGCTCCATCAAACCAGGTCTTGAACACTTCCAGAAATGGGGCATCCACGGTTTCTCTGGGCAACCTGTTCCTCACTACACACACAGGTTAGAATTTTTTCCTAATATCCAATTTAAACTTGCTCTCTGTCAGTTTGAAGCCGTTGCCTCTAGTCCTGTCACTCACTACAGGCCCTTGCAAATAGCCTGTCTCCATCTTTCCTGTAGGCTCCCTGCAGATACTGGAAGGCTGCAATTAGGTCACCCCGAAACCTTCTCTCCTCCAGGCTCAACAATCCCAATTCTCTCAATATTTCCTCATAGCAGAGGTGCTCCATCCCTCTAATAATTTTGGTGGCCTCTGCTGAACTCGCTGCAAGAGTTTTATGTCCTTGTGCTGGGGACCTCAGAGCTGGATGCAGAACTACAGGTAGGGTCTCACAAGAGCAGATTATTTCCCCAAATAGCATGGAGAGTTTATCCCCCAAACCACCTATCCAACTGCATTGTGATCTACTATTCTATTTCATTCATTCACATTACGGATTCCACACAATTCCTGTTTCAGATCTTATCAAGTTTGCAGAATCTAGGCCACTTTTGTTCAACAACAACATGCAGTTTGTTGTTTTCCACAGAAATACGAGTGTTTTGCACTCACAATTGGAGTGTATATAAACCATATATCATACAAACCATATAAACCATAAAGATTAGCTTTCTTTTTTCAATAGCCCGCTTTCACTTTCCTTCTCAGAAGGTGAATCTACCACACCAAACACAGTGATAATGCTCTCTGTAGCCAAGGGTCATAGGCAGACTTGAAGACTACAGCTTCCTTTTCAGCAAGTGTGGAGTTTTCGTCCACTTCTTATTACAGAATACCCTATACTAGAAATCAATCAAAAGAAGCTTTTTAAACTGAATGGAAACTTTTTTCCATAGACTTTTCTGGGTTTTGTATGAGTATCCACAGAAAACAAACTCTTAAATTATAGAATAATTGATAGTCAATGACAAAAGTCTCAAATTCAGGCTCACCACATCACTGCTACCACTGCCTTGAAGTGACAGAAGCTATATAAATCCAGGAATAGTGAAATCATCCTTTTTTTCCACACACAAATATGACCCAGAACTGAAGCGGTGAAACCACATCGGATTATAGACAAACGGAATATTAACTTATGCATGTTTCCAACTATAGGTATTTTTCTTCAGATGTGTGTTCTTTTTCTTGCTTTTCTGGAAGTTTTTTCCAAATCCAGCTTTTCCAGGTGAAGCAGTGCCCTGCACAGGTGAGAAAAGCTGATGTGAATATACTAGTAGTCATTCATGCAGCCAGGCACCAGGCCTTGGCTGATTTTGTGTCTCTTTTAAATCCAGTGACCTCAGAGGTATAATATAGATGTCCTGTTGCTAATAATACTGTATTCATCAACCTTTGCCATTTCCAGTCATCATTTTTGTGATACATACTTTTCTGGAATTCATTACATTTTTTGTTGTGTTGCTGCTACTTTTATCTTCTGAAAAGGCTCATTAATATGAAATTATTTACCCAGAAAGTTCAAATATTTGTGGTTACATATAGCAACATATTTGTACAGCCTGACAAAAGAGGTGTTGAGAACATCACAGAGTTCATAAAGTGTTTATGGTGATAAATCTTTCACATGGGATCAGCGTCCCCACTGTGATATGCACGAATTCAGGCAAAGGTTGTAATATAGATGTATGAAAATCTGAAAAAATCACACAACAAAATATTGAGGATACGCTTCTGTATTAGATTTGGTGGATCGGATCTGTTATTTGTGCTTAGTTACTTTGATATATTCCCAAAATATATTTGCAGAATTAGGATTTCTTCCCAGGGTAAGAAAAAAAAGTCCTTGTGAGGGTCAAAAGGCATTTACTACACATCAATTTTAACTTCTGTGGTTGCACAGCCACATATGACAAGTGTTGTATTATAGACTTAATGTGAAATTTATGGATTTTATTTTCATTTATGACTTTCATTTCTTGAAAGACTGCTCTGCAGAAAGTCAAAGAAAGTGGGTTCTATTACATGGTTCTGCCATTGCATACAGATGTGTATTTCATCACTCGACAGGTTAAAGAAGGTTGAAAATCACACAGAATCAATAGGAATGCTGTAGAAAACTTCTAATGTCCATAATGATTTCCTGTAGATATTTTTGTTTCTTGAGTATATAAAGTTTACCAAAAATGAAATGAAGATGTTCTTCACAAACAAAAGACAGGGTTGGATTTATACCTGGTCCTTTCTTTTTTTTTTTCTTTCTTTTTTTTTTTTTTTTTAAACTTTTTTCCTTTTCCCTAAATAGTTGTTTATCCATTTTGATAAAATTATCCAAAATTCTCTGTAAAGCAAAAAAAGATCAGCAGATGTTCCCCTGCTAAGTACAATGATCTTATTACAGAGTTATGGTCCTTAGGTCTCACACAAAGAAAGGGGTAATAGGCTTTGAAGCAACCATGAAGATTTAGGGGAGAAAAGGCAGAGCTGAAGACCAGATAAAGACTCTCCATGGTGTAACAATAGAAGGGATGTAAAAACAGCCATTTTATCATCATAAAGGCATAAGCCAAATACTATGGTATTGACAAATTTATGATTCTTTTGGGACACATGATCTTATTCAGTTTCTATGGACTTTTAGAAACTTAAAGCACGAAACATTAATCTTCATAAATCCCTGTAAGAAGATAGCACAGAATAATTTAGGTTGGAAAAGACCTCCAGGATTGTGGAGTCCAGCCTTTGACCAGTCATCACCTGCTCAACTAGACCAGAGCACTGAATGCCATGTCCAGTCATTTCTTGAAACACCTCCAGGGATGGTGAGTCAATCACCTCCCTGGACAGCCCATTCCAATGCTTAACAACTCTTTCCATGTAGAAATTCTTCTTGATGTCTAACCTAAATCTCCCATAGTGAAGGCTGATGCTGTGTCTTCTTGTCCTGTTGCTGGTTGCCTGGGACAAGAGACCAAGTCCCACCTGGTTACACCCTCCTTTCAGGCAGTTATAAAGACAGATACGGTCTCCCCGAGCCTCCTTTTCTCCAGGTTAAACACTCCCAGCTCTCTCAGCTCTTTCTCATAGGACTTACCCTCTGAACCCTTCCCCAGCTCCATTGCCCTTCTCTGGACTCATTCCAGCACCTCAATGTCCTTCTTGCAGTAAGGGCCCAGAACTGGATGCAGAACTTCAAGTGCAGCTTCGCCAGTGCCAAATATAGGGGGACAATCACTTCCCTATCAATTGTTCCATATCAATCACTTGATATGCATCAAGAAATATCAGCTTGAAAAAACTCATGTGACTGAATACACTGGGTGCCTAAATTACATCCTATTCACTTGCTTAGCTCACTTGTATGAGCTGTAAAATTGACTTATATGCAAAATACAGTCTAAATGCCCTGAATCCCTTCAGAAGGAGATTCAACCCATGCTTAACTGTAAATCCTTTTGTGGATTTTATTCAGACCCTATAATAAATGTGATTGTAAGTTATTTATGTGTTATATGATTATTATAGATTGGTAGAAGAGACCCATCTTTTAGAAAATTCAAAATAAATGGAAAGGTTATTTTCGAAGTTGGTGGCAGACATTCAAAGTCTGCTTGTAAATGAGAGTATTTTTAAAATCAAATACAAAGAATCCCTTTAAGTATATGTTTTCTTACCTTGAGTCTTAGAGTGAAGTTTTTGTGCATGATTTGTTGATACAAAGGCTAGATCTGGCTTCAAAAATGGCAAAGTATCTTTATGTAAAGTCCAAATACGTCAGTGTTCATACTGTACTGCTTTCTAAGACCTTGAAGAACCCAAATCAAAATGTTTACTTAAACTGTTCCTTCACTTTGGAAAGCCAAAAAAACCTCAACAAACAAACAAACAAACAAAAAACACAACAAAATTCAAACTGCAACACCTCAGTTAGATCTTTTTCAATGACAGTCAGTCAAAAAAGCTGTTTCCAACATTTTTTCTGAGTTTCCTAGTGTTGTAAGAAATGGTTGAATGAATAATTTTATAGGTTACGGCTTATATCTTCAATACAAGCCATGAACATTGGAACTGTGACATTGCCACATATCTTTTTACAAAGAACTTTTTTTTATCTTCAGGAAAAGAATCATATTTATTTGATTAAGTCTAAAAGAAATAAAAAAAATAGATTAACAAAAACATGCGGTTATAAACCAGCTAAAGTTATTCTGCCTAACAGATTATGCCCAAGAGCTATGAAACAATAAAATTGAACATTGTCCTGTACTCACCTACCCCCAAAAAGAGCTGATTTATGTAAAGAACTTATATCTTCTCTTCCCTGGTTTTTCCAGATGCCTCTGTTCTGTTGCTGTCTTAATTCAGAGTGTAAACTCCTCTGTGCAGGACCTATTTGTTTTCTGAGTGTTATTAGAGTTCCTAATCAAGAGACTCATGCTCAAATTTAGCCTTTTGGCACTCCTGTAATTCAGCAATAAATGGGAATAAGGTTGCAATTGAAATTTGTTGGCCCGTTGAAAAGGCCAGATAAACTGCTAAAGTGGGTGCTGCCTAACCCTTCTCAGTCAAAATCAGCTTCTTTGATCTTAATCAGATGAGATATGTGATCTTTCCAATCTCAGCTATTGACTGAAACGTGTTCAATTACTGCTGCAATAAGCTGCTACTCCAGTGAGCTCTGGGAATGCTGGGATTACTCACGCCTTCCAGAGGAACAGCAAAGGCCAAAAAAGACAATGGGTCCATCTCCTGAGATGTATCCCAGTCCAGACCCCTCTGACACCCTGTGGCCATCTTCTCAGCTGATACAAAATGTCTGTGAAAATCAATATACTTTTGCGCATTTAAACATTGTGAAATTTGTATTGCATTTTTCCAAAAAGTGATGATCTACCAAAGCAGGCTGTCCTCACACAGGATTTTTACTGGTATGTCTTTGAGCCTCTGTGCCTTAAGTCTTGCTGTATATGAACTTTATTTTGTGGGAAAGAATGCTTATGGTGTATAATGAAAGGATTTGGCTTCTGACTCCTGGCTTTTATTCCACCAGTTCAATTATGAGGTGGTAAAGTGTTATTTATAGCTCTTAGGCATTCTTTAAGGATGAACACATCGACTGAAAAAACAAACAGTCTTGGTGCTTGTGGGTAGTTTATAGCAATTTAAAAGTTAGGAGAAATCTGTGATCTCATACTAAAGGCTGAAAACCTGTCCATTCATTACTGTATGGCAGTGGAATTTGGTTGAAACATTGACGTAATCTGAGGAAGCTGAGATTCACAGCATCCAGGTACCACTGAGCAGGGAAAGGCTAAGTTATGTGTCATAAGAAATTACATAACTTTTCTTTATCTCCTTCTCTAATACCAGACACAAATAGAGGGTCAAAAAGAACTTTTTTCTTTTTTCTTTTTTTTTTTTCTTTTCAGGGCACTCTATTCATTCTTTAATTTAATTAAAAAATTGATTCTACTAAGGCTGGAGTACACCATTTTACAAAAAGCAGAAACTCAGGGGTTCTTTTCAACAAGCTGTTTCTATATTTTATATCACAGATTGTAAGATCAGAAGATTTTTTTTTTTTATACCACAATTCATTGCCTCTAATTTAAGTTCACCTTTGCATGACTCTAAGTGTAAAATGAAATCCAGCCTTGGTATGATGTCACTTGGTGTGACATCACCTTTATTGTGACATTATCTCACTGTTAAGATGTTTCCTGGCCTCAGTTTCATGCTGTATTCAATGCACATCTACTGGTTTTAAATAGACCTTTTCTCACTGGATTTCAAAGCTTTTCAGTACATTTAGTAATTTCTTCAGATCCTCATACATTGCATGTCATCTTTCTGTTTATAAAATAGTGCATGAGCTTCTCACTTTTTCATTCTAAGGCATCGTCTCCAACCCTCAATTTCCTTCTGTGGGTTTTGGGCTCATTTTTAGAGTTGTGGTTTTGGTGCCTTTTTTATTTGTTTGTTTGTTTTGGGGTTTTCTTTTTTTTCTTTTTTTTTTTTTTTTGACTAAAACTGTTATTCAACATATTTTTTATACATGGACAAAAGATAGGAGAATTTTTTTAACCATGACTGTATGCTGAGGCAAATTAATCCTTATTTTCTATTTCTTCTCCTTGTGCTGCCAAGGAGTGTCTTCACTGGCTGTCCCATTTTCCCTTGTAATGGCAGGAAACCATAGCTCTTCCACACAGATGGGCAAGCAACGAGTTTATCACTTTCACCTCACTTTGTCCTTAAAACACATTTTCTTGAAGCCACAACTCAGTCAATGGCCAAGATTGACAGATTATCCCTTTAGCAGTTTCCTCAGCTTTTTAGGCAGGAGAAACCCATTTGCTGCTAATGGCTTGTTGAGTGTTTTTTACACACTTTCTGGGCTACTTCCTACAGTTCAGTCTTCTATGACCAGATGGAGGGTCTAATTCATATTGTTTTTTACAAGCCTGGTATCCATAAAATTAAATCAAAACTCGACACATGTGCATTCGTGAAATTGTTGACACTCTCAGATTGCCCTGACCCAGGTGCAGAATTTCCCACTCGGCCTTGTTGAACTTCATGAGGTTTACACAGAGCCACCTCTCCAGCCTGTCCAGGTCCCTCTGGATGCCCCATCCCTTCCTTTCAGTCTCTCAACTCCACTACACAACTTGGTGTTATCAGTGAACTTGCTGAGGGCGCACTAGGTCCCACTGTCCATGTCAACAACGAAGATATTGAACAAACTCAAACTTCATCCAGTTTAATTTAGGGTGAGTTTCCAATTTCTTGTGTAGAGTTTTTCGCATAGTAGGACCTGGCTCTACTTAGAATCTCTATGTACCATTTTAATGCCAATAATAATTAATTATCATTTGATAATATAATTTAGTAATATAATGAATATCTGTTTAGATACTAAAGCATTCTTTCATCAATAAAAATGGTGTATTTATATGTTCCTAGAAGTCTCCATCATAGAATTATTATTGCTTGTTTAATGATAAAATAAAAACAGAATAAAACCCATTAAAATATTATCAACAACCCTGCAGTGGGTAGAAGTGTGACGATGTGAATATCTGCTCTGGATGAGATCTTAAGTCTTTCAAGGAACAAGACATGAACACACAAAAAAATCATGTATAATTTTTATGTCATGCTTCCAATGTCATGGTTAGCAGCCTCGTCTTACAGTCTCATTCTGTAAGTCATAGAACATAAACAATTCTGGTGGGAATCAATAAGAAATTATGTTGATTAACATTTCCGATGAATGACATATCTCAATATCATTAATATTCCTGGTTTCAGCTGAGAATTGCCTTTGAAATTACATAAGGTTTTTAATTCTCTGAAGCTTTGATTCTTTGAAGTTTGCTATCTTAAACTTATCTACTGGCATATAAAGAACATGATTACACAGATTGTTATGGATGAAATGTTACCTATGTCTTGATGTTTGTGCATCTCCTAGGATATGGAAGTAAGTGTTGGTATTTTTATCTCCTAGTTAACTTTTAAATGAAGATTTGACCTTTTAGACCTTTCGCTGACAACGGCACATACAGTAAATCCTGTTTAAAGCTTCTTTCTATTTGTAATGAGCAAATACTGGGAAGCATTCAGAGTTTTTTAGAAAGAACAGTGTTCAGTTTCAAATGATGCCACTTGAAAGGATCCTCAAAGGATACATTTTACCAGTGATCATGCACTAGATTGTATTTTGTTTTAATTATCAAACTTTTGTTATTGGGGTACAACTAAATCTGTGAAGGGAGAAATGATGTCCTATTCTGAAAAATAGCGTAGAATATTTCTTTTCAGTTGTCCTCTGAATTACTTCCATTAAAGCTATGTATTTTGTTTTTCTTGGAACACTGACATCTATGTGAGGTAAATAAAATAATCTGGTTTTTTACTATTCTCTTTTACTTTCATTTAAATTGTCTGAGGAGATTTTAATTGCATTTTGCAGTAACATGCGGAAGCTCAATAAAAGGTATAAACCTCTGTTTATATTAGACAGGCAAGCATATACTGTATCTTATGCAGCCATTACGTTCTCAAAGTCAGGCATCAGGACTCACTTTGGTATTTCAGAATCCTTTTATAATGTCTCCAGGCTGGGCGGCAGGTTTGGTATTAAGAAATAGACTATATGAGGTACATGTCCATGATAAGTTGCATTTTTAACTTTTGATAGACTGATTCTAGATCAGATTATCAGTCTGGAGAAAGTGTCATTAACTACTTTCTGAAAGAGACTGTTCTGTTCATGTGTTCTGATGAAACTTCAATTTTGTTTGTTTGTTAATTATGAAGAAATCGTCTGAACAACACAGGCAATACTGGAAGGCAGTTGAAATCACTTATACTCAGGAAGCTCATGCAACGTTGACAGGCTTACATGGCAAATGAGGGAGCTCACTAAACTCAAAATAAAGTGGGTAAGTTCCTGTGCTTCCCTATGGTTATGAAACGTTCATGTTGTGCAAAAAACCCACACTTTTTTTCCTTCCAGTAGGAGAAGTTCGCTTGCACACACGTGCAGAACATGAGGACAGGTATACTGACCAGGGCCGAAGTTTTTTGGCATGTCCAGTAAGACATTGACAATGATGGGCTGGCTGCAGTAGGTATGTGATCTGTGTAGCTGACAAATGAATTCCCGAGTAGATTATGTCTCCAGATGGAGAGAAAAAAGAGGTGCCTTTGTCAAGACAGTGCTCCAGGAACACCCAGAAGACATGTTTAACTGAGTACAATTTAGGGAGACATTTCCTCTGCTTTCTTAGCTGAAAACATGAAGTGATTAAACACATGCACAAAGGAAACTGTCAGTTTCTTTGACTATCTATTAGATTTTTACATCCTTTTGTATAACTGATATTTGACGCCTTTACTACACTAGATTGTTGAGAGCCCCATCCAATCTACCACATTCCCAGAAGTATTCAGGGCCAGGTTGGATGGAGCTCTGAGCAGCCTGGTTTAGTGGAAGGTGTTCCTGCTTTGCTGCCAAAACTCGTGGAGAGACAAACCCACGCTAAGCAGGTACAGCCAGCTTATCAGTAAGAGACTGCACCCCATGGAATGACCCACAAGAGAGCAGAGGATCTCGGACCCCACAGAAAGCAGGGGAAGGACTCACAGTTATGGTTTTCCTCTGTGACTGTGGTGATGACTGTGGTGAAGCAAGATGTCCCCTTTGCAACCCACAGGAAAATCCCTGAGACTGCACATTTGGAAGAACTACTGCTTAAGTCTTGGACTTACATTTGCAAATGGGTGAAAGCAACAACTGACTGCAAACCTTCCATTCCCTGTCCCCTGCACTGTTGGGGAAAGGAGGGAGAGCATGAAAAGACCAAGGGGTGGTGGTGGGAAGGTGTTTCTAAAACTGTTTTATTTCTTACTTCTAGTTCTTAGCTTGTTGGTAATAAATTTAAGCATTATTCTAAGTTCTGCTTTGCCCGTGGTAATTAATCGAAGCTCCTCTATTGGCTGTTATCTCTAATTGTAAATGCCTAGCTGGCTGGCTTTTTTAATTTCCCCCCAGAAGGCGAAGGTGGGGGAAGAGGCCTTGAAGCAGTTTTGCTGGACACCAGGCATTCAGCCAGGGCTAAACTAGCACAACAGGGAAGCCCCAGAGCAGCTGCAAGTCACAAACAGCCCAGGAAGACTATAACATCCCACAGCTCCTGGAGCTCCGGACCCAGCTCAGATTGGCAGGGACAGTGAGAATATGGCCCCTCACCCTGGTCTGGAGCCCCAGAGTGGCCACTGGGTAAGAAGTCCAGCTGGGGGGTGGCCACAGGGACCAAAGAAGAGAAAACCAAAGGCACATGTTTGCCACATGTCACAAACCTGCCATCTGGGTGTGTGAGAGCTGGTCTGACACAAGGTTCAGTGGTAGCTCTATGATCTCTCTCTCCCTCTTTCTCCTTCTCTCTTCTTGCTCCTTCTGCTTCTCTTTCTTTGCTCCTTTCTTTATGCTTTGGGTGGCTTGGAGTTGGAGGGATTGGATTTTGACTTAAGTGTTGTGGATAGATTGGATCTTGACTGAAGTGTTGTGGATCAGTATGTGCTGGGTCAGTATTGTGGTGGAACATTTTGTCTAGCTTGTGTGGGCCCTTTCAGACTTTTACCAAGTTCCCTTATTTTCTCCCCTAAGTCAATAAAAGTGCCTCTTGGGAACAAATCTGTGGCTTATTCTCTTAATTCCATCTTGAGGTATTAAAGAACTCTCTCTCCATATATTTTAAAGTAAAACTCCTGGCTGAGTCCATGAGCAAGCAGCCCTGGGAGCAGAGTGTTACAGGTGCTCAGAAACTGACTCATGAAAAATCACATGCGAATATCCACTAGAAATTACATGTGACTCAGTGATGCTTTTCTTGACTGATAATTGTAAATAAGAACATATTGTAAGAACTTGCACACCGGGAGAACTCAGTGATCCTTATAAACTAGTATATTGCCTCTAGCACTTCTGCATACCTAAATATTTACCGAAAGATGATATGAAGTCATAATTATAATAAATACTCATATAAAACTGAATTCTGCCATTGTAGGTTACAATGAATAGCAGTGCACCTCTGTGAGCAGTCTGTCTTGCTCTAGATATATGGTGCTGTGCGATGCAAGAGCGATAGTTTTGCAGGGGAGGGAAAGGAAATACCTTTATGACCTCATATTACCCATTTATACTCTGAGTCATTAAAAATATTGCTTCTTATAAAAGTTATCTTTGGTAGTAGAGGAATATGCAGGCAAATTCTCTTTCTGACAATTAGTGTGCTTTGGATCAGACTCAAGACATACATCTTATTCAAACTTAACTTTCTTTGACTCCAACTGAATAATTTGCCCCCAAAAGAAAACATCTGACTCTCCATAAAACAGTCAATAGCAAAATTCCTGTCAAGTACTGGAGGTCCAGTGTGTTCCTCATGTTAATTGTAAATTACACTGTAACATGCTATGCAAAAATAAGATTCTGTAGAACTAGTTTTCCACCTGTGGCCCACAGTGAATTGGGAACAGGAATCTATTGTCAGTAGATTAAGTTTACTGCTACAGTGTCCTTTCCATCAATGGAAACATTTAGGGGATCTACAAATCAAAATAAGATTTTACAACATTCCACTGTGTCCAAACATGCAGGATCTAAACAAGTTGTCTTGCTGCTTGTCAGTTTTAGAGTAACTTACTGTTGACTATGTTATTTTCTGTAAGTGTTAAGGGACTTATTTGAAGAAAATTAAAAGTAATGAAAGGGAAGAATGAAGAACAGATGAGTATAATAAAGCTGCAGTTCACTTCATGCACACATGTCTAGGTTTTCTTTTGGTGGAAATGAAGTTACAGGAGGGGGATGATTCATAACAGGAACTTGTTCTGATGTGGCAGTAAAGATGTGGCAGGACTCAAGTCCCTGATCAAGGAAGTAGGAATTGTTCCCAGGTCCTGCAATTTAGATTTATAATAAAATATATCTTTCTGTAACAATTAAGACAGTCAGCTCCACCAGTTCATCCAGTTAAATCCACTTTTGCTCAAACACTTTGGTGGCTAATGCAATTCAGACAGTGTGTCATTCTATTTCTCAATAATTTTATTTCAGTTAACCACATTTTGCTACTTGGTATTTGGTTTTGCAACCATAGTGATCAAATATATTTATTTGCTACAGATACCAGAAGTCTAAGCAGGTGCCTAGCTTTGTCAAATTTCAGTAATACAGAACATCTCTTGTCCATGCTACCAATAACTGAAGTTTAAAAAATATAACCCTATTTTGTTCTGGTATTCAATTACAAATATCTAAATTTTAAATTGGCTAAGAAGATATACAGTTCAATATTTTAGTATTTTGCTAACAATTTTGTCTGATATTTTAGAAGGTTGTTGTCAGTTAGTAACTGTAGTTCTTATCTCCATTCAATTTGTGTTTTCTGCTATAAAATGACATCAGTGTAATCTTACTATGATATTGTTATGAGAGTGACATCTGATACTTAATGCACTGACAATTGATACTTAGAATATATTTACTAGCCAATTTTTAAGCTGGTATTTTCCTTCAATGCTGTTGGAAATATCCTTATAGCCAAAGAAGTAGCAGGTTAAGAGAAGGGATCCTACCTTTTTTTATAGCAGAGGTCAAAAAGGAATAGGTATTTGTCTTTTTTTTTTTTTTTTTTTTTTTAATTTTGTTATTATATTACATATGTTTTTATTTTTTTTAATTTTTTTTTTTTACAAATAATCATAGACTTATGAGATTTGCTAAATTTTACATTTGTCTTAGCTATTTTCATGTTACAAAATGTTGTATAAAATATGTTCTTAAAAACTGATAAGGAACATTAATACCTTTAAACTGTATTGTAGAGGAGAGAACATTGTCTCCACTCTGGCAGATACACTAATTCAGCCAACCTCAAAGTATTTAGACACAGAGAGTATTCAAAACCACAAAACTGTCTTTCTGGATCCTCTCTTATTCCTGTAATGCTCACTGGAGGAAGCAATTTAAGGAAACTAAAAAAAAAATCAGTTGCAAAATTCATTTGTAATTTTTTTCCACACAGACATTAATCTCTTGTATGTTTTCTGATTCTGATGGAGAATGAGCTGACTGTTTTAGATAGGTACCTTATGGTGTTTTAGATTATTTTCTTCCTGAAACACTAAATATGTTTTATTGATATTGAAAAAATTTAAGCCTTTCTCAAGTATTTACAACATTCATGACTCTCCATATCCCAAAATGTTGTGCTTATTGGTATTTGTTAGATTCATTCTTATGCTAGTCTGCATGGTATTGCAGGTAAATACTGCCATGATGGAGATCATGGCTTTTAAATCTGTGTTAACATATGAAATGACATTTGTTCTTGTACTGAAGCTTGGAATACCTCCGTTCTAACCTCTTTCCATTTTGAAAACTTTCCTTTTTGAAAACTCTATTGTTCATATGACTTAGTCACCTTTATGTCTATAACAGCATTCCACCCCATGGCTACAAATGTTTTAAACCGCCCCAAGAGGAAATGTCTAAATAATCAAAATTATGGATATTTTATATCTCTCTTGCTTTCACCAGCCTTTCTCAATAGCATTACTGATGACAGAACTTTGGCCAGAAATAGATACTGAATTCTCAGAAGGAAGTCTGTGTTAAATGTAAGAAGCTGTGTGACCAGAGATCACCTTACTGTTATGTTTATCTTATAATGCTTCTTTATTTCCCTTTGACACTTCTATTTCATTGTAAAAAGTTCAAAAAAGTTACTATAACATCTCTTCATAATTCTGAGCAAAACTCTGCATTGGAATGGGCTCCCCAGGGAAGTGGTTACAGCACCCACCAAGCCTGTCTGAGGTCAAGAAGCATTGGGACGTCTTCAGGTGCATTGTGTCCTTTCCATTATTCTTGGGGTGTTCTGCACAGGGCCAGGAGTTGGACTTGATGATCCTGATGAGTCCCTTCCAACTCACCAGCTTCTATGATTCTATGAAAACTACTAGGATATAGGCATCTATTTTGAAAATAAACCATAGCTTGCAGAAAGCAGTGAATGAATACATGGGGGTCTGGCTATGCCAAAGACTATGGATATCTATTTTAAAAGCAAACCAGCAGTTAGTATTACAGACACACACATCTCTTCTTGTCAGTATATATTATTAAAGAATTTTGTTCAACAAACTCACCAATTACACTCACTTAGCCCATGTACCTTTATTGGACAGGATGGTGAGACCTCAATTATAAATATTCTTGATGTTCAGCAATCTCAAAGTACAGTTTTTACTGAGCAAATAATGGTTATATGATTAAACTGTTAATTCTTATGGGACATGGAATATTGGATAAATACAGGAATATTTTTTAACCCCTGAACCATATTTCAAATTTTTTTCGTGACTAACAGGATTTTAATTTCTTTGCAGTCATTATATTTGTTAACAAAACAAGAAGAGATGCTGTAATCTTGTCATTTAGAAGTAAAAAGATCTCCAAATGGCAACCTGCTAAGAACATGTTTGAAAAGAGAGGCACATGTGTTTGATCACCTCAATATGAACATTGACTGATTAAATATTTGATATGACTAAATATTCATCTACAGAAACAAAACAGTGGAAATCAAAATGGGAAAAATGTGTACAACTGTCTGATATGTCAGTGCCAAAAGTAAGATTGTCTAACCAATGAGAAAATAGAATGAACTACTAAAATGTTTCGAAAGTGTCAATGTATTTGTAACATTTCTGAATTTCTACCTACTACATTATCATTAGTGTACATGGAACTGTTCTATAAAAGCATCAAATCTTAATTTCAGAAAGCCCTGACCACCTTTTAAACAGGTGGGGAGAAGTGAGTGATAGCCTCTAGTTTCTGTCTAAATATTTTTGCAGTGGGTATCCAGAGCTGGCACTTTTGCTTCTGGTCCTTCATCTTAGTCACTTCAGCTCTGTTTTCATCTGTTATATTTATCTTTTCCTAAGGAGATATTGAAATGGAGTTAGCCTTGGAATGGCAGCTGATTATAATTTCAGCTTGGTTTCAATTTTTGGCAGCTGATCCTGAAGTCTTCTGGAACCCTTGAAAAATATATACAAGAGAGGCTACTAAAAACATTAGTCAATTGGGAAACATCCGCTTTTCCCAACCACATAGAATTGAACAATGAACACAGACACAACTACCAGTGATGCCAATTGTTGTCACTGCATCTGAGTTGATTATGAGACAATAATTCAAATTTATGATCTGAACTGTTGTTCCTCTCACTTTCCCATAAATAGATATATTAAAAATCTTTCTAGAGGAATATTGAATTTAAAAAAAAAAGAATGACATGTGCCCATGGAATTTATTGAAGCATATTAAAGGAACCACATTTGTTATTAAAGTTTAATTGGAAAGATAAGATGCTGATAAAATGACTGGGAAATGTAATTTTCTTTCTCCCCAGAAATGTTATTAAATACTTATAGCATAACAGTCCACTTGGTAGACTCCTAAAGCATTATTTCCTTTCCAGTTCTCTCTATAGCTCCTTCCATTCCAAGTACTTCATGATTCTTTTATTTTCCTTTTATACCATAAAACTTCACTGTTACTAGCTATATTTTGTTAGGATACAAAATAGCCCATTCAGCAATTGTTTTGCATTCACACCTTGCATTTCAAAGGAGGAAAAAAGCTACAGTACAAAGTGCAGCTGAGGACAGGCAATATAATGTGTCTTACTAGTGTTTCACTCTATGGAAACTAACTGGCACTATTAATGAAGTAAGCTGCACTTCATCCTAAGCAAAGATGGCAGAATTCAAGTACTTTTAAGAGAGAGAGAGAAATGGAAGCAAATAGGTTTTACTTATGAACAGAGCATTTTGAAGAAAGATGTTAAAGTAGCTTTCTCCTTTAGTTTTGAAAAATGTTTAGCCTGGAAAATACAACAGACACACAATTTCCTACCACGAGGTGTGCCACCCCTAAGGCAGGCTTCAGCATGCCTTATGCTTTCTCCTGCACTTATCCACCTGAATCATAAAAATATCATTGTAAGCAAGGAGGTGTCAGCTTAGACATCAAAACTGAGGAGATTGTAACATCCCTAAAACACATTTCTCAGTTGTCTAAAGGAAAGTTATCTAAATGAAAGTACTTTTTTCATTTTCTCATGAGCAGTTATGAAGAAAATTATTTATTATATGGATCTAAAGGACTAATAGTGATAGTTCTATAGACAGCTTCCTACTGACTTCTGCCTGTTTCCTGAAACCACTGACCTTTACAAGTGAAAACAGAGTGTACAAATGGTGCAAATTTTTGGGGGGATATAGGACACTGACTGTTGCCACCTGTTATTGTGTAACTCTCAGAACCACCAGACAGTCACTGGAGACACCCTGGATTTGAGCTAAAGTAACAGACTCAGGTCCTCCTGGTAGAGAGACTCAAAATTATGCACATCTCAAATAACAATCCTGTTTCTGCTAGTGATTGAAGAACTGAACCAGCTATTTGATAGTTTTAACTTACAGTGTATAGATACAAAATAAGGCAAATGTATGTGTGTGTGGATATAGATACAGATACAAGCTGACACAGGTCAAACTCAAAAGATTTCGGTTCTTGGGATATTTTTGGGGGAATGGGGAGAGAATAAGCTCCTTAAAATCTTCTGTGATAGGGCTTACCTTTATCAGTGACATGATTATCTATTTCTATGCCTTTTACAGCCTCCCAAGAGCAATTTTCCAATAACGTGCCTAGATTGGGTGGAACTTCCTCCATTTATTCAAACCTTCATTACCTTGTCCTTCACCATAAAGCTGCTGTTATTTTTGTTGGCCACAGTAAGAACCCACCAATACCTGCTGGGTTTTTTTTTTTGTTTTGTTTTTTTTTGTTGTTGTTGTTGTTGTTTGGTTTGGGTTTTTTTGTTGTTTTGTTTTGTTTGTTGTTTTTTTTTTTTCCCCCACAGAAACTTCATGAACTGAACCTGGGAGAAGGGTTTAACTAGCAACCTAACATCCTTCCATTACTGGATGTGTATATATATAGATAAGACTATAGATAGGACCAGCCTAGGGCAACAACGATCCAAGGATTGCTAGCATGTTTTAAAATGTTAGATCCAATTTGTATTATTAACAATGGTACTGCAAATTAGACGGATTCCTGAAGACTTATCACAGTATAACTGAGAGCTATATTTGTTATCTTTTCACTTAAAGAGAGAGGGAATGTGAGAGGAGGAATGTAGGTATCAGCAACAGAACTAGCTCTTGTGGACTTTATCAAGTAAGAAATTATGTTGTTTTGTTTTTGTTTTTTTTTTTGTGTGTGTGTTTTGTTTTTTTTTGTTTGTTTGTTTTTGTTTGTTTGTTTGTTATTGAAAAATACACCACCACCCATCAGAATAATATACAGAGTAACTCACAGGATGAAATGGCTCTGAGGTGGAAGCCTCATCTGTCTCCCCAACTAAATCAGCACAATTGTCCCGAACATTTCCCCCGTGTCTCCAACAGCATTAGGAGCAGTTGGTCTCTTTGTATGGCAGACACTTGACAGAGGCTGAATGTTGGTGCTGGTAGTGAGCACTTGCACTGATACCTCTGGTTGGGGGGATGCATGATGTGCATGTGTGGGCAGGCACTGAGCTGCAAGTGAATGGGGCTGCCTGTGATGCCTGTGTGGACTGTAGGTTATGTCATACTCTTGCTGAGGTCCTCAGTCAGCCCACTGCCCAGGCTAGTGCATTGTTCTGGGTGAACCATCCCCAGAAGACCACAGGAGGTCCAAAATACACTTCTTCCTGTTCTGACACTGGCTCCTGAAAACACTGGGTCCTTCTGTCAGCACAGCTGTCATCTGTCATGAGGAATAGAATCATAAAATCATAGAATATCCTGAGTTGGAAGGGATCAACAAGACTCATCAAAGTCCAGCTCCTGGCCCTGTGCAGGACACCCCAAGAATTCAACCATGTGCCAGAGATTATTGTTCAAACACTTAAAACTATGCCAGGCTTGGTGCTGTGACCACTTCCCTGGGGAGTCTGTTCCAGTGCACAGCCACCTCGTCAGGGAAGAACCTTTACCTAATATCCAACTTAAAACTCCCCTGACACAACTTCGTGCTAGTCCCTTGGGTCTGTCACTGGCAACCAGAAAGCAGAGATCAGTACCTACCTCTCCACTTCCCTTCATGAGGAAGCTGCAGACTGTGATGAGGTGTCACTCAATCTCCTCTTCTCCAGGCTGAAACACTTAATCTTACCTGTTGCTCTACCTGTCTGTATTTCTTTACATCACCACCACTGTACAGTGGACATAGAACCCACTACATAGTAGTCTTATATTCTGGTCTACATGTACATAGGTAGAAGGGATATGTTTGCAAGTTTTTAAATGCTATATAGGCATAGGAACCCTTACAGGCAATATTAATTTCTTTGTTCTGAAATTCTGAAAGGTGCTACACAAAATAGAATTCCAGCATACTATGCTCTGTTCTCCCTCTTTTTGCTATCTTTGAGAAAAAAATGCTAGATAACTTCCATCTTTATGCTAGATTTCTATGTTTGAGCACCTTCCATCCATCTTACTGTGAATTGCAGCTATGTTTTGACATTGTTTAAAATGATGGCAATCTATTTTTCTTTTTTATCCTTGGCAGGACCAGCTGTTCTTTATTACAAAGAGGAGTAGCAATTCACATAGTTACTCTGTCATGGGTTTGTACCTTAGTTTTAGGGGTGCTTCATTCACCTTATTAGTTCACTTGCTCCTAATTAATCTGTCTGCTCAAATCATCAACAAAGGATTTCCCTTATTAATATGTCTCACATGTGTGATTTATGGCCAGTATTGCCATCACAGTCATGGAGGTGAAAGATTACATCTGTTTTCTATGGACATTTAGTTTGCCTCATCTGTTTTATCAGCAGTCTTATCCTTATGGTGAGTCTGGTGCTATGATGTAATAGATTCCTCCATCCACAATACTGGTGCTTCTAGTCCTTTACACCCAGCTAATCTGCTATCTTTTATTTGAGCAAAACTTAAAGAAATCCAGCTCGCTTTGTTTAAGCAAATTCTGTAATGTTGACTTGGTAAAAAATATGACTTGAAAATGTATTCTGATAAGAATTTTCAGTTGAGTTATATTATGTGATAGACAAAATGCAACAGCAGTAGCATGGTCAGACTCTCAGAAGTGAAAAATTTGCTGAAGAAAGGCTAATTTGTCCTCTTTATGCATAAACATTATGTTCTGTGGGTTTTTGTTTTGTTTTGTTTTTCTTTCTTGTTTGCTGGGAGAAAAGAATGAAAACATTTTGTATTCAAACATTTGGCTAACCTTCAAGCCAGGTTGGATGAGGCATTGAGAATCCTGGTCTAGTGGGAAGTGTCCCTGTGCATGGCAGGGCGATTGGAATGAAACAGTCTTTGAAAGTCCCTCAATCCAAACAATTCTGTGATTCCATGGTCCTGTGATTCTGTGATTCTACTTCCACATTGAGCTTCTTACTAGTGGTAGGATTGAGATCCTTACAACTACAGTTGCAGGAATAGAAACTCCTATTTATATCACCAATAATATATCTGTCTCTATAAATTAATTATGACTCATTCTTATACATGGTTATTCTGAAAAAAAACCAAAACCAAAACCAAACAAAAAACCAAAGAAAACTTGCAGGAGTGTATCATAAATTATTATAAATGATCTGTTTAGGACCTCCTTTGATTGAATGCCAAGAGGCTAAAGGGCAGTTATCACCAGAGAATGGATGGAGGATATGTACTGTGTCTGTATGTGTGAGTCAGAGCAAAGCTATTTTAAACAAGTTGAGTTTTCTCAATCCGCTTCAGTGTACTACCATCAGAATGTGGAGTCACTATGTCCAGTTATGGAATAGAAAGCACCATCCATGACTAGTCAAGAAGATAAGTTCTCAAGGATCATTATAAGCAAAGTAAACATCAGTATGCATTTTCATGGTATTTTTTGTTTCTCACATTTTATATAATTATGTCAGCATCAACAATGAAATTCATATTGCAGTAAAACAACAGAAATAGGTTTAACCAATAAGGTTTGCACAAATAAACATTGTGCAAACTAATCCAATGTCCTTTATATTCACATATAAATATCACCATTTGAGAGGGGATTATTTTCCTGAGAAATATGTTAGTAACATCTGCAATATATTGTCATTAAACCTTGACAATATGAAATAGTTTTCTGATTATAAAGAGCAAAAGCAGCAGGAGAAAATGAAGTTATACATTTTCTGCAATTTCCAGACTTATTAGGCAGCTGCTCTACTTGTGTGTGCAGTGATCATTGGCTTTTCTGTGCTCATCACTCAAACTTAAGGGAGAAGAGGAAAGCAAGTAGTGTTTGTAAATACTATTATTTACAATGGCAGATGTGCACACACAACACCATGGTAATGACCTGTTACTGGGTTTTAACAAGTTAAAACTTTAGAAGTCTAAGCTCTGCCAAATAGTTCAGTGTTTGCAGAAACATCTTTATGAACACAAAAAAATATAGTTTTCTTCTTGTGAAAAGTTACAGTAAAAAAAGCCATATATAAGTTGCTTATAAAAATCAAACACTTTTGAATTCCACAGCAATATACTTGTTCACACCTGGAAATGGCAGTCAAACATGGATTAGCAGGCTCAGAAGTGTGTATTATTCACACAAAATGAGTGAAAAAAAATGCTATGCACTATATTTGTTGTCATACTGTTTTCTTGTCAAATTCATCAGGATTAAAGGTTGTCTGAAATTTCAAACATAATCATATAATCATCTCTGTTCCCTTTCCCACCCTAAAATCTTATGGAATGAGATAAAAATAATATCCTGTCAAAATGTTCAAGAAATAGGGTGGGGAAAAATGCCATTACACACAAGCATCAATTCAAAGTAGGTGTTTTGACCAAACACAGGATAACACATGGCAGAAAGAGAGGTCACATAGTCTTCCTCAGGCATGTAATTTTCTCTGCAAGGCAAGATTTATGATTTTGTTGCCTACTTCTCTAACAAGATAATTCTTGTCAACATATCAAGTTTGTGGATGAAGCAAGATCACAGCCTAAATATTCTGCTTGTGTGCCAGATGGCAGCTGATCCCAGAAATGTGGCTTCTCTGAAAGAGGTATGCTCATGCTGCTTCAGTCAAAACAGTATCAACACAAACCATGGTCATGGTGATCATGGCAGTGTTTTGTATTTTGTATAAACATATATACAAGAATTTAATAACATTAATTTCATAATGTAAAGCTCTATGTAACAACACAAATTCCTCCTGATTCAGTTTCAGGGAGGCTGCAGCCAAGATGGAGAATCATAGAACCATAGAATATCCTGAGTTGGAAGTGACACACAAGAATCATTGAAGTCCTACTCCTGGATCTGCACAGGACAGCCCCAAGAATCCTACCATGTGCCTGAGAGAGATGTCCAAACACTTTTTGAGCTCTGTCAGACTTGGTGTTGTGACCATTTCTCTGGGGAGCCTGTTCCAGTGCCCAATCACTCTCTGGAGGAAGAAGGTTTTCCTAATATCCCACAGATTCATGCTATTCGCTTGGTTCCTGTCACTGGTCACCACAGAGAGAGCCTGTGCCTCCTCTTCTGCTCATAAAGAAGCTGTAGATTGCTCAGTCTTCTCCTCTGCCCCTCACTCTCCTCTTCTCCAGGCTGAACACTCTGAGTGCCCTCAGCAACTCCTCATACTACTTCCCCTAAAGGCCCTTCATCATCTTCATAGCTCTCCCTGGGATGTTCTCCAATAGCTTTATATCCTTGTGATATTTTGGTACCCAAAAATGTCACAATATTCAAGGTGAGGTTGCACAAGTGCAGATCGGAGAGGGACAATCACCTCCATTGCCCACCTGATGATGCATTGCCTGATGCCCCCCAAAACACGGTTGGCTATCTTGGCTGCCAGGGCACTGCTGGCATATATTTGACTTGCTGTTGACCAGAACCACCAGGCTCCTTTCTGTGGATCTGCTCTCTAGCATCCTGTTCTTTAGTCTGTGTGTACATCCCAGGGTTAGCCCTGTCACAGGTGCAGAGTCTGTCATTTGTCTTTGTTTAACTTCATACGGTTGGTGATTGCCCAGCACTCTAATATGTCAAGGTCTCTCTGGAGGGTCTCTCTGCCACAGAGGGAGTTAAAGGCTCCTCCCAATTTAGTAACCTCTCCTTTTCTGTAACTGCATAGTTCACTCCTTTTGAAGTTGTTACTCCAGATAACTCTCACTGTGCCTATTTAATAAATTACTGACCCCTACACTCCTTTGTTAAAAGTTGATTCCTTCTACTGCAGAGGTTGCAATCAAAACCACAAACCAGACCATTTGCATCACAAATGTGGATGGGTTCTGCTTAACTATCTAACTGTGAACTGCAAAGGTCAAAATACAGAAACTTGGTCTCTTCTGCCACTTCTTCCATGAAAGCTGTTGCCACTGGTCAGATAAATGGTAAAATGATATGGGAGGCTGTACCCTCATTTGATTTGGCTGGATTAGAGCTGGTGTCCAGGTGAGAGACCAAAATGAACTGGCAGAACACTTGTTCCTGCCCAGCTGCGCACATGGGTAGGGCAGCATCTTCTGTCAGGATGAGCAGGGCTGTAGTGGCATAACTCAATGCATCCCTGACTGGGTCTTTACATGTCTGCCAACTCTTGAGGAGGTAATTATACCTTATAATAGAAGCAACTCTTTCTTAGGAGAGCATGGGTCAGACTGTCATTTTTAAGCCTTTCTCATATGCAAAAAAAAAAACAAATCAAAAACCCAACAGAAAGACTTTTTTAAGGTTTAAACATCTAAAAAAGCCAACATAAAAGTATTTTTTATCTCAATAACTGTGAGTATGGGCCAAAACCAGGGAAAGTGAGGTGGAAAGTGATGCTCAAGTCTGGAAGATTGGTTGTTGTTGGTAGTTGCAATGGAGTTTCTCAAAACTGTCTTCTGAGGTACATGGCTGATTAATCAGCTTTTCACAGAGTGGTAGATCAGGATACTCCTTAACTGTGTGGGTAATGAGGCTCATCTCAATGCAACTGTGACAGAAGTTAGAATGAAACCAAGGGAATCTAGTTCCTATTTCCCTCTTTTTCCATAGACATTAAAAAAAATAATTGTAATGAAGTCATAACTTTAATCTCTTTAATCCATCCCTTAGAAAAATTAAAGATTAATTTAACAAGATAAAATGGCAGAGATTTTAGAGATAGAGTTTTTTCAGATGTACAGAAAGCTGAAACTGGCCACATTTTAAGCAGAAGAAAAAGCTGATTGAAGGACAGTGTATCATTCAAAACAGTATAAAATTTGTCGTTTGAGATTTGGACTGGTTTTTTATGATTAACAAAACTCAGAAACCATGAACTACAACTGAATATAGTAGGGCAGAATGAAATAACTTTAAAGTCACAAACAAGTGACTGTTTTTTTCTTAGATATAAAAGAATTACTTTCTTATTTTATTTTTTAAAAAAAATATTTTGAAATGTGTTGGTGCAAAAATGTCAGATTTAACTTTATCAACAGTCACAGGTAAAAGAAGGTGTGTAATAGATATTTCCTACTCCTTAGTAATATTCCCAGATTAACTTCTGTGAGGCTACATCATCTGTAACACAGTCTTTAAGATAGTTGTGTTAAAGCTATCTTGTGTGATGAATCCTTTGAAAAGAAAAACATAGAGAACAGATTTTTGGACTCTCAATCTTATGTCTTTGTCTTTACTCTACTTGCAATTTATGTTCCTACTGTAAGCTTAACTTGGGCCTCTTGGGAATCTTGGCTACTCAGGACATGCAATGAATCCACTGACTTTAAAATTCTGTGAAGATTATTCATATCATTATTCCTACTAAAAATGTCATTGGAATTCTTATCATCTGCAGCCTGTTAAAGGCATTCATATATATAGTTCCAGTACTTATCAATAAAAGAAAAAACATTTAGCTGGCTTGAAGAGGCATGGTGTACTTGAAAAGAAAATACTTGGGACTTCAGAACTGCTGCCTTGTGTGTTAGCTGCTCAGAGCAAATAGAAACACTTGGAAGCAAAGCATCCTGATTGTAGAGGATAGCTTAAACAGATATCTTGGCCACTTTCCTCTTTCCAGCGCAGTGACATCAAGGAAATAGCATTGCTCTTGGAGAGTCTGTGTTCTCCGAAGACTTTGTGGCCTGGAACAGGATTGTGCACTGAAATGATAACTAACAGGAATCAGAGATGAAAACATTTTACATAACTTTAAACCAAACAGAATTGCAAAAGGATATGAACAAATGATGCAGAGGAGAAAAGGGTGGAGAAAAGAAAATCATGTAAACAAAAATGAAAACTTACGTAAGAACTCAATACTGGGTCAGACTAATGGTCTACTTATTTCAGTGTCGTATCTTCCATCCTGACTAGTACTCAGTTCACATAAACCAGGCGTATTGAGAGTATTTAATGTAAGGATTTGTTTTCTCAACTTTAAACAGCTAATAGTGTTAGACCTTAATGATTGAGAGGTTGTATTTGGATCAAAATATCCAGTAGCTACTGATGGCTTCACCCCCTACCAGTCTAAACCTTTGAATCTTTTTATGGTGCTTGCCACAGCGTCTTGTAAAGGCCATGAATTCCTCAGACTAATTCTATGCTTGTATGAAAGATAATTTACTCAAAGCATTGATAAAGAGTCCATCGTAGAAACTCCTTTACAATTCAGGTCTGCCATCAACTATGTAAGCCTGTGCTGCCTGTTTGCTTCAAAAGTTTTGACAAAATTTTCAGGCATAAATTAGTATTACTGCTAGAGGGAATTTTCTTTACTCAATTTACATAGGCTCCTGTTATTTGTAACATGCTAATAAAGTTACGTTTCAGTATAACACCGCTTAGTTTGCCTGGGGATGTTACAGTTTTAAGACTGCTTGTTACTTTCACTCCCGTTAATTATTTTGTAGAAGCACAAGTTCTGTGTGTGTGTTTCTCAAGGTGCTGGACTAAAGGTTTCTGTCTCACACTTGTCCACTGGTATTTCATCTGTGAAAATTTGTAACATTCCAGAAGCACTTTCGTTTTAAAATTTCAAAATGCATATTCATCATCTAAGTAAGGTATAATTTATTCATTTATTTGAAAATGTTTTTATTAGTCTTACATTGAACAGTAAAAATTCTGAAATATTCTATTTCAGGATAAAGACTTGCAGCCCTGAAAATGAATGCTATGACATATATCATATATATGACTTAGCACTTTAATTTGAAAGTATTTGGTATGAAGGATTGAGACTACTTAAGTAAATAAGGAAAACTTTGCAATAGTGTTGTGAAAGGTTATTGAACACTTTATTGCATTAAAATGCTTTGAATAGCTACATACCAAGTACCAGGTTGACTTCTGCCCTCCTCCCCCCCCGACTCTTCTGCAGTCAATACATGGGATCCAGGACTGACTATCATTGGACATGGAGGAAGAGTAGAGCTGGGTTCAAGGAGTAAAAACTATTAAAAAAGGCATTAAAAAGAATGTCTCAGCCTTGAGACATAAAATGTGTGCCCTGTAGAGCGTTAGTCATGACTCATTTAAGTTACTGTTTCACACTTATTGGAAAGTGTATAAAAGACATTTAATGTAACAGATAGTACCTCTGTAATTTAACTCCTCTGGATTCAAAATGCCTTTGAAAACTTTCTACTAATGTTTTGTAGGTAAAGTTCCTGTTTTTATTCTTCTCCTTCCACTTCAATTGAGTGTGAGAAGAGTGGTGTTAACAGGACTGTGTTCATCCTGCAGTCTGTTCTCAGATGCTTCTGATAAAAGGATTAAAGTACACTGTTGGATTCATGCGCTGAAAGCTTTCTCAGTTACCTGAACACATGAACTATTTCTTTTGGCAGAATGTAGGATGATGGGTGTGACAGTCACACATATGATAGTCTGACCTGTGTGAAGATGTTACCTAACTGGATGGATGTATGTACAGACAATCACCTTACCTTTACTTGGCTTAAGACAGCACAAAGCAAAGTACAAACCGTTCAATGGGAGTTAAGGCTTCAGTGGAGCTATTCCTCCTTACAGCAGGCTGCCCAGTCCATCACAATAAATTCAATATTAGACTAGAATAAAACTTAGAAATACCACCATAGTGGCTTTCTAGTTTTATATCAACACAAAAACTGAATAGTGTGATATATGGGGTATGGGTGCCAAGGCCCTAGCAGGGGCTGCTGGAACAGTGCCTGTGAGGATTAGCCAGCCCTGGCCCATATTGGTCACAGCCAGTTCCACCAACTCCAGCAGACCTGACAGGTGTGGCTGAGTCCCATGGCCATGCTGATGGTGCCTCAGGGATAGCCATGATAAGGGAGGTAATGATGGTGAGAAGTGAGGGGAACAGTGTGAGACACAGCCCTGAGAGCCCCAAGGGGACAGGGGGAAGGAAAGGGATAGAGCAGGGTAGGGAGGAGAAGGTGCTTCAGATACTGTAGGTGCTATAGCTGAGATTCACCTGCAGTTCATGGAAGACTGTGTTGGAACAGGTGAATCACCCCTGAAGGAACGGCAGGCATGGAGTGGGTGGCAGTTGGTATTTCAATTTGTCTTGGCTTCTCACTGTCCAAATCAATTTTATTTGGTAATAAATTTAATTTTTCCCAAGTTGTTTTGCCTGTGATGGTAACTGTAATCTTGCTGTACTAATCTTGACCTAAGAGCTTTTTCATCTTATTTTCTTCCCCCATTATGGGTGAAGAAAGTGAAAGTGAGAGTGGTTAGCAGCCAGAGAAGGTCAACAGACCACAACCCTTACCAGCTTTTTATGTAATAGTGGTCAGAGGGAGGCACACAGTCTGGAAAGACTAGTCCCTTCTGCATTCTGAACCCTTCTTTTGATGGTGTAGAAATACAGACTTATAAGACAGGGTGTCCTGGTTCCAGCCAGGACGTGGATACTTTTTGCAGTATCTAGGAGAGGTCATGACCAGGGCCTATTCTACCTCACATCATTTTCTGGGATTGGGGAAGAGGTTCTGTGCTGAAAAATTGCACACAGGTACCCCAGACACCAGGCAGAAGGAAGGATTTAGGAAAATTTATTTGCAAAAGCCAAGAACACTAACTTTATGGCACTAAGCACTGGGCATGGAATAATGCAATGCTTTTTTCTCTTGGGGCTCTTTTAATGGCTTGCTTGGCCCACACTGTGGGGCCTCCATGGTTGTCTGTAAGAACTTTCTCTTTTCAGGGAGTTAACATTCCTATAAGGCAAGAAGGAGGAAAAATACCAAATTATTGATGGGAAGATGTTTTTTCCCAGGCAGCAAAGCTTCCTTGAGTGACATAAATTCTCTCATCCTTGAATAATTCTTACAAAAAAATTCTTCTACATTTACAGAATCCCTTCCAGGTTGGGGCAGTGTGGCAGCACTCAGGTATGGGGTCAAGTTCTGCAGGGTATAGTGGTGAGCATTTGCAGAGGAATCTCTTGCTTCTCTTGCGCACTTTTGCTATTAATATTGTTGCTATTATTATTTTCTTATCTAATTTTTATTTCCTTTCAATTGTTCTTATTTCCATCCATGAGCTTTACCTTTTGTGCCTCCAGTTCTCCTCTCTGGCTTGCTGCAAAGGGAAAGGGAGGGGGAACTGAGAGAGTGGCACTTGGCTTGGAGTAGTTTTGGTGGGCACACTAAATTGAGGAATACCATTCCTAAACCACAACACAGGGCTTTCTTCATCATGTTATTTTTATAAGCTTGGCTTTTTAGATATGCCAAATGTATGTTAGATGTTGTGCCTAAAATCCTGGAAGATAGGCACTCAGAGAGAACATTAATGGAGTAAGATAGACAATACCTTTATTGGGAGTTCGGAGGCTCTGGGCCTCCCCTGGGCCTACAAAACACGGATCTCTGCGTCCAAAAATCCCCAAAGAACCCCACCCTCAGAAAGCTTGCAGTTTTTATACTCTTCCTAACAATTAACATATTAGATATCTATAATCAATCATCATTTCCAATTCTCTGGGTGGCCCACCCATCGGTGTCCTAGGCAGTGCCCCCTGGACCACCTCCAAGGGCTTCTGGGCTCTTCTATTGTTTTGACTTCAAGTTATCTTGCAGGTGTCTCTGAAAACCATCATGACCTTCAGAAAGCCTGAGAATATGTGAGAAAATCACTTTAGTAACTTCTAACACCACTTAATATGTGAGCAAGAAAACCTATACTTCTAAAACTCTAAAAATCTACAAAATACACACTAGATCTTTGGGCATCAGATGAAAGAAGATGGGCCAGTTGCAAGCTTTTTATTGTTTGTTTGTTTCAGGGCTTTTTGATCAGACAACTAATTTTTCTTTCCTTCTATTTGGCAGCTGAAGTACAGAGCCTGTTTGGGCAACTGAAAGTGACTACTGTTAGTAGTGATGCCACTGCAAACTGCATAGGGAAAGAAAAGTGTTCCAAAGTTTCAACAAACTCCTGATGAAAAGTTTTTTATTGCATTCTCATCTTCATCTGCCATATGGTCCTAGGAAACACCTGCATCAAGGCACGAAATTTTGAGAGGGCTCACTGTTGACCCTACAAAGCATTACGCAAATGGTAATATTATAGTCTTTCACAGATTACTTGGAAGTTTAGAAACTACCTCTCATTGAAAGGTGGTGGTCTATAACTTGCCTTTCTTGCACAATTTTAATGACAAGTAAGCTACTGTACATCCAAAATGGTTTAACATGTGAAATATGCTTCTGGAATTTATTTCCTTTCGTTCATATTTCATCCTTCCACATTTAGTTTAAGAAGTTAATGCTTCTTCCTAGTTTTCTTAAGAAGCTTTAACTTGGACACAGCCCACTTGAGAACGCAAGAAGTTTAAATGATTCTTGGGAAAAGCAAACAATGGAAAATAGATGGTGAAAAATACCACTGATGTCTGAATGAAATTAGCAATTCTAAAGTATAAAATAATAAGATAATGTAACATGTTAAAACATAATATAAAATAATTACAAAACCCCATTACCTTGCTGCATACAATTCAGTTAAATATTTTTTAAATCTATTTAAAAAAAAAAAAATAAATCTTCTAACTCTGGTGGCTTAGTACTTGATTTAAATTGTTAAAGTACTTCAAAAACATGCTGCATGTATGAAAATCATAATTCCATCCTGCTCTAAACAGTAGGATTGAAAACAATCTCTGTTTTCATAATATTGCCAGACCTTCATGTGTTTATATGCTGTAGTTAGGATAAGATTCAGATGAGAGTCTATATTTAGTTATTAGTTCTAACCGAAGAGACATGTTTTGCAATTTGGCTGTTGCTGAAACTCTTTGAATGAAGATCAAACTAGAAAAAATTCTTTAGTGTGGAGGTGAAATCTTTCTGTGTGAATGTTTGGGGCTTTTTTTAATGTAAAATGTTTTTGTGTTTTTGTTTGTTTGTTTTTTTGTGTTTTTTTTTTTTTTTTTTAAATGGAATTTCTAAAACTCCCTTCTGAAGGAAAAATAATATCTATTATATTTTGTAATATTTCTAAAATTAGAGAAAAGGCTCTGTGTTTGCTCTCTGCTTGTATACAGTTTTGAGGATTATCCATCATCTGTCCTGAACTTCAAAATTATGACATCTGGACTTCATCCTCACAATGTTGTAGCACTGATGCTTCAAACAAACTCTGAAAATGGTAAAAGAAAAGCACAACTTACTACTAACATAGTCATCTAAACAAAACACTATTAGTCTCATTTTTGCTCAAAACAATTAAAGTTTTATGGTTTGGGGGTTTTTTTCGGTCTCTCTTTCCTTTTCCTAGCTTTAACTTACAGAACATTTTAGTTAAAGCAGCCTGAAGGCACTAAATTACACATGGTGTTCACTCATACTAAAATTGAAAACTTCCTCTCTCAAAGGGTAATTGTTTCCAGTTGATACATGCCACTTGAAGTGGATAAGTAGGTCATTTCTAGAATGAAAACGGCTCCTATATTCCTGAGAAGGGAACTCTCTGAAAAGATCTCTCAGTCCTAAGAAAAGAGACTGTATGCTCTTTCCTTCATATATGATCTAGCCTTAAATGCCAAACTCACATGTAGTAACTATGGCAGAAAAAAATAAAAGTAGCAAGTGTTCCTTATTATTTATAGCCTATGAATGCAAAAATAAAAAAGGAAAAAAAGCAGATTATATATTTGAAAAGTTTAGTATTTCAAAACTATATTACAAAGATTTGTCTTAGAGATTTAGAGTCTGTAGCCTTTTAGAAATTTGAGGCATTTTGAACAGCAAATCATGTAGCAACTACAGGAATATGTAAACACAATATACCATTGTACAGTGTGCTTGGTTGCATATCTAACCCACACTGGAAAAAAATTCCTAAATAATAATATCTATTTAAATCAATATTGCTACAGTCAGAAGAAGTATAAATTAGGTTTCTTCTATAACTTTGATAAGATTCTTGAAGGCATGCTTACTAATAAGAGTTTTCTAATTATTTAGATGTTCCAGATCTAGAGTAAGAAGCTCTGGGTTTTATCTTTACTGTTCAACACAAGTACCTTAAAGAGAAATGAACTATGGATTTTCTCACTGAGTTGCAGAAATATATGCTGATAGTAAAGGCATGCTGAGTTTCAGGAGTCACGCATCTTGTTTCAGTTCTGAAGGAACTGTGCTTTAGAGTTATAAATTCTTTTACCTCTGAACAGCCCCTCATTCAGTATCCTGCTCTCCTTGCTGCCTTCTCCCAAACTCTTCTCTCTGTTCCTTATCCCAGGCTTCTAGTTTCTTGTCCCTGGCTGCCCTTTTGTAAACAAACAAACCAAAAGCCAACCAACCAACCAAAAAAAAAAAAAAAAGGCATTAACCACTTCTGTTCTTGTCTTCAAAATCCTATCTTCAAACTATCTATCTCACCTGACAAACAGAAAAGCTGCTATGAATGCGTACTTGCAAGTGATAGAAGTAGCATTGCACACAAGCTCTCAGAAGAGTTACTGCCTCAGTTTCTGTAACTGAGATATGAGCCTCAAGGCCTGAATGTCTGGTGCTTAATTTGAATGATCCAAGTGAGTAGAGTTCAATCACTAGCTGTCTTTGCTTTATTCAGGAACAAACATACTCCAGGTTATTCCTTTTCCATTATTTACTTTAGCTGAATCAGATAAGGGTTGCATTTTAAGACATGTGAAATTAGCAAAAACTCTCTAAGATTTTTGGTCCATGAGGATGGCTTACCTCTCTCAGGGAAACTGAGAGGGTCAGATGTCCCCCTGAAGACATTTTTTTCAAGAGAGGCAAGTTAAATGAGTTACTATATGAGTGTACACAGGTCGGCCCAAAGTACAGCTTCATAAAATTATTATAAATGTTCAAGGTAATGCATAAGAGCTATCTTTCCAGTAGGAGAGAGGGAAAAAAAAAAAAACCCAAATAAAACAAAAACAAAACACACACACACACACATACACAAAAAAAAAAAAAAAAAAAAAAAAAAAAAAAGAAAGAAAGAAAAAAGGCACTGCAGAATCTGCTCCAATAGTGTGGGAAAGGCAGACTGCATCAGCTGCTGCTGCTGCTGCACACACAAAACCCCCAAGTCCATAGAACATCCCAGGGCTCCCAAGGTATTACATGATCTGTCAGACTCTCTAACAGCTTGACTTCATAATACTTAACTGAAAAACTCCTTATACTTTTCTTGAAGAAGGGCTTACTTCCTGAAAACTTGTCCATTTTATTCCTGCTGTGCCAGCTGGTTTAGGAAGAGCCATTATTTCCTGCAAATCTTTCTCTTGGTGACAAACAGTTCATGTATGTTGCTTGTTTCAGGTTTGGTTTTTTTCACTTGCAGGATAGATTGACACAAGTGATAACCTTGTTTCTGTTTCAACTGAACTCTGGGGGATACAAAACCACTTGTAAATGTCTCTGCTTTCTGAAAAAGAGGTTAAGAACTAACTGAAAACTTATGTGAGAGAAGCCACTTTAAAAAGAAAATAAAAGATAAAGTACAACGTGTGCCTAAGTATTTTGCTGACTATGATTAAATTAAGCATATACTTCAATGAAACAGGTCAAAACATCCTCTTTCTCCCTGCTGAAAGGTCCCTGTTCATGGGGAGTGTGGGTGCCAAGGGAAGGTTTTTAAACAAGGCTGTGTTAACTGAGTAATACCAGTTTCCAGGCACAATTTGTTTGTGAGGTAGGGAACCTGGCCCGTGATAATCATGCTGCAGATGAACTCTTCCCAATTCTTTCATGCTTCCATTGCAAACTTTATGAAGAATATCAATAACAGAATCACAGAATATGCAGAGTTGGAAGGGACCCAAAAGGATTGTTGATGCCAGCTCCTGGCCCTGCACAGGACCAACCCGCACCATGTGCCTGAGACCATTGTCCAAGTACTTCTTGAACTCTGTCAGGCTTGGTGTTGTGACCTCTTCTCTGGGGAGCCTGTTATAGTGCCCAGCCACTCTCTGGATGAAGAATCTTTTCCAATACCCAATCTAAATGTCCCATGACACAACTTCAGGCCACTCCCTTGGGTCCTATCACTGATCATTGTATGTCTTCTGTGGCAGAATGAAGGTACAGACCCCTGATTTATGGTTGACAGAAATCACTTTAATCCTCATTATCCAGGGTTTATATACCATTGCCTTTCAGCTGAGAGTGGTTAAGAAAACAAGAGAGAATCCAGCTATAAGTCACACATTCACCACACAAACATTTGGGGCATACACCACGAACGCACGCACACACAGACCTTTGGAATTTCAAGTTACCCATTCACAACCCACGCATTGTGAACCAAGAACTTAACTCTATCCAGGGTCAATAAATCAAAGCTTTAGGTAAAACAATACAAGGTCATCTTGACTTTTCCCAGGTCTTCTTTTTTTCTTCTCTCTTGTTCTCATGCTGGCTTGATACAATCTTTCTAATAAATTTTTTTTTAATTAAGGTTTCTTGATGCCAAAACTAAACACATAATTTAAATCAAAGCTGAGGACAACAATAAAAGTGAAGAATGAAGCATTTTGACCTGGATGATGATAGTCAATAACCCTGGGCTTACAATCTGGTATAATTGTGGATGCATAATATGGTGTTTAATGGACCTTGTCTATTGGCACTTCTAAAGGCTGTTGGTCCTGATTCCAGCCAGGATAAGGTTAACTTTTGCAGTAGCCATGAGGGGACATGGCCAAGACCAAAATGTTATTATGTCCCATCTCACATCATTGCCAGGGGTGGGGATAAGGGAGTCTGTTCCAGGGAGAAGGAGTTCCTTCTGGTGGAGTAAATGCACTGGAGGGAGCAGCTGGGAAGTGCCAGTTCTGAGCCAGAGGAAGCTGTTGGGTAATGCTGATTCTGAGCTCTAGGGAGCAGTTTGGTAGTTCTGGTTCCAAGCTGGAGGGAGTGGTCAGGGTGGTGTGGCTATAGCCAAGTCAGTGATGGGAACTCTGCAGTAAGCATTTTTCATGTGAATCACTCTCTCTTTAGTACACTTGTTATTAATATTGTTGCTGCTACTGTTCATTTTCTTATCTCATTGATGTTTCTGTAAGTGTTTTTATCACAACCCATGATCTTTGCCTTTTGTGCCTCCAATTCTCCACTCCATTCCACCGTGAGGGGAAAGAGAACTGGGGGAAGTGGAGGTAGCAGTGTGTGCTTCTAACCCTAGACACTATTCTTTAAAGAAGTGATGACTGAAGTTTTGCTTTTCCTGCTCTCTCTATAGTTAAAGACAAAATAAACAAAACAACATTAACAGAGAAGGTACTGCTTATGTTTTGTGGAAATTGGTGGTTTCACAAGAATACAGGGAGTAGCCAGGTGGTGTGCTTAGGCAATATACAGAAAAGTTGCCCATTATTTACAGACTATTTGTAAAGAGTTTGAAAATCAGTTCCAAACAAATCAATTTAAAAATCTGCAGTCATGTGTACCTGAGCCCTTAGCATTTGTGGAAGGTATATCTTTCTCATCACATTTTTTTGTCTCTAATTTGCTTTATGAAAAAAAATAAATGCTTGGAGAGAAGCAAAACAATAATTACACCTCCCTTTTTCTGCCTTTTTTTTTTTTTTTAAGTTCATAGATGCCTCCCAAAAAGCTAATAATTTGGCAAGACAAAAAATATAATTTTTTAAAAATATAGCTCTATTTAGTTATTAGTGCTTATGCTGAGCAAGAGAAAATTTCTTATAAAATTGGCACTAGAAATCAGTCTGGTAGCTTAAAAGAGCAGCCCAGTTCAAGACAATGAAGATGGTAGAGGGAAAGAAGAGAAGGTGATCTCATTAATAAAACAAAGCATGGACTGTCTATTAAGAAGGATGTATTATGTTGAGAATCAAGTGAAGGATGCACTTGAAAGGAAAGGTGGCACTTGGATATTTGACCATAGTTCTTAGAGACAGAGCTTGATTAAAAAATTGAGAGAACAGTCAATCCTCCATAAATGCATAATTGTATACTGCTGCTCCCCATACAATGGCTCCTTTATGGTCTGCCTCCTGCCCTCTGCTCTGTATTAAGCTCCAGCTCTGACAGTACAGGTATGACTTGGAGTCTTGAAGATTTTGAATGTTAGGTTGGGGTTTTTTTCAAGCAGACTTCAGATCTTCTGAGCGACACAAAGGCATAGCTTGTTCTCAACCTAGGCTTTTAAAAATCCCTTCAAATATAAAGAGGAAATATTAGTACTTTACTGCCTGAAATACAAATAAAGCATCCTTTGACTACAATTATTGAACTCTAGCAAAATATTATTTTAAGCTGGGTAATCTGATGCTAGCTCCATGCTAAAGAGCACTCAAGTGCTACGATAGCGATGTGGAAACTCCATGGCTGAAGGGGAGAGTATGTGAGGAGGAATTACTATTCATGATAAAAACAAAGGAATGCAGTTAAGCAGCAAGTAAGGAAAACATTTAATTAATGTATTTCCTTTGTTGTGTTACTAAAGTCTGTTTATTGTGCAAGACGATAGGTCTTCAGATTAGGAAATCTCATTTCTGGATTAGGAAGAGGCCTCCATCACATCCACCCACTTTTCCCAGAATATATTTTTATATATAAATGAAAAACTGCAATTTTACTTTTGCCCAAATACTTCTCTTTTACTGCTACAGAACTGCTATCTTAAGTGGAAAAATATTAAAGTATTTCAATTTCAAATTTACAGAAGTTTTACTGTTACTGTAAAATAGGTGCTTTGGTCTTTGCCAGACACCTGAGCAAAGCTAACTGATGCTGTCTGAACCACTGATACTTGCACTTGCAGTGTCTCTCTCCTCATCTCTCTGCATAGATCTGGTAGAGTCTCCTCATCAGCTGAAGCCACCAGTGTTCAACACTAATGCAAGAGGGAGAATCTTTGTCTATGGAATGGGAGCTATGCTTGCTCTGTATCTAATGAAAATTGCCTTTTCTATGCATTTGGTAGAAACAGTCAAGTCAGCTCTAAGTATGAAGTGCTTGTTAGTTTTCCCATCCAATATTGGATCTCATTCAATGAATAATGAATCATGGGTGTGTTGTGCTTCTATCCTTTTTCACCTTTACCACTTGCTAATTTTGGAACTTGCAGTTTATAATTACAGCACTGAGCCAGGGTTCTTGGCTTAGGAAATTAGAACGTTCTAAAAGGAAGCTTAAAAACTCCATTGTGGTTGGATACATCATTAAGAGTTTAATCTGACTTACATTAAAAGCTTAGAAAACTTTTCATTTTGCAGATGAATAGAGAGCTCTAACACTGAGAAAAACATATACTAATTTCTCTCTAAAACACTAGGATACACAGAAATAAAAATGGTAGGATATTGTGGGACCTATCATTGCTTGTTTCAGCATGTTTTGTTGCAGTTTGATTCAGTGCCTAATACAGTAACCTTCTGTAAATTGAGCTAAGCAGACAATTTGATTTGTCCTAACATGTCTCCTGAATGCCAGTAAATCAAAGACCACTTCTAGATTAAAAGTTAAATCAGTTGCTAAGTAATATAGGTAAAAGAATAACTGATTAAATTATTTAAGCTTGTCAAGAGTTTTCTGATACTGCATCTTTATAAGCAGATGTGGAGCTCCCTATTGCTGTTTGAATAAGTTGCAAAGATGATACATATTTAGATTGTTGTTGTGTATACAAAATGAACAATTTCCTGTCTCATTTTTCTTCAACTATATGACAGAACAAAGCCATAGTTAACAATACTAATTAAAAGATCATATATGTGCATTTTATATACACAACTGCAACAAGGACAATGCTAGTGTCACAAAAAAGGAAAGGTCAGCCAAAGCGTTGTTCAGATTTAAGAAGACAAAAAAAAAAAGGAAGACTTGATTTTCATTTTCAACTGACTAAAACCCCACGTGTTCATAATTGGCAATCTGTAAGAACAACTGAGGACGAATTATGTACACAGAACAGTGATTTTTGCTTTTACTTGTTTATTTTGGTGGGGGCTCTGAAGCTGGGCTTAGATCCAGCACTCTAGCAAAACCAAACAAACTGACAAACAGAAATTCTCTGACAGGATCATCTTTCCTGACACTAATATTAAATTATCACACTGGGTTTAGCAGTCACAATGTCCAGATTTGGAGAAATATATTCATGAGCAAGACAAAAGATGACATTGCTGTCAAGAAGTGTACAAGATTTCCCAGTTTCTAAATACGTATTTTAAATACAGAATTCCAGTTTCCAAAGGCACAGTGAGGGAATTTCAGGCAGTTTAAACCCACTGCAACTGCAGAACTTGTTTTGTAAGCCATTCCTCAAACCTACATCAAGACAGCAGCTTCTTCCTCCTCATGAGAAAGTCCAAGAAGTGCCACTGTGTAGTGCTGTTTCTGTCTCATTAATTTCTTATATCTTGTGTGATCAAATTCCTGTGTACTAGTGCTATTTTCTTTATGCAGAAGAGTCTCCTCCTGGTATCTGGCTGTGTGTTTGTTTTTCTGGTCCTGTTACAAGTGATCTACTCAAAATTCAGTAGGCTTTTTTTCAGTAGGTCAACATCTGAGAGATGAAGGACTGCATTCTCATGTTCAACTACTGAACCTGTGTGCTGAGCTCTCCTCCTCTTGTTGGCAGGGTGCCCCGACTGCAAAATAGAATTGCGGATGAGGAATAGAGACTGTAAAAGCAAAGGCACTGGGGTTTTGAAGGTTGGATGTCGAGTCACAGTTAAGTTGTTTAAAACAGGTAAGTGCACTCTAATTCAAACAAAAAGTGTCTTCCCCCTCCCTTCCTCTCTATCCCTTTACAGAGAAAATTCCTTTGCTTTTGAAAACCTTGTTTGGAAAGGTGCAGCACTGTGTGAACAATTTTTTTTTTTATTTTTTTTTTTTTTACACAGGTGTTCTCTGATAACATTTCAAACCTGGATCAATTAAGTCAGAAATAAGCTAAGTTCAGTCCCTTAAAACAATGCAAGTCTTTGTGCCTAAATAAAAAAGGCTAAATCTAAATCCCTACGCTTTTGGTCATCATTGACATAATATGTTCAGTTTGCTGCACATGCCACCAGTGTAGAATTATTTAAAGAAGAAATGCTGTTTTTCACTTGTATAAGTGCATGTAAAGTTTTCCATGAAAAACTTAGAGTAGACCACAGTGGAAAAGCAAGATGGCCTTTTAATATCTGATATGTCAAAGACTTGAAAGATACAATTTCTTCCCCTGATTCTGGATCTAGAATTAAACTCCCACGCCATGTTTTTGGTTTACAGTTGCCCTGCAGGCATGACTGGGAAAATGAATTATTAAAACCCCTTAGTATATGATTATATCTGAGCACACCTAACTTTATATTTCTTTAGAGTTTTAGGCAGGCTTGGGAGGAAAGGAGATATTTGTGTAGATATAAAAGCATCGCTGAGGGCATAGCTGTCCCCTCTGAAGAAGACTTTAGGCAAACTGAAGAATCTACCAACCCAGCGACTGAGGTCGTGTGACATCACTTTTACTGAAAAGACTGCTGAGGTATTTGGTTTATGCTTGGGATTATGAAACAGACTTGATGCTGCATTTTCCCATGAACTATTCAAAGGTGAACAAGACTGCATTAATCCTATTCAGACTAGATGCCCATTAATTTTCTCAAGACTAAGGGTCTGTTTGGCAAACTTTCAAAACTTTAAGATACTTGCTCACATAATGTGTGTAGTCTGTTAGTACAGCATTTAAAAATAAAAGCTCTAAAAATAGAGAACACAGAAGCGTAATACAAAAATTATTTGCACATCATGAAATATTTGCATATGCTAAATATTACTTTGAAATATGGAGTGTGTAGGGGAATGATTTGTGAGTTCAGCATGAAAACAATGACTTTATTCCTGCAGCAAATTACTTTATCCTCAGAAATTATTGTATTTGCAAAATGTTTCAGTAGATGGAACCCAAGCAACAAGAAGCATCAGAGCAGTGCCAACAGGCAGTACACAATAAAGAGTATTTGTTGCCATGTTTAAGTGCATTCCACAACACACCCAGACTATTTTTCTTAAAACTACATGTTCATCCTAGAGGCCACTTGTAGAAGGGTATGACCTAAATAAAAAAAACGCAAATCTGTGGACTTTCTGTACTGATGTTTGGATTTGTAGTCGATGTTTATGTCATGTTACAAGTGAAGCAAGGAGTGGCAGTACTGGTATAAACCCAAGAATTAAGGTTTGTTGGAATTCTTCAGGGAAGCAGTCAACTGCAACCAGTTAACTGTTTGGGTAGATGCAGCCAAATTTCACATGGTACAAAATATGAGATGGGAGGACAAAACTGACTGAACAGCATCCTGGCATACTCTGCCCCAGCATACTTTGGTATAGGCCCAGGCCTGCCTCAATTTAAATCCAGCTGCAAGAGTGCTCCTTTTGGCCATTTTAAGTGCTGAATCTCTAGAACAGCACTTGAGGTACAATTTTTTTTCACTTAGCTGTACCTTAAAACCCGTTTGGAAAACAACATTACTCTTCATGGTAAATCTGGAGAGATGCTTATTTGTCCAGGGTACCAGTGTTCTAATAGCCAGAGACTCCCTCAAAATGAGGAAAATTTCAGGCACTACCAAAGCCATCTTTGTTAAAGTGTCCTTGTACTCACAGCTTGGCATGGAGCAACCTCCATGAAGGATGCCAAGATTTGAGCCTTTTCTCTGGCTTGCATGTGCATTGGAAACAAGAACACACTGTTTACTTCCATCACTGTGGATGGCCCTAGGGAGAATAAAATAAAGAAAGTGCCGGAGCTAGTGAGTTCCACATAAAACAACAAGGAAAGGATGGAAGTTGGCAGAGGAAGCACCAATCGGAAGTGGAATGGCCCAAAGCAGCCACGATAATGATTCCTGAAGTATAATCACTGTGTGTTATGCAAAGGTATGAGCACTCCATGTCTGATTTCCTTGACAAGAATAAATTTTTTGCACAGATGGGCTAGTAAATGCCATTAACTCTTTCAAGCTTAAGAGTTTTTCTTACTTTGAAGCTTTCTAAAATCTATTTCCTAGTTAGAAAGCACTACTTGATCTATCTTAATTCATTAATTGATATTATTTATGGATTTTTACAAACACTCTAGGGGGCTGACCTGACAGCACAGCAGTTAACTTGAAATACAAGTAGGTTTTGTTTTACGTCCAAAAGATCTGCATGCTCCATGCTTCTGTTCCCTTCTTTATTTAAATTATAAATCACTCAGAAGAAAGAAAAGAAAAAATCCTTTTGAACTGCATGAGTCTTTTAAAGCGGAATCTCTTCTGGTCTATGACTCTTTTAATGTTCTTTCTGGACTGGACTTTGACTTTGGGACAAAACTTTGCTAGGACCTAAGTCCAATTGGCACCCATTAAAACTGACATTAGCCCTGCAATGTAAAGAGACACATGGAGAGTGAAACAAATTAGTTTCACTTCAGACTCTTGCACTTCCCTCCTTGTGTACAGTGTTAAAATACTGAATGGGTCTAGTCAGTGCCGTTACTTCTACCTCATTTCATCAGCACCGAAGAGAAAATAGTGTTTAAGGAAGCAAAATAACAGTTGTTTGGTATTTGTAAAACATACTTAAGCAGCAAACCTTATTTCAGTATTTCTTAAGTTACCGGAAACTTGCCACTTACTAACTGGAGGTTATTTTTGAGTTATGGACTTTAGAAAGGTATAAATTGGGCTAGTGGATGTCAGTATAAATTAGATTAATTGCATCATATTTATGACTAATTCACAGACTTAATTTTTCTTAGAAAATGGTTGATCACATTGGAAAGCAAAATGATTACATGGACCACTTATTTTTATATTTGAGACTTAGCTGGGTGTGAACTTAGCCTAAAGAGGGGATGATTTATCAAACAAAGAAAAAAGACAGGAGAGAACTTAGAGTGTACTTTAATGTGTTTTCTTTTTACAAACAAAAAGAAAATTATAAAGTCATAAAAATTAACAAGAGGTTACCTAGGAGGAGATATTCATGTGATCATTGCTTATTAAGAATCTTTCTTGAGTACTAATTGATTTTTTACATCACTGAACTGCCTTATAGACTTCATTTAGCAGGTGATTAAAATATCTAAACTATCGGTTCCCAGTGTTTTTTCATACACTTTATGGGTTAAAATAAAAAGCCCTTTGAGCTGCAGTCTGTCAGTTTCAACCTTTTCCGACTGTACAAACATGTGTTAGCTGTCTTTTTCTCCCTTTAATTTTATTTTAAAACAAAGATAAATAAGGATTTGTTTTTCCATTTGAAAATTTCTAGGCATTTCTTGCATAATGTATTATCAAAATATTAGTGTTAGGGGTAGGAATAATATGTGGTTGTGTTAATTAGTGATAGTAGTTATTAGAGGTGGTGTTAATTATGGGTAGTGGTTATTGGGGTAGTGGTAACTGGGGTGGCGATTTTAAGGGTAAGGGGTTTTTTGGGTTCCAGCTAGGGTTAGGGTTAGGTTAATGGTTAGTGTTAGGGACATGGAAAATATGTTGTTCTGTTAATTAGTGATAGTAGTTATTAGTGATAGTGTTAATTATGGGATGTGGTTTTTGGGGTAGTGGTAACTGCGAGGGCAATTTTAAGGGTTAGTGGTTTTTAGGGTTAGGGTTAGTTGAATGGTTAGTGTTAGGGGTATGGATAATATGTTGTTGTGTTAATTAGTGATAGCAGTTATTAGCGATAGTGTTACTTTTGGGTTCTTGTTTTTGGGGTAGTGGTACCTGGGGTGGCGATTATAAGGGTTAGGGGTTTTTTGAGTTAGGGGTAGGGTTAGGGTTAGGTTAATCGTTAGTATTAGGTACATGGAAAATATGATGTTGTGTTAATTAGTGATAGTAGTTATTAGCTATAGTGTTAATTATGGGTTCTGGTTTTTGGGGTAGTGGTAACTGGGGTGGCGATTTTAAGGGTTAGTGGTTTTTACGGTTAGGGCTAGGTTTAGGTTTTTAATTATTGTTAGGGGTAGTGATAATATATGTTTGTGTTAATTATTGACAGTAGTTATTAGCAGTAGTGTTAATTATGGATAGTGGTTATTGGTGTAGTTGTAATTAGGGGTGATGTTTTTTCGGGTTAGGGCTTAGGGATGGATGGAAGGATGGAGGGAAGATGTTAAGGTGGGAATGTTCGAATTCCGAAGGGAAGGCAGCAAGGCAGTTATGCAGGAAGGAAGAAAGGATGGAGGGAAGGGAGGAAGGCAGGAAGGCAGGATGGAAGTAAGGAAGGAAGGAAGGGAAAGGGAAAAGGGAAACGGGAAACGGGAAAAGAGAAAAAGGAGGGAAGGGCAAGGGCAGGGCAGGGCAGGGCAGGGCAGGGCAGGGAAGGGAAGGGAAGGGAAGGGAAGGGAAGGGACGGGAAGGGAAGGGAAGGGAAGGGAAGGTAA
>JAWWTY010000001.1:2134536-2166164 GCA_035222235.1 Margarornis squamiger | reverse complement strand
GGGAAAAGGGGGGAAAGGGAAAGGGAAGAGGGACAAAAATGGGTAAAACCAAAACAAAACAGATACACACACACTTATAAACTCAGGGAAAAGTTCAATAAAGTAACTAACACAATAAATTCTCCCCAAACTCCCCTCAAGAGAAGCAGCTCCTCCACCTCCGTGGAGCTGGGACAACAGGTCTCAGATTAGGCCCCAGCTCATAGAGATAAGAGCAATGCTGACACACTGAGACCTGCTGCCTTCCCAACACCTGAAAGGAAGAGAGAGGGAGGAAACCCTCCTCCCCATCTTATATACCCCTGATTACATAAAGGAATGCTGTGGAATGCTGCCATAGTTATAACCCTGTTACCAGGGAAGGCCTAGACCAAACCCAAGAAAACTAAACCACCACATTCATCAGCATAATAAAATAAGTACTTTGCTACATTAGATATAAAAACCCCTACAGTTTCAGGCCAGTGCAGAATCATATGAAATATCTTTTAGTAGATTGGTCAATTGAGCTTTGCTAGAAGTATAAGCACTCTCATTTCATATATAAACCTTCAATGACCTGGTCCTGGATATGAACTTAATATGAAATATAATTGTCAGTTCCTTTATATGCACAGATAGATAAAGATACTAATATTTTAAAAGAGTGTTGTAATTCAACCCATTGGAACTGGGCTGACAAAACTACCTGAAGGTGAGCATAATGACAAGTAACCATGGTTTGTGCAAACCACTGGTGTGAAGACAATGTTAACCCAACAGAACAAATCATGGTTTTCATATTCTGTTAGCATTTTCTAGCCCTTCACTTTCTGGTTGGAAAGAAACTTTACACAGTAAGTCATCCTTTGTCTGCTTTATTTCCTTTTTTGACCAATTAGGTTGGAATATTACTTTTTAATATCCAAATCAATATTTTCTAAAAATAACCTGATTGCTATTTGAATTTTTCTATTATGTATGTGGGGTGTATGTGGGATGTGCAAAGTGGTGCATTTTTGCTCTTGTATTAAGGAAAAAGAGTATAGATATTCTAAGAGAATTTTAAGTTGACCTCCCTTTGTCTTAAATTGGTTTGAGCAATTTTTCTATTTAAGTTGAAAGCAAAATTTGAAGACAAATGGAACTTTTGAAACCCAAGAACTAGAGCACATCACTGAAACAAAGGTATTCCCATATTGCATGTTTTAATGAATATAAGCACAAGCAAAACATCATCTGTTTGATAGCCTATAAGGTAAAGGCTCTACCTGAATACTCATTCAAGTATTTGAAAATATTCATGGACTATCATATTTCAACAAACTACCTGTAGATTCATAGGCATTAATATGGCATGACTTTAACAGAAAGGATGTGTTTTTTACCAGAAAATCTCAAACTGTTTTGTTTGTAATTTGATTCTTTTCTTCAGAGAATTTGTAAGAGTTATTTGACTCCATAATTAGTAAAGAGAGAGAATATTTTTGTTTCAAGATATTTAGAGAGGACATCTAGAAGTTCATATTAACCTTGTTACTGTTTGCATTTTACCATGTCAAGAATCCGTGCTCTCAGAAATGGAAGTTGAACTCTACCATTAGGACTCAACGAAAAGAAACAGCGTTATCCTCAGCTCTGAGTTACTTCTCTGTGAATGGAAGGATTTCTTATTCAAATGTTCATGATGACCGGAACCACAAAAGGAAGAAACAAATCTCCAGCAAATCCACAGGACACCCTCTAATGCAAACAGAAGCGACCACAACTAGAAAGGTAAATAACATATTAGAGGGCACACTAGTGTGATTTCAACACCCATCTTTGTGTTTAATGTCTTGCTCTGACATATGTTTCAGCTAGCAGAAAACCATTTATAAACAACAGTAATACATTCTAATGCAATATATAAAAAAGGCAAAGTGGGTTGTCAGCTATGAAATTGCCAAATAAGAAAAATTATGACAAATCACATGAGAAGAAAAATCCTGGAGTGAACTTCTGGCCCTAATCTCAGACAAGTGGCAGAACTCTCACTGACATCAGCAGAAAATTATCATACCTCTGTTTTTTTGGCCTTCCTGATGGGAAGAGGCAACTTTCAGTTGCCATATCCAATGTCAGTTCAAACTCTGTAAAAAGTGCTGCTTTCTGTGTCTCATTCCAAAGAAGATCTAATGTGGAGCACTTGGAGTTCTCTTGACCCGTATTGGTTTCCCTTTGGTGAGAGATTTCTCTCTTGGGGAGTACTGATATGCTTCATGTTTTATAGAAGAATCACCTGTCTCCAAATTATTTTGTTCACATTCTAGTTCTTTTTCCAAACCTATGATTTGTTTGGGATTTGTGAAAGTAGGAATCCTGAAGAATTTTAGAGCTTCTGCTTCATGACCAAATCTCCTGCTCACCTTGTTGAACTCAGGCAACCATTGCCTCCTTCACACAATACTCTATTTCTTCCAAGATTTCTGGAAGCACAGAAAGCCAGAAAAAGCAGGGAAACGCTAACCACAAAAACAGTTTTTAAAGGAGATGTTAAGGCAATTTATGTAAAAGATTCTGGGAAGATCTTTTGCATACTTTCTCTTTTACTAATCTCTTTTTTTTTCCTTTTTGATTCTCAAACTTTGCATTTATAGACCTTCTTTTACAGCTGAAATTTTTTGCTACTTATTGTATCATTTTGTATTTACCTCTTTGATACTTTTCTTCAATTTTTTGACTTTTTGTTTTGTTTGTTTGTTTGTTTGTGTGGTTTTTTTGTTTGTTTTCTGGTTGACATTTATCAGCCCTGTGACAGTCATTGAAAGCTCAGGAAAGGTTCAGTCTTCAAATAAAGAAACTGACTGGAATAAAACAGAAATAGACCATCTCTATTCTCTTTTGATTTTCAACTCCTTTAACTTGTCAACTCGAAGAAGAGGAATTTTATTTAAAAAACAGAATGAATTATTTTTGTATCTACAAGCAAAAATACAATATATCCTTACCGAAGTAGGATATACACACTGGGACAATGACTGATTTTAATAAGGACTTCAAAAGGCAATATGATTATTTAAAATTATGAGTTATGCCTTTGATGTCAAAATGAAAGGCAATTCCGTTTTATTTTGCAAAACTAAACTTTACAAAGATTTATTTTTATTTATGTTTTATGTCTGTGATAATGCTGTATGTCTTAATTGAACTCTCTTGGCATGTGAAGAATTTATTCATGCTCTAAACTCATCTGTTTGATTCTCATTAAGCTAATTATTAGATATTACAAGATACTATATCCCAATGTCCTTTTCACAGCCTGGAAAATCAACATCCTCACATGTTGTTCATCCAGAAGTCCTTTCCAAAAGGAACAGTTGGGGTAAAACCTTATGTAGATATACAGCCACAGGATAGAGAAACTGTTTTTTTGTTTTACTAGACTCTTGCATGTTTCTGAAGATGCCCAGGCAACCCCTACTATTCAAAATCAAGATGCCTTTTCCAGGAAATGATCAAGCTCCATAACAAGGCTTTCTTGCAGTCTAGTAAACTCACTTAACTTAATTCTCCTTGATCATTTATTTCTAGTAGTTGTGAAGATGATTTTGCACTGATTTTTAAATCAGGTGTTGAAAGATAAAAACCCTGAACCAATATCTTGTTAAGAACAAAGATATAACACATTGACTATTCCCCAGCTCTTAAACTAGGGGTTACATTTTGAATTAACATCTCCCACACAGGCAAAGAACGACTCAGTAGAATAAGGTCAAAACATAACATTGTTTTAATCATCAAGCTCCTTGATATGACTGAATAAAATGTATAATAAATAAGGATAAAAACATACAAAAAATACTTTGTGTTTTTAAGGGGAAAAAAATCCTACAAAAAACAAACAAACCACTTAAAATATTGTAACAGAAAATATGTTTTCCAACTTTGCTTCTAGTATACTTTCAAATGATAGCTTCACCTTCAGTAGTTTCATGTGTTGGCAGACACTGTTCTAAAAAAATCTCTCTTCAGTGGATCCCCATTTCAGGACTGAACATAAATACATGGATTTTCTCAATGAATGGGTGCTTAGCTTTAGATTTTATGTGTGTGCCAAGCTATGGAACACTTCCTGCAGTTCATAGGGTTCAGAAAGGAGAGCCAATCATTTGCCATGTGCTAGAAGAGGTTGCAAATTTACTGCTATATGCTGTAAGCCATGTTTTCTTTCATCTCTGAACCATGAATTCCCTATATGTCATGGACCCTTGAAATGGGAACTGTGCCATTATGCTTGGGAAACAGTGGAAGGGGTTCTAAAAAGCAACGACAAACTCTTTACAGTTTCACTTCACCTCCAGATTAGAAAGAGAATCATAAAGTTGCCCAGGTGGGAAGAGCCCCCAACACGTCTCTATTCTAACCTGCTACTCAAATAAGGCCAACTCTGGGGTTAGACAGCACATAAGACTTTTCAGTGGTTTCTCTAATCAGGTCTTGAAAACCCTCAAGGATAACATCCTAGTTATAGTGGCCAGGACCAGTTTATCACTGTGTGGGTATAACCAAACCTGTGTATTCTACACCCTCTCTGTTATTTCTCATGAGCTGCTCATAATGCATCATTTGCAGCAGCTGCCCAGGGCACACCTGAACCATCAGGCTAGAAGCCTGTGTTTAGGAACTCTGTGAGCTGGGGAAGATTTCCTGCCTTCATACCAAGGACTCAGGTGTGATAGCTCCCCTCCGGAGAGTCATTAGCACCTTCACACCCAGCTGGAGGGATCAGGTCTGCTAATGGGCCATCAAGGATTATCCCATGACTCACAGAGTAAATTACCCATTGTGAAACTCCTTGCCCTGGGGGAGGTATTGGGCTCATCCGTACCTGAGTATATGTAATCTTGGGATTTGGGGACTTCTGATACCACTCGTTGGATCCAGAGGAGGACCAGAACCTCAACAGGACTGCGACTGACATTCTCGACCAGACTGCGATCATCATCCTCACCAACACGGTTTTTTTTAACTTTCCTTTTACTTTTTACTCAGGGGCACCACGTGATGCTCAGCACAGGGGCTAACAAACACCATTCTGTTGTGCCCCAGGGTGCTGGGTTATACATCTGTTTTTGTGAGTCAAAACTAATTTTTTCTCTGTATCATTGTATTTATTGCAATCTTTTTATTAAATTTTAACCCATATTTGTAATCTCTTTGTGACTTGCGTTCATTTCTCCTGCTGGTTTACCTTTAAACCAGCACAAATACCTTTATGGGTAACGTGAGCTCCTTCTGGAGCAAGTCCAGAGGAGGGACATCAAGATGACTACAGGGATGGAGCGTGTCTCCCATGAGGAAAGGCTGAGAGAATTGGGGTTGTTCAGCTTGGAGAAGGCTTTGGGGTGACCTGATTGTGCCTCTAAAGAGAGCATACAAGAAAGATGGAGAGAGACTATCTGTAAGACTCTGTAGTGACAGGACAAGGGGGAATGACTTCAAACTGACAAAGTAAGTTTAGAGCAGATATTAGGAAGAAATCCTTTGCTATGAGGGTTGTTGGCACAGGTTGCCCAGAGGACCTGAAGATGCCCCATCCCTGGAAGTGTTTGAGCCCAGGTTGGATGGGGTTCTGATCAGCTAAGATTACTTCCAATTCAAGCCATTCTATGATTTTATGATCCTGTGATTGCTTCATTATCCTGATTGGAATGTTTTGGGGTTTTTTTCTTTTCATATCCAAGCTATATAACACCTAGTTGTTATTCAGGTAGCTTAAAATAATGCTTGAGTAAAAGCAAATAAAGTAAAAAAAAATAACAATTATCCATAATTCCCCAGAAGGCCAAGAAAACTGCAAATATTTACAACAAATACTGGCAAGACTATGCCAAAAAATACATCCATTGTAATCCTCAGGAATGGCCCTACAATTCCATCTTCTGATGACCATCTTTCTTTCAGAGTATGGGGTACTTCATACAACATCTCTTCTCTTTGAAGTTTCACAATATATACTGAATTTGAAATGAATAAATTTTTTTTTAAAAATAAGGATTTTTTTTCTTTTTTTTTAAAAAATCTTGGTTAGTCTCTGAGCTTACTAGTGATCAGCTAGCTCCTTGATTCAGTGCTCCTCTGTCCTTTAGTGATTCCCTGGCAAGCTTCTGTGAAAATTTGATGTAATCAGCTAGATAGGAGAAACAGACTTTCCCCAGCCTCTTGTCTCAGATCAGATATAATGGTAACTCAGCTTTTCCTAGTAACAGTTTTGCAATCCCTTTCTCCAGTGTGTATTATAACCAAAACAAAAATTTCAAAGAAGTGATGAGGATATGGTATTTCTGCAATTTTTAATATACCATGGTTAATATGTTTAATTATGTATTAATTACTATTTAATAGATAGAAACGAAGAGGGACACATTTGCAGAAAAGATCTTACACCAGTAAATATGCTTCCACCAGTTTGCATCCAGGCTATCTAAGCTTCAAATACATGCCCATGAGTATAAAACATAGGCATAGTGTTATTGTCAAAGTCATGATATTTTATTCAGTAAAAAAAATTATTATTTTTTTTTTTTGATAAAAACCTTAAAAGGAACTGTATTTCATACCAGAAAACTAAATGACAAGTAGAAAATTGCAGGCTGACATTTAAAGAATTTGTATGACTTCAGAAAAAATATAACAAACCTGATTTTTATAAAGATGTCAAATTGCCAAAAAAATAAGTAGTTATGTTAAAATACTGTTCTCTTAGCATTTCCATTTTATTTTTGTACATTTTGTACATCATATATAAAAACTCACTGACCATTAAGATGAGCTTAGGCTCTTTATCACATGAGCGCAATGAAAAAGAATTGTCTTTGGTTCTGACAGCTTTAACACATCACACCCTAGATATCACTTCATGTTTAAAATGAATCCCAAGGGAGATCTGTCCTGTGAATTTCCAAAGCAAGAGTTTTTTTAGATAGAGATTTAATCTCCAGTATCTGTCAATCCAGACCTAAATACATACAGGACTGAAAAGTTACATTAATGGGCTTTTCAAAAGTGTAGTTGTATTACACAGATTGAGCTTTGTTTCCTCTTCTTGCCTTGGATTTTAGTTTCTGATGAAGATTTTGAGGGTTTTTCCTTTGACCAGCTTTACAGCTGATTACTGGCAGTAAAGGGATTAACAGATATGACTCTTTTTTTGTTGGACATGTGAGCATTTCTGCTTTTTGGGAAATCTGACATGCTGCCCAAACGGATGTTTCTCTCTTTCAGAACATTCTTGAGCATAATCTGTCAAACAGATAAATATGAAGAATTAAAATTTTTAAAAAAATGTAATTTTTTTTTTTTTTTTTTTTTTTTTTTTTTTTTTTTTGTATAATACAAACCTAGAAGTTTGAGCTTGGTTGTTTCCAGCTCCTTCTCAGTCTGTATGACAGGGAGACCAGAACCTAGAAGTTCCAAAAGTCAAGTGGAGGTAGGTGCTTTGGAGCTCCAGACTGGGAGACCTATTATCTGAAATACAGTGTTGGAAAAATATCAACTCCTAAGTAGGTTCTCAAGTGTTGGCTGGAGAGCAAGCTGTAAGAATGAAAAGAGCAGAGCTCCAGTTATTTTATGCATACAGTAGTTTGGTCCTTTTAAAACCTGAGTTATGGACCACATTACTTTCCCCTGGAAAATCTCTCAGGAAGAGAGAACATATTCCAATATCAACATGAGTGTGAATTCATGTGAAGGATAATAGGAGCAAAAAGTATTCCTTTAGATTTTATTATCAGAAGTATCCATAGGGAGCTAAGCACCTCATTAGTGTGCCCCTGAATCTTGGCATTAGGGTGAAGAGCTGAAGTTTAATTCTTTTTCCTCTTCTGGATGTTACGTTACTGGTACATCTTCTCTTTTGTATCATTGCTCAATACAGGTTTAACTCCTCCCAAAGAAGATTCAAAGCACCTACTCAGTCTGAGTACTCTCTAGGTAGTCTTCTGCTAACATACACTAGCTGTGGAGAAAAAAATATGCAGAGATTGATACCAGAATTTGTCCAAGGGAATGTCTAAACCACAGAGGAAGAATTAATGCAACAGTATTTCCATTTATGTTGGGTAAATTTGCCAATTCCACCACATACTCAGCATTTGATCTCATTCTCTCCTAGACTTTACTTGCCCCAACAAACTCTTTCAGAGTGTCAGACCAGTGGGGGTTGCTAGTTATTTTTTCATCTGCTCCTGTTCAGGGATTGGAGGCCTTTGTACACAATTGTCCCCTCCTTTATTCCTTTTCCAGAGGTAGCAGAGAGGGTTGTGTGTGCAAATCTGAGATAAAGCCTAAGACAGAAGAGGGCAGTACTCCAATTCCTGGTATAAATGCAAGGGAGGAACGGAATAATTGGTTAAAGAGTAATTTACTAGTTCCAGAATCATCAAAGAACTCTGATTGCAGTGGTGAGGAGAGCAACCAAGTACATCTGGCTTTCAGGGGAGTGGAAAGTCTACTTTTATGCCAAAGCTAGTCCATAAATGTCTGGCTCAGATCCCAGCTTTGTTGGCTCATTATAAGCACTTTTATTTGACCTTTTTATTAATGTCAGTGTTGTTCTGAGCACACACATGTCTTAGATTCTCAAACAGCAAGAAAATTAAAGGAGATGGTTTAATAAGAATGAAATATACCTCAGTTAGCACTGTCCTAAAGTCCTTGTCTGAAACCAGTGAGGGGACTGGTCAGTTTGTATGTCACCTGGGGGTTTAGTGCTTAGGTGCCAAACAGAAAATGAACCATTTAAAAAAGGTTATGACCTATTTAAATTTATTATAATAAATCACAGCATATGATATAAACAAAAAAATTGTACTTTGGGATTATTTATGTTTGTATAATAGCTTATTTAAACAGGAAGCTTTGTTGTTTCCCCTAGTACTATATCTTATTTCTCTCTTAGTTTGCAAAACCAAATCTATTGTGTTTCTTGGAAATTACTGTATATAAGATTCAGTGATCTGTTGAATAAACACAAATACAGTGACATTTAAAACTCAGGTTTTTATGTTATAAAAAAAGGAATATTAATATGGTTTAAAACTTTGACCATTTAGAAGGGTGTTTATGTTCATGAAGAGAAACTTAGGTATATGTGAATGTAAGTCTTTGTCAGACAAATTGCAGATAAATTCAGTTTGAAATTTCTTGACACCTATAGGAGCCAACACGAAATTCATTATGTAACATGGATGGATTAAATGCACATTGTGACACATCAAACATTCTATTTGTTTAATTTTTTATCCATAGGTCTAAGTCCACAATATATGGATAAACAAAAAGGACCTTCAGCTTGGAAATTTTTTAATTGCAGAACAGGATGACCCAGGGATTTGTAGGAGATAGATTCAAAGCCATTTATTCAACCTGGAGCAAGTTGGTAGTGATTGCAATTCAGTACTGTCTGCAATGTATGTGTTTGAGGGGGCCTGAGTGGCATGCAGACATATGTAATAGTCAGATATGACAGTCAGATGTGATAGGCAGTCAGATGCCAGCAGCTGGGGGACAATTAACCATACATATAATGCAAAGTAAAAGTAACCTCACACAACCCGCTCCACAGAAGTCTCAGCCAAAAGGCCAAGCATAGAATGGGCACTGAGACAGAGCTAAATGTTCCACCCCATGTAGCAGTTGCTTTAAACACACTTTTCAGTAGAGTGGGTAGTGAGAACACCACTTTATTGCTGCTGACCGTGTTGTACTGAGTTTGTGGAAAAACTGAAGAATGGAGCTTCCAGCAGGGCCAGCCTGGTATTTCTCATAAACCTTTTCACATTCCACTGTTGTACTTGCATTTGGATGGAAAATATTAATAATCCCTATCAGTTTGCACCTTCACCATGGCTGACAGGGGTTTCTCATCTGAACACAGCTTTGCAGTCTTTGCAATCAATTTCTTTGTGACCCTGAGCTAGAGTTAAATGATGCTCAGTATATGTCACTGTTCAGAGGAGAGATTAAATCAACATTATTTTATTCAATGTCTTTTAATTTATCAGTTAAATGCCCAGATAAAGGGATTGTCATGGACTGAGGGCTGGAGAGAGACCAGAAAATCTGTGCCCTGCAAGGCAGGCAGGAATGGGCCCAGGACAGAGACAAGAGTGAGTCAGTCACAGCCTGACCTTTGCAAACCACCATCATATCTCCCAGGCCTGGCCAGGAAGGCAGTCCCCAGGGCAAGAAAAAAGTCATGTGCAGAGACACTGTTGCATTAAGAGTACAGAAATTTGGCAGAAAATAGGTCCCCTTAATTTCCAGCTTGTCCTCGGAAATCGCAGAGACTGAGTGCATCGGGGCTTAATTTCTGATGATAGCCAACTCGGCACTTTAAGTCCTGTCACATGCAATGAGATCCCAGAAACACCGATAGTGTGGGTTACACTCTACGTCTAGTCTCATTCTTGATCAGTTTCACTAGCAATGTGGTTTACCAACTCAAAACTCTAAGTCTGATCAAGTTCAATAAGAACTTCCACAAGTAGATTCACCAATAGTGAGATTTATTGAAGCAACAGGTTTTAGATTCCTGTTACATTGCCAGTGACAACTGCAATAGATCTACAAAATATGGGTGTAGCACTATGCATAAGAATATCCCAGTGAGGTTGGAGGCACAAATCTTACCTCTGCTTTGCAGAGGAGAGACAAGCAAGCCTATCAACTTGTCTGAAATGGTTGTATTCTCATTCTCTGCCACTGAGGACTTCAAATGCCAATTTCTACTTTTTTGGGAGAAGTGGAAGGAGAAATGAGACTGTAGTCAAATATCCTGTTATTGATGTCTTAAGTGGAGGAGGGCATCCAATTTATATGAAAATTAGGGATATCAAGAGTTACAAAGAGAGATGTTACCAAGGATGTGGGTCATGTGCAGGGACTTAACAGAACCATGAGACTTTATCTCTTCCTTTTCTATCTGGTTAAACCAGCAATAAGAGTTGCCCAGCCTCCACCTACCATCCCCTCAGCATGTCATTGATGCCTAAAGGTGCCCATGGTAATCCCTTTGCCACACATCTCATGGCATATCTCATGGAAATTCTTTCACCACGTGTTTCACATCACATCTCATGGCTTTGGGTCTCATTCCTACAGGTGATCATCAACATCACCCAGAATCACCAGGAAAATCACGGAAGTCAGCAAGGTCCCAGTCTGCTTGAGGGACAGAACAGCCTGCAGAGTGACTGTGGCTGTAGCACAGGCAGGGACTGGAAGCAGGAGCAGGAGACTCTGCTTAGCAGCAGCCATGGATTGAAGAAAGGGGAAGCCCCCTGCTCCTGGTTCTTTCTTTCAAGGCCACCAGCCACACGGCTTCTAGGTTGACCCTCAGACTAGGAAGCCAAACCCTGGATGCTTGAAAGCAGTCAGGGTCCCAACAGAGCTGTGTGACTCAGTGAAAAAAACTTGGAGCACTGGAACAAGTTTGCTTTTGGCTTTTTGTGTTTTGGGGATGTAAGGTGTTACAAGTTCTGATATAATCTTAAAAGGACTTGTAACTTTTTCAGACATTCCAAGAAGGAAACTCTACTTCACAAATAATCCCTCTATATATGTCAATTCAGGATGTAGAATGTACAAAAGCATTTGTATTTCCTCATTTTGATTTGGTACTAACCAGTGTAACCCATAGCATTTTGTGTTAAACAGTAACCTATGATTTACACTTTCAGTAATACAAACTCTTGGGACATTTTAATGATGCAAATTCCCTTGGCCCATCAGTTCTGTGATGTATAATGCTCTGGTCAAAATTATGACCTAAATGGGAAGAGGTTTATTATGTAGTTCAGAACTCAGTGATCCAGATGGAGATAGTTAGAAAACAGCACTACTGAGGCTTTTGTCTGCATAATATATGCAGATCGATGGCAACTTTCCAGGCAGACTGGTAATATTCTTTTCTAGTTTAAGGGACTCTGTCCCAACATATAGAACACTGATTGGTCAGTCGTGCCTTTAGCAAAATTGTTGTTTTTCTATTGACCATAACACCTAACTTCAAAATGTACTTTTTTTTTTTTTTTAACAGAAAAAAGGTTGCCAGAGAACACAGTAAATTAAGACTTTTAGCCAGCTGACTTTATCTTCACACACCAGCACTGTGCTTCTACAATGGCCTCCTGTTTCCCTTGGACTTCCCATACAAAATTTTACTCTCCTTCTATAGATTCAAGCAGAAGATATTTTCTTTTCCTGAATCAACCCTATAAGAATGATAAACTATTTAATATAAATATGATGTCTAACATCATTCAGAGCTGCTTCCTTCCTTTTTTTTTTCCCCCCTAACTTTTGCATTGGTTTTCATTAAAAGAAAAAAAAAAAAAAAAAAAGAAAAAAGAAGACATTACAAGACAAACAAGAAATAGTGAAAAAGTTACACAATATTGAAGTACACAACATAGTAACGATAGTTAAACCACAAAGTACACAAAGTTTAATTTGGTTTAGATTAGCACACCAAAGTTCTGGTCCCTATTAAAAAATGTATTCTAGACAAGAAATTGGACCATGTATCTTTCAATAACAGACTGTCTGGTTAGAATTACAGCATGTCCTGGTTCTTGTCACACTGAAAATGTCACTGGATTAGTTTTCTGCATGGAGAATTCCTCCTTCCAGCTCCAGTGTGATCTTCGTAGGATGACAGAATGCTGACTGAGGTTATATGGCAGTGGATGTGTGTGCACAAGGCAGGCAAGCGTACAGATTGAGAACAAAAAGGGTTTATGACCAGAGAATGAACAACTGAAAAGTAAATCCAAGTTCCATGAATTTATGTCATTACACACCTTGTGAGCAGAGTTCATCTCATCAAGGCAAAGGTTAAGTCCAGGAGTGTTGAAACACTGATGCAAACTCAGGTTTAGGATTCTATAAGAATGAGAAAATATGCAGGATTTAACTTTCATATGTCTCACAGACATCACAATGAAATCAGAACAGCTTTATGAAACTAAAGGTATGTGAAAATAAAGATCATAGAGACATCAAATAATTTAGTTTGGAACAGAACTCCAGAGGATTTCAGTTTAGCAAAGAAGTGGCTACCAATGCAATTGATTAATTTCTATAACTGAATATCTGGGGGTAGAAATATGTTCTTAGTTATTAAGTATATTAGTTTTACTTACTGGTAGAGATCTCATGCTTAGAAATTACTCCAAAGGCAAGGCATTGAATTAATGCAGATTTATTTTTGAAGATACCAGTTGTCTTCTATACCTTCCAAGGTCCAGATTTCCGAGCCAGCTCTATTCCTCACAAGAGGTACCAGTTTCTGAGGAACTTCTCAGCTATCTAAGTCACTTCAGGTCATCTTGTGTCACCAACACAACTCCCAGCCATGCACACAGGTGGAACTCTCAGACACTTAGCAATACCCTGCCACTCCTTGCTATCCCCATGCTACCCGTGGCTTCCATAGCCATCTTTCCTGAACCAGCTTGGGCAAGAAAGCTGATGAGGCTGTCTACCCCTTCCCTGGCTACAGACTTCACTCTCCCATTTCTGCTGAAAAGCTGTGAATTTAAAATAAGTAAAACCACTGCTGCCAGCATCTCTTCAAACCAAGAGAACAGTCTGTGGATCTCTCTCCTTCTTCTTCTCTCCATTTCCAGTCTTTACTCACCTGCACTCCATTGTCCATGCAAGATGGAGAAAAATTGTCTTGTGATGCTTCCCAGGCAACCATCACCACAACTCTTCCCTGATGCCAGAGTGAGAGAGAGACAGAGCAATCTCCCAGGCACTGGAGTTCTTCCTGCTCTCTGTTAATCAACACCTTCATCCACATCAGATCCTATTACATCACTCAGTCGCTTTGCCTTACAAGCTGAAGTTCTGCCCATTGAGCAGGGGCTTGCTGAAGAACATTCACTGCAGCCCAGCTAGGGACTCTGTCCACATTGCACAGTTTCACCTTCAATGTTTGCAAATACTATTTGATCTTCAGAGCAAGACAGCCCTGGAAGCTGCTGGTTCCCAGCCTTGCCATGGGAACTCCTGGGTCTTCTGCAGATGCTGGGATGGCTGTCCCAGCTCTGCCTGAGGCTACAATGTCAAGCAGCATGCATTCCTCCTTAAACATCACTGAGAATACCAAGCTACTCAATTACAGAATCATAGATTATGCTGAAGTGGAAGGGACTACAAGGATCGTTGAGTCCAACTCCTGGCTCTTCACAGGACAGCACCAAAAATATATTTCTTTGCCCTCTGATGAAAAGACCTATCTCTGACAGACAGCTCTTGGGTTTAACTCCAGACCCCATTTTGCCTCTTTACACATTTTCACATGTTCCTCTCCCATCTGGAGCAAATATGGCAAAGAAAGTGATCTTTCTTCCTTCTCTCACTCATCCCTGGCAAGGATATATAGGTAAACTGTGGTGTTGACTAATGAGGACTAACAGATATGTGACTTGGTTAAACAAATGTTTCTGCCCTCTCTGACAGAGAACATGCTTGGGGGTGGGAGACAGTTGCCTCCTCCCCCTTCATCTCTGTCCTAACCATTGCCTACTGCCACAGCAGGTACTGCAAGAGAGGAAAAGAGCCAGGTGATTCCTGCCAAAAACTCCCCATGTCTCTCCCTTGCCACTGTCTTGGCCACTGAAACAGGAAATGCCAAAATAATCTCCAGGTCTGAGGACAGAAAAGAAAAAGTACTTTTTATCACTGAGTGGCACAGAGCAGTAGGCCTTGTCCTTCCCTGTGCTGTAACCCCACTTCCCCACAGCCAGTGTCCCCCTCACCATCAAGGCAGATATGAAAAAAACCCTTTGTATTGCCAGACAGCTGTGTAACTTGTGAAAGGCCAAGCCTCACCCCTATTTCAAGTGAGACCAATACGCCTGAGCTTCATGACTTTTGGGACACAGCCACTTACTTCAACAGCTGAAGCTGGAATTTCCCTGGCAGGATAAGTAGAAGTGCCAGAAGTCCCTGGCAGGACACTGAGAAGATGAGCCAAGGCAAGTGGAAGCACAGCTGAGCCATCTGAAAAGCTGGCATGAGATTTTTACGATGCATGGGGGTTTAGGGATGAACCTCACTCCTGCTAAGGAAGAATCCTTGAGATAACCAGGGGCCCTCTTGGACTTCTTTCCCAATTAAAGGTTTCCTTGATGTACCTGAGTACAATTTATAATGTCAAATCATTTACACTTTTAACACAATAGAATTTATGCTGCAACAGAATGAGCTGATCTTAGCCATAATCCACTTCAACCATTAAAACTAAAATTATGGTAAGTCTTCCAGAAGTTAGCATAAAGCTTCTTTTACTTTTCAATACTATTTTAAGTGATTTTTTTTTTTTTTTGTCCCACAGATAGTTTTACTTGAGATTTGCTCCCTGAGTATCTTTTCTCATCTCAAGTATCACAGGAAAAGCTATAAGGAGCTGTCAAATATTTCCTGATTTTGCTGCAATACTTCAGACCCAAAAACCTGTATCATTTCCTCTTGAACGTCTAGCAACCTGCAATCATAACATGATTTAGACTCCCAAATTACATTAGACTCTTATGGAGTTTCCATTTTCTTTCTCTTGTATTTGTGTCATGTTAATTTGTATTGCTAGGTGAATTCTTTAACAGAAAGGTGAACAGGGTAAATTTTTATGGTCTCAGATCAGGGATATGACATGAGATTTCAACACAGGAGATTTTAACAAGGTTATAGTTCACATAATTTGTGTATTAATTCAGACCAACTACGATTAATTTAATTGCTTATTGTTGAGCATTGCATATCCTTTTTTAAATACTCTGTTATATCCTTTCTGGCCTTCAAATGTTACTCAGAAGGAATAGAGCTTCTGTGTTTTACCTGTAGCCTCCTGACTTACTTTAGAAAGATAAGCTCTATATTTACATATCGAAGCATAAGCAACTGACTGAAGTTCCATATGTCCACCAGTTTTCAGCCAGCGAGTATCAAGCTGTACTGACTATTAAATACATAAAAAAACCAGAAATTGCTTTCAATTACATATTGTATGTAAAGACTGAGAAAAGAGGTCAAAATTTTGTTCATTCTTTAACAAACAGTGAGAAATGGAAGCTTTTCTTTCCATTGAAGAAAAGAGAAAATGTGACACATATATAAAACTGAAGGGAAGAAAAGAGGACTAGCCAAAACTCAGATAAAACATTTTGGGGGCTTTTTTCTTGGTTTGGATTATTTTTATATTTTTTAATTAATTGTATTTCACATTTTCAAGGTTATCCATGAAAAAATGAGTCATAGAATAACATCTGATTTCTCTTGGAAGGTGGGGTCTTCCTGTTGGAACTTTGAATTTCCTACTACTCAAACAAAAGGGAATGGAGTATCCTGAGCCAAAAAGTGACAGGAAGGGTCTGCCAAGATAGGATGAAACGCTAAATGGAAGATAACCTAGAGCCTGAAAGAAGACCTATTATTATATAGGCTTTTACAAAGAAATATAAAGTGCTTGAAAGATTTTAGTAAACCAGATTTTTTCAGCATTTTTAATGAGCTTTTTTTTTATTTTTAATAACCTTTAAAAATGTTTGATAAACTTTATGCTAGTTGTAAATGAAAACAAATGTCATATTTCTTTTTCTTAAATGTACATCAGATCAAAATATATATGCTACCTTTGGAGTTCAGCTGTAAGTTTCTCCAAGAAGATATAAATCCATTATTTCTCTTACATAATGAGCACTTCATACATGATTTAAGGGTTGATTGAAGTAACCAAAACTAATCTGTTTTACACATAGTAAAAAATCCTATTATTTTTAACTTTGCCTTTGTTTTTAGAGCTTTTCATAACCTGCTTTTCAAGTTCTTTCTGCTTTGTAACAGAAAAAGGAAGACATTCTACATTCTTTTGTTGAAGATTTCACTGATGTAAAGCAAATAAAAAGCAACTCCAAACCATGACATATTTATTTCTGTGTCTAAGAGTAATTAGTAAACAGTGTTCAGCCAATATTTGAAATAATGCAGTCTAGCTGTCCAGTAGTAAAAAATGTAAATTTCATAGCACATGAAAGTGTTCATTTCCTACCTTATCTGTGGACAGACATTTCAGTTCAAGATTTTCTTCCTTGCCAGGTAAACTTCAAACATGTCATTGCTTAGGGCCCTTTCTACTTTCAGAGGAATGTGGATTGGGAAATTCTGGGGGAGAAAGATTAGGCAAGCAGAAAGTTTTGGTTGATTAAATGAATCCTCTTTCCCAAAACAAGTTAAGAATATAGAATAGATATGTCTACCCTTTCATATTTTCAGTGATAAAAGGCATGTTCTTACATAACCTTGGAAACATGTACTGATCCATGTCCTTGCACATTTACAGAGGCAACAATTTATAAAGGTATATATTGAACCATAATAAAAAGAGAAATGAAGAAGTATTTAAGACTGACTTTCTGTGTCACTCCTCTTGGACAGAAAAACCCAGGGCTGTTCAGCTTGTAGTCCACAGGCTGGACCTAACCACTGATAACCAGTGAAACTCATAAAGCCCTCTGGCCTCAGGAGGAGAGGAGGACTGCAGAACCTGTAGTTGTGCATAGACTTGAACTGAGAGGTGAATTGGGCAGTGCATATAACAAATACTGATGGTGGATAAAAGTCGCCTAACCAGATACAAATACATTGGTTGGCTTTAAGTCATCCTCATAGCTGGTTGGAGGCTGGTGAGGTGATGGTAAGGTTAGGAAGGGAGAATAACTCTTGGTAAACCTAATAGGAAGGATAGAAGTCAGTGCTGTAGAAAGAAAAGGGTTTGAAGATCAGAAACAGACATTTTTTTCTCCCCACTCCTGTGTTGCTAATTGCTACCATAGGACTTCCCCACTAATTTCCTTTTACTTGTGTAAAGAGTGCACAGAGAGTGCAGCTCTTTATGGCTAACATGCCATTGGGAGAGAAGGAAACAAGAAATGACAGTGTTATCTTTATGAAATGGTTGGATCCCAAAATATCTCTTTTTCTGTCTCCCGCTTCCTGTTTTTCACAATGGGCTTCATGAGGAAAAAGCATGAGAGTTTGGTGGTCCAAATTCCTCTCTGGGGTTGTCTCCATTCCCCAGCCTGCAGCAACACTAGGGCAACACTACAAACCCAGTTTAGGGAAATATGCTAGGTACCTGGGCATCGCCCTTCCAACTCACTTGTGCTCTGGGCAACCTTTTTGTCCCCAGAGCTCCTACTCTTGGACTCTGTGCATAGAGACAGAAACCTTGGAAACTTTCTGCAAATAATGAAAGCAGAACAGTCCAGGTGCATGGGCAAGAGTCATGCCCAGCAGCCTTGGTTTCACCAGAGCATGTTAGGCACAGGGGCTTGTGGCAGTGCCTGTGGCAGCGCCTGTGGCAGCCAGGGAAGGGAAACCAAGAAACTTCAAAAATTGTCTTAAGTCCTATTTCTGATCTGATGTGAAATATGGAACTGTTAAACCCTATGAGAATGTAAATAATGTTGCCATTACCTACTTGTCCAGTACAAGTTATATCTGTTATATTTTGAAGTGAGGGTTGTTCAAATCACAGGGGCAATTAGAAATCCAGATCTCAAACTCAGCAGGAATTGAGTTTGCCTAGTTGTGCTTCAGGCCAGTGAATAAAACCCTCTAAATATTTAATTGCTAAATTATTCTAGTCTTTGAGGTGGTAGAACCAGGGATACAACACAAGTCCTCTTATTGCTATAGAGAAGTTTCTATGGTTCCTACAGCACCTCCCTTCAAACTGATGCAGCGAAAGGATGGAAACTTTACTGAGGAGCTGTACAATCAATCCATTCTGTGTAAATTCTTCCCCTGAAGTGTTAAACATGCTGATATTGAAATAATATTTTCTGTCTAAGAAATAGAGATTCATGGTTGGTCAAAATAGTTTGGAAGATATGGACGAACATTTTGACTGTTTTGCCTTGGTTCTTACAATATGCTGCCTGGCACAGTAACTCGCATAGACAGTTGAAAGCTGGTCATGTTATTACCCTGAACAGTGAAGTGAGATGGCTGGAGAGCAAGTATATATCTCCCTTTGCTCCAGAATGACAGTGACCTTTGGCAGAAATGTGAGATAAATGCATTAATCACTTCATCAAGAAGTGCCAAAGTTCATTTGCTAGTGCCTGAGGGCCTGTCTTCAGTTTGGGTATCATATGTCACATAATTTACCAACACAGAAAACCAGACAGCCTCTGTCTTGAATAGATTATGATTTTAAATAGATGGGACAAAAAGCAAGGAGAAGAAATATTACATGCAGGCACAACAATAGCAATTTTATTTTAGTCTTTCCTGGGGAGGGAATTAAGAAATTGAGATGTGTGGGAGGGGTTGGAGCAAGCAATCAACCAGCATGAGGGAGATAAGATCTGAGAAAACCTGTTCAAAATGCCAATGAAAACATTCTCCAAATGTCTCTGCTTTGACTGCTTCAACTTGAAACCCTGTCTGGCTCCACTGCAAAATTACTGGACACGATTGAAAATTATGCACCAAAATCTGAATTTCAGAATATTTCTTCCACTTAATTCTTTTGTAAACTCCATTTTAAAACTCTATCATTTCTTCTGGTATATATTTTAAGCTGTGTCTGCAGAGAGAGCCAGACCACATGTGACTGAGCTGGTTAAATACAGTACGAGTTTGGACTAGCAGTGAAAGCACTTGTCATTTACTTGGGAGACCTAAAGTGGGTTCCCAGTTCTACTATAAACCCCGTGGGTGAGTTTTAAGAAATCATTTCCCTTGCCATGCCTTCATTAGAGATAGGAACACTGGGTTTTTCAAACCTCCTTGGGATATAAGAATTAAACTGCCAGAAAGGAGGTAAATATTATTATTATTTAAAATCATGAATGAACAGTGGGAAAAGCTACAGCTGCACTGCTGGTGGGAGTGTTTCCAACTCCTGATGTAAGGGCCCTAGAAAAGGTGTTCATAGCTGACTTCTTCTCTGACATCAGCTCTTTTACATCCTGGAAGGGAAAATATGACATATGCAGGCAGACCTCAACCTCAGATCTGCCTATCTTATTTTATGGTCACTTGGCTTTTTGAGGAGTGATCCGTTATTGATATATAAGTCTTCTCCATTCTCAACATATTGAGCTAAACTTTTACTTCAAGCATTAGTATGTGCAGGTCCCAGACAACATGGTTAAAGCTGATGAAGTCATCTTGTGAGCATGTAGGTAGATGTTGACATACATAGGAAAAAAAAGTAGTTTTATGAAATGAGTGAAAAATTATTAGAGATTTCACATGCAGAGTTTGCAAGATTGAGGACTGTGGGGAGGCAGAAATCATTGGCAGACATTTGATGTTGAGATGGTTTGCTGCTACGTTATTTCCAGTTAAGTTAGCGAAATATGATTGAGAATCACAGCAACATTGTAACACTTTTGCTATAATCAGAACATGTTCGAAGTTTAAAAATAGAGGAAGAGGATCCTATGTCACTTTTTTAGTTAAAAGTCTACCAGATACATCGGAATCTTACACAAGGCAAAAAAATAAATTATTGAGTAGTTACATGTCATAGTTACAGAGGCCGGAACCAGTTAATCACTGTGTGGGCGTAACCAAAACTGTGTATTCTACACCCTCTATGCCATTTCTCATGAACTGTTAATAATGAATTGTTTGCAGCAGCTGCCCAGGGCACCTGACACCTCAGGCTACAAGCTGGGTGTTAAAGAACCCTGTGAGATTAGGAAGTGTACCTGTCTTCACACGAATAACTCAGCTGTGATAACTCCTCTCCGTGTTAGGCATTAGCACCTTCACACCCAGCCTGAAGGGTCATCTCTGTTAATGGGCCATCAAAGATTCCAAAAATACCCCATAACTCACAGAGTAAATCAGCCATTGTGAAACTGCTCACCCTAGGGGAGGTACTGGGCATTCCCACCTGAAGCTGTGCATATATAATCATTGGGTTTGGGCACTTTTGGTACCACTCATCAGATACAGACGAGGACCAGAACCTCAGCAGGACTGTGATGCTGCTCTCAACAAGACTGTGACCAACATGCTCACCAACAGGTTTTCATCTCCTTTTACTTTGTACTCAGGGGACCACGTGGTGCTCACGTGGACCACAGGGGCTAATGAACACCATTCTGTTCATGCCACAGGGTGCTGGGTTATATATATGGTTTTTGTGGTTTAAAACCATTTTTTTTCTCTGTATCACTGTATTTATTGTAACCTTTTTAGTTAATTGCAACTCTGACTTGTAATCTCTCTTGAGTTGGGTTCATTTCTCCTGGTGGTTTAGCTTTAAACTAGCACACTACATTAGCTCTGATCTCAGTTGTGAACCTTGTCACACAGATCCCACTGTGTAAATAAAGGTTGTAACTGTTACCTGATGCCAGTACACAATAACAAGTCATCCTGTTTAATCATCTTGATGTATCTGCATGTTTACAGTAAGGACTCCAGCAGCAAACACTGATCTGCCAGAGTAGGAGGCAGCACACACTCACAAATGAGTCTTGGGATACCATGGTACTGTTCATTTCTGTCTTTAGATTGACTGTCCAGCTTTTCCTGACTCCCTTTACCTGTGGGTAGAACAGAGTTAGTGTTTATCTATAGCGTCACATCAATAAACAACAGTCTGGAGCCTGCAGTGCAGGTTGGGGTTGCCAGGGTATTGCAGAGTGGAGACCAGAGCCCACTCACGCCCTGAGGGATACCTTGAGGGTATCTGTGTTAGATACCTTGAGCTCTGAAGATAGAAAAGGTAGCACTGTAATGCTGTGGAGTCCTTAAACAGGTTTGGTGTCAGAGCTTGGCAGAAAAGTGGTGACAAAGAACTTAGAAAAGGAACTATATAACAATTACAAATATTTGTCTGATGTGTTTGCATTGACTGTATTTTCTTCTTTACAAATAAGAAAGCTGTATAGGAGCACTGGAAAAGAGCAGGTTTTTCTTCTCCTCCCTGCTACTTTCTGAGGTATAGTGTCAGGCTTTCTCTCTCCACCAAAAGGACCATGTGGTAAAGTGCTTGCTTTAGAGACACTGGCCTTTTCTTCTTGTGGAAAAAAAGGAGCTCCTGTTTTATGATGGCCTGGAGGCTGAAGAACCGCTTGCTGCCAGGGCTGCTACTCTAATGGTTTCAGCAATCAGCCTGGCTCCAGTTGAGAGGCAAAGTGGTCAAGCTGCTGCTTACCCTCTGTTTACTCTGTAACCAGGAGCAGCTTTTCTCCCCCTCTCCCACCTGTCCCTCACTCTGGGCTTGTGTTCATAAACCTAAGCACAACATCAGCACGAAAATCATTACAGAGAACCGGCCATCTGCCTGCACAGAATGATGTGCTGACTTTCTCTGTTGAAGAATGAGGCTTTGCTTCACTTTTCCTTTCAGCTGCTGGGAAAATGTCAAAAGTAGATGAGTCACACGGCAGATCAGATCTGAGTAAGAACTTTTTTTACTTGATGTTTGAGGCTGTATGAACAAGCTTAGTGTTGACCCCAATGCTTAATGAAAAAGAGGTTTTAATGTTTCAGCAGATTTTGGAGCATTAGTTGCTGACATCTGGAATATAACAGAAACTCTTAATAAAATCTTTTTTTATTTTTTTTTTTAATTTTCTATATCAACACCAGAAAGAACCAACCCCATTTCCCCTCCACCCCCCCCCAATAGACTGTATTCATGTCTACTTTAATTCTTATTTTTATTTTCTTAACACTTTTTTGAGCATCAGGCACTGAAACACTTTAAAAAATATGACACAAGATGAGACGTGTAGGCCTTTTTAGGAAGTAAGTTCCAGGTAGGCCTTAAGGAGCTGCTTATAGTTTTAATCAACAACTGTTACTCTGCTACTTGCCTGCTAAGCTTATGGAAAAGAGTCTTGGCCACATATAATTGCACCAAGGTGCTGTTAAATCTATCATGTACATTTTGTACCAGACCCTTTTGAAAGGTTTCACATTAGGGCCAAATGTTCAAACAAAGGGGGATGAACACTGATGCACTGACTCTGGTTTGCTCTGCTGTAATCAGAAGCTGATATTCACTGTCTGACTCCTGTCAGGAGTTTTCATGTTTTTTTAGATACCGATATTTTATTTCTTTGCAAGACAGGTAAAATTGGGGAAAATCATGGCTGTTGGACTTAAGGATCCTGGTCTCTATGGTTATAATGAGAGATTAACATGTACGAATCATAAAGGTGGTATTTACAAAAATATTGTTAAACTCACTTTCCATTTCCATCCAAAGATTTTTGCTTAATAGTGACAGGAATGGGCTTAGAAATCTCCTCTAGCTACTTAAAACCAAAATTAAACCAGGCAGCTGTTTCTGAAATATATAGCACATTTTATCCTTGTTCTTGACAATTTTCTTCTGTGAGTTGACTGAAAGCTATTCTGTGTCTATCGCTTTTTAAGCTGAGAAGTGCCATGCTGGCAGACCTGAACTGCTCTACTGTGAAGAGGGAAAAATGTTTTTAAGTAGCTGCATGTGTTATTTTTTGTATATACCTAAGGCCTTTTACTTTGCAAGGCCTCCCCAAAATTAAATATGATTTACTTTCTTATTCCAGCTTCCATGTACCTGAGGACTAATTATTGGTCGTCCACACAGTATGGACGAGATTCATTTATTCAGGTTGGTAACTTTGGGAACATATGCATCACATGGAAGAAAATTTCCTGAGAAGGCAACAAGGAGAGGTCTAACTCTAAAATCTATGCTAAATATGGAAAGATATCAACAGCATAAAAACTATTCTTTCCGTCTGTAGCACAAAACCCTGATCCAAAGAATCATGCTGAAGAAAGAATTTTAGCACAATATTTTGGCTAGTTACAAAAATGGGACAAACTTTCTCAGTCCTTTTCTTGTCCTCTTGTGGAAAACCAACAGTCTAAATCACCAAGGATACATTCAGTTCCATAGGCTGCTACCTGGGTGTGCTGAATTCTGATGACCATATGCAGGTGCCCCTGATTCACTCACAGACATGGTCAGTATTACAGGTCAGAGCTTTCCCCTCCAGCACAGTATGCCTCCTATCTTCAGTTTTTTCCCGACAAAATTTTTCACCATTTTGCAAAAAAAAAAAACAAAAAACCACCAAAAAACACCCCCACAAAAAAACCCCACAAACCGCCCCCCCCCAAAAAACAAAAAACAAAAAACCCCCCTAATTTCTACTTGCCATATTTTCATTTTCATCCTTATCTCATTCTATCTCCTCAATGACAGTATGAAAAAAGATGGGACAGAAATCAGACCTCATACAGAGCAGCTCTCTCTCAGAAACTTTAAACCCAGAAATACTTTTCTTATGAACATTAAGAAGTGAAGGCGTTCATATTTTGAATTGAACATTGACGCTGTACCTCTGTTATGTGATGAAGTCTCAACACTGGCTTGTTTACTACAGTGTTAACCTGGAGGAATTGAGTGGAATTTATTGCTTTAGGTTAATCCCTCTGCTTTCACCTTTCTTCTCAGATAAAATGCATTGCATCATGTGAAATACATGCCTGTTACATTTACAACAGTGTGATCCTGCTTGGCGACATGTCTGGGGATGCAATGTCTTTGTAGCTTCAGATATTTTGTTTTGATAATTGTGCATATAATTTCTGCCTGCTGTTTTGATCCTGCTGTTGCTATTGTTTGCTGGAGACTCATGCTGCTGTGTCCTGCCTCTGTGCCCAGCCTAAATTCCATTGTACCCACCCCATGGGTCTTTTGTGTAATGCCAAGCTGGCAAAAGCCCTGGCATCCTATTCTTTTGTTGCCCAAAGGAAATATGTGGGAAAGGCAGCTCACCACTCACTCAGAACGTTGACTTGGCACACACCGTCCAGCAGTTTCCACTAGACCTCTCTTGGGTAGGAAGACAATTTTGCTTCAGGTGCACATACATTCATTTTCTGTGCTTGCACTTTAGTTTCATTTGCCAGAACAGCAAAGGAATGTAGCTGTTAGGATTCTGTACTATGGTTTTCACACTTCAAGTGGCACGTTGTACTAATGTGTTATTTGTATTATGGTAGTCCCTACAGGCCTTCTTCCACATCTGAATTCCATTGTTCTTGCAGTATAAAAAAATAGTCAAAAACAGTTCCCATCATAGAAAAACTTATAGCATATTACAATGACTAAAGAAGGATTTTACAATGACTGAAGGAGAATTTAGGAGGACCTCAGAGTCCAAGTCTCTGAGAATGACTAAGACCACCCCATTTTCAAGCACCATCCTACTTCTGAAAGGACAGAGAAAAGACAGAAGTCCCAGAGGCTTATCTAAAATAAACAGAAAGCACTCCATGATGAACCAAATGCTCCTCCACAGTTTCAGAAGTACCTTGAATAAAAAGCAGGAGGAAGACAGGCAAAGCAATTTGGTGATTCAGAAATAGGCACCTTAAGCACCCCCGCCCCCAGTTAGTCATGGTCTGACCACAACTTGTTGCTGCAGAAGATATATGGGTCCAGTGGCACTTGCCTCACCAGACTGGATGAGGCCTTTGAACCCAGAGCAGGGATCTCAGGAAGTAATGCCCACTCAGGTTCTGGGGGTTATGCTTGGTATAGGCCTACATGGCAGTCAGAGACAAACTTATTTTCAGGGTCAGTGTTCTAGTACAGTGGATGCAAGGAGAGGTGAGGTTTGGTTCTTATTTTGGTGGCTGCAAATTTGTTTGACAGAATGGACCAAATCTGAACTACACCAGAGAAAAAAGACTGTAACTTCAGCCACTACCCTCTGGGTTAGGAGGGATCTCTGGCTGGAGATGACAGAAAGCTGTAAATACCCACAGAGAAGATTTGATTTCTCCCATTCTGAGATGAGTGCTGCTTTGAGAGTGAAGCAAAAAGTAAAGAAAATTCTTCACATCCTCCCTGTATGTCCAAGGCAGAGAAGCAGTCACAACTGACAGGGAACAGCCAAAAAGGAAAGCAAAATAGCTGTGCAGTAATAAAGGACTGGAAATTAAAAAGTTGTGGTTCTGGGTGCATTCACCTGTGCTGTGAGACAGTACACATCCCTCCTGAAGAGGATTACTTCTCAAGCTGCTCATTTTCTCTTCTCCTTCCCACAGGTGTCAGTCCTTTTTGGGCTATTGGCTAGTACTCTTGAGCTCATTTCTTTCAAAATAGGGTGGGCTGGCAAAAGAGCTTCTTCTCAGACTGTCCAAGGCAACCCAGTTTGCTTCTCCTGACACAGTTTGGGGGAAGCTTGCAAAAGCATCAACGATGGCAGATTGAAAAGGGAGGTAGCTTCTGGCACGCTCAGAGACTGTAGAATTCACATGTCTTCACTGGAAATGTTTTGTGTTACTCTCCTCTTGACTATTAATATCAATGACATTTTTCTGTGTGATGGTTTCTCTTCCTAATTCACACAAAAGAAGAGAGGCCACACAGGATGTCTTCAGTTGGAGATTTTCCTATTTTGTAGCCTTCTTTCCCTTTCTTCTATTTTCTTTCTCACTTTTTGAGAACTGGCTTTTAGCAGCCATTAAAGGCTTATGATTCCTTTCTAGAGAAGAGGAATTAAATAACCAAAGGCTTCACAAGTGAAGGACTGGGTCCTTCAGATACCAGCTGCTGTGCTGGCAGTCTTGGTTCCTGCTTTTCTGACCCATGTGTCTGTTACAAATCTCTGTGGGGCTCCAAGTCTTTTCGTTTTGCACTTAGGATGTTGTCACACTGTTGTCAAACAGAGAAAGAAAGCCCTGTTTCCACACTTTGATTTATGGAGATTAACAAAGGAGCACAATCCTATTCAAAGTTCATTTTCTTTCCTATCTGTGGATTTTAAGAGCCTTGAGACAGTTACCTCGTCTGGCCAATGTGAAACCAAGCCTGTCACATAGCTGGAAGGCAGAAATGTTTCCCTTGATTTTGGAAAAATTGTTTTGTTTTTCTATAATGCTACTTTTTGTATAAGTTTCTCTCAAGTCAATATTTACTGCTGGACTATGTTGTCCATTAAGTCCTAATAGGGGAGGACTGCACCTTGGAGCCTGCTGACAAGATCCACATCTCAGGAACATTCTGTTGGCATCGGGGATACTCAAGTTTTGCCAAAGCAAAACACAAGGAGACTCTATCTGAAATAGGTCACACACTGTGTTTTGGATTTGATTCCTTCCATCTGTTTGCCATAACTATCCATTTCTGCTCCAGGAAAAAGCTTTTCTGGAGCATGTCATCCTTCTCTACTCTCCTAGTCAAGTGCTTAGATTCCCCCTGCAATCCCTATGCTGTTCCTCAGTCAGCGCAGCAGCAGTTGCTAAGACTGAGTGATGAGGTAACCACTGTGGAAAGGCTAGTAACATATTCCAAAACAAATCACAGAAGTTAAGATGTGTAAAATGTTCACATACAGCTGCCGGTGTTGATACTTGTGGATGTAGAGTTTTGAGATGTTCTTTTTTTTTTTTTTTTCTTTTTGTCTTTGATTTTTTTTTTAAGGTGTTCTGTAGAGGAAAGGTCTTAATCTTAGAAAAAGGAATATTGCATAACATCTTCGCCTTTTGGTGTTAATGGCCTATTTAGGACTCTTCAATTAATGACCTGTTTAGGTCCCCAGTTAGGACCATTCTGTTAGGGTTTTTTTGTTTGGGTTTTTTTTTCTGCCCAAACAAGAGGTATTTTTTAATTTTTTGATCGTTCATGTGAAGTTACTGACAAAACCAGTACCCTCTGGTACCCTCTGCGAGGCACTGAATCCCACTAGATTTTGTAACTAGTCAAATCAAGCAACTTCTGTGTGTTGTGGGAGGGGCTAGGTTGGAATCCACATGGTCAGGCCTGCTACTGAATGCACATGGCCTGAAGCCCCAAGGCAGTATTGGAAGCCATGTGGCAGAGCTGCCATCAAAAGGCCTTCCTATGTAGCCCATCCACACCATGCCCCCTGGAACCCCTGACCCAGCCTCTGACTGGCTACAGCACTCCTCACTCTGGTCCGGAGCTATAGAGCGGTCAGTGAGCCAGATGTCCCGCCTGGGAAGTCTGGCCATGGTAGCCAAAGCACATAAATACAGGAGCATAGGGACTGCATCTTGGTTTTCTCTTGGGACCTGCCATCACCATGTGAAGCCTCAGGCTTCTGTAGGACTCTTGGGTGATAGGTATGCAATTCTCTTATTCTAATCTCTTTCTTTGCTCTTTCTTCTTCCTTCCCTTTTTACTCTTTTTATCACTCTTCTTTTATTATACCTTAACCTCTTTTGGGTAACTTGAAACTGATGGATTGTATTTTACTACGTTGTGGGTTGGTGTTTGCTGGGTGCTTTGTGGAGTCTTCTGCTTTGGTTATATGTTACCACTGCAAACTTTTTGCCAAAATGCCTGTTTTCTCACTAAATTAAATCTCTTGGGAAATCATATGTACTTTCTCTATAAAGGACCTGTAGGTATAAAAGAACCAAAAGGCTTTGCAAAATAATTAGATGACAAATTATTTTAGAGAATATAAGTAATACTCCCAGTAAAGCTTGAGGCTTTGGGTCTGGGGTGTTACACCCTCATGTACTATACTTGCAAGACCAGCAAAAAGATAAAATGACTGTGAAGAGACTGATTACAGGCTGTGTTAGATCTACAGATAACAATATGGATGGAGCTGGAGTGGAGCCAAGATTTGTATAACCAAATGTATTTAAGAAGAATTTAAGGGAAGTTTGAAATTAGAGCCTTGTCTTTAGTAAAGGTTCAGCAAGATAAAAATTTGTTTGCTGGTTTTTTTAATCTGTTTCACCATTATGTAAATTTATTGAACTGTTTAAATTTTATTGAACTGAATTAAATCTGTCAAGGAAAATTATATGGAGCCTGTTTTAGTGCTACATGATGCTTTCTTATTAGTGTTACTTGAGGACAGATGACACTGGAATGATATTGTTGAGGAAGAAGCCTAGCAAAACTATAGTAAATTTTATGGGTTGATCCTCATCTCATCTGTGTAATTTTATCCTGATTTCAGATGTGATCTGCTCTGAGAAGTGAAAGTCTGTATGTGATCTAGGTCCCATACCCTACCTAAAAATTCAAAATGCTCTGAAGGGCAGTGACTGCTCCCTAAACTCTAGAGCAACCTGCTTCTTGACAGAATTCAGGGAATAGTCATAAGGACAGTTTCTTTTAAGTTTGTTTTATTCTGTGGCATAGTAATTGCTTGGCTTCCTGTTACAAGACACCTGCATACGCTGTGCTGTCTTACTAATCCAAGGCTGGGCTCTATAATGTAGCTATTCTTGCCTGCTTACATTTCCATTTCCCTGGGCAAGTCCATATGTTGCTATATCTTTCTCTCTATGGATAGTTTTTCCACTAATTTCTCTGATTTTTCTTTTCCACAGCTGAATGCCCAAAGTTTATATAGGCTAGAAAACTAGACTTCTAAGTCCAAGCTTGCTTCGTAATAGTTTGCTGTCTTGTGTTTCTTTTTTTTTTTTCCTCTCCACATTTGGCAATGCCTCAGAATCTCTGTGCCAAACATTGTACAAATATGAGTAGTCATGATGTTGCCCTGAGCAACTCACAGTTTAATTAAAGACAGGAAAACAAGAACTCACTGTAAAACAATAGGAAAGAGACTGAGGGCAATAGTAAAAATGTCATGTATTTAAAATAGGCTCAATGTGCACAGTTTCTGTGAAGCTCCAAATGAGAAGTCCAATGGGTTTGACACATGCTTTCCATGAAATCAAGTGACTCCTCAACATTTTCTCTGTCTTCCCTTCTTCCCTTTTCCACTCATGAAAAAACTGTTCTGCTGTTTGCCTGCACAATGGTATGTCCCAATGCAGGTTAGAGTACATAAAGGAACTATACTAGCTACAGTCAGGAGGGAATTTTCTGAGGTATTGGCTGCACTTTAAGCCTGCTTTTTTCAAACAAAGAGTATTTTCAGCTCCATATCCCCTGATATGCAGCTCAAGCTACCGGCAGTAGAAGTGTGCCATTGCCTACTGACTGGAGAAGGGAAGCCTGAGGGATCCAGTATCCTGCTGTTAAACCACCTTTCTCTCTGAGCTCCGGGGCAGCACTGGGCCATGGCTCATCTTCTCTCCCCATTTGAATTCATTGGCAATTCCTGCTCTGTAAGGTTCTGATGTTGGTGCAAAGCTATGCCACCCACCAGCTTGATCACCAAGTTAGCTGCTTCCATGTCCAGACAATATCTGAAGGCTGGTGTCCAAGTCCCAGAGGGCAGCCTCAAATGTAGGCGTTTGTGCTTGTTGCAGCAAAGAGAAAACACCACATGCATTCGTGGCGTCCAGCCCCGTCTCAGTACTTATTTTCTGTGCAGCTGCAGCACAGCTGACTTCACAGGTGCAGTCGGTTTTGTGTGGACAAACCTGCTGGGAGAGCATCTTAACCTTCTGTGTTATGATCATCTCATGAGGGAGGAGTCTGCTGTTTTTCTTTCTTTGCAAATGAGTGGGCAGAAACTCTAGTGCTGGAGATGTCTCCAGCGCTCACAGCCATACTGCAATGGCTTAGCAGTCTTCTGGCAAGTTAGTGCTCCTCTTTGTTCATCTGCTGCCCTTGGAACTGCTACAGAGATCTCTTCTCTCATTTCATTTGAAGGGATATTAAAACTTTCCGGCATGATTCATCTGCTGATGTCCTACTACCTATCCTAATCAAGCCAAGCAGAGGTATAGACACCAGGGGACACTATTTCAGCAAGAGTCTCTGTGTGAAGAGTACTGGGGGTTGGAGGTGAAAAAGAGAGGAAAGCAAGACAGAAGCAATACTATCTGGAGGAGGAAAATAATTTGAAAGGCTGTATGAAGCACTGTCTGTGCTTGTCAGTGGTGTAAATCCATAAGGTAGTGCTTGACTCTGTGCTCACAAGTTCTTCTCAAAGGTCCATTTCAAACAGCCTTCTGGGCAAGGAAATCCCCTCTCATCCATAAAAAATGCTCCAGCAGAGGGTCACTGGAGAGCAACACGCTCTGGATGCGCTCCCTTTGTCAGGGTAAGTGTCAGTCTGCACTGTGCCAGCTTCTGCTGCCAGTCCTGTAAGAGAACAATAGAAATATCCAGCCTGAGATGTCTGCAGGGGGATGAGCTGGCTGTTATGAGATCCTGGGGCTGGGCTTTGTTTTCCCTTTATCTCCTGAAAGAACACTCTTTACTGAAGCTAGGGAAGAGAAAGATAAAAACCATGGCAGATTTAAAAAATATTCACATGTAATAAAGGGTCTTTATATCCCAGCAGAAATTTTCCTCCCAAGGTGTCATGGGTTTCTGTGGCTGGGTTTTGGTAGGGGGAAGGGTGGCTTCTGTTAGAATCTGCTGGAAGCTTCCCCTGTCCTATGGAGCCAATGATAGCCAGCTCCAGCAGGGACTTTCTGCTTTTGGCCACGGGCGAGCCAATTAGAAATCATAGTACCGTCACTGTGTGATAACATATTTAAGAATAGAGGAGTGCTGCGCAGTTAGAAATTCCAGCCATGGATTAGCAACACAGACATCAAGGTCAGTGCAGGAGGAGACGGAGGAGGAGGGACCCCATGGGAACAGGGGAAGGACTCAGAACTATGACCCCCTGTAGCCCATGGTGAGGACCATGGTGAAATGAGCTGTCCCA
>JAWWTY010000001.1:1981164-2134436 GCA_035222235.1 Margarornis squamiger | reverse complement strand
AGGATGGAGCGGGGTCCTGCAAGAGACCTGTGGCCATGGCCTGTGAGAGAGAAACCCACGCTGGAGCAGGTACAGCTATTCCATGAGAGATCCATGAGACAGCACCCCATGGAGTGACCCACGGGACAGCAGATTAATAAGAACTGCTGCCCAGGGGTGGACTCACGTCAGAGAGGTCCATCAAGGACTGTCTCCCATGGGAGGGACCCCAGAGAAGCAGGGGAAGGACTCAGAGCTGTGGCCCCCCTGTAGGCTGTGGTGAAGACCATTGGTGAGGCAGGTTGTCCCCCTGCAGCCCATGGAGGAGTGACTCAGAGGACAGCACATTGGGAAGAACTGCTGCCTAAGGGTTTGGACTCATGCTTGCAGCGGCAGAAACAACAGCTGACTGCAACTCCCCCATTCCTTGTCCCCCGCACTGCTGGGGGGAGGAGGGAGAACTTGGAAGGAGCGAGGGGTCGGGGGAAAGATGTTTTTAGAACTGTTTTACTTCTTACTCTGTAGCTCTTATCCTGTTAATAATAAATTTAAGCCTTATTCTCACTCTGAGCTGGTTCTGCCCATGAAGTTAATGAGACCTCTCCCAGCCCTTGTCTCTACTCATAAATTTTTTTCTTAGCTGTTTTTTTTTCTTTCTCTCTGAGAAAAAGGGGGGTGTGGAAGGGGGGGAGATTGAAGCAGTTTGGGTGGACACCTGGCATTCAGCCAAGGTCAAACCACCCCACAAGGAAATTTATATTTAATCACTTCTCTAACCACTCTTTTAAGTTAGTTTCTTAAGTTACTTATGTTTTTAAGTTAGTTAGTTTTTTAAGTTGTGTCTTTAGTAGTTCTTTGCCTGAGGTGGTGATTTTTTTCCAAATTGCATTGAGATTGATTTCAAATGTGGTGTATTTTCCATTGCCACGTGGTGTTTTCTCTCTAAATATCCCTCCTTTCTTACTAAACCTAAACAAGGTTATGTATTTTGATATATTATGAGAAACAGTTCCCCTATGAAGAATATATCGCAATAGAGAAAAATAAAAAGCTGAAAGAAAATATTTTTTATTGCTGTCCTTAGAAGTGTGTTTGTCTTTACCATATTATGAGCTAGATTAAATGCCACAGGCTTTATTTCAATAATAGTTGCAAGATATGCACAGGTAGGTCCTTGGACAGATCCTTTAGCTTTCAGTGGCAACAAAATGTTGTCGTTATTGTTGTTGTTGTTGGGACGGTCGATAAAAAGCAGGCGAAGATCCCGAATGGATAAAAGTGAAACAACTTCTTCCTCTTTATTATTTCACAAAATGTTTTAATGTCTTTCTTTTGAATAGTGATCACATTTGACAGTTCTAGAGCTGCAGCATATAACAATGTCTGCATCTGAAATCTTAGAGAGAAACCTACTGAACTTAAATGTTTCCTTAGTTCTCTGTGAAACTTAAATACCTAAAATTTGTAATTTAAAATCTTTAAAATGTCTTTGATAAAAGGTCTCAGTAATGTCTTCTTGATAGTAATAAAGTGTGAGAATTTAAAAGATGGTCGAGTTGGTCTGTGCAAGTGTCAAAGACACTTATGGTGTCATAAACTCTGGCAAAATAAGGATGAGTTCTGACAGTGCCGGAGCCATGTGTGGTGGGTTGACCCTGGCTTGACACCAGGTGCTCACCAGAGCTGCTCTGTCACTGCCCTCATCTGCTGGACAGGGGAGAGAAAATATAGCAGATGACTGTTGAAGCAAGATAAGGGCAGGGGGTATTGCACACCAGTTATCAACAAGGGCAAAACATACTCAGCTTGGGGAGATTAGTTTCATTTATTACAAATCAAATCAGAGTAGGATAATGAGAAATAAAATTCAACCTTAAAAACACCTTCCCCCCACCCCGCCCTTTTTTCCTGGCTCAGCTTCAGCCCCAATTTTCTCTGTCTCTTCACAGTGACACAGGGGGATGAGGGTTGAGGTCAGTTCATCACATATTGTCTCTGCCACTCCTTCCTCCCCAGGAGAAAGACTCCTCACACTCTTCCCCTGCTCCAGCATGGAAGATAGTCCTCCACAGGGTGCAGTTCTTCAGGAACAGAGTGCCCCCAGGCGTATCCCCTGTGAGGTCAAAAGTCCTACCAGGAAAACTGCTGCAGTGTGAGCTCTTCTTTCCATGGGTCCACAGTTCTTGTGAGGAGTCTGCTTCATTGCGGGCTTTTCACAGGATCACAGACTCCTATGGGCATTTCCCTGCTCCAGTCCATGGAGGGGCCCTCCATGGCCTGCAGGTGTATATCTGGTCCTCATGAGCCTCCATGATCTGCATGGAGGCAACCTGCCCCACCATAGTCTTTATCACAGGCTGCAAGCTAATCTGTTCAGGTGCCTGAAGCACCTCCTGCCCCTCCTTCCTATTGACCTTGGTGTCTGCATGGCCATTTCTCTCACATATTCTCACTTTTCTCTTCTCTGGCCACAATTTATTTCTGTGCAATAATTTTGTCACCTTCTTAAATATGTTCTCCCAGAGGTGTTACTACCACCTCTGATGGGCTCAGCCTTGGCCAGTTGTGGGTCCATCTTGGAGTAGGCTGGTGTTGGTTCTGCTGGACATGGAGGAAGCTTCCACCAGCTTGTCACAGAAGCCATCCCTGTAGCTCCCCTGTGACCAAAACCTCACCAAGCAAACCCAATACACCATTAAAATATATATTTTGATGACCATCAAAAATAAAGTCCACAGTCATGTGACCATCTACAGTTCTTACTGGTGAAACACTCTTGTCTTTTAGTTTTCCTAGACATAGAAAAGAATTTGTACTTGTATTTGAACATATAGGTGGAAGTTTCTTTACTATTGGTAAGGTTAGATTTTTACAGAGAGCTGTTAGTTTATGAAAGTGATTTAGGTAGCATGAAATAATACCCGACTGCATCATTAGAGGCAATCACTCCCTAACAGAATCAGAGAATCATAGAATGGCTGAGGTTGGGAAAGACCTTTAAGATCATTGAATCCAACCATTCCCCCAGCACTGCCAAGCCCACACACTAAGTGTTGTCCCCAAGTGCCACATTTACACTTTTTAAATACCTCCACAGATGGGCAGCCTGTTCCAAGGCCTAACAACAGTTTTGGTGACAAATTTTTTCCTAATATCCAATCTAAACCTCTTCTGTTGCAACTTGCGGTATTTTCTTCTTGTCTTCTTGGTTGTTGCTAGGGAAAACAGATGAAAAGCCACCTCCTTTTAAGCAGTTGTAGAGAGTGACAAGGTCTCTCCTGAGCATCCTTTTCTTCAGGCTAAACACCCCCAGCTCCCTCAGCCAGTCCTCATCATACTTGTGCTCTAGACCCTTCTTTCCCCAGGTCTTTTGCCCTTCTCTGGACACACTCCAGCATCTCAACGTCCTTTTTGTCCTCAGGGGACAAAAACTGATCTCAGGACTTGTGGTGAAGCCACACCAGTACTGAGTAAAGGGGGACAATCACTGTCCTGGTGTGGTGGTTTCAGCCCTGGCTAAATGACTGGTGTCCAGCAAAACTGCTTCAAGGTCTGTCTTCCCCCCACCTTTTTCTCCTTCCAGAGGGAATTAAAAAAACAGCTAGGAATTTACTATTAGAGATAACAAGAGGAGCTTTGATTGATACCACGGGCAAAGCAGAACTTAGGATAATGCTTAAATTTATTACTAACAAACTAAGGACTAGAAATAAGAAATAAAAACAGATTAGAAACACCTTTCCACCATCACCCCTTGGTCTGTCCATGCTCTCCCTCCTTTCCCCAACAGTTCAGGGGACAGGGAATGGAAGGTTTGCAGTCAGTTGTTGTTGTGTCAGCCATGTACAGATATAAGTTCAAGACTTAAGCAGCAGTTCTTCCAAATGTGCTGTCTCAGGAGGCTTCCCTGTGGGCTGCAAAGGGAGCAGCTTGCTTCACCACAGTCATCACCATTGTCACAGGGGAATCATAACTCTGAGTTCTTCCCCGGCGTTCTGTGGGGTCCCCCCATGAGAGAGATCCTCTGCTCTCTTGTGAGTCATTCCATGGGGTGCAGTCTCTTATGAAAAGCTGGCTGTACCTGCTTAGCGTGGGCTTCTCCCTCCATGAGTCTCAGCCACAAATCTCTTGCAGGACTCTGCTCCATTTTGGGGCCTCCCACGAGGCAGCAGCCTCTTTCATGCATCCCCCTGCTTTGACAGGGGGGTCTTTGTACCCCGATAGATCCCATGGGCTTTGAGGGGACAGCTCATAATCACCATGGTCATCACCACAGTAGTTAGGGTATCATAGCTTTAAGTCCTTTCCCTGACCTGTGGGGTCCTTCTCCCTGCTTCTCCCTCGTGCACTGACCTTGATTTCTGCATTGTGATTTTGTTAGTCAATGGCTGCCCATTTTCCAACTGCACAACAACTCCTGCATTCTTAAATATGCTTTCATGCAGAAGCATTACTTAATGATTCAGAAGCAGGAAGTTTTCCTCAGAGCTGACCTTCATTAGCTTTGCTCTGTAGGATAGAGGAAAACTTCCTCTTATCAAAAAAACCTAATCAGAGAAACCCATGACACCTGGTCATGGTGGTCACACTATGTATTGCTGATACAGGCCAGATGCCCTTGGCCTTCTTGGTCACCTGGGCACACACAATGGCTCATGGTCAGCCACTGTTGACCAGCACTCCCAGGTTCTTTTCCCCTGGTCCAAACCTGTAGCACTGCTTGGGGTTGTTGTGACCCAAGTACAGGACCCAGTACTTTCCCTTGTTGAACTTCACACTAGTGACCTTGGTCTATCAGTCCAGCCTGCCCAGATCCCTCTGCAGAGCACTCCTGCCCTCCAGTAGATCAGCATTCCAACCCAACTTAGTGTTTTCTTCAAACTTACTAAGGGTACACTCTGGCTCCTTATCCAAATCATCAATGCAGATATTAAACAGGACTGGGCTGAATATTAAGTCCTGGGGAACACCACTAGTGACCAGCTGCCAGCTGGATGCAACTCCATATACCACTACTCTTTGGGCCTGGCCATTTAGGCAATTTTTTACTCAGCAAACAGTGCATCCAGCCAAGCCTGAACAGAGAAGTAAAAGATGTGTTTACTTCCAGCACTGTTAAACATCATGCCAATGGTCTTCATTAATTCTTGTGTTAGTGAAGCAATTATAATCACCAAGATATTACAGAGAAAAAAAAAAAAAGAAAAAAAGAAAGAAGATCTTTCAAGATGTAATCTTATTTGTTGACACCTGACAAGTTTATTGCCTCAACATTATTATCCTAAAGAAAATGCCAAAGCACATACTCAAATATACAAAATGTTGCATGATACGTTATTTTACCTAAATGAAACAGTGCACTATGTACATATATTAACATTTTCCATCTTGAAAAGATGGGATGAATTACTGCACTGACTTCTTGAATCTTGAAAGCTGCTATTATGATTTTGGTTCAAATAGAGTTAATTTTCCTCCTAGTAACCAACACAGTGCAGTGGTTTGGATTTAGTATGAGAATAACGTTGATAAGACACTGATGGTTTAGTTATTGCTAAGATCCCATGTTCAGGGAGCAGGAAACCATTAGGGGATATGGACAGAACAGCCAATCCAACCTGGCCAAAGGGATGTTCCACACCATGGAATGCCATGCCCAGTATATAAACTGGGGGAGTTGTCTGGGAGGGGCTGATGCTGCTGGGGGATGGGCTGGCCATCAGTCAGCAGGGGGTAAACATCTGTGTTGGTCATCAATTACATGTCTTGAGCTTTGTTTCTTCTTATGGTTTTGTTGTCTTTCTTTTAATTACATCATTATTATTGTTATATTATTATTGTTATTGCTATTATTACTGCATTCCAATTATTAAAATATTCTTAAATAACCCCACGTTTTTTACCTTTTTTATTTCAACTCTCCTCCCCATAAGCAGCTGAAAGGTACTTAAACCAGGAGGAGCTTAAACCATGACAGCTGCCTTCTTGCAAGACATTCCATTACCTGATTAATTCCAGTGACCAAAGCCATTGACACAAATGAAACTTCAATGATTATGTTACATATGGAGAACAAATGATGACATAATCCAAAATACACAAGAAAGTACATCTCTGTTGTAGAAAACTTGCAGTAAAACAAAACCAAAGCCATCTAAATTCTATTTTTTGTGATGCAGCTGCTCTGCTTTGGCCAGTTGATTTCCACCAGGATAGATTTGGAATAATTGTAAGATTTTCTCCATTAGAGTTAATTTTTATTTTCATTTGGTACTATCATAGAATCATAAATTGTTTGGGTTGGAAGGGGAATTTTATAGCACTGTTTCATAAGAGTATGTTGTTAAACTGTTGAAAACTGGAACCATTCAAAAAATTTGAAGTAAAGCTAACAGATTCAGTAACCTACTCAGTAACCCTGAGACATTTCTCCACATTATTGCAATAGAGATTTTTCACTGTAGTTATCTCAGTCCAAAATCTGATTTATTTTTGAAAGCTATACTGAAACTGCTATTTCTGTTTATATTCATAAATATACTTCCCTGTCGTAGTAATGCATGGTATTTGATGATGTTTTGAAGTACTGAAGTAAAGTGCTAGATTATTTTGGTTTTTCATCAGGAAGGTCAAATGAGAAATGATCTGCCTAATCTGTGCTTGCCTCAGCTAGAGTTTAGGCTATTGCTTATGTGTTCTCCTATGCTCTTTTTTTATTTATTTCTTTCTTTCCATCTGCAGAAATGGTGATAGACATAGATGACATCTGGATTAAAGAAAGCTTTTCGGGCCAACATATTAGCTCATAAATCTTTACTCCCAGTATTAATATGGTTAATATTTTCATTTTGTAAAGCTAAAGAAATAAGACTCACTCAGAACATATATTAAATTTCCCAAAAAAACAAACAGATTAAGGGAATGGGAAAAAAAAGTTTATAGTAAATAAGTTAATGTGGAAATCTCATAAATCTCATTCTTCTTATATTTGAAATAAATTCCATTTCTATGGATATATTTAAGAAAAAGAATCTGAGCTAAACTTCTCAGAAAACCTGCTCTGATATTTTTATGAAAACATACTAATTTCCTCTTTTTATATTTCTACTTTTGACATGATTGAGGTGAACTCAAGCGTTCTTTCTGCTTATTGTTCAATATTTGAGGCTGTGCCATTTTGGCTGTGTTTGAGTTAATTTTCTTCCCAGCAGATAGTACGTTTTGGATTTGTGCTGAACACAGAGTTGATAACATAGAGAAGTTTCTGTTATTGCTGAGCAGAACTTGCACAGAGCCGAGGCCTTTTCTGCTTTTCACACTGCCGTGCTGGCGAGGAAGTTACGGGTACATGGGAGGCTGGGAGGAGGCACAGCCAGGACAGGTCACCCAAACTGATCAAAGGGATATTCCACACCATATAGCATCATGCTCAGTATAGAAAGTGGAGGAAAGAGGAAGGAAGGGGGGAAACATTTGGAGTGATGGAGTTTGTCTTCCCACGTAACTGTTACACAAAATGGGGCCCTGCTCTCCTGGGGTTGGCTGAACACCTGCCTGCATGTGGGAAACAGTGAATTAATTCTTCGTTTTTCTTTGCTTGTGCGTATGACTTTTTCTTTCTCTATTAAATAAACTGTCAATCCACAAGTCTTTCAGCTTTTACGCTTCCGATTCTCTCCCCAACCTTGATGGTTACAGAGTGAGTGGTTGTGAGGGGCCTGGATGCTGGCTAGCATTAAACCATAACAGGGACTCATGTCAGCTCTTAACCTACTCCTGTCAAAGGGACTGTAACTACTGAAACAGAACTGAATCACTTGCTATGGAAAATGGCATCTGAAGTGACATCTGAGGACTGAAATAGTCCAAAGGGCTTGCCTACAGTTTTGTTATCTAGTTTAAAGAGCTTTAGAAAAGCATAGAAGTGTCAGGTAGCAAAATGTAGTGTGATATGCCTAAATAACACCCTATTTAGGTAACTAGGGTCAAAGCAGAGATAAACAACAGAGAAGTCTCGCTCAGTAATTAGTCTCAATTGTTTCTGGTGATGAGAAGATGATGAAGAGAGAGGACAATCAAAGTGACAATATTTGTTTAAAGCAGTGAAGATGTTGAGAAATTACTCACTGTTGTAAACAATTAAACTGAGCTGTGCTCATCATTTCTGATTGTTGTGGATTTTTTCTGGCTGGAGATTGAAGAAAAAGCAAATTCCTGTATTAGGACAGGCAGTTTTCTTATAATACTATTTCACATCTTTTTCAGAAGAAAAAAAGACAATACAGTAAATAATTTCTTTTCAAGTCTGAAAGTTTTTGAACCAGTTCACTTCATAATACACTTGTACAACTCATGACTTCACAGAGCAAATGATAATTATACAACCATGCAAATCAGAATTAAGAATTATTACTCCAGTTTCACAAGTACTTGTCTCAGGTTTTACTAATATTGTAGAATTAATAGATTATGTTTGATGAGCTTAGTAACAACCTAGATTGTGTTTCAAGATTTAACTAAATTTATTTACTATATCCAAACTCCAGTTTGCCTTACCTAGGATTTTTAGAAGGTGAATACTTCATTTGATAGATTGGATTATTTGTCAATTTAAACCCTAAATACCAGTTTACTCAAAGATGGAAAATTCATGACTAAATACAAAATTACAGAATTGTGGTCTATAATGACATGTCTCAATAAACCAAATGAAAACATAGAAATAAGATTCTGATATTACTGGGGCAATGGTGTGCTCATACGGATTACAGAATAAAACCTTAGTTTTCAATTTTGCATATTCCCTTTAAGTTAATGCTGCTCTGTGCTTCATTTTGGTTTTAGTTCAACAATACACGATTTTTATTTTCAAAATAAATGAAAAAAAATTACTGGTAAAAGATAATAATTCACATGCTAATATCAACGTAAAGAGCAATCTTTTCTTAGGAAGCAGTAATTGGAGTCACTCAAAACTTTTCTGAAACTCTCTCTTTCTGCTTAACCCCAGGAGCTGTTAGCATGTTTCATACCACTTTGAGGATGCCTAAGTATATGTTATATAGAACTACTTGCATAGAAATTTTATTTTATATTATCTAGAAATAAAAGAAGATTTGGTATCTGATATAAAATGCACTAAAGCCAAACATCTGTTTCTGATTAACCTCTGATTAGCTTTTGGATTAAAATCTCAGTAGCCATGGGAAAACAAGATACAGAATACCAAGTTGGAAGGGACCTCAAGGATCATCTGGTCCAACCTTTCTTGGCGAAAGCACATTCTTGACAAGACAGTCCAGCCTCCTGTCCTACAGAATCTTGAAATTGTTCGATGTTGGACAACCCACCATTTCCCAGGGGACATAATTCCAGTGGCTGATTGTTCTCATTTTGCAAAACTTTTCTCTTGTGCCCAATCAGAATCTGCCCAAGAGTAACTTGTGCACATCATCATCTTTTCCAAGTGAATCCTTTTAAAAAGGGAGTCTCCACCTTCTTTGTAGTCACACTTTAAATACTGGATCGTGGTGATGAAGTCTTCCCTGAGTCTTTTTTTCTCAAAACTGAACAAACCCAGCTCTCTCAGCCTTTTCTCACATGGGTCTTCCCAGTCTTTGGATCATCCTTGTTGCCCTTCTCTAGACACTCTCCAGACTGTCCACATATTTTTTGTATAGTTGGGATCAAAACTGAACAGTGTATTCCAGATGTGGCCTGGCTAGTGCTGAGTAGAGTGGGATAATGACTTCTTTATCTCTGTTGATGGTTTTCTTTGCTGCTGTACACTGTTCACTCATATTGAACTTGTCCACCATGACCAGGTCTCTTTCCACAGAACTGCTCCCCATCTAGATAGATCCCAGCCTGTGCTTCACACCTGGACTATATTTTCTGAGGTGCAAGACCTTATGCTTGTTGAACTTCATAAGATTCTTGTTTAGCCCACTCTTCCAGCCTATGCAAGTCTTCCTGCATGGTGGCTTTCCCCTCTAAAATGTTCAATTCTCTACTCAGTTTGGTATTTTTAACAAAATTCATCAGTGTACAATTGATTCCATCATCCAGATAACTTATGAAGAATTAAACAGCCTTGGGCCCAATGTCGATCCCTGGAGGACCCAACTTGTGACAGGTTGACATTTTGAAGAGACAGTTTAGTCAGTCAGTTCCCTACCCTTTGCACAGAACACTTGTCTAGATCATAAAGCGTCAGTTTCTCTAGAAGGGGGAAACCGTATCAAAAGCCTTGGAAAAATGCACCACTGAACTAAGCAGGTTACTTTGTCATGGAAGGTGATCAGGTTTCTTGAGCATGATTTGCCCTTCGTGAAACAGTGCTGGCTTTTCCCAAACGTGCTTCATTTGACTTGTGATAGTCCTCATGACGACTTGCTCCATAACTTTCCCAGGGGTTAAAGTAAGACTGATTAGCCTGTCATTTCCTGGATCTCCTTTAACCCCTTCTTGTAGATGAGGATGACTTCATGAATGTCTCATGATCTCCATGACTTCTCAAAGCTTATGGAAACTGTCTTCACAACATCACCATCCAGCTCTCCTAACACGCTCAGATCAATATTGTCAGGGCCCATCGACTTGTAGGGGTGACACTCCTGTAATAGCTCACATACCAAATCTGCATTTACTGATGATGGGTCTGGGCTTGCACCTACATATTTAGGAAGGACCTAAAAATTTTGAAGTTGTATTTCCAAATTAAGAAAATGCAAACATATGTGAAAGATAATAAGATATTTCTATAATTTGAATGGCTAGATGTACTTATTTTTTGTTTTATTAGCTTTTTTTTATTATTTTTACAATCTTTCTTAGAAAAAGATTTATTTTATGTTTTTCTGTTACTGGAATTGCAGAAAACATCAAGAAGGTAAAAAATGAGGAATTGATAGTAATATAGCCTGAGTTTGTGTCATATTAAAAAAGAAAAGCAGTGTAAACCTTACTTCTCAGAAAAATTGTTCTGTTCACAGAAATTTAGTAAAAAACTTTTAAATTTTTCTGCTTATGTTACAGTCTGATGCCTTCCATTCTTTTCAGACTAGGTGATATGTCATTTCACTATAGAGAACCAAACAACTATGAGGAAAATCTGCTCATCAATGTACAAAATGGAATAACCATATTTTTATGAATAAATATTAAAATTTAAAACTATTTATAATATTGTTTATTTGTTTTCCAGAGCACAGAATAATTGGAACTCAATACAATGCATGTCTAATGGCCTAAAAAGCATCTCAGATGGGGAAATTACTTTCTCTGTTCTCTTGGCTTTCTCTCTCTGAATGTAACCACTGTCCTCCAAACAGCTTTTTCCTTGTCTTCTCTTACTACCAAGGTTTATTACAGAGATAAAGCAGAGGTCTAGACACCAAAAATCTGACTTTTGTTCTCAGATCAATGACAGCCTTTTATATGACCTTGGACAACTCATTTATCTCAACTTCAAAGGCACTAGGCAGGATAAAATGAATCACCGCAGTGCCCTCAGATGTTGTAATGTAAGGGTCACTCTGTGTTGCGAACTACATTTAGCAGCATTCGAACTGTGTTATAGGTGAGGGAAAACAGACTAGAAGTATGCTGAGATAGATAAAACTTTTAGTATTCCCTAGTTTTTCCTGTCTCTGCTGTCAGTACACCTGCCATTCAAAGCACAGCAATTAAGTTGATTGATGAAATCCTTTCAATTAAAGATGTTAGTAGATTTTCATTGTCCAGAAGAATCACCTCTTTCTGGAAGTCCTGATTGCAGAAGCTCTAAGATATTGTATAAAAATAAAAGTCACATTTTCCATAAAACTGTGCCTGTGTTTCGTCTGTTTTTTTTCGGTGTGTGGTTTACCTGGCTGTGTCACTGTGCAAGCTCCAGCTACAACTCACAGAATGGAAAACGAGTCTCAGAATCTCACCTTGATTTTTCATTGGCAGGTTTCCTCAAACACCTAACAGAGAAAGTGCACCTTTATTTAAACCATACTTAGAACTTGCAAAAGCAAGTTCTTTCATTTTTATGAAAGACATCTGTGTAGCTCTTTCTCTGAAATACAGCCTTCTAGTGAAAAAATAAAAACACTGTATCTTGAAGACAAACTTGTATTAACCCAGACCTGTTCTGAAAAACAAAAAAATAGAGCAAATTCCAGCATAATTTTTTGCTATGGTACATAGTGATGCTAATAGGAATAAAAAAAAAAAGAACAAAAAAACTAGCAGGGCACTAAAATCTATAATGAAGTCACTTTGCACAAGCTGATCTGTGGTCACCAGGTGTGTCTGAGTGAATGTAATGCCAGTGCAGAGTACTGTAGTACAGCTTGCTATCCCTTACAGGCTCAGTTAGGCAAAATATATTTGTATCTGCTACTAGCTAAGGCCAACTTCTTCCTGGAGTCTGTTCTACCACTGTAAATCTGGATTAATACCTCTGAGGTCAAGTGAACTTTAGTGGATTTTCTTTCCAGCTAGTGCGATTTTTTAGCTGAGAAGAAAATGAATCTTTTTCTTTCTTTTTTTTCCTGTTGAGTACCATCTTGGCTTACCTAAATAAAACAACTCCATAAAAAAGACACTTAGTTCAATGCTCTCCGTATTAAAAATTGCTTAGTTTCTGTGGTCTGCATTTTGCAAGAAGGGCTTGCTAAATCAAGGACCCCATGACCTCAAAATCTCTAAAACTGTATTGCAGTCTCATAAAATCTGAAGATTTTAATGGTTTATTCTGAATAGAATGGGAGGCAGAAATGTATTTTGTGGTGTGCCACAAGTGAAGTATCATGGAGGGAGCAGAAACTGAGCCTGTAATTACTGTTCTCTGGCATCGGTTCTGAAATGTGTGAAAGGAGCCCTGTGAGAGCTGTTACCTGACTTCATATGGTCATCATAGGATCATCATAGAATGGCCTGAATTGGAAGGAACCTAAAAGATCATTTAGTTCCAACCCTCCTGCAATAGGCAGGGACACCTTCCACTAGGCCAGGTTTCTCAGAACCTCATCCAATCTGGCCTTGAACACTTCCAGGGGTAGGGCAGCCACAGTTTCCCTGGGCAACCTGTTCCAGTGTCTCACACCCTCACAATAAAGATTTTTTTCCTAATATCTAATCTAAATCTACTTTCTGTTAGTTTGAAGCCATTGCCCCATGTCCTGTTACTACAGGCTTTTGCAAACAGTCTCTCTCCATCTTTCTTGTAGGCTCCCTTCAGGTACTTTGTAAAAAGTCTAGTGGTCCATTAGCAAACTGACTTTTTGTGAGTGGAAGCCTACCACCCATCCCTATGTTATACCCAGTTGATAAACTGTACCTTAACAGAGGTGAGATACAGTTTTCATTTCCTTTCTGGATCTCTGGAACAAAAAGGAGCAGTTAGAAGAGGACTGTCACTGTGGAGATTCCCGATGACCACCTTTGGTGGTATAATGAACTGATTACACTGCATGAGCTGTAGTGCAGTCATCAAAAGAGAAGCTACTTTCAGACTGAAAATGATGCAGATACTCTTTTGCTGATGAGTGTGAGAGGAATTTTAGAGACAGTAGATGTCTGTGTGCCAGTGCTAACAGGGGTATTTTATGCTCCCCTTCCTCTACATTGATTTTTCTGACTCAGGCCAACACAAACAGTGCCAAACTTTTCCATTGAAAAGGGGTGACTGATTTTTTTAGTAATCTGATGAAAATATGTGAAAATATACCAAAACTACTTGATTGTTCAAATGGCTTCTTTTCTGAGACTTTACATTTTGGTGGGGATGTCTGTCTCCAAAGAGAGATCACTTGTCTCCAGACTCATGATGGTCATCTCTGCCCTGTCAGTGGTGTTGCTAGCACAAAACTTTTTGCTCTTACTTTATTGAGACTTTTCTTTTTTTCCCCAAATAAGATATTTCAGGCATTTTCTGTGAACATGATTACAATGTTCTTTGGTGAATATCATGAGCACTAGTAGCAGGCTCCTAAAATTCATGTTACAGCAGGATTTACAATCACATCTTTTGACAGTAATTTTGTTACTGATTCTTAGATTTTTGATGTATGAAAAGACTTTCTATAAAAATTGCTTCTTAGATTAATGGGTGTAAAATTATAATGACTGGACTGGTATATGCACTGATCAGAGGTGTAAAATGCTACCCTAACTCTGTTGTTAGAGCTTTTGTACATTGAATGTAATGGAATCCAAGCCATTACACGCTATATTTGAATGTGTGTTTTTACAAAACTAAGTTATAAATATTTGGCAAAGTTCCATGTCAATGCCAATTGTTAAGTACTTTGTAACATCTGAAAATTATGTACAAGGGCATAAAGAATCTCACTGAAAGAAACTGTACCCAAGAGAAAGTATCTATGAAAGCCCCTTTCCATTTTAAGGAGGACCTAACAAAGGATCTGATATAGTGTTTGGTTATATTTAGATCCTAGAAATAAAAATCAAAAGAAATTACAGAAGTTGATGGTCTGAAGAGATGTCAGTATTTGCCAGACACCATTATTATACCATTTTCATTAACCTGCAGCAACACAGTTCTTTGATTCACTGTTTTCTTTAAACCTTTTCTCCACATTACTTGAAATTTCTGTCTCTGATATCCATCTAATGTTTACATGTATGAAGAGTTTGAAATGTTTATTGTAATCCCTTATAGGACACCACATTTCCAAAAGTCTATTTATGTTGCTCCTTCTGTGGGGCCATTGTCTTGATTTTTCTAGAAGAGAAACATGGCCCAAAAAAGATTTAATGAAATGCAGTTATTTTTATTGACAGTATAGCAAGGAATGCATTAACTCCAGCAAATAGCCGTGGAACGGACCCAGTAATCCCATGGTTTTTGTGTTTATAGGCATTAGATTTAATCATCTGTTATGATAGATGAGGGATATTGAAGTCTTACAGTTAGTGCTCCCACCTGCCTGCCCAGGCATTTACAGTCAGCAGAGGGCTCAAAGTTAAAGGTCAGGCCTAGGAAAGGTAGAAAATGTGTAATTCTGCTAAGCAAACTGTGAAGGCAGAGAATGGGCTGCTCTAGGGTCCGGAGGCCAAGGCTGTCATTGTTTATGACAGGGGTAAGTTTATGAACAATCCAAAACATTCAGAAGGAAACATTCTTCTTTCTTCATGTCAAAATAAATGTGCACATGATCCACCAGAGGATTTCTTAAGTTGAATATATTTTCCTGTGTCATTTTACCTGGTATGTTTACTAGAGAAAGAGACTTTTTTTTTTGTTGGTCAGCCATTTCCAGGCAGGCAGTTAAATATAAGGGAATGATTTCCAGCAAACTTGTTACTTACCAATGTGCTGAAGGTCCTGATACTTCAAAATACATTTTAGCGTCTGGGTACTGCCACTGTCAAACATGTGCTAGTTCCTTTGGGGTTCAGCTCAGGCGTTGGCTTTGGAAACCGGAGTATATCAAAACTAAGAATCAAAAAAAGAGCACAGTCAGCAAGGCCAGCAGCAGAATTACTGAGGAGTGAATATTCAAATTGCAGAGAAGTCAAGTGTCCATTTTGTTATTTGGCTCCCTTAAGGATATAGACCTGAAGGCTATATCTCTAAATCCAATCTGTTTATTTAATCAGTGGAAGTTCAGAAGTAGCTTGAAGGATGAAGATCTCAGTTACTCTTTTTCAACACCTCAATGCAGAGATTAAGATGATGGAGGCAAATTAAGTTTGCTTTAAGCCACTTTTACATACTTTGTCATGGGATCTGGCTCAGTCTCCACTAACTCCCAATTTATCACCACAGTGGGACCTCCCCTGACATACCTTGTGCTTTCTGTATCTGTCTTTCTCATTAGCCTTTGATGGCTGAAAATGTGGGAACAGAATGACTTTCTCTGGTTACACAGCTGATATATTCTTCCTGTGAGAGCTGGGGAAGACCACTGAGACATCCCTTTCCATTAGTTATATCTTTTTCAGAGGGGCCAGGGAGCTGATTACATCCTTTCCAGGTCTCTTTAGTCTCTTGGGATGGCATGTAGAAACAGTGGAATATCTGGGAATAAAGCCAAGGAGCCGGAAGCCACAAGAATAACTACTGACTGAATTTTTGATCATTCCTTCAAAGATACTGCCTCTGTTTTATAGTATCTTTTGTGAATGAAGGACAGAAAAGGCTGGTTTATGTTCTTTAATTGTACTCTAATGTACAGATTGGCACAAACACAGAACTATGATACTGGTGATATGTTTGCCCTTCTACATTTATGCACAAGTTGATTCCTGCTTTTGTGTGAAGCAGCAAGGCATTCTTAGCACCAGGCTTCTTCTGCTCATTGTGAAACTCAGAGTGAAGCAGCCTCAGCCACTGCCTTACATAAGCCCTGTGCCTGGTACAATGGACTGTTGCCACTCTCATGTTTGTAGTAGCAAGATTTCCTTTCTGACCTACTTTTCTGCTGAATGCATTGGGCCAGGCCCTCTGGAGCATTAGAACATTTTATATAATTCCCGTGCCACAAAAGTACCCTGACACCACCTTGAGCAGCCAAGGAATGATCCTGTCAGCCTGGAGGGATCCACAAGCTATTTAAAAGCTCTGTTGTCTCTTTTTCTTACTGCAGCCATCACAGCAGATGTACTAAGCATGCTCTAAAGCAGGCAGTAGCTCCTTAGGTGTACAGTCACTCTTTAAGTTGCTCCATTCGTGGCAACGATTGAGCACATAAAACTAGGAATATTGGAATGGTTCTTATGAATACACAGGTCTATGCTGAAGACATCTTGGCCATAGTCGCCTGGGGCAAGTAGATATCAAGGGAAGTGATATTGGTGGAGACAATTAGCGTAGACAGAATCACAGGATCATTTAGATTGGAAAAGACCTCCAACATCATTGAGCCGAACACCAACCATGTCAACTACACTGTAGTGTCAACTACACTGCTATATCCAGTAATTTCTTAACCACCTCCAGGGATGGTGACTCCACCACCTTCTTGGACAGCACACACCAATGCTTGACCATTCTTTCAGTGAAAAAATTCTTGCTGATGTCCAACATGAACCTCCTCTGGTGCAGCCTGAGGCTGTATCCTCTTGTCCTGTCACTAGCTGCCTGGGAGAAGGGGCTGACTCCCATCTTGCTATGACCTCTTTTCAGGAGGAAATTGAAGGAATATTGAAAGAATAACACTGGAGATAATGAAAGAAAATGGAAAATTTTTCATAAACTTTTTAAAAATTGTGGACTATTAAATGTGCAGTATTTGATTACATAAAAAACTTTATAAGAGCTGGATAGAGCTCCCTTAAAACCAAAATTTGCATCTGTGAAGATTTTCATGGAGGAAGAGAGGGTAAGGATGGGAAAGACCCAGTTGTAGGTGAGTGTCTTAGTCTAGGTAAGTATCTAGTATGAAAAAGGACCATGTTAATCCTTGCCTTCTCCCTCTCAGAGCTGTGAAGTCAGTCCCTCTTTCTTCTCCCTCCTGGAGCTATTCCAGACAGCACAGATACATGTATCTGAGTCTTCTTAACCATATTAAATAGAAAATATCAATTTTGTGCTATAATTTCCTACCCATACCTTTTACTCTGTAATATTTTTTTGCAATCATAATGTTAAATCCCCCTCATGTTTACTAGAGAAAAATTTTCATACTCTCTTTATGTTTAGTTCCTTGTGGGATAGCTGATATAGCCTATGAAAAAATGTGCCACCATGTGTAACATAAGACTAGGTACAAAAGGCATTCAATTATTTCACTGGAGAATCAGAGTCTTACTAGTATGCTGAAAGGAGGTTGCTGGGTTTTCTGGGGAGGAGCACAATATGTGTTTGCCACATTTTCATCTTATCTCATACGTATTCACCTGAATTACCCTGCAGAGCCCTACTATGATGCCTTCAGACATGTATGCTTAACCTGGTGAAGGCCCTGGCAGCCTGTATAGAGCCTGGATTCCTAGTTATTGCAATTGTAATTTGCACTTTAATTTTTGTCGAGCAGGTGGCATGTGTGTTTCCCACTCTGTCTGAACTGTGGCATAGGTGCTCACAGGGCAGGGTGCTGTTGGGGTGTCTAGGAGGGAAATTGAGCTTCACCAGGCTCCTCTGCACAGAGAAGAGAGCAGAGAATGGGAACTCTCCCAAAAGAGAATCACAGGGGCATGGTTTCCTTGCTGAGGGAGTCCTGTTAGACTGACAGGAAGAAAACAACAACAGGGGAGAGGCTCTCAGCCAAAGGCAGACTTGAGGGAAGCTGATCTCAAGCACATCCTGTAGTGACAAAAGAAGTAGCACAAGGAAAGCATGCAGGTGATCCATCAAGTTTTGCCTACATCTCCTTTGCAAGTGCTATTTAGCTTAAGGAGTGCCTGGGTTAAGAAAACCTCCTGTAACACTCATTGTATGTGCTTATGCATGTCCTAAGCTGTTGACAAGTGTCCAAAAAACTGGAACTTGGCAAAAAGAGGCAGTCTCTTTGAGTGGCTGAGCAGGATTTTACTGGCAGAGTCATCTGTTATCCCATTTCTGAAAAATGCCCTCAAGAATCTGTGCCTTAGGAGTCAAAGAAAGAAATGGGTTTGCAATGTATCCAGATTATAGAAGTTTAAAGAGTTCACAGACCAAATGTGGTATGACCTAAACATAAGACCTCATAGCTAGATACTCACCAGGCTGTTATGTTGGCCACAGGAACAATTTGGCTTGGCTGTTTTTATCCTGGTACATCTATGCAAGTCAGAATCTGATTTAGACTTTATGATCAGACAGATTTAATAGAGAGATAAAAGTTAAGGAGTTAAAATCAAACATGCAAGGCACCCCTGAAAAACGTGAACAAGATGTTTCATCTACCTGGAAGCTTGAAAATATTGACATTTCTGGCAAAATATTATTTTTCTTTTTGTGATTCTGTAGCTGATCAGAATGCCAAGGGATATTTTATTTTGTCTATATAACATATTTTTCACACATATATGAATGCTTTTTATCTCTGAAGATCATAAATTTCACATGCAAGACTGTCATAATTTCTGGTCACAATTTTGACACAGATAATTTGAAGCCTGATATATTCTGCTGATGTTATCCTAAGCACCAAAAGTGTCTCTGTAGGACCCTCCTATGCTTTTTTGAGAGCCCTGAAGGTAAGCCCAAAGTCCCCTAAATCACTGGTGCCAGGTGTTCCTAGAAATGTGCCTGTTGCCCTGAAATAAACATAGGGTGTATTATAGGGACCTTTTGCCAGCTGTAACACAGTTTACCACCCACATATTTGTTTGTGGGGATTCAGTGCAAACAAATTCACTGAAAAAATCAGAACTAGAAAAGAGAAAGAAACCCATTCCCTGTTTCCTGATTATTTTTTAAATCCTGAATTAGATGTGTATGCACATTTGGGTTTTTTCCTTCCCCTCAAAATTGAATTGTTTCAGCAATCTGGATGACAATGTGACCTCATATGTTAGGAGGTGCTATTAAAGTTCAGAGGGGCAGGAATGAGCAGATGCTGGAGGGGAGGGGATGGGAAACATTGTAAATTGCTTTTGTCATGAGAGTAATGTTCATGTGACAGCTGTTCCATGATTTTTCTTAAGTTTCTGCTCACAGAGAATGCCTTGCTCAGAAAGGTAGAAGAGAACCATGACTACAGATGACTATCAGCTTCTAAACCTTGAAGTCTGTTTCCCCTTCAGCATCTGGCACTGCCAAACATTCTGGTGCCAGAAATCAAAACCACAGGCTTACCTTGTGCTGTTTGTCAAGCAATCTGCTGCCATTGTTCAAACCAGAAAAGAAGGCTATTATATGGAAGAAGGACAAGCTGGATGGGGCTGGGTGATTATTAGACTGGCTACATAATTGCTGCAATACAAAAGGCTGTGAGAACTACTCAAGGGTACTGAGTACTTTCTATTTCCCAATTCCTTTCAAGCTGACTTGTAAAGACAATATTGCATGTCCACTTATAACTTGGATTTTTACTCAATCACAAATCCCATTAAAAGTAAAGGATTTGAGGGAGTAAAGCAATTTGTCCATAAATACTTGTATTTTTTGACAGCTGAATAGAGTTCACATTGCTCGTTGACTTTGTCAAAGAATATGTATGAGCTTGAATCTTTGATATTGAGTGCCAATGCAAAATGATGTTTCTATACATACATACATATCTATACATATATATGTATAGATGTTTCTATACATATATATACATATACATGTAACTGGCTGTTACATATTCAGACCTGTGGTGCCAGTCCTGTACTAGCTGTACTGGAAACAGTTTAAATACTGTTCAGGACAAATTTAGGTAACCCCAAGGAAGTTTCATATATTGTATGTGTTTCTCCTTTCCTCTTTTATCCTGAGGTAAACCCCATGGTTGTTTCTTATGACATTTCAATTATTTCCCTCTTTTCCTGACTGGGAACCATTCCTATACAGACTTCATCACCTCATGAAAGACTTCATAAGGGTCAGGAGCAATAAATTTCTCTGCAGGGCTTGTTGCATGCCTGGCTTTGCTGTCAGGCTGGAAGAAGTCGGCACAGGAGCTGTGGCCTCTGGCAAAAGACTCTGTAGTGAGAGAACTGGAAGTGACTCAAACAGTTCTGGGGAGTAGGTTCCCACAAAAAATAAGTACAAAGCCTTTCTCTATATTTTACCCCCATTCTTATCTGCAATTTACTTACTGATTGATCTCTACCTGGGAAAACTTGCTTTGTAAATAAAATTGGTGGGGAACTCCACAGTTCAGTCTGGATAGCAGTGATTTTATAACCCTCTAAGTAATACAAATTGTCAACTATCTGGACTTCTGTAAGGTCACCCACATCTTTGATGCTAAATTGGAAAGATATGGTTTTGATGGATGGACTGTTAGATAGATAGGAATTGTCTGGATGGCTGCATTCAAGGAGTTACAATCAAAAGGTCAATGTCCAAGTGGAAACCTATAACAAGTGATGTTTCTCAAGAGTCCACATGGGGATCAATGTTAATTAATATCTTCATCAGGTATAGACCGTGGGATCAAGTGCACTCTCAGGAAGTTTGAGGATGACCAACCTGAGTGGTGTAGTTGATATAAGAGAGGGACTATGACAATCTGGAGAGATGGGTCTGTATGAATCTCATGAAACGCAGCAGTGCCATCAGTATAGTCTGAGGGATGAATGGACTGAAAGTCATGCAGAAGAGGATTTTGGGAAACTAGTGGATAAAAAATTGGACCCCTGGAGTGTCATAGGGACCTGGAGTACTGTGTTCAGTTTTGGCATACCCAGCACAAGAAAGACATGGGTCTGTGTGAGCAGGGCCAGGGGGTGAATGTGAAAAAGATCAGAGTTCTGGGACACCTCTCCTATGAAGAAAGATTGAGAGAGTTCAAGTTTTTCAGTCTTGAGAAAAAAAGGCTCTTAGAAGTTTTTATTGAAGCCTTTCAATATATAAAATGGTCTTATAAGAAAGACAAAGACTTTTTACCAATGCCTGTAGTGACTGGACAAGAGGCAACAATTTTTAACTGAAAGAGGGTAAATTTAAAGATTTTTTTTTTTTTTTCACTGAGGCTAGTGAGACTCTGAAACAAGTTGACCAAAGTAGTTGCAGATGTCCCATTTCTGGAAAACGTCAAGGTCAGGTTGGATGTGGCCTGGAGCCCCCGGTCTATTGGAAGCTGTCCCTGCCCATAGGAGGGAAGCTGGACTAGATGATCTTTAAATGTCCCTTCAAAGCCAAATTATTCTATGATATTATGAATCTATGATATTGTTATTATTATTAAATTATTATAAGGTTTCAACTGGTTTAAGAGGCCTCTCTCACTTTCTTTTCTTTTTTTTTTTAATAATCTTTTTTTTCCTGTCCTGTACCTGAGTTAGCCATTATTGCATATATATTTGTTTTGTGAACTGGGGAACAAAAAAAAATGTTCTAATTGAAAGTTCTAAGTACTTTTATCATTCCTCAGGTAAGCAAAACTAATAACAAAAAAGAGCAACAACATTTTCATGGATAAAATGGTGAGAAAAACTCATCAATGAACCAAACACAAGTTTCTGGTGATTGCTGTATTCAGCTCATATTAATAAGGGTTTGGATACTTTTCATGCTGTCTCACTTAGTGTAGCAGTGGGTCTGGAGAGTACATCAAAAGGCAAATGACAATGATGTAGCCTTCAGCTGAAATGAACCTGAATGATTGTGGCTTAAAAATCTGTGGGTTACTTTTTTTTTTTTTTTTTTAACTGTATTTTTTACCTATTATCATGCTATTTATTTTTTTTTTCATTCAGCTGACTGCTTTTTTACCATTTAACAGATCCTTTTGAAAGTTGAAGATTTGGGCTACAAAATGCAGCAGAAGTCAGTGTTATAGACTGTGCCATCAACCACAGATAGTCCATGTCATCTCCTGTATGTGTATTGCTTTTTCTAGATATTGATCTTCTGGATGGCAATGACTTTAAGAGAACAAATTTCTCTCCTCAGTCATGCACAGCTCCTCATGCATTCTCAGCTGGAGAGTTAAAGACCAACCATAAGTTCGAGTGCAGTATCAAGTACCGATAGTGCTGAGATTGTGCATATAATGTTTGCATCCATGAAGTTACCCTCATAAATGTCAAGGTCCCTGGTGAAAACATTGCATATTTTCATTTATTTGTATTATTTTGAGCTTGATATTTACCCTGAGAAACATGCATTTATCTCTGAAGCACCCACCTTTAGTTACAGATCCAAAACCGAATACAAAATGAAAGCATTTTTTGTCTGACCTTTATTTGTAAGCTGAACAAAGTGATATTTTCATCACACAAATTAGCACTGCAGGCTGCTCCTTTTTAAATGGGGAAGGTCCATAGTGAAAGTCACTAACTCATGCCCTTGGGTAGAGTGAAAAGTGTGTAGAAAAGTAATTTCTTTTTGATCTGAATAAAAAGTTCTTTAAATTAGGTAAAATGGTAATGCAAACTTATGAAAATAAGTAAGTATATTTCTTGGTGCACTTTTATGGAAAAAAATTGAAGAAGCAAACAGAACCTTGGACTCTGGAGCTGCACAGTGCTTCACCTTTGCTTGCTGAGTTCCTTTTTAGTATTTGGGGGAGGTTTTTTGAGCATTGCATCTGAGCTTTAGTGAAATAATTACACTGATGGTTCTGGTTTCTAATGTAGAGTACATAAATCTGCAAAAGCTATTGGGCAAATTCTGCTGAGTCTTTCACCTCAGATCAGCAACTCTCAGGTCATTAATCATGCTTTATAAGTTTTAATAGACTAAGTGTTTTAAAGACATCTGCTGAGTCTCAACGAATAGAGTGCAGACTTTGCTTTTCTGAGATTTCTATATTAGAGCAGCAATAATATTGGGGGGAGGGGGTGGGGGAAGACCAAACAGGAAAAAGCTTTGCCTCTTCGTTTCCAGAGAGACCTGCCATGCTGCAAAAGAGGATGATCGTGCAAATTATTTATAGTTGGAAACTGAGGAAGTTAAGCTCACCATGTATTAACAGGTCTTCCTAGACACAGGGATTGTCACCATTATTGCTTGCTCAGGCAGTGAGCATATACAGAAAGATCTGCTTTGCATGAAGTGAGTGTGTGAATAAAACAGTTTTGTCCTGAACATGTCTGAAAATCACTACAGGTAACTGGCCTTTTGCTTACCTACTTTGATTGACTCACTCAAACATGTATTATTGTAAAGGCCATTGTTGAATGTCTTTCACAAAAGATATAAAGTTAGTTTTCTTTTTCTCACCTTTTAATGAGGTGCTATGCCAGGCTTGAAAGTTGACTCTGAGTTGTGTTAGTGAGTCAGAAATATTGTTCTGTAAATGCACCTTTGCACTTGTTACCTATTCACTTGTAGTTATTTTTTTCCACAGTATACTCTATTGTGGGGTAGTGGCTTCTCAGTACAACAAAACACTCAAAATGGAAGAGGAGCACAGAGGTGGAAAGGGGCTTGAGGGCTTGCAAGCTCTTGGTTACAGATACATGTTTGTTTCCAAACAGACAAAAATGGGGAGTGTCAGGCAATGGAGCCATGGGATGTTTGTGCTCATGTCTTCTGTAAATTGTCCAGTTCAGTTTCTTGATACTGATTTTTGTGCAGAGAATTTTCATTTTGTTTTATTTTGGCTGGTTGGCTTTGTTAATGTAAGTAAATGTTGTATCATGAATATGGATTTTTATAATAATTCTTAAATTAACTCTCCCTGAAAACAGTGTTTGAGCTAAATGCTTGTTCTGTACTCCCATATTTATTCTTTAGCTTAGAGGGTGCACTCAGGAAGTTCAGTACCTGATGTGTCCTGGTGCCACTACATCTTTGTGTTTGAAAGTGCTTCACCTAAACTGTGTGAAATCAGGATGAATTCTCTCTTCTCTCACACTGTCTTAGGAAACACCCCAGTTCCCAGGCTATGTAACATGACTGCAATAAGAGCTGTCTTTCCATTTTCTAAACATACCAAAGCAAAGGCTGAAAGCTGAATGTCTTTGCCATTACGTTGAGGAGTCACTTTCCTTCAGGCCAAGTGCTATTTAAGAGGTTCATCAAATATGGAGGCAGCCACAGAGCCTCCTTGGAAAACCCTCCAGCCTGTGGTAATGGGGTAAGATGCCCACCTGTGAGGTGGAAGATCCAGCTGTAACTCTACTCTGATTCAGAGCAGTGACTAGTGGTATAAACTTTTCCCATGCTGATTGGAAACTGGTGGGGTTAGGTATTTACTTCCCAAGACCTTGTAACTGGAACAACCCTAGGTCTATGATGTGATTCTTTACTGGTGAAAAGCAGAGAAGAATGCTGTGGTGGGGTATGTGCATATGTGAGATGTCAGTGGTGGTCTCAGGCAGAAGGCAGCTTGGATCTGGTACTGTTGTGTGAGTGTTCTAGTATGTGGGTGTGGAGGAAAACATCAGCTGCAGGGCTGCTGCTCATTTCCTATGTTTTTCTTACAAAACTTGAAAAAAATATCTTATGCTGAGTCAAATTTTTTTGTATGAGATGTTTTTTCTTCCTGGCTCTTTGTATTGGTTAGGAAAAAAAGTAATAAAATAAATAATATAAGAAAGTTGCACATAATTCAGAGTGATTCCCCCTTTCCTCTTCTCCCTGCAGTTCTCAGTTTGGTATTGAAGACATTGATTACTCTTCCAGCTCTTTGAGGCCCAGATGAAAGCCAATAAAATGAATGAAAAGGTAAGCAGAGACAAAATAAAATAGATCTATGATCAGAGACACAAAGCAGGTTCCTGGCAGAATGTGGAATTGCATCCCCTTGCATTCTGCAGAATCCAAGCTTTCCTTAAAAGGGAAAAAGGGAAACTGAAAAAAAAAAAAATAGGTCAACTCAAATAGCATTAAATCATGCTGTATGAAAATGTATCCCTCTCTTTCTCACTATATCTGCTCTCAGCTGTTCCATTTATCTCCCTTTTTTTTTTTGTTTCTGTTTTTTGTTTGGTTTTGTGTTTTTGTTTGTTTTGTTTAAAGGAAACTGGAGTCATTGCCACTGTTTATCCGCTCCTCACTGGGATCTTCTTTCACTTTCTGTGTTTTTTTGCCTCTTTACCTTTTATGAGAATTTTATTGTCCTCTTCATATAGTTCTAAAATTTCTTGCTTTCTCTCTCCTGATAAACAAAATGAAAAGCTTATGCTATAGCCTTCTGAAATAAAACTCTAGAGTAACACTCATGTTTCAAATGACCCTGGGGAAAGAGGAAGGCGGCTTCATTTTATTTTAATTTTTTTTTCTGTAGGTTGTTTAAGGTCATGCTCTTAAGTTCAGAATTCTGACACTAGGCAGGGTACCCTACATATATATGTCTTTCAAGTTCCTTGCTAAATATTTAATAAATAGCAAATGCATTTCCTAATTGACTTCATGCAATAACATCTTTTACAGGAGGAGCCCTGGGAAAAGTGTTAGAGATCAGGCTGAGTAAAAGAAAGGTGAGAGGGAATTGTATTTGTCCTTAGAACAATGATCAAGAAAGAGCTGTAAACCCGAATGGAATGATACTATTTACTTTTTGAAACTAGTATGTAGGTAGATATGTTATAGACTCTCAAAACAGAAACTAATTTCAGTTCAGAGAGATGAAAAGCTATTTTTTCAATTTCTTTTCAGTTATTTTGTCCATTTATTAATGTACTTAGTCCATATTACTGGGCTAAAATAGATCAGAGAGTGCTTTTAATAATGTAATAGAAAATGGAAAGCAGCACTGAATATTCCTAAAAATCTGAAATTGAGATGCCTGTGTAAAATTAAATCTTAGGCTACTGTAATACAATATTACTTTTCAGTAATTATGATGCTGCTAAGCTTCCAACATTTGTTTCATTTGTTATATATATAATATATATGTATATTATGCCACACCTCCTAATGACAAATGACTTTGCTCTAAAGATTTACACAGATGATAAATCCAGGGCTGATTTGACTTTACTCAAATGCTATGATTTGAACAGGGGCCTGAACAGCATATGACTCTTAATTTCTCTGAGGTTTAGCACAAGGGAGTTGAGTCTACATTTCCTGTCTCTTGTGTTTCCTGGAAGCAGATTGTGTATTTGACTATTTCTTGCACGTTCCCACAGTCCTCAGCTTCTTTAGCCCCCATCTCCCATTCCTACCTTGCCGTTGCTGGTTCCCTGCTCCCCTCTGCGTGCAGCAGGAGCCTGGGCTGCTGCTGGCATCAGGGAAGAGGCAGCAGGAGGGATGCAAGAGGGAGCAGGATAGTGGCTGAAGGCACTTTGTCTCCTTGGTAAGTTGTGCCTGGAGTCCCTGGCTGGTGAATGTGGGTGCATCTGAAAGAGGAATCATTAGCTATGAACATCCAGTGCTGCTCTCCATCCCCAAAGGGAAGGTGCCCTCAGAGGGTGGACAGGAGTGCTGGCACACTGCCAAAATCCACAATCATAAAACTGTGTTAAGTCCATTAGTCAAACTTTGATGTAGCCTGGTCTGATGATAATCTAAAGCAAACAGTAAACAGAATTAGTAGCAGCAGATTTTTTTCTGCCTTTACAAGGTAATACTGGCATAGATGGTGGAGATTTTTCTAGGTAAACTTACAGAAAATACGGTTTGGATCTCAGCAGTTCTTTCAGTGCCATGTGAGTTTTTTATTGTCTTATTCTGAGAGTGCTTCTGTAATTTCATGCTGAGTCTCTACTTGCTTGAAGACCTGTTTGATGTCTGAGCTACGAAAGCTGCCATTCTACTTATGTTTCTGTGGCAGCAGTTAGTGAGGTAAACTGCCTGTGCAGCAAAAGATTCCTTAAATGTGAAGTATCTGGATAATTTTTCTTATGAGATGGAAATTCTAATACATTGAACCCTGGAGTAAGTTTTCCTCCCTGGCACTGATTAACAGAGTATTTTCCAGTTAATACTGTGTTGGTTAAATTTACTGAAGTTCCAGTTCTGAAAAGCGTTCAGAGAGGGCGCTGGAGTGAAGGGATTAGACGCGACGACTTTGGCAGCAGGGAGATGGGCACCAGGTGGCACCCACGGACCGTGGAAAAAAACCACCTTGCTGCATCCATCCAGGTGTGAAGGGGGCACGTAAAACCAGGGGGGACTTGGCTTAATGCACGGTTACCTTTCCTGAGTTAAAGTCTATTTCCAGATTCCTGAGTTTGGTGTTTGGAATAAAACAAATGGTATTTATCCTTGCTACCAGCCTTTGCACTATAAAATAAGCCCACAAATGTTGTCTACTTCCTTAACAGCTATATTAACCACTTTATCCTTCAGTATGGTACATAGATTGACTAGTCAAAGCTATGTTTGCCTTTTTTTATGTATTCCCAGATAGCAAACAATAGAGTGAAAAAACAACTATGGTGGAAATGTGTTTCAAAGGCACCCAGCTTATCCAACCACCTTTCTCTTATCCTTGAAAAAAAAACAACAAAACAACCCCAAACAGACAAAAAAACCCCTAAACTTACCCAAAACTCCCAAGATGGGGAGGAACACTATACCTCTGGCTTTTTTTTTAAGAAAGATATAAATACATTTTGGAAATGAGAAGTTAAGGGAGACAGCTTTTCCCCCAGTTGCCACACAATCCTTCATCATTCACAGTCTTATCCAAATCACATCACCTTCTCACCTTGTCTGGGGCTTGTTGTCATTGGGTTTTGTTTGTTTTGTTTTGGTTAGTCCATTTCTTGTTTTGTTTGCGGTTTATTTTTTATTTTTTTATTTTTTTTTCTCTGCAGTGGAAAAAGTTCTTTGATACACTCAGGCAATTTTATGTTCTGTTTTGCTAATATTAGTAAAGATTTTAAAAGGACTTTAGTCCTAATGTACATTCGGCTATGCCAGAGTTTTCTAAGTTATCTAACAGTTCCCTGGTGGCCCTAAAACTATCTTTATTAAAAAACCAAACAAACAGATTCTGACTTGTGGAATCAAATATATGCTATGTGCACTAACGTGTACTTTTAAATGTGTACCAATGCTTTTCATCAATGGTTTGTACAACTATCCCCAGTGACTACAGTTTGTAGTAGTTAACATTTCTAGCCTATTTCACTGTTACGTTTGGGAAAAGGCAGTAAAAGTATTATCTCTTATATAATAACTCTTTATTATCCTAGGTAGTAAAAGGATTATTTTCTCTGTATTGTAATCTTTCAGGTACAATTTTTGAGCCAGTAGAATTAGACAGTGGCTGGGAGTTTCACCAAGTCTTCTGTGCCTTCACATGTGGATTCATGTCATGAATAGGATGGTGGGGCCAGCAGCAGCACAGTGCTCACTCCTGCCACTCTGAGTGTTTGGCAGGGCACCAGCTCAGCTCTGCAGTTGCAGTGTCTGGCGCATGTCCCACCCTTTGGTCTCTAGCACGATCAGCCACATGCTGGCACTGCCTTCCAGTCTGATCAGCCCATGGTGGTATCACAGCTCACCTGTCCATCAACTTCAGTCTTGACCACTACTGATGTACAGACTGTGCCAAGACTTATCACACCCTGTTCTTGTCTGCACTGCTGAGTGGCTCATGCCTTGGCAGAGTTCACCAGGTTCAGCCCTGTTACCCTTCTGGTCTACTCATGACCAAGGCAAGGCTGTGATACTTCCATGCAACCAGACCGAAGAAGCAGAGGTGTTATGAAGCAGTAAGTCACATCACATATGAGTTTAGAAAACATATTTTAACATAGAATTACTTCAGGTACATCAATAACATTTATATTTTTAGAAGTATGAAATTTTCTTTTTTTAAAAACATTTACTTTTTCTGTGCTGTTGTATGGACTAACTTACAACATATGTGTGAAAGGGGAAAATCCATTTCTATGGGGAAGTGTTTGTATAGGTGTGTATTTAGCAAATAAAGAAAGTGAAAGTTAGCTCACTGATCCATGCTAAAATGTCATCTAACTTGAGAAGCAGTGAACAACAGGGTCACTCTTAAAATGAATGCAAAACTTAAATCATAGACTTGTTTGTACTGGAATGAACCTTAATGAATATCTACTTTCATGTTCCACTAGACCAGGTTGTTCAGAGCTCCATCCAACCTGGCCTTAAACATTTCCAGTGTTGGGGCAGCCACAACTTCTCTGGGCAACCAGAGATACTGTTTTTCCTTTACTCCTCATTTTGCCTTCTTTAAGATTTTTAGAAGGCAACACGTAAATGTCGCCTGGGTCTTCATCTCCACTTCTTAATTCTTTGTCACAGCATATTTGCATTCTTGGCCCATGCTTAAGATATTTAAACCTCAGCAGTCATAGAGATGTCATTCAACAAGTGTGGTATGAACTTGGGACTTTGTGAACTTTTTCATTCTGATACATGGAAAATGTTACATGTAATGATTTCTTGGTATTGTTTTACTAGTCAGAAGAAGGAAGAGGCTATGTTATGAAACTGACTGTTTCATAACACAGTTTGCATAGATAGGACATTTTTTCATCATGGCCAGATGGAGGCAGTGGCATTGAATCTCCAGACTGCTAATTCAAGTCTGACAACTGTTGAGATTAATGTGGATGCTATTTGCTTATATTCTTCAAGACTGCATTGTCTATTAAGATTTTTTGCTTTCACATATTTGGGGAACTCTATCTCATTTATATGAAGAAAGAGTAATCAAACATTTGTGTCTCTAGTAAAGCTATTTGTTGGTGCCAAATACCTAATTTACTGTCAGGCAGAATACAGGCACTTATCTGGTTTCATGGTTGCATTGTCATAATCTCTGAAGGTATTTGAGGTGGTCAAGCTTAAATTTGGAACAGGGATTGAATTACCTTATGTAGTTTCACCATGTTCTTAAGAATACATGTCTTGTGGCATTGCATCCTCACATGTTGGTGAGAGGATGTGGCTTGCTCTGAGTAATTTGGGAAAGAACAGAATTTCATTTTCAAGAAAACTGGGAAGAAGAGTTATTCATTCAAAGCAGGAAAGACTACTTCAGTTTCTATATCCTAAGGGTTTTTCCAGCAGAATACCTCCTGGTTTACTGAATCAAGACATGGTTTTGAAATACAAGCATTATGAATGAAGTAACATAATATCTGGGGTTTGTTCCACTTATGTCTCCACAACAGTTCAACCTAGAATAGTAAAATGTTCAGCATAGGAGACTGTGAGACATACCTAGTCTTGTAGAAACACACTGCTGGAGTAGAAGGCTCACTGTTTCCTCTCTAGTGGGTGCTAACATATCTGAAGCTGAAAACACTTGGTAATCAACATTTTTTCCTTGTGGAGGCTGGAGGTGCCTTTGGTGGAACAGACTTCCTGACCCCTGAAGTGTATTCATGCCACCCAGAAGCAGAAATTCTGAGAAACCAATTTCCTACTATTTGTTAGAGACTTTGGAAATTACAAATGATAAACTAGAAAACATTCCTGTTCAGTCAAAAGTTCCTGTCTGTAAACATTTGCCTTCAGATGTTCATTGTAAAATTTTGTTTCTGGGTGAATATCTTCTCTCAGTGTACCAAAACAATCCTTACTCCATTTATCTGTGCCTTTTTTTTGTCTCTCCCTGGTTCCTTCACTCCTTTCATTCGTGCCTCTGAACAGTTCCTTCTTACTGAACCATCATCATTCTCTCTTATTTACAATTTCTCCTCTGACCCTTGTGCTTTTTATTCCTTTTAATTTCCAGTACTAGGATTCTAGTCCTCCTTGCTTTAGTTCTTATCCTCCTCCAGCCATACCTTGTTCATATTAAAAGCCTAGTGAGAGATACTGTTGATTCAGTCTGCCTTGAGTGTACCTTTCTCTTTTTCTTCGTTCACCTCTGGATTAATGTTTCCTATTGAATATGAATGTCTATGCAAAGTAAGTATTAATAAAGGGCTTCTAGCAGGAAAACTTTAAAACTTCTACTTAAGCCTCTATAAATATTTTTGTTTTTTCTTTTGCAGTGACAAGATAAGGGGGAATAGCTTCAAACTGAGAGTAGGTTTAGATTAGATATTAAAAAATTCTTCCCAGTGAGGATGGTGAAGCACTGGCACAGGTTGCCCAGAGAAGCTGTGGCTGCTCCACCTCTGGAAGTGTTCAAGGCAAGGCTGGATGGGGCTCTGAACAAACTGGTCTAGTGAAAGGTGTCCCTCCTTATGGAAGGGGGATGGAACTAGATGATCTTTAAGGTCACTTCCAACCCAAAACATTCTATAATTCCATGCTTTTTTTATTATTATTTCTTAAGTTATACATATTAGAAAATGATTAACAAAGTTTAGGAGATTAGTAGAGTATAACTACATGACCTCTGTAGACCTAGAGCGCAGGCCAGTGTTGCATAAAGATCCACAAGGATAGGGTTACAGCAACCTGATCTGGTGTATTGAAATGCTCAAACCCTTCACAGGTGCCATGACCATGAGTGAAGGAATTCTAGGGTCAATGGGTGGGACTCGATAGAAGGAAAGAATAGGACATAGGCATAGTTAAGTCATTCCACATTAAGATAGGATTTGACGATATTTGGCCAGACAACTTGTGCTTGGAGCTGAATGCTTCTGAATTCAGTCCTCTATAGTGTGGGCCATTATGCAATGCCAGCGAAGATCTGGGGAGTCTTGAGGAGGAATTCTAATTGTACCAATGGTTAATAAGAGTGCACGCACATTTTTGCTACCCAACTGTGGCTGTTTGACCTTGGCTGAAGGCCGGGTGTCCAGGGGCCCAAAACAGAGACCTCCCCTGCTCTCCCAGCTACAGGGAAAAGGAGAGAAGGACAAAAAAAACAAACTAGAAAACCAAACTTCAGCAGAACTGAAGCAGTTTATATATATTTACACACATATGCAGAGAGAAAAGAAAACAATTTTTCACTTCCCTCTCAGTAAACAGCTGCCGAGATGATCAAGACATCTTCTCCTGAGCTCTGTACCGCCGGAAGAAGGACTGCCTGCCTCCCCCTCTCACTTCCTCCCCTTCTATTTATATCTCCGCTTACGTAAAGAATAGGATGGAATACTTCCTTAATTATGACCTGGTTGCCAGGAAAAGGCCTAAACCAAACCACTGCACCAACATGTGAATGTAATTCTTCTGATGAACCCATCAGAGGAATGTGGGCATACGTAGGTCACACCGATATTGAAACACTTTATTTATGTCCACTTTTCTTCTCACTGGATGTCCTGTGCCATGGAAATATCTTTAGAAAATGTAAGCAAAACATGGCTGTGCTTTACTCACCTTGAATATTGTGTGCAGTTTTGGTTTCTGCAATATAAGAAAGATTAGACTATTAGAGTTTACAAAGGAGGGCAATGAAGATGGTGAAGGCCTCAAGAGGAAGTCAAGTCTCCAAGCTGAGAACACTTGGAGTGTTCAGCCTAGAGAATAGGAGACTGAGGGGAGGCCTCATTGCAGTCTTCAGTCTCATGAGGGAAAGTGGAGGGGCAGGTACTGATCTCTTCGTTCTTGTGTCCATTGACAGGACTCAAGGAAACAGCATGAGGCTGAGCCAGGGGAGGTTAAGGTTAGATGTCAGGAAAAGGTTTTCCATTCAGGAAGTGGCAGGGCACTGGAACAGACTCCCCAGAAAAGTGTCCACAGCACCAAGCCTGACAGAGTTCAAGAAGAGTTTGGACAATGCTCACAGGTACATGGTGTGATTCTTGGGAACGGTCCTGCACAGGGCCAGGAGTTGGGCTTGATGGTCTTGATCTCAGTATATTCTGTGATACTATGATTCAATGATTCTACTCAGCAGGCTTGTTTTAAGCTAATTTTCTGTGGTAATGACGGGGATAAAAAGTTGAATCAAGATGTCAAATAATTAATTTTAATTTAGATATTATTATAAAACAAGGGGAGACTATAAGGCTGCCAAATGTAAAAGGGACAAGAGTTAAAACATATATCTTTGCACATATTTGGGGTTTCAGGAAAATAAGTTGGTCTTCTTTTTCCTTAAAGTGATATAACTCTATGGAGAGAATAATTCAGTCCTTTTTTTAAAAAAAAAGGTCCTAACATATGAAACTTTAATTTACAATGGGCTTTAGGGAAGTCAAATACTTTTTGTGTTTCAACAGTAAAGAAAATGGGAGAAAATACTGTTTGCTTCCGAAATGGTTCTAGATGCTTTTCTTCACAAAGATAACAAATAAGAATGTTGTTTGTGGAAACATGCAACAGTTTCCAGGACAGTTACCAGTGTGGAGAAACAAAAAGGGGCTTGCTAAAATTTCTTGGAATAAGCACAGCACCTTAGTTAGGCAAATACTGGCTAGTGAATCATGCCATGACTGTGTAATGTATGAACAAAAGTGTGCAGCCCTTTTGTATGTAAGGAAAAAGTCATGTACGTGAAACAAGATTTTTTCACTTCCAGCTTCTACTTTCAATTTGTCCATAACTATTTTTTTCCACAGTAGGATATATATTTTTTTTTCATGACTCATGGGAAGATTTACTATTTTGAAAACACTCTACCTATATCAAAGCTTAAAGACCTTTATAACAGTTTCAGAAGACTGAATTTTAAAACTGACACAATGTTTATTAAAAATTTTGTGCCTTTACTCAAAAGTGCACAAAGCAGTGTAGCTATGGTCACTATTATCATCAGCTTGTATTTAGAATTTATCCTGTCTACTGAGTCTTTAGGACCTAATTAGAATGAAGAGTTTGCTACAGACTATAACTGCTATGGTCAATGCATTTAAAAAACCACCACCCCTCACAAAAAATCCCAAAAAAACAAAACAACAACAACAACAAAAAAACAAACTGTGAGATATGGTAACAATTTAATGCTTTGAATATTTCATGTGGAATATTTTTAAAATAAGAAAAAAAACGTTTTACAGGTCAAACTGATGACAACTTGGTATGACTTGGCAAAGATCACAGGCATTCATTTGCTTTTTGAAGTCATGCAAGCAGGTTCCTCTGTCCTTCTCAGACTGAGAAAAACCTAGTTGTGAGATGAAGTGTTTGTATGAGTTGATTCATGAAGCCAATGAAAACTCTGATTTAGAAAAGTTAACAAGTTTCTGAACCTCAGCCCTTACAAAAACCATATCTCAAAAAGAGGGAAAAGTCTTTTTGTAGAAGCTGAGGTATTTGTTCTTGAGGCGCCCAGAGTCATCAGTTCCACTTTGCAAAGTTCTTGTCCTCATTCTTAGGTGTTTCAACCTATGTTTGGGTAACAAGTCCCAGAAGCTGCATTGGTTAGAAGATAGGCCTAATTTAAGCTGTCAGCTCTCTCAGCTGCTTTGTAACTCTTGCTGATTTAAGTGGATTCTTTGTTTTTCAGGGTCAGAAAGGTATTGCATAGAGTCAGATGAGGATTAGCACTGCCATGGTTATAACCAAACTGTTCCTGCCCTGGTGATGTGCTTTTTCTGAACTCTGTTTTTTACTAGCTGCAGATTTATGCAAACCCTTCATTGCACGGGTTACTGACAACTCTGGAAAAAAACCAAAAAACCATTTATTTCTTACTGACCTGAAAATTCACAAAATTGAAGATAAATATTTTGCCAAAATGGCATCTGAGCATTTTCAGAGACACTGTACTTGAAACTTTAATACATGGGTATTCTAAAATGAGCAGCTGTGTCAAGTGATATCAGAGGATTTAAACTTGAAGATTTGATGGATGAAAACTGATGAAACACATCAATTAAGTTTGGGTTCCATTCCATTTTGTATATTTGTGGTCTGGAATAGATTTAGCAAAAAAACCCCTAAACAAACCTGTAATATTAAAATACCATTTTCCTATTTTGGCAGAAGCTTTTTGTTATGCCAAAGCAAGAAACCAGACTTTGAAATTCACATTTCTTTTATAATTATTTAAATTTGAAATAGTACGTTCTGTAGGTGGATCTGATAATGATAACAATAGTTATCTGATAGTTGCATATATTACTCATTTCACACTCGTGTATCTTTACTGATAGACAAGTAATACTGCAATTTTTATGTGTGGAAAAGTCTAAATCAGAATTATTTTTTTTTTCCAAAAGAAATTTGTAGTTTTTTAATAATGGAGGACCATAATGTCTTCTATTGCTGCCACAATTTTCTTATAATGAAACAGGCTGTGAATTGGCATGTGGAAATCTGTGAAAGGAAATGTGGTTTTGGCAAAAATAGTTTTTTATGTTGAAAAATCTGAAGATAAACCTAGATACAACTTGTGGGTGTATGTATAAACTTATAAATTAGATCCCCTAACTGATGCTCTAGCAAAAATATCAGAAAATTAGGAATTCTGGAAGTTGTTTTTTTCTTTTTCTGTTTACAAACAAAACAAAAAAACCCCAGTTAACCACCACAGTACTTAAGGATAAACTATTAATTCCCATTTATAGGTAACTACCTACTTGAGCGACCCAAAAACCCACAATGTCACTTTTCATTCTCCATAAAGACTGAAAGGCAACTCCCAACCAGTTCCATAAGAGAAGGCTAATCCCTTCCCAAATCGAATCACTAGAAAATTTCTTAAGACAAATTTGTTTTCCAGTTGTTCTTTCCCAGGGAATTATATTGGTTTAAATACTGGAAAGATTCCTTGGAAGTTTCCAAGTCTCTACTAACACTATGAGTCAGATGTCTTCAGGTTGTGTAGTGCCAGATTTGACGTCAAATGATAATCCAGTGGGGTTTTCCATTATACTTCATAATGGAGACTCAATGGGATTTTAGTGTGTAAAATAACCACATTTTGTCTGAATCACCATAGCTAGAATTGAAACTTTGTTTCTTTTAACTGGTTTGTTAAAACACAGTTTTAAAGGCTTAAAATGTTGCAAAAAAGAGGGAAGATTTTAAGCCTGAGTATGCAGCAATATCAATTTTAAAATGTTTCACAACTTAATAGCATGTTAGTGCAGCACAAAGTCACTGCTCCAGTTAGTCTTTGTGGCAACAGCAAGCACTGATTATTTCTCTCTTTAAAAGGGAGTATGTCTGCTCTCCAAGACTGGGGCGTGCTCTTGCAAGTACAGTTGTTATTGCTCATTGGAAATTTACTGAAGAAGCAAGTAAGTGTTGCCTCATGGCTGGGTTTGACAGGTCCTCCCTGCAGTTGGGGACGCAAGAAGCTCCATGACCTTGGTCATGGGTGGCCTGTTAACATTTGCCCAGCACCACTGGGTGTCATCAACAGCTGTATGAAACTTATATTTTTGTGAGTTTTACTGAGTTTTAATAAAAGATTCAAGGAACTTCCAGCTCTTGAGGGTTTGGGGATTTGTTGTATTTATTTTTTCTTCAGGTTTTTGTTCTATTTGGGACTCAAGCTTCTTTGGCTAGCCTGTTTCCTGTACTGATATACATTCTTGAGCAGAACTGTTGTTTTCATCTGAAAGGGAAAAAAATAAAGAGTAGATGCATGAATTTGGCTTTGGCACATTCCCCTTTTTGCCCATTCTCAAGTAGATAATAATTTAGAATACATGGAATTAATCTTAGGAAGAATACATGAAGTCCATAGTTAAGTGAACCAGTGGAAGCCTTGTTCCCATTACTGAAAGATCTTTTAAGGGCAGGCTTAAAAAACTTCTTGAAGAGAAAGAAAGGCAGGATTAGAGCACCCAGATGGTAGCTGAGTAGTTGACAAGTGCTACATTTAGCTCAATCCTGCGGAAAACTACAGAGTAATGGGAATATGGATTTATAAGTAATGGTTAGTATAATGTTACCCATACAATGTGGGGCTTAATTTTACATGAGGGAAGTAGATTTTCTTCTCAGTCGGGAACCAGGAAAAATTTGTGGTTGCTGTCTTTGCCATGGAGTTCTTAAAATTAATCTTGGACAGTTTCTATGAAACGCTGCTGTGTATTTTACAGGGACAAATCCGTAGTAGATCTCAGCAACTGGCCTCATACTTCTGCCCATCTATGGCACCCTGCAATGCCCAGACAGGAAAAGGAGAATTGCATATGTTGCCATCAACTTCTTTTTTTCCAGACAAAGAGGAGTCACCCTATTTTTTCCTGCATTCTTGGCAGCAGATAATTGAGAATTGTTCATAAAATAAACTTAAAATGGTCCTGGGGATTACTGGGTGGAGAAATTTTCGATGTCTGCCTTAGCAACTTGCCATCTCCTTTTTTTGATAACCACCTTAATTATAAACAATATAAATAGATCCATTGTCTTTAACACCCACAGTTGCAAGATAAACACAGAGGAGTTTATGTTCATGAAAAGTGAAGTCAGTGAGATTCTTGATGACATGAATCATGTTGAATTTGGCTTACTTCCAAATGTGCATATTAGCATAGAAGTCTTTCTCCTGACTGAGGATAAATAATGTTGGAATATGTGGTAGCCAGAAAAGCAGTATAGAGACAGTATGTTGTATGTGAAGTGTATTTTCATGTGGTCATGATTTGTTTTGCTGTGAATCAAACTGTCAATAATCTTATTAGGTAATCTGCTGGGGAACAATGATATGAGGAACTGCTCTCTCCTGCCATGCTCCCACTTGAGCAATCACTGAATAGAAGATGTGTAAATTGATGGGGCTGTTTGTAGAGTTATGTTCCTAGAAAGGAACATTGTGGGCACCAGTAGGCAGGATGGGTACAGTTCCAGGTTATCAATTGCCACAAAGCACCATTAGATACAGACACTGATAACATCTATATTTAGGAAAATGAGGACAGCTGTACTAATCTTGTGCTCAGCATGTGCCTCTGTGCCTATCATTCCTCCACTGTTAGAGTGTGTGGATTTTACATGACTGGAGGACCAAGACTTTGGAGAAGATCCTGGGACATCCCAGAGCAGAAACAGCATCTCACAAGTTTCCAGGGCTGACTGAACAAGAGGAAATGTCTTCAAACTGAAAGAGAGTAGGTTTAAAATAGAGAAGAAAAAGAAATTCTTTACTCTGAGGGTGGTGAGGCACAGCATCAGATTATTTCAAGAAGTGGTAGATACCCTGTCCCTGGAAATGTTCAAGACCAGGTTGGACAGAGCTCTAAGCAACCTGGCCTAAGTGGAAGGTTTCCCTCCCATGGAAGGAGATTGGAGCTAGATGATCTTTAAGGTACCTTCTAACCCAAGCCATTCTGTGATTCTATGATAACACATAAGTAGAAAGATAGTTCTTAGAAAGGTAGGCCACAGAAACATCTATAGTTACTGCCTCTTCTGACATGTTTTTGACTCGTGTTTTAATTGTGTACCAGTAAGCCCCTCTAGCTGGTACAAGAAAAGTTTTAGGAAATAGAAAATCTCCCCATTGTAGTTCATTTATCTTATTTTCACATCTTAAATACTATTCTTGTGGAAAATGGAAGTTCTACTGAATTACTGGGATTATATAAATTGTTTGCATATACTTAGTCTTGACTTTTTTATTGAGAGAGGAAATGGGCACCCAGCATGGCTGCATGAGTCACAAACACTTCTCTTTGTGTGTGTCCTACTTGATTAATAGAAGTTTACAGTTATTTCAGCCTTTCTTCATACTAAGGCCTCCAAAGAGCATGTGAGTAATTTTGTACTTCATAGGTTGTCTGGAGGTGACAAATTTCCCTATTTTTTCTGCATTCAAAGGTGTTTGTCTTTCAGGCATGAAATTCAGACTGTGGGGATTTTTTTTTTTATTTTTGGCTTACAGGTATCATTTGAGTCTGACTCTTGCTGACAGTGAATGCAGTTTTAAAAACCTCTGAGGATAATTGAAGAGCATAGAAGCTCTGCCTTTAGCTTGACACATTTTCTACATAGTTTACTCATAAATTCTAAAAGCAAAATGCAGCTTTTCTCTGTTGTCATGACTGAAAATCAGTAGCAGACACCTTCCAGGTTTTCCAGGTAATAGAACTTTTCAAGGAACGGCTTCACTGGGTTTAAAGACACAAACCGTTCCTGATGTGCCAGACTGTAAGTGTCAGGCAGGGGCAGTGTGGTGATTACTCTGGTGTGTCCTTCTGCACTGTAATCAGTGTTGACTCTTGTCATAGTTCTGATTAGCTAAACAGTTTTATGGATTTATTTTAACTTTTTAAAACATTTCCATCCAGTATAGTGCAAACAAGTTCAGTTTACAGCTGAAATTTTCGCCAGCATTTTGTTCGCTGAAAGTACCCACCTTCATCTACTGTGCTCTATGGCCAGCTGTTGTGGTTTAAGAATGGTACTCCCCAGTTTAGTGCTCTCACTGAGACTCTCCAAACCAAGAGCTGCTCAATCACTCCCCCTCCCTCTGCCTCCTTGCAGTGGCTGAGGAGGAGAACTGAAGGCAGAAAAGGTAAAGATCACAGGTTGAGATAAGAACAATTTACTGGAAACAGAAGTGAGAGAAGAAAATGAACAGCAACAGTACTAATGACAGAGGGTACAAGAAAGCAATGAATCATTCACAGGGAACTCCCTGACAACAGACAATACTCAGCTACTCCTTCCACCATGCTATACCAATCCCCCCATCCCCAACAGTGAAGTGAAATGGTATAGAGTAACCTCCTGGTCCAATCAAAACCCCCTCCTGGCTACTACAAAAACTAACTCCGTCTTGACTGGAACCAGGACCTTATACACCCCTTATTCTATATCATTTGCATCATGCCCAAATCCTACACCTTCCAAATAAACACACACACATATATATATACACAGAAGCATGGGTATCCTTTCCATGGTCAATGGCTGTCCCTCCAAGATGTCTACTGAGTTCATTTAGTCCATGACTGTGGCTTCTGGACTAAAGAAAATCTCACTAGATTATTTTATTATTGGGTCAGAACAAGCTCTGTGTATGTGGGGAGAAGGAACCAGGCTGAAGCTGCATGGCACCATGGAATATACATGGCCTGAAGCTTCAAACCAATATTGGGAGCCATGTGGCAGAGCTGCCAATCAAAAAAAGGTTGGTAGCCCAACCACACCAAGCGCCCTGGAACCTCTGACTGGCTACAGCACTCCTCACTCGGGCCTGGAGCTATAGAGTGGTCTGTGAGCCAGATGTCCCACCTGGGAAATTTGGCTCTGGTAGCCAAAGCACATAAATACAGAAGCATAGGGATTCTCTCTTGCCTTTTCTCTTGGGACCTGCCGTCGCTATGTGTAGCCCTGGACTTCTTTAGGACCCTTCAGTGGTGGCTATGCAATCCTCTTATTCTAAACTCTTTAGTCCTTCTTTGTGCTCTAAATCTCTTTTCTTCCTTTACTTTTTCCTTAATCTCTTCTGGGTAACTTAAAACTGATAAGTTGTGAGTTGGTGTTTGCTGGGTGCTTTGTGGAATCTTCTCCTTGGTTGTATGTTACCACTGTGAACCTTTTGCCAAAATGACTATTTTCTCACTAAATTAAAAGAAATCTCCTGGGAAACACATGTAGTGTGTTCTCTTTATGTGACTTCAAGGTATTAAGAACCAAAGGCTGTTGGGGAAGAGAATCAGGTATAAACAGGTGGAGACTTGAAGGGGTTGTCCAGCAAGCCCTAGGCAACAGATACTGAGAGGAGTTCCCCCCTTGAATAAGACAGGAGCTGCCACGAGAGGATACCTTGGGGACCAGGACTGTTTTCAGTTATCTGTGTGTATTAGCCCTGTCTCCCCTTGCAAGATATGGAAGGACTTTACAAGATGTGGCAAGATATCTGGAAACCCTTTTTTTCCCACTTTCCAGGTGGTCCTGGTGTCGAAAAATGCTTACCCTATGATGAAATATAGTGACTGGATTTCCTAAGCCCTATTTGACATAACTCGTCCCCCTTATTAGCATGTCGTACCTCCTCATTAATATACCCTGCTCCTTGGTTCTATATATTGTAGCGTGAGTGTTCAATAAATGCCTCAGTCTCTACCCCCAAAGTGGGAAAGTGTAGATTAATGACTGTTACAAAAGGCTCTGCCAAAGTTCGTTGGGAACTCTTGGAGTCTGAAATATAAGTAGTGCTCCCAGAAAAGCTTGAGGCTTTGGGAATGGGGTCTTATAGTATGGCTCCCACACACTAGGTATGATTATTAATGGACTGCCCAAGGTAAGGGCAGGAGAGCAACAATGAATACACATCCCAAATGACCCTCAATGCTCTTGATGTTATCATGTCATAAACTGATATCCCACAGTACATCAACAAAGCCATCTTGATCCCTGTGCCTGCTCTGAAAAAGAACATTGCAAGGAGCACATACAGGAATATATGCAGGGTTAGGTACCACAACCACGTGAGCAGACCCAGCAACATTGTGATCAGTGGCTCTGCATCAAACACAGCAAATGCTTATGTCAAATTTTTTTCTAACCCGCTCTGGGTAGATCTGTTGTTATCTCAACCCTTCATGCCCTATATTGGATGCCAAATAAGTCTGTCAGGGTTTAGGAATGGTACTCCTCAATTTACTGTTCCCACTGAGACTCCAAACCACAAGCTGCTTGATTTCTCCCTGTCTCTTTCCCACTGTGGTGGGTGGAGAGAAGAATCCGAGGCACAAAAGGATTGAGAAAAGAACAATTTACTGGAAACAGGAGTGAGATAAGAAAATAAACAGCAACAGTAACAATATTAATGACAAAAGATAGAAGAAAAAGGTGAACAACTCACATGGAAACTCCCTGACACCACACAATACTCCACCGCTCCCTCTACCGCACTACAGTGAAGCAGAAGTGACCCCTTCTCCCTGGGAGAGAGTCCCTTCCCTCTGCCCCTGGCAACTATGTGAGGTGGTACAGAATAACCTCTGGGTCCTAGTCACGCCCCTTCCTAGCTACTGCAGAAATTAACTGTATCCTGGTTGGAACCAGGACAACACTAAAATATCACTATCTGAGAAACCCCTAATTATCTGTAACTCAACTCTTAATCTATTGGTGTTTCTAGTACAGTATGAAGGTAAAATAAAATAGAGGCCAGAAACTGGTCATTTGCATGGGGAACAAATCTTGTATATTCTTTTAGTAAGTCCTGAAGAGAATAGAAAGCACTGCAGGAACATGAAAAGAGCAGACCTCAATCACAGAGCAGTTCCTGCACAACCTTCTTTTTTTATTATTATTTTTGAAGGAGGTGGTGAGATTAACATTCAGAAACTTAATCATGTCCCTGAAAAGGTAACAGGCCTTGTGCAGTTTCTTGTAAAATAATGATTTCTCTGAATGAAGTCTGAAAATGTGTCATCTCACAGTCTGTAGCTGGTATCTTGTGAATTGTTTTCCCTCTGTTAAGATGGGAAAAAAAAATCTTACTGTCTATCCACAAATCAGAGACTTTTAAATTTCTACATCACTAATATATATTGAATATAAAGCAACTTGCTTTACTGGATGTTTTCAGAAGGGATAATCAACCTAAACCAGCCAAATATCCTGTGTTCTCCTTTACTTGGAAGTAGGACAATTAAAATACAAAGTCAAGTTTATTTGAACAAAGAAACCTCTTAATGACTGTCACCATTAGTCAACACTTGATGTAGAGCGAGGTGGTGTGCAAAGAGAAAGCAAATATAATGGGGAATGAGATATTTCCAGTCATTTACACAGGTGGTCTAAGTCTTGAGTACTGATAAATGCAATTCTCCACACATTGTACTTAGTCTCAAATTTTCTTTTTTGTTTCCCATACATTAACACAACAGGCATGCCAAGGCAACATGTGTCAAGGCAATATTTGTTTAATGCCCCTCTGTTTTTGTTACGCTAGATCCTGACTAGTGAAAATAATGTAGTTCCTATTTTCTACCAAGCTCTAGTGATTGGTACCATACATAGCCTTGCCTACTTGACTTCTATGCAGGTTAGTTTGGTGAGAACTCTCCTACTGAGTCTTTCAAGGCTGTGTGTTAAACTGTAATTTCTGGCTCAAATAAGGTAGGACATAAAAGGAAGACACTGGTAATAGTGTCTCTGTGATAAGGATGACTGGGTGAACCACTCAGCCTCCTGAAACCAAAGCTAGACTCAACAGTTGAGGCTCATATGGGTGAGTAACAAGCAGACCTGCTATATCTCAACAGGTTTCTGTTCTGCAAACATGACATCTACATGTGTATACACCCCTCCCCCCCACCCCTTAAAATAAGCATAAGACCAGAGCAGCAATTATTTCCAGTTGTAGTCTCAAGAATAATTGAAAATAATTTTTTTAATAGGCCTCTCAAAAATACTTGGGAAACATTAAGAAGTATCACTTTGTTGTCCAAAGTCTAAACTGCTTTTTCAGCAGTGTTCTGTCAATTACCTGTCAAAGTCCTAATCCATCAAATCTTCAGAGTGACCATTTATAATTTGCTGAAGAATAAACATTTTGACTCTTTGGTAAGAGAGATTTGGCCATTGATCCAACAGTGTGATTTGGCTCATAACCAAATGGTGAATAGTCATGTTGTCCCAGAAAGGAACACTATTTTAGAGAACGCAAACCATTTATTTCTCTGATATCAAAGGTAAAAAACAAGTTCAAGGGAATGTAGGGTTTTAAGAGAGTTCTTGTCTCTTTATTGTCTGAATTCTGATATTGTTTTTTGTGTGTGCATTTAGCTTCTTTTAGGTTTTCCAAATACAATAGGTTTTTCAAATGACCCAGCAGCCCTGCTGTCACTGAGGGATCCAGGTGGGCTTGTGAGGCTGGGCATGTTGTTGCCTCACTGAGAATTTGGATGGGGGTGAGAGCAGAGACCAATCTCTCTGTGAGTCTGAGAAGGATTTGGGTGAGCTGCTAAAGGAAATGTAAAGGATTGTAGACAATATACCTCCTATTGGGAGTCACCTTGCTATCCACCTCATGAAAAAGCCTGTCTCTCTCCTGCAAACCAGAAACTGCACTCAGTGTGTAAGCAGGCCAGAATTTAAAAAAAAAGATTGGGTGAAAAGGCAATATAAATGGAGAAAAAACTTTGAACTTAAGATTTTAATAAGACTTCTGACATCTCCCAGCCCAAGATTCAGTGTGTTTGAATGCATGCTTGATTATTGAAATTATACAGAGATAACAGAAAAATCAGGAAAAAAAAATTATTTGAAATTTCAAATCAGCTTAATTCTGCAAGTTAATAACTTTGTCATGGGATGTAAAGCTTTGAATGGAATAATTGCCTTTTTTTTTTTTCAATTGTCTGTGTTGTTTTCTTTGAATTTGGTTATGAAATGAAAAAATATGATTTTTTTCATGGCATTAGAGGAAAACAGGTGGCATCTGATCATTAAATATGTTACATGAAAAACTGCCAATCCAATAGACTGCAAATATTCTAGTTATAAGGTTTCCAGTTGACTGGCTAGAAGTGTAAGTGGGTAAAGAAAATAGGACAGTGTAAAGGAATCTAGTTTTTCCCTTCTCTGGCCAGTATCCTTGAAGCACTTTTCTCTTCAGAGATGTAATCTCACATGTAAAACTTTCACGTTAGAGGGCCATTATTTGACGGTCTAGACAGACTATATCCTGTGTCTGTAACTAGAATCAAAGCCATATTTTTTGCTGTTGTGTATTTGGACACCAAAGACATGTATGTTAATTACATCGAGCACACTGTTTATTTAAAAAATTGAATTAATTTCTTATGTGAATGTAGTGGCTTATCCATGTCCATGAAAATGAAGAGGGAGAAAATTTAGAAACATTAGCTCTTGCCTCTGTGGTAACACACATATTTGGTGAACCTTTACATTATTACTAGTTTCTCAATTTCTTTCCAGTGGAAATATTGGCTCTGAGACTGGCTATACTGTATATGTAAGTGCATTATTCCTTATCCTCTTTATATGTCTAGGCAAGCTGTCAATTGGCTTTGAGGTGTAATAGAGCAATCTTTATCTCTGACAGATAATATAGACATAACCACCTTCAAATGATTTAGGTTACGTGGTCTACTCATACCAACTAATGTCTGCTCATTTGGGGTTTTAAAAATCCTGCTAGTGAAGATAAAGTCCAGTCTGCTGCAATTTTGTATGACAAAGAAATAAACAAAATGAAAATCTGGAAGTAGGAATTTTATCAATGATAAATATATGTTAAACACAAAATTACAATGTCTCTACATTGGATCCTGACCATGATGCAATTTGCAGTGTGTAATGTATTGCCATTCTGGAATGCTAAGTCCTGGCATACACGTGGCTCACTGAGAGATTAGCAAATAGCCAGACTGAAGAAACTACCAAAGAAAGACTACTGAAAAAAGTCACAATTCTCTACCAAACCCAGATACAATGCAGGGCTTTTGGGTCTGAACAAACTATCACATGTATGCTTCAAAGACATAATTATATAATTGTATCTAGTGGAATGACTTATCTCTGTTAAAATACATGCAGAAGTGTTAATGTCTTAGTATTTTTAATAACATCAAATGAATGAGTGGAAATCATTGCTGGAGTTTGTCAGTGCGGTGTAACATCCAACTCTTTGGATCAGCAGTGGGGAAGAGCTGTGGCAGATCTGAATTAAAATATTTTTATCTGAGTCAGAACTATGTCCCATTTTTGACTGAATTTCTTGGGTTTAGATTTTCAAATGATATACAACCAAAAATTCCTTAGAAAATTATGTTTCAATAAACATTGATGTTAGGAGAAATCAGTAACACAAATTATTCTTTTGGGGATCTGTACAACTGATCTACAAGTGCTACTGAAATTCCCTCTCCAGTTCTGTGGCTGAGGTTTAAAAAATAAATCTGAGCCTCTATATGTGCTAAAAGCTCTTTTCACCTTGTGAATAAAACTACTGTACCCTTCTTACTGTAAGCATTAATGAGTCCTTGAGAAATAATGACCTCTGCTTTTATGAAACAATGATGAATATTAATGATCAAAGAGCCAGATGCGTGATATTTCACTTCTTTGAGATAATGAGCAATTATATTGCTTGGAATTCATGTTGTGAAATGTTCTTTTTGCTTCCTCACACTATGTATTTGCAAAAATAGTCCGTGTTCTCCATTTTATTTACCTATTTTTGGTGTGTATTTTCCCTGACTGCAAACATAAGTTAGAAATTTAAGAAAAAACTGTATATGGCTGTCATTCTGGCTGGAACATTAGGAGATTTCCAAGAAGATACATGATAGCTGGGAGATGACTTTTCTTTCTAATTGCAGTTCTATTAGCCTTAGAACTGATTTTCTGTAACAGTGGAGTTTCTTCATCTTATATAATGAGACCATTTACAATTTTTAAATAATTCCTGGAAGAAATAAATGTCATCACTGAAGTCAAGTGAGAAACTGGGCTAAATGCACCCTTGGCCCTCAGCAGAGAGATTGGGGAGGGAGAATCACGCAGCAACAGGAACAAGACAAAGTTGTAGTGAGTTGTTTTCCAGCTGCTTCCAGATTCCTGGGGATGTAATGTATAAACAAGGTATCAGTATAAACCAGGGCTGTTTTGAGAATAATCTACATTTGATACCAGGGTGGCTACTGGCTGGAGAGTCTCAGCTCATTAACACAGCAGAATTGAGAAACAGATTCTCTCCTCCCTTTAGGATTTCAGAATGGCAACGCAAGCTGAGCATTTCCTTTGGAAGGGGTCAGTCCAAACCCTCAGACTGAGAACAGGGAGGAGTCCTCATTAATTCCGAAACAGAAAAGGCAGTTGACAAGAAAATATAGCCAAAGCAGACTATAATGGTTCCAGATAGTTCTAACTTCATGATGTCCTGACCACTTCCACATTTTAACTCTTCTCCAAGATAACAGACTGACAGAATTCACAGTTCTGTTTGTTTTTTTTTTTTTTTCTTTTTCTGACGTCGGTGTTCCTTAGCCATTTCCCAGAATATAGTTGTTGATTTCTCTTTTACCACAGTATTTTCTATTATCTTTTAATTCAGTCCAATGCTGACTATTGGCAGTATGAATAACCTTTTAGCTGCTCCAGAAATCATAAATAAACTCCAGAAAAATACATTCTTGAGACTGTTGAGAAAAGTAATATCAGGTCTGCAAATACAGCATTTGGCCTGTATTCTGAGACTGGACATTGGATGCCCTGCTGGTGACTTGTGGCAGCAGTTGTCTCTCAGTGCTCCCTGAACAGGTGTGAAGCTGATCCCTGAAGCAGTTTGTTCCATGCATTTCCACTCACTTCATCAAACTATGGTTGGGGAAGGGGCAGAGCAGGAAAGCAGAGGGGAAGACAAAGCACTCTCCACCTGACCTCAACACTCCCCAATTTTGTACCTACTTACTGTGTACAGGTAAATGATACAATAAAAGTACTTCAGAAGGGTTGGTTACCTCTGCCAGCAGCCTCTCTTTCTACCTCACTCTTTTCCCTTAACCTCTGCCCACACCATACAGGATGAGGGTGCTTAATGATCAAGTCTGGGTATGCACATGCTTCTTGTATCACAAAACACAAGGGGATTCCCATAAAAATTGTCCAGAAGACCAGAATTACCAAAACTTTTCCATCACAAATATTTTTAGGTGTTTTATATTTCTTGATTCATTTTTTTTCTGTTTATTTTATTTTGGTTTTGCTGCATTAAAAATTGGATTGCTACTAGCACTAGTTATTTTCTTAAACAGGTCTTAAAAAAGAGAGGAGTTAGGCAGAACTTTCTGTCTCAGGTTCTGTTGGCTTCCTTGGGGATAGCAATTCAAGAAAAGCATCAATATTTCTGTTACCTGACCCTTGCCCAAGCCCTAAAATGAACTGAACTTGAATTAGAAATGTTGGTACTTCTTTCCTCTTTACAATACTTTTGAAATTTTGCATAGTTTGTAATCAAACATAGACTACTAAAACACTTTGTGAAGCAGAATTTGCATTTCCATGCAGTTCCTATAATTTATAGGAGTGCTTCTTCACATCTTTTCAGTGGTCAATCTTTCATCAGAATGTTGTTTCAGTAATAAGTGATTCCATCTTCTTGGCCTCCAGTTAACTGTATTTCTGTAACTTCTATTCAGTTTTGTAGCCATAGTGATGAAAGCTATTTTTTGCTGCAGTCATAATAACTCTAAACATGTATTTACATTTATTTCATATCCACAAACCTGAACACTTTATTAACAAAATTGTAAGTTTGATGACTATGTTCTTGAAATATACCTGTTTCCTTGTGATGTATGAAACATTTGGAAGTTTGGGACGCTTAAAGTTGTTCTGATATGTTCTCTAACATTCGGTGCATTGACAACCAAGACAGGGTCAAACTTTTGTGGGCAGTAGATTCTGCATGAATTTCTGAGGCATACTTGGGCAACTTTGTCAAAGTTTGGAGAAAATGCTTTCTAATCACAAGCAGCAATGCAGGAAGAGTAAAACTTATCTGTCCACACAGGTATTTTATTACTTTTATTGCGTATATGAAATTATTTGGGCAGAATTTAACTGTTTCCAGAATGTAGTTTTCAGTTTAATGGATTTTTTTGACTCCTTGTTCTGAATATTGCATTTCTTTTAAAAAAAGTATAATTCTAATAATGTTTCCAAATGCTTATAGTGCTTTAAATATATAATCTTTGAGATTTTATTGTTCCTTGATAAGGAGAACCTGTAAGAAACACAAGTTGGCAGGGCTACATCTCTTCTCCACTTTCTCAGTGTGCCTTTTTTGCCGGCCACTTCTCTGCCTCAGGCACTCAACCACTAGACTCTCTTTATAAAATGAAGGGAAGAACCTAATGTCATGCATGAGTTTTGAAGCTATCAGGAAATAATAAAACTCAAAAAAATTAAAATCAGGGCGATTTGTTTTAGGCATTTCAATGTGGCTTACTGGTTATCTTTGTATTGTTTGAATTTGGTTGGAATCATTGTGTATGCAAATTTCATTGCATTTTGGGCTGCTCACAATATGGGGGGAGTATGGGAAGCAGTTCATCTCACCATTCCTCTGGTTTTTCTAGTTGTTTGGCCTGCCTTATCTGAATGAGGGACTTAGGCATCTCAGTGTAATTCTTTGGCACAATTAGAAGTTTTTTACCCTACTCAGAGGACAATAATGTCCATACAAAAATATATAGACTTTTTTTTTTCTTTTTCTCACATAGTTTTCTTAAACCAAGTTATGGGTGGATCATGTGGGAATCAAATTAATGAAGACATGTACTTTCCATGTAGATATTTTGTGTGTAGAGCTGCCATAGGTTTTTATTGAAGCACTGCATAATTTGGAGCATTTATGAACTGTAATGGCCTTATGAGAGGGTTTAAACATATTTTTTAAATGATGCATATAGTTCCTTTCTCTTTATGTCCAACAAACAAAGTTATTTGGATAGCATCTGCTTTTCTTGCTGCCTTGAATCAAGTCAATCAAATCTTCTTTGCAAGTTTCTGTGAATATAAACTTCACACCAAGAATGTGGCTTAGCTCAGTAGAAAGTGATGGAGAAAGAAGATGGAAAACTTATGCAAAATCTCATTTTAGCCTGAGTTCCTTTTTTCTGAGATGCTGAAATTGTGTAAATACTTTGAAAGTTGATATCACAAATAAGTTTTTGGGTTTTTATAATCTTCTTATTATTAGTGACATTTAAGGCACACCATGGACTACATCTTCCTTAAAACCAATTACTTTAATTTATAAAAAATCATGAAACCATTGGTAAAGTTAATTAACTGTATTTGGAATTAAGGTAGTCTAAAGAGAAATAATGGGACTAATATTCACAAAAGAATTAGTGAGGAATTATGGCTTAATTTCATTGGTATGATTTTTCTTGCTTATTTTATTTTTATATTTTGCTTTCAATTTTTAATTTCTTTTTTTTTTAATAATTAATGTTTGTGGATATTATTACATAAAAATGAAGGGGATAAAAACTGGAGTGGAAAATCATAACAGGTCATTAAACTTAATCATCAATCTATACAATACTTGAAGATTGATATATGCTTTTGTTTTGAAATTTATAATTAGAACTGATCTGATTACTGAATTCTAGGTCAGAATAACTTGAAGAGTCGTATTGGTTCTTTGAGCTGAGACACCTTTAATACAAGCAGTGATTAAAGTTGTATATTTAGTGGTATAATCTTGTGCCATCTTTTTAATTTTTACTTTGTTCACTCAACCAAACACGTAACTTTAATCATGGCCACTAATCCAAAGGTTAATACAAGGCTCTTCTTACCTTTTTTTTTTAATTTTTTTTTAACTGCACTGGAAATAAGATATTGGTCTTACTGATTCAATGTTTACTAATAGAGTTGCTGCATAGAGTTTCATGGATGCATCTAGTTTTTTATTATTTCTGGGCTGCAACCAGTCAAGAATAGGAGAAAAAAATATCTGAAAGCATTTTACTGAGACAATTTATAATTTATAAAAAGATCAGTAATGAAATGTTGCGTTCTCGGCAGCCACTAGAACTGAAATTTCCATGACTGCAAAGAAATAGGTAAAAGATATATGGAGATTGAAATCTTCATACTGTTCCATTTCTGCTCTGAAATCATTAAAGAACTTTAAATAGTAAGCAGTCCAGCTAGAAAGTATTGCAGAGATATCCAGTGTCAGTCTAATAGGATATGATCAGCCCTGGCAGGCGCTCTGTGGTCCCTGGTGGAATCTGGAAAAACCAGTCTATGAAGACTGAAAATAACTGTCAACATTCCCTTTTATCAAAATCTACCTCTTTCATCATCCTCTCCTTACTTCATACTTAAAGTTTTGGATATGCAGCTAAACCCATGCCTAACATGGTTTTGAATCCACAGTGGCATGACAGAATGCATATTTAGGGTAACGAATCTATCACTCTATAGGAAGTTTTGACTGTAGCTATGCGGGGGTAGCAAGTCAGGAGATGAGAAGTGTTCAGAAAAATCCTTTGGGAAAACTATTTAATGGAAAAAACAAAGCAGCTCTGTCCTCAGGTGTTCGGCTGTGGAACTTGAGTTGGTGTTGCATGCCAGAAAAAGAAAAGTGTTCTATTCATTCCATGCACTCTACTGAAAAATTAAACCGAATACATTATTCTAGCTTACAAATGACTAACTTTATTTTGGCATGTGTTTAATCATTTAGGAAAGGGTCTTATTCAAGAAAGCCTCTAAGTATTCACTTAAAACACAGTAGATGCTTAAGGACTTTATTGAATAAGGGCCAGAGTGCTTAAAATTAGGAGGTGCACATCTTTTTAGTGTAAAAGAGAAAAACAACAAACCAACAAAAAAAACCCGCAAACCAAACCCTAACTGAAAAATGAAACAAGGCTTCCTTCCATAGTACTAAGTGGTAATAACCACTACAGCCAAAGAGCTTTTCTGAACTTTATAAATATTTAATTTTAAAAAGATGCTGAACCAATACCTGTGTAATCATGTTTGCAATAGGTATGAGAGCATGCAAGACCTACCTGTATGCTAATGTTGCTCTGACTGTTTTTATGGAAACCTTTCAAAAAACTCCTGGAGAGGCTGAGGTACTGAAACATGTCCTTACACAATGTTCTTTATTTGCCAGAAGCTAAAAATATAAAATTGTGGAGATATCTGATGGCCAGAGATCTTTCTTGTTTTGCTCCAGTATGAATGTTTTGGAAAGATGATTCTTTCTCCTGAACTTTTTACCAAGAGAGAAAAGAAATACAAATATCAGGTTAACTAGGAAACTGGAGTTTTAGTTCTGGATTTAGAATAGAGATTCTGTGAGGGAAATGTATACACCTGAGGATTTTAAAAAGGTATAGGAGAGACATGCACTGTCAAAACCAGACCTAATATTCTACAGAGATCATATATAGGTCCTTAGTGGGAAAACATCGATTATCTAGACTTGATGGAAATACGGAATGCTTTTTTCTCTATAGAAAACAAGCTAACTTAACAACTCGATATTGAGAAACACAAACACCTATGTGCAGCAATGAATTCTGAAAAAGCATGACTTAAGCTTCAGCATCTAAAATGCTAAAATGCTTCCTGTATAGACTGAGTATACCACAGACTGTACAGTTTGATGAGAAGAGTATTCAACAGTATTTATTTTAGTCATGTGAAAACTCCCTACTGAAAAAAGGGGAATTTTGTTGGAGGTTAATGAACAGGGTGTCTATAATTTCAGAACAGAGCAGTGGAAAAATATTTCAAACAATTGTTGTCCATCATTAATAAGAGAAGTGAAAGCAGTTGAGTTCTTTTTAGATATAAATCATCAAAAGCCAGAAGGACATTATTCAAAAAGAGTTATTAAAGGAAAATGATAAATATTCATCACTGTAGCCAAGACCAATCATCAGTGAATTATTCAGCTTCTCCAGGCTACACCCTATTTTCCTATAGATAAAAGCATATTTTTCCTATACTTGCAAGTTGAGAATTGAACATCAAGATCCTGATGAAGAAAGGAATAAGAATGTATATGTACTAAATTAGGACTCTTTGGGTGTTTCTCCCTTTGAGCATCAGTGATCCATTCAAGACCATTGATTTCACACGAATACAAAGAACAGCATTAATCTTATCAGAAAGAGGAACTGCTGTCAGCAGAATTATTGTCATGGGGAAAAGAATTACCTTTCTCCCAATGCAGAGCTTTTGGTAGACTACAATAAAATGTCATGTGCAGTATGACTCATTGGGAGTGATATGTTCATTTCTGGGCTTCCCAGTACAATAAAGACATGTACTTAAAAGAGTGAAGGTAGCAAAGAGCCACAAAGATGAGATTATGCTTGTGTATAAACATGAGAATGAAGATGAGGGACTGAGACTCCTCAGGACTGCCAGGACAGGACATAAGGCAATGGGTACAAATTAAGGCACAAAAAATTTCCTCTGAACACAGCCAAGCACTTTCCTACTATGAGTTGACAAACACTAGAAGAGATTTCACAGAGCGATACTAGCATTTGTATTCATGGAGATACTAAAAAACAAACTGAACACAGCCCTGGGCAACCTTTTCTGGTGGGAGAATGTGACCTCTAGAGGTGCCTTTCAACCTCAACCAGTCTGTGATTCTGTGAAGGAAAGGAAGAAAAGTTGAAAAGCTTCCAAAAGAGTCTAATATGTTTACTAATACCAATTCAAAATAAAATGGATCAGAGGCATAAACAAAAGTTGAATTCTCCAAATGAAATCTAAGTCAAGATTAACAGCATGTTCCTGAATTAGTGCTCTGATGTTTCAGAAAGGCTGTATCATTTGGACTTCAATAACAGTTGTCATGCACCTGAGGACATATAATATGAATACCTACTAATATGAATATAATATGAATACCTATTAATATGAATTCAAATCTGTGAGTGAAACTATAAGGTTCTGATTCTGTGATCTGTCTATCTGAAGATAATAAATTCTGTCAGCGTCCAAATGTCTAATTCAAGTGCTGTTCAATCTTCAAATTCAATCTTTTGGGGTCTTTATGGTTGTAATAATTTGTCCACTGAAGGGTGTCATTTGGGAGATAGAAATAACACACTGGAAAAAATTAATAGCTACTGTTGTGATTTTGAATCTGTATGGAAGTTTGAAAGAATAGGGAATAATGTAGAGTTAGTATGTAGTCAGAATTTCTGTATACTAAAAGTACAAATGGACAAGTGTATTATATCCATATAGATACACAAAGGTCAAGCATTGTATGGATGACAATAGGGAGAATCTTTAAGACAACAATATTAACACAACATTTTCTTTTAAAAAAAAGCAATCGCTGCTCTGAGTCTGTGTCTGGCCCACAGTAAGTCTATTCAACAATACAAGCAATATCAAAAAGTGCCACCTCTGCATTTTCCATCACTTCATGGGTTGCAGCCAAGAGTAATAAGTCACAGCTACAGCAGAAACCAAAACAATAGTCCAAACAGTTGGCTATAATAGCAGTGATAGAACCATAAGGGCATCTAAAATCAAAAATAAGTAAGAGAGGAACAAAAGCATCACAACTCTGTAGCCCAGCAAACTAGCTCTTGACTGTAAACTGGGGAGACACAAGTCTTAACTATGACAATAAAAACATTATTGGCTTATGAATGTGGTTCCTGCATCCATCTGGTTTGAGATAGAATTTTTGGCTGTAAGAGATGCATAGTATTTTCTAGTTTTCACCTTATAAATCTGTTTGTCCATGGAGTTCTTGGAAGAGGTTCCCTGATTAATCTAGTATTATTTAAGTGGCCATTTTATATAAGACCTTATTTTAAATTCGATTGAGATGAATCACAAATATTCGGTCCTTCTTTACAAGATATCTAATGGCAGTAGTTTGAGTAAATGATGCTTAGCAAAAATAATATTATACTAAAATGACAGCAGAAATAATGAAAAATAAGATTTAGAAAGAGGTATTAAAATTAACTGGTTAAAAACTCCAGAACTGGTTGAAGAATCATAAAAATAGCCAACAGTATTTTAAATATTAAATTAGAGGAATCTTTTTTCCCAGCAAAACTATTCCCAGACATAATGGAATCGATTCCACCGGGAGACCTACAGGCTGTTAAGAATTGTGAAATGAGAAAGCAGAGCACCAGAAGTGTAAGGGAACTCAGTTTTGAATGATCTGAAGTAAAATTCCACCAATGTCTTGTACTATGACTAAATTTTGAGCAGGACAGAAACTTGGCTAATAAAGGCTTAGACACTGAAATACAGTGTACTCTGATAGAAAATGATATAAATCATCTTATGAGAATGATAGAAAATTAATCAAATAATAAACTATAAAAATTAACTGTGCCTGTGAGACTCACCTAATAAAGCAGTTTTCATTATCAAGATGTGATAGCCAAGCTGGTAACTTGAATAGAGTTAGCCTTCTCAATTTGAATCCATGTTTTAATTCTGTGTTGGGGAGGAGGGAGAGAGTCACTCTCATAGCACATATCTTCTAAGATTCGAAACGGTGGGACTAGTGAAATCAGGAGGGAAAATTTAGCAAAATATCTTCCTCTCCCTTCTTCTCTATCCCATCTCTTTCTATCTCTTGTGTCTTGTCATGAAGGGAGAGATTTACATGCATATCTGTGTCTGTTGAACTGTCTGGCACCAACTCCTATTGATCAAACAAAATGTTAAATGGCCTTTTTGGTCCTTCACTATGAATTTACATTTTTCAGTCTTTTAGAAAGGCTTTAAAATTCTTTGTCTGCATTGTTCAGAAATAAACCTCATATGCCTGGTAAATTTGCCAGGTCTCTCTATTAGCTTATTAAAGCTCAACATGCCTGCTATACATCTGTTCTTATGCACAGTTTTCAACAAGTGTGCTCTGTCACCACTGTTGAGATACTGAATTTGAAATTATTAAGATTCAAAGCTATCAGGAATTATAGATGGTCACAGGATTAAAACATTTCATTGGAATGTAGCAGCCTTGATGAGCAGGCATGGTCTTTTCATTGCTCCTCAGCAGTTTCAATAGCAATTTACCATGAAATTTTAATATGTAGTGGGAATTTTCTAGGCATTTTTCCCCTCATATATGTGAAATTTGGATTGTAAACACTGGATCCTGACCTGTACTGGCTCTACGCATTCTTGTTAAAAGGATATCTTCCCTGACATTCCTGACCTGCAAATGAAACACGCAAACTTGAAATCTTTTTTGGTTCCAAACCTGAGTGAAGATCAGCTTACTCTTCTGCCAGTCCACTCCTAGTAGGTGCTGCATAGGAGTGTGCTTTTGTACATCTCCATACATAACTGTAGTTGATAGCAATTTATACTTTCCCTGTCAATTCCTTCTCTTAATGCCAATACAGAGTTCCCTACTGAGAGATATCCAGATCCTCAAAGCCAGGAGATTAGTGTTTAGTTAAGGAAAAAACTTCCCATATATGTTCTCTCTAACTATGAATTGTCATAGTCTGAAATTATGGAAATGCAGAGTAGTCTGATGCATGTTTTTATGTGTTTTTAACTTCAGTGTTTTGTAGAGCTCAGATAATCTGAGAAATAGTATACTTTGCTAAACTTGCATTTTTATTTTCCATTATATGAAAGCAGGACATCTGGTATGTAATGTCAACAGATGCACAAGGTATTCCTTCAATTATTATTTTTACTTGCATTAGCTGTACTAAAACAAATATCTTTACTGTCATTACTATGAGAGTGTCTAAATAGCCTGTGTTCTGATTCCCATTACACATCAGTACAATCAAATAGAAAACCAAGTATTTTTGAAAAGCACACCTCTTGATATTTTTTGCTAGATTTGTCTTGTTTCATTTGTTTATAGTGGCTTCAGAGTCTGTTCATATTATAAACTTACATGCAGCATATAGACTCTTAAACTGAAGGGAAGGGTAACCCATTGATCATAGTAAAGGACTCAGGAGATCCGTGTTCAATAACCTGCTTCATCAGTTTCCTTTGTGTATAGTCTTGGCAAGTCTGTTAGGCTATTTCAGTTCTGAAATATTCTCTGATAATCTGTCTTTTAGATTATCAATTTCACATATGGCATACAAAGATAGTAACACTGGATTTACAGTTGTGGGGATATTTGAACTACACATGAAACTGCAGAAGGCAATAAAGAAGTTCTTAGGTGGCTACTCAGACCTCAGCTTCATATCCTTTATTCCATTATGTCTTTTATGAAACGGAAAAAGTAATCTCTTTGAGCCTTCAAAACAGGGTGGCTGAACGTGCTCAGAAGTCATTTGGGAGAGTGCTACCTGCCATAGGCCAAAAGCCAGTGACTGCTCTTGCATTTTAAGTCCACAAACATATCACCAGTGCCTAGAAATATGCCTGGGCATGATTTAATTTTCTGCTATAGGTGTAGTTTTTTCCCCACTCTGGGATTTTGTATGAATAGAGGGTGTCAGATGTAGGTACAGGATATTGAGGGTTCTCAGGGTGGAAAGGATGTTCCTTTTCCTGAGATGGAACAAAAGTTCCTTGGGAAAAACTGCATGACCTCCAATTTTTAGAAGCTCAAATTCTATTAGGAAGTATTGTCAATTTTGGCATATTCTAATGAGCTGTATCTGAGCTGTATTTGATCACATCTCAAATGCAAATGCAAGGTTCAAGGGCTGCTCAACCATTTCCTTAGGAGCTGATCAAAAATCTTTAGTGTTTTCCCCGTCCACAGTTCGTTTGAACCCCAGTCCTATTCTCTTGCAGAGTCATGCATAAAGGATGTCATGGCTATGTTCGTGACTATGTGACTCCTCACCTAGAAGTCACTCTTTACTCAGTTTTGCCTTGAAGCCTATGAATAAAGCTCATCAATAAGAAACTCTTCAGAGATCTATGTGAACTGGATTCAGATGGACTTGCACAGCTGTAACCACTGTTGTGGGTATTTCCACGCTTAGCTCCACACTGTAATTGCCTACAAAGTCCTTCAGGAAAAAGATGCTCAGTTGAGAGCTTTTAAAAAGGGAGAGTTCAATTTTTATGTGTGTGTCCTGTGTTTGAAAGTCATTATTCTGTGTTTGAAAATGACTTTTTTTTTTATGTGACTTACAACACAAGCAGGAGGTGACTAGAGTGTTAGGTGTAATGTTTCAACAAGGTATATAAACACAACCAGGACAGGTGGAGAAGAAAGGTAGAGCCTATCCTTCCCCTAGCACTTGTTTGAGAGCTTAGCCTCTACAAAAGTTGATCTGTGCCAGACTGGGGGAAAATTTGTTTCATTTTCTTGGAGGAGGTTGCTCTTTATAGTAGAGATATCTGGTTGGGATACTAAATTACTGCATAAGTCATGCAGAAATTAGCTGTCTTTCCCAGCTAAGTACTGACTCTTGTATAAGTCACCTGCAGATGCAACACAGTTGTTTCCTTCTTTCTCACAGGTACAGGAATTGCTGGAGGCATGGCAAAAAAAGAATCACGAAGTTGGCAACAAGTTAAAAATGTCTGTTTGAGGGAATTATTCATCAGCACAATGATTCATGCTCACCAGTTTTGCAGAGGAGATGGTCACAGAACTTTTTTTCCACTGGGAGGAGGGAGACGAGGCAGACAGGCAAAGCCAATTCCAAGGCTTGGCTCCAAACTCAAGAGAAATGAATGTGAATTCTCTCATCTTTCCTTCAATATTTTCTCAGCTCCTGGATGTGTGGGAGGAAAAGGAAGTAATTCAGGATCTGTTATGATTTTCCACTACGTTGCTGCATTTTGGATTACTGTTTTTCTTATGTCTACAGCCCATTGTCTCTTGAAGGAACTGATTCCTACCTCCCTGTTCTATTATCTCTCAATTAAGGCAACCAAAGTTACCTGTAAAAGACTACTTGGATATGCTTTTCAGGCCTGGTTAAGATTCCATTTAAATGCATAGAAAGATTTGAAAGATTAAAAAATGCCTTGATTTGGGCCTATGGTATCAGAACTGTATTTGAGAAACTTCTGGGTATTAAGCTCTGCTATCAATTCAGGAGCCATATGTTATGACGATTTAGAGCCAGCCTCACTCAGAATATTTTGTAAAGAGCAAAACAGAATGGAGACCCATCTTGGGAAGAGAGAAAAATACTCATTATTTCTAAAATCCCAGTTTGAATTTACTGTAGTTTCTTGGGGATCCTCCAGAAACAATGTCTTGATGATTCCTCATATTTTTAAAGCTTTTAATCTTACCATGTTATTTATACCGAGGGAATTCCCCTGACCCTTAAACTCTGCACGTAACAAGAAAGATGTGTCCTATTAATAAACTTATATTGTTAAAAGTATTCCCTATTCTACATAATCTGTTTCAAGCTCCTTGCTTAAAGAAATAAGACTTTTGGTTTTTCATAAAATGGAAAACTAAATGTTTATTAATCTTTTCCAGGTGTGTAAAACCAAATAAAAAGGTGAAGCTTTAATCTATGTTTAACCTTTAAAATAGAGTCTTACTGCTCTTATACTGACCATTAAATTATTCATTTTCAAGGCGTGTGGCCCAATTAGATTTGGAAATTCATATACAGCTCACACATGCATGCATCTGCTTCTGGTAGCAAGGGTATTTTGACATGCACCAAACACCGAAGCCTGGAACTGACATCATTATTTGGCAGACACATGAATATTTTGTATTGTAATTGCTGGCACGCATGTCAGTACACTCCTGCTGCCTAATAAACAGAACGATATCCTTGTGCTTGGGGTGTTTTGCCAATCCTTTCTATTGGCTAAGCAAATAAAGGTTTTTTCACCAGCTAAGTCTCTGTACAGTTTGCTTATATGCAAGAGAGAGATGGCCAGCTTTCTGTACTTTTGCTGGAAAACCATATCCTAAAGTTATATGAACATTCACTTGAACAATTTATTTTTACTTCCTCATTTAAGTTCTTGCAGTGAACATTCCCAGTGAAGTGTTTTGCAAGCTGGGTCTACTGGGGGTCATAAACAGGGTCAAAAATTCCCTCTACAACTCTTCCCTTATAGGTAAGTTGGAGGGGGTGGTGATGTGTTACCAGAAACATTTTGCTGTAAAATAAGGCCATAAACATGGAAAAATGTTGGCAGTCATTGCTGTAGTGGGCAAAATTTTTGGCAGCAATATTAAGCCACTTTAATTCCAATATTTACAAAGCAATCAAGAAGAGGGAATCCTTATTCCCACTCATGAACAGAAAGGTCAGCCTTATCTTAGAGTGTAATTTTTGCTAAAAAGAACAATACTTGCATTTTACATATAATTGAGCCAGATTAATAGATATATAGCTTACAGGCAGCTTAACTGAAAAAAGCTGAATCTTTTCAGTGATGAGAAACAAACTAATTTTGCTGGAGACATAATTTTCTTTAAATCACTCTGATTCACTCAGTATTTATGTAGACATGTAAATTAGTATGTGAAAATATTGTTGATTGCCTAGAATTCCCTCAAACCATCTTGTAATTGATATTAGTATTTCTCCTCTGGTTTCTGGAAATACTGTTTATCCATAAAATGTGTCAGCACTGAAGATTTCACAGGAATTTTCCTAGTAGTACAAACCAAATTGCAATAAGCAGTATCACATGCAAACAATAGTATTTCTGGGCATATGGTAGTTACAACAAATAATTCCCCTGCTCCAAAAAATGCAGTGGCTTGGTATTGATTGTAAATTAAAGTATTAATCATCTTTAATTGTTAGACATATTTCATATTTTCAGCAAAAATGGGATGAGGAGGGTTATAAAGTTACTATCATTGCTACAGAACAAGGTTTTGATATCAAATAGGGAAGTAAAGGTAAGAGAACACAGATCTGCTCATTTAAAGTTGACAGAGCCTTATAGTCTTCCTCTTGAGAATTTACAGGCACAGTAGCTGACATCCCCAATCCTATTTTTGTGGAAAATAGTGAAGGCATTGAAAAACAGGAGGACAAATCTAACAGCTGACAGACAATGTTGTTCCTAATATAACTGTAAGAACACTGGATTGCATAAAGAGAGCTCAAAATGACCCTCAACAATTCAGGCAGTGGCCTGGAGAAGAAGAGCCCGTTATTCATTAGAACTCAATACACCATTCTATGCAGAGAAAGGAATAATGAGCAAGTTGTCTGACACTTTCATGGTCAAATAGTATTTCTACAGAAAAAATCTAGATACTGTCAGAAATCTTTAGCTTATGCTCAAAAAGGGTGTCACATTGTTACAGAAATACGTACACCAAGAGGTGTGCATGGCATACAATACAGTATAGTCCTGAAGGGTGAGACATCAAAAGCTGTTGTGTAAACCATTTCCTTTCACTGAGGCAGAAGTAGCTTTATTTAAGCAGTTTCTGGCATAGTTGGAAGTACTTAAGCTCAAACAAAACAAATTTAGGTTGCTCCAAAACTGCTTCTCCAGGTGTTCTGTTTCTTCTCAGTCTCTGTCTCTATAGAAAAAATAGCACCAATTTCTTTCATTTTCCTCTTGAAGGCCAGATTCTGTGACTTGTAAATCTAATTCCTGTTGATTTGTAAGCTTCTTGCAATGCAGTACTCATAACCCCGAAACTGATTACTGTTTTTCAACCTGAACATTTCAGCGCTAAGCAGAGAGAAAGTCCTATGGGCGGGCCTTATCAGATCTAATTCTGGGCTGCAATCTGAGTGAAAAGGAGTCAGGAACTGCTAGTTTTGGGAGAAGAGCCATATAACTCAGTGTAATACAATAAAAAAGACTTCAAAATGTTAAAGGTCTTGATTTTTTTTCTTCCTTCAAACTATTAACTCTTTCAAAACGTAAGTCTCAGAGGCAGATTTCAAGGTTTATCAGAAGAGTGACAACTGTCTTTGTGTGCTTCCCACATCCACTGACTTTATTCAGTTTTCAAAGCTCACCTAAAATGCAGGCTGGAAAAAATTCCCAAGCTGTTTTCTAGAGGGAGCTCTTGCCTTTGATTCGAAGCTGTGTGTTCATCCTAGAAAAGTATAGGAAAGTATGTAAGCTTGTATCGTGGGTTTCTCTGATTAGGTTTTTCGGATAAGAGGAAAAATGGCTTCTGTTAGAAGCTGCTAGAAGTTTTCCTCTATCCTACAGAGCAGATCCAATGAGGGTCAGCTCCGAGGAAAATTTCCTGCTTCTGAATCATTAAGTAATCCCCTTGTGTGAAAACATATTTAAGAAGTTGTTGTGCAGTTGGAAAATGGGCAGCCATGGATTAACAACATCACAACGCAGACATCAAGGTCAGTGCAGGAGCAGAAAGCAGGGGGAGGGACCCCACGGATCACAGAAAGAACTTATAGCCATGATTCCCTGACTACTGTGGTGATGACCATGGTGACTACAAGCCGTCCCCTTGAAGCCCATGGGATCCTTCGGGGTGCAAAGACCCCCCTGTCGGAGCAGGAGGATGCATGAAAGAGGCTGTTGCCTCGTGGGAGGCCCCAAGATGGAGCGGAGTCCTCTGCACAAGATTTCTGGCCAAGACCCACGGAGGGAGAAGCCCACACTAAGCAGGTGCAGCCAGCTTTTCATAAGAGACTGCACCCTATGGAATGACCCTGTGACCATGGTGATGACTGTGGTGCAGCAAGCTGCTCCCTTTGCAGCCCACAGGAAAGCCCCCTGAGACAGCACATTTGCACAACTGCTGCTTAAGTCTTGGACTTACATCTGTGAATGGCTGGCACAACAACAACTGACTGCAAACCTTCCGTTCCCTGTCCACTGCACCACTGGGGGAAGGAGGGAGACCATGGACAGACCAAGGGGTGATGGTGGAAAGGTGTTTCTAACCTATTTTTATTTCTTATTTCTAGTTCTTAGTTTGTTAGTAATAAATCTAAGCATTGTTCTAAGTTTTGCTTTGCTCGTGGTATTAATCAAAGCTCCTCTTTTGGTTTTTATCTCTAGTAGTAAATTCCTAGCTGTTTTTTTTTCCTTTCCCCTGGAAGGCAAAGAAGGTGGGGGAGGAAAGACCTTGAAGCAGTTTTGCTGGACACCAGGTGTTTAGCCAGGGTCAAACCACCACAGCTTGTTTGAAAACTGCATTATTCCTTGGTTTAAATGTTTAAATACAATTGTCATTTAGGGGAATACTTTAAATTATTAGGTATAATCAGGTCTGATATATTTTATAAGTATATATGCATGTGTATATATATATGTGTGTGTGTGTGTGTGTGTGTGTGTATGTATCCATAATATATATGTATATTTATCTCAGCCTGAGAGGCTCAAATCTTTCTCCAGTGTGAAAGTATTGAATACCCAGCCCCCTCAACAGGTACTGATTACATCACTTGCTTTTTTTGTTTTCTTTTCTTTAAAGGAGCAGCCAGATATGAATAAAAAGTCACTTAAACCTCTTTGAAAGACATATGAAATCACTGTCATTATCTTTGATAAACAAAGTATGGATTATGTATGTAACTTACTTGAAATGTATTGGCATCTGTGACCCACACCATGCACATATGCATTTTTATTTTTTTTCCTTTATATTTGTTCTGTTACTTCTATGTGATGTTTGGCCTTGTGGTGAGAACTTAGATAGGAATAGATATGCAGTGGTATAATAAGCATGCAGAGCTCTACTGAAGCTGTGTAAGAAATGTGAGGGCACTGGGACTCAGGGAGAGAAGAAACATTTTCTTTCTAGAACTAAAGAAAATCTCCTGTGCAGGGGGCCAAAAAAGCCAATAATAAGCATTTACTTTCTCTGTGCTCACAGTCCTCAGCTCATACTTGGAATAATCAGGTAAAACTGTGCTGACCACACTCTGGTCCAGCTGCATCCATGAGAACAGACTGTAAAAAGCAGAGGAGTAGTGCTTGATTATAGTTTTGCTCTCAGGCAACTTGCTCATCAATCTTACAACTCTGTGAGTTCTCAGGTCCATGGGACAATTATGCACATAAACTTAAAACCTGTTGCTGTTATTAAAATTATAAGAGCAAAAATTATATTATAATGTTTAAGGATTCTGTGTGTCTTGCAATGAGTTTTCATTGTTTCATGAAATCAAAAATTTCTTTACAAAAACAATGTCTGAGATAACATTTTACCTAGGTTACCCTGAATTGAAATCAGTATTACAGATATATATATATGCATATGAATGTTCTTCATTTTTAAAAGAAATAGATGAGTTGACAGGTTTTTTTAGTTGAACTAAAGCAGTTCTCAATCGTCAAGTTGGAACATGCCAATCAGTCCGGTCCAAATAAGAATATGTTGCCCAGAGTCTAACAATTAGCATTTGGAAAACTTCAGATTACAAGTTGCTTTGAATGTGCAATTTATTTATTTAGTGAGGGGACATCCTCTGCTATCTTGTCAGCCCCAGGCTACTGTCTCTGTGTTTGGACACACTGGGTCAGACTAGATTGCAAAATAAAGGTGAACAGAGCCATCAGCAGTTCAGGTATTTCCCATTTTGGAGAGTCTGCAGGCCCAGATAGGCTCCATTCCAGTCCTGTATATCAACTTTTTCTTCATGTTCATAAAGGCAAAACTTTTCCTACAATGCTAAATAATAACTAATACATTGGACAATTCATGCTGCCTCCATGGTTGGTGCCCAAGACATGTCTTTGGGGTTGTGGAGGGAAGTGAGGCCAGGGCTGCCCAGTTTCTCAGGGACACAGAGTCTTCCATGAATCTTTCTAAGGTGGCAGTATTTGAACTAAAGAAGACTCATATGCATCCACTGTCCTTTGTGGAGCAAATTCATTAACAAAGGGGGAAATGGAGAGGGAAATGCAGAGCCACTCTGGGCTGCAAGGCCCCACAGATTGCACAGAGCTGCAGCCACTCTTAGGCACTTCCAGTTAGAGAGGTCCTGACCTGTAGCAGCCTAAAGGGACTCCATTCCAAGACTGACTAGAGTCACATTGCACTGTGGTCATGTTGCTCTTCGTAGGCAGGAAGTTTCAGTGGCATGTTTCTACACATCTCCATCCTGCACCCTTGCCTGACCAAAATAAGAAGGTGAAAACCAGTTCTGCCCCACAAAATTGTTCTTGGACAAGATCTGGAGCAAAACAAATAGGATGAGTTCTCACTCTCATTTAAATAACTGGGTATGTTTCTGTTTGTTTGGCTTCTGCGAGCATCTCTAAAATATTCCCTGGGCATTAGAGTTTGGGGTAAATAGCAAGCCCTACTTTTGCAATGCCTTCAGACCTTCCCCAGGGTCTTGATGGGAAGTGGAATACAATGTATGTGCCAGGAAAAAATCTTCACAGGATAACTTCATGGGATACATCATGGTAGTTGTCTCTCTTCTCCTCCTCCCTCGTTTACAATACTCCATGGTGTACTGCTACATCAGTGCTATCCCAGTCTTCCTAGATGTGTGTGTCTGGTGGCTGAATGATGCTGCATTTGACCTTAATTAGCTAAATAATAGTACGTTATGACAGAATTGACAACTAGTACTGGTCCCAAACTGCTTCTTTCTATAGTTTCTATCAGCTGGACTGTATTTGCTTTCTACATGTTAATGATTATGTGTTGAGCAGCAGACCTCTAAATTTTTAAAAATATTTTTAATTGACCTGTAATTCTTCTGTGATACCCTGGAAAATGTGCTTGATTTTAATTACCTATATGATTATCTTGTTTTCTTGAGAGGGCAATTATGCAAAAAATTAGCTGTATTGGCATTCAGGCAGATGAATCATGGCCAGGTATGGTTGACAATCCTTAAATTGAAGATGGTATACTATTTATTTATTAGGAAAAAATCAAAGTCTATGCTTTTTGAAAATAATAACTTGAATCACCAGATTTCCTTTTTTTCCCCTAAACTTTAAAAGAAAAAAAACCTTCAGATTTTATTGCTAGTCAACAAATTTTTGCCTATTGTATGTATAAAATGTTATTGTATGGAGCTAAGAATAAACAAATTACTCTACAGCCAGTAAATAGGTGTCTCTTCAAAGAGAGGAAAATTTTAGACTTGAACTTAAACTTTTGATGTAGATTTGACCATTTTCTATTCACCCTCATGTTTCTAAAATCTTTTTTTTGCCCATATTCCAGTCAAAACTTAGTAGGATACATGAAGAATACAATTCAGGCTGTACTGACAATTGCTTGTTATGTATGTAAAAGTATGCAGTAATGTGACTTTTGTCATATAAATTAAAGCTATACTACAGCACTTAGGAATTTGGGTCTGCTTTGGGAGAAAATATTTACGGTATTTTAGAAAAGCATACCATGAAGAACAGCAGCTTCTGGTTTTGTGTCAGGATCAGTTAACTATTGGAAAGCGTGTTTGTCTTAGTTTAGGGGGAAAACTAAAATGTCTACCTGGACTAGGCAGGGGGCCTCTTCCCAAAAACCACCACCAACCTTTGAAATTAATAGACTTTAATCAGAAAATGTATAGAAAAGGACAACAGTTCTTAACTACAAATATATATATATAACTAAAACCAGAACAGACAAAGCAGCAACACTGTAACCAGAATCCTTAAAGGCATTGAGTTGCACCTCTGCTCCTTTGGGTGCAGTGGCATTTACGGACAGCAGGAGTTGATGCTGCCCCTGGGAAGGCAGTGGCTGTGAAGGCCACTCGGGGTTCCAGCGAGGTGAAGACAAAGGGTAGGCAGAGTCGCTGGCTCTGATAACTCACGTGGGAATGATGGCCACAAGGATGTGATGAAACCTTTCCCATGGGCAGTGCAAGGACCCTCTTCTACCGTCCTTTATCTGGAAAAGGCAAAGGTTGCGAGGGCAGGGAGGAAGGTAGGGTTTGGCAGCTGCTCTGCAGGTGGCATCGGCCCTCAGGAACTCTGTAGCAAAATCCAGGTAGCAGTGACTGCTCTCTCTCCCAAGGACAGCACCGGGCGCCCCGAGTTGGGGGCCGAGCCAAAGGAGCTCCCTCGAAGATGCTTCCACCAGTCCCACAAACAGTGGCTCCCTCTCACAGCAGCCACTGAGAAGTGTGTCCAGCACCAAGAAAGAAATATCGTTGCCTCCCCAACCCCATTAATTAAGTTGGAATGCACAGCAATCGGTCACTCTTTTTGTTAGCTGGTAGTGGGGGGGTTGGGCATTAGCGCCCAAACTTCTCTGTTGGTATGGGAGAGAAAAATTCCATGAAAGATTTTGAAACTATAACAAGCCCATAAACCTCATAATTGTGCTGTCTACTCAAGAGTCAGAAACCTCATAGAGGCACTGTCCTCATAAAGCCCATAAACCTCATAATAGGGCTCAAATCATAAAGGCGCTGTCCTCACAAGCCCCATAAACCTCATAAAGGGGCTCAAATTCTAAAGGCGTTGTGCTCATAAAGCCCATTAGCCTAAAAATGGGACTGACCTCATAAAATCCATAACCCTCATAAATGCACTATCTTCATAAAGCCCATTAACTTCATAGTGGGGCTGAAATCATAAAGCTGCTGTCCTCATAAAGCCCATTAACCTCATAATGGCACTGCCCTCATAAATCCTGTAAACCTCAAAATGGGGCTAACATCACGCAGCCACTGCCCTCACAAAGACCATAATCCTCATACTGGCACAGTTTTCACAAAGACCATATGCCTCATAGTAGTGGTGTCCTCATAACACTCATAAACATCATAATGATGCTGGCTTCATAAAGCCTGTAAGCCTCATAATGGTCCTGTCCTCATAAAGCCCATTAACCTCATAAAGGCATTATTCTTATAAAGCCCACAAATCTCATAAAGTCCATAAACACCATAATGGGCCTCACATCCTAAAAGGGCTGTTTTCATAAAGCCAGTGAACCTCATAAAGGTGGAGGCCTCATAAAGGTGCTGTCCTCATAAGGGCCACAGATGTCATAATGCTGCTGTCCTTAAAAGGCCACAGAATTCATAGTAACAGTGTTCACATAAAGGCCTTAAACCCCGTAATGATTCTTTCCTCATAAAGTCCATAAACCACAAAATGGCACTGTCCACATAAAAGCCACAAATCCCATAAAAGAGCTGTCTTCAAAAAGCCCACAAACCACATAAATGTGCTATCATCATTAAGGCCATAGTCCTCATAATGGGGCCGTTCTCATAAGTTCCACAAATCCCAGAATGGCTCATTTCTCACACAGCCCATATACCTCATAGTAGTGGTGTCCCATTTACCCCTTAAACCTCATAATGTGTCTGGCCTCATAAATCCCACAAACATCATAATGGGACTAAAACATAAAGGCATTGTCCTCATAAAACCTCATAAAGGCACTGTCTTCATGAATTCCATAAGCCTCATAATGGCGCTATGCTCACAAAGCCCATAAAACTCATAATGGGACAGTCCTCACAAAGACCATATACCTCATAGTAGTGGTGTCCTCATAAAGCCAATAATCCTTATAACAATCCTGGTCTAATAAAGCCCATAAACCTCACAACGGGGCTCACATTGGAAAGGACCTGTCACAATAAAGCCCATAAAAATCATAATGATGCTGTCCCCACAAAATACATAAACACTATAATGCAGCTCTCATTCATAAAGGCCAGAAACCCCATAAAGTTGCTGTCCTCATAAAGCCCATTAACCTCATAATGGCCCTGTCCTCACAAAGTGCAGACACCTCAAAATCGGGATGACCTCTTAAAGGCCATAACCCTCATAAAGGCTCTGTCTATATAAGGCCCATAAATCTCTTAATGGTTCTGGCCTAATAAAGGCCCTGTACTCATACAGCACATAAACCTCATAATGGGGTTATCATCAAAAAGCCCACAAACCTCATAATGGCGTTGACATCCTAAGGGACACAAACCTCATAAACGTGCTGTTTCATAAAGCCCATAAATCCCATAATGGCCCTGTCCTCACAATGCCCATATACCTTATAGTAGCAGTGTTCTTATAAAACCCATAAAACTCCTAATGGTGGTGTCTTCATGAAGGCTCAGCACCCATAAAGCCCATAACATCATAGTGGAGCTCACGTCATAAAGGCACTGTCCTCATAAAGCCCATGAACCTCATAACGGCACGGAAATCATGAAGCCCATAAACCTCATAAAGGTGCTGTTCTCATTAATCCCATAAACCTCAAAATGACACTATCCTCAGAAAGGCCATAAACCTCTTAAAAACTCTGTCCTCAGAAAGCCCTTAAATCTGATAATGCCCCTGCCCTCATAAAGGCCATAGACCTCAAAAAGACACTGTCCTTATAAAGCCCATTAGCCTCATAATAGCATTGACCCCATAAATACTATTAAACTCACAATGGTGCTGTCCTCATAAAGACCATGAACCTATTAATGGTGTTGTCATCATAAAGTTCACAAACATCATAAAGGCACTGTCCTCATAAAGATCATAAACCTCATAATGAAACTCACGTCATAAAGGCACTGTTTCCATAAAGCCCATAAACCTAATTATGTTGCTGACCTCATAATGCCCATAGATCTCATAATGGCTCAGTCCTCATAAAGGTGCTGTACTCCTAAAGCCCATAAACCTCATAAAGGCACTGTCTTCATAAAACCCAAAATCTTCATAAATGTGCTGCCCTCATAAAGCCCAAAAACCTCATATAGGTGCCGCCTTCATTCACGGGACACCTTGACAATCTCTTAATTTTTCCAACTGCAGTTTCTGAGGACTGATTTTTACTAGAGTTAGCTATGACTAATGATTAATGATTTGAATTTATCACCTACCTACATAAGTTTACCCTGGCTATTCCACTACCAACACACCTGCTAATTGTGACAGTGTTCATTTTGCAAACACATCTGTTTGTCAGCGAGTTCCTTGAGACCATGGATTGGTCACAGAGCAGCCACCAGCTGCTACTTCTTCCTATTCACAAAAGAAGTTGCTCTCTCTGCATTTGCAGCTCCAATCTCCTTCCTGGAGTGGGAAATTCCATGTTCCTCAGACCTTTTACATTACTTTATTTCCTATTAATTCAGCATAAGTGAAGATATGGCAAAATCATTCTATGGTGCAGCTCAAATTGGGATTATGACAAAGCTTGACATGTACCTGTAAATAGCATCATGTCACACCAACATTAAAATTACTAATGCATGATTCCTGAACGTAGATAGTGGTGCTGAATGTGCATATGGCAGCCTGCTCAGTTGCCACCATCTGTCTCCTTGCAGCAGCTGCCACAAGGAGTCCTGCACTGGCAAGGGTCTCCATCTGATCAGCAGTGCCCCCATCTGATCAGCAGTGCCCACGGGCAACAGGGAGAGTGTGGTCAGGGGCTTTTTTGAGCCAGGGGGTTCAGTTCCCTACCACTGTCTGGCAGTACAAGGGTCCTCATGTCCTTCCCTTTTGCAGCTGTTAGAAGAATGGATGGTTTTCAGGCCAGTTCCTGTGCCAGCCTCTAAAAAAGGCAAGATAAAACACAAGCCTTTGAAAGCTAACTTGAAGAGGCTGTTCACAGAATCTCAAATCTCAGATCTCACGATAAAAACTATTAACAGATAAAAACTTGAGTAAGTTAAACCCTACTCCAGTTAGCTTCTTCTGAGCTTCTTTTGTTACTTAATGACCACAAAAGGATTTGAGACAAAAGCAGTCAATTACTTTTCCTCTCTTTTCTGGTGGGGGATTAGCAGATAGCAGCAACACATTTCTCTGTGACTAGATCTTCTTTTTCATTGGATATTTAAAGGGAAAGTTCAATAAATGACAGTGGTTAAAATAAAAACAGTAAATATTCATAGCAGAAAATCCATAAATCTACTCTTAATCCATTTAAAGGCCATTTTGATGTTTGTTTTAGCGTGGACCTAAAAAAGCATGGAGTATCCCATTACTGCCCGTATCCTTAATGCAGAAAACAGCTTCTGAAAAGACATCACTAGCTTTGCCATGGAATTACATCTGCTATCTCACTGCACCAGCCTGCAAATCTGTGCAAGCTTTAGTTATAGGTTACTCCAAATACACCAGACACAGATTTTTTTTCAACTGTAGAGGAGCAATTTGCCATCTCTGACTCAAGGTCTCTCTCCTTCACTGAACTGACCCAAGAGCAGCATGCTGTCCCAAAAAGCAGCAGTGGTTAAACCACAGGGCATGAACAGTTCTTATAGATCTATTTTTCATTGATACTTTGCTAGTTTCAGCTCATATTGAACTAAGCCTTTGGACTGTGGCTTCAAGTAACTTCTTTTAAAACATTTATGTCTAATAAATACAATTGTATTAAAGAAGTTTAGGAGAAGAGAACTATTTGTCCTCTCCCAGTTTTCTTCAGTGATTACCTAAAGAACATTAGCACTGAGTAAGACCAACTGAGTCATGAGTAGTCCTTCCTCCTGACTTTAAAACTTCTTTTAGCGTAAGACAACAGGCATTGAAAGCCCTAGTGAATATTTTAAAAGCTACAAGAATGATTTCAATTAAAACCAATGCTGGATTAAAAAAATCCAGTGTTACAGAAAGGGTCTTAACTAGACCACAGAATAAATAGCACTTTTTTGTTGTATTATTTATCTTAACCTCCATGCAGTACCAACTTACACTATAACTTTTCTTTGTCTAGAACCACCATAAATGCCTAATTTATTAGAGTTAGAGCTCACTTAGTCTGTAAATAAAGACTGCAAAGGCAAAGTAATGTACAAAAACATAATTATAAAATACACTAGAATGTGGAAAAAGAAGATTAAACCTTATTAAAATATCATCCCTGGGCATTAGTAACAGTTCTATAATTAATAACAACACAGTTCACTGCACTAAGTCCTATAACAGAAATTAAATTTCCATTTATGTATAAGAAAAATTAGGTTCCATAAAAAGACTGGGAGTGGATTTTTTTTAATTTTTCTTTGTACTGAATATTGCACACTTCTTGTAGATTCATCTTCATAAATATACTTGTAGTTGTGTAGAATAATTCACTAAGTAACATCACCTTACCCAAGACTGCAAATATAGTAGAAAATGGATGCACTTTGTCTTTTGCCATCATAGCAGTCAGGACACTTGAGCCATTTAACATCTAAGTGAGCACTGAGGCAAAAAAAAGCTTCAGTTTTCAACAATAAAGTGTGGTATAAACTGAGTAAATAATTAAAGTTCACAAATTTAGTATTGAGTGGTGGGGTTCTTTTTCCCTAGCAATAAAAGCTAGTCTATGTGGAGTTGTTGATGAGAGCAGAAATGTTGAAAGGGCTACTCTGCTTTACTGAGAAAAGACTTTTAGAACTGAAGCAGAGCAGAGGGAATAAAAAGAGTACTTACAAAAACCTTCTCCAATTTCTGAGTCACAGATTAGCATTACATATTTTTTCTTGTAGGTTGTTGTAATAGCTGTCTGCTTTAAGAGTTTAAGATTTCTAAAGCTCTAGTGACTGACACAGAATCTTTACTTTCATTACTTTATGACATGCATAGACTGATACATGAGATCAAAGAAATTTGAGAAATAATATATTTTACATGCTTAGCTATTTGAAGCTATGTCCATGTCTCATATGGAAACCGTTTCAGTAGTGTCTGATTAATAGATTAATTAGAAAAGGATATGGACAGATGCAAGAAATCCCCATACTGAACTCCAACTCCACGAGGCCCATGGCCAGACAAGGGCATTGCTGTAGCTGAGCTGAAAGCCAACACCTCTCACACAAAGACCAGACAGGGAAATAACAAACAAATAATCAAACAAACAAAAAACAAACAAACGAACTCAAGGCTCAGCTTAAATAGCACTCCTTAGCCCAAAAGTGTGGATGGGGGGTGGTTCAGATGGGACTGGTTAGGGCCATTGAGGGTTATTAATCTACTCAGGGCCCTGCCATTTGGCAGTACCAACTGATTTGGATCAGGAAAAGGAGAGATTCTGAGGGGTTTTTTTCCAAGAGAGGTGTAATATATCATTGTTAGAAATATCAAAATATTTGGAGACCAGGGTTAAAGGAACAAGAATTTGCCTGTTTATTAGCTTACATCCCCTGTCCCTTTCAGCTGGATGCACAGCTCTAAAGGGGGGAAGCATCACTGTAATTTTTGGGGGTGAAAATCAGTAACCATTACCCATTGAAAAGGCCACATGCTTAGGATTTTAAAATTTCTTTGCTTGCCCCAGCACATGCATGCATGACAGACTGTTTACACATTTCTCAGGAGGATATTTTCTGAAGTCTCTCTGCAGGTGATTCGGAGTTTTTTTTCCTTCACCAACAGCGTTAACATTTCCTTCAGGCACCTGCAATCCAAAAGCTGGCTCAAGCTGCTTTTAACTCCTCAAGAGGAACTTTTCCATCATGCCTACCTATGTAAGCATTAATACAAGTATTTCCCACTTTCTTTTCAGACTTCTTCCACTCTGCCCTCTTTTTGTCTACATCCAAACTTCAAAGTCTAAGTCAACTTTCACCGTTTCTTGCTCCCCCACAGCAGCATGTTTTGGTGGGGACCCACTTCATCTATATTACCAAGGTTGACTGTTTTACAATCATCATTTTTGCTTGGCAAGAATGATAATCTGTCAAAGATTGTATTAATCTAAAATGACAATTCCTTTTTTTTTTTTCAAGTTCAATTAATATTGGGTTTCAATGTTATAACACTTTATACTTTTCTTTAAATACTTTCTTTAAATAAGTAAAATTGCACTATTGGTGTGTAATCTGACTTTTAAAAGTTCTTTCAGAAAGCAAGCAAAAGAAGTAAGCATATTCACTGGTGCCTGCTTAGTTTCTTTTAGATCTTCAAAAAGATCAGGAAAAACTAGTTATTGCCCATTATAAGTATTGAGAAAACTATCCTACTTAGTGGGAAGTCACTTGATATTTAAAAGAAACTAGATCATCTATGAAACTTTGTGACCCTTAACAATTGAGGCTTTTACTTTTCATTTCTACTATCTCATTTCAACCCTCCTGATGAGTATTTTGAATTCTTCTTACTTCATAAAACAAAACTTTCTAATGCCTTTGTGATAGCTTTTCCTTGGTCTAGAAAACACTTAAGCTTTCTAAACTTGAATTTTTGCATAGAAATGTGAAGATGAGCTGTCAGTTATATGTTAATATAATATTTGGAAAACATGGTCGCCTTTTAAATCACATCATTGAGCATTATTCAGAAATTTGAATCTTCACTTTAATTTGTAGAAGAAGGTATATGGATAGGACAAGAGGCAACAGGATAGAAAAGGGTCATTGATAATCTTGCAGACCAGACTTTTACTTTCTATTGAGCGCAAATATGATATGTTCACTTTCCATTCATTCTGTGTAATTCTCTGTATGGGAGATATTTATGTATTGCTCATTCCTCCAATCTTTTATAACTTCTCAACCTCAACTGCAAACCAGATTAAAATTAACCCTCTTCCAATTTGTCCTACCATGTAAACGCTTGTTAGTTTTATTGATTGCATTACATAGAATTTATATTGCCTTGGCAAACAGTTAACAGGGGCTATAAAACATGCCCTAGAATAGGCCATGAAAACATTTCTGCAAGTCAAGCTTCATTGTCTACTAGGAAATACACTTGTAATGTACATTACATATGTGCAGAAGATAGGATCACGATTTCTATAAAACTTGATAGACTTTAATGCAAAATTAGTGATGTTTTGAATGGGAGACAGATTCAAAACCAAGATAATGACCACTTCATATTCATTTCTTAATTTGACATTCCCACAGGTTTACTTTATTTTACTTATTGATTTCCTGCTGTTACTTCTTAATTATTATATATAAATGTGTTACCTCTCTTTTTGCTTGAAAAAGGTATGGAGTTGAGAGTAGAGGGAAGACTAAGTCAGCAGATTTGAAGTCAGCCTTCTAGATTCAGATGATACTCTTCCCCATTACTGGGGGAGAAAAAAACATGCATTTACTCCTCAGAAGTGACAGATATTTAAATTACAATTAAGAATTAAAAGAAAAGCGACTTCTTTATGATCTTCTCCCAACACAAATTTCTCTCTATTTACATAAAATTAATAAGTTCTCTTACTTATTGACGTGTCTCCTAAAATCTGACCTGTGTAGTTAAGGAATATATCTTACAGTCTTTTTCCCTGTTACTTGTTTCGAACTGGCTACCTGTCAATATTTGTCAAATGCAGTTTTCACTTGGATCAGCTTGATTTTTTACCAGCTTTCTAGGTCTAAATAAGAGCCACCAGTTCTATCATTTTTGCTGTTAACTGGCATGCCTCAGAATTTCGAGTTAATACCTGGTGTCTCAGACTCTCTTTGGGTCAGGTCCCACAATGCAGACTCATAGTTTTAATAATATAAGTGGGAGGACATTTATTTCACTCTCTGAAATGCTAGATATTATAAAAAAATGATAAAATACTATAAAACAGCCTGAAGATGGTAAAGAGTTTCCATGGTTAACACAAGCATTTTACATTCCTGCTGTTGCCTCGTTTCATATGTAAAACGCAAAATCCATTTCCTTTGGGACTTACAGGTATCGATACATCACTAGAAGCCATTGCAATTTAGGCTGGCTTTAAAACCATGAAACATGTATTTGCTTCTGTCTGCAAAGAACACACACTGGTGTTCAGGGCCAGCAGAAATGAAGTCAATGAAAGCTGGGAAGGAGGCAGAAAAGGAAAATTACTTGAAGAGGGAAGCCATTTGAACAGAACTAAATTTGACTACAATAATTGTGCAGTTCAGTGGTTGTACTCTGCCTTTTTCTCCAACAGCCTAATTCTTATTCTTTGCATGTTTTTGCCTCCTGTTTTTATTACTGACTTTTAAGGGGTGTCCATTCCTGTCATTCATTCTGGACATTCAACTGGAATGGGAAACAGGTTTTTGTTTCTGACTGTAATCAACTGCCCTGGCCATCAGCACACTGCTGTAGTGCTAGAAATGCACCTTTCCTTATGCCATCCCACACGCCTGTTTGCAAAGAGCAAACCACTTCAAACTGCACAGGGACGCTTACATTTTATATATCAAACTGCATTTTTAAGATCATTTGTTTATTTATGCTGTTAACCAAATAATGTTCTAGCAAAATGTTGCAGTATTGAAATGTCAATGTTCATTTATGAACTACATTAAGATTCTCTAAATGAGTGTGCAAGTAAAGTGATTTGTGTGCAAAGCATATGTGGCCTAATCAGACTCATAAATTCAATGCACATTTAATCAATTAGCTATATTTGATTCATCACCACAGTTAAAAAGTTTCTTTAATGATATGAAAAGCAGAATAAACAATGGATCATAGATTTAATTTTTTCCTGAATTAAACAGATACAAACATAGTACTTCATATTTCAAATAATGAATGAAAAATTCATATCAAGGAAAGAGAATCTAAAACTATGGCTTTCTTTCTGTAATTTGTTCTCCAAAAGAGTTCTTATATAAGACAACAGTTAAACATTTTTCATCTGCACAGATAACATTTTAGGAGGAATTAATATACTTCTTTCCAGACTAACTAGAGAAAGCTACTGCTCATTCAAGTCCCTTCAATATTAATAGATATACCCTGCAAATATATTTTAGCATTAAATGAAAGTACACAATCATTTCCATTAAAAGAAAAATAATTAGATATCAGAATTGCTACAATTGTTCCCGTAAGTTTGGTTTAACACATTTTACTCTCCAGTTCCCACAAGTATGCAACAGAGCTATCTTAGTGGACTTTTAAAAATAAAAAGATAAAGTAACCAGTCAATACTTTTGCATTCTTTGTGCTGCTATTCAAGATGAGAAGGTGAAGCACGTGCAAAAGAAACTCTTGACTTAGACAAATAAATGTAATTAAACAGCCAGAATTAGAAATCAAGCAATCAGCCACAGGTCTTATCTAGTCCATGTGCCAAAAGCATGATCAAATTCATTTGATTGTAAGTATTTTCTGAGTTAAAGGTTAATCACTACGAATTCTTAGCACTCTGATACCTCCATAGACCAGCTATTCTTGTCTAACTTTAGCACTATAAACATATCTATCATCAGTCATATTGGCTGCAGCTTAAACTCATCACTATACATATAAAGAGAATATACTTTCTTCTTTGCAAGGAGTTTACATATTGCCAGTCTGTTGTAAATGGCTGTGAAAGAGACCCTAGCTTGTTTCTTCTGAAGAAAAACAGTCTCAGTTTGTTCAGAGTTCTTCATAGGTTTTGCTCAGTAGGCCCCTCTACTCCAAGTGTTCCATCTGCATTTCAGTAGCGCAGAAAGATTATTTCCATTTTTTCTATTTATATCCTTTATACCTATTTTTCAGAGGTCTGCCCTTCTTAAAGTAGCTTATGAAACTGATGACTACCACCCCAGTTGTGGTTCTCTGTAACCCATAACTCTTTTGGGGTTTTTTGATCTAACTGCTCTATATAGTAATTCCTCAGTCCCATGAGCTCAGTTTTTCCTAAGTAAGAACACTGTGCATTTGTTTCTTTGAAAAGAAATCTTATTTTTTCAGACTGCTTCAGGTAAAATTTTAGTGAATTCACATTCTGTTATAAAATGTATTTACATTCTCTCATGTCATCAGCATAAATGTCAACTCCCTCATTCATGAAAACAGTGAGTAATATCTGACCCATGACACAGAACTCAGTGTTTTTCTGTATTTCATGGTGAGCCATTGTTTCTTGCCTTCCATATATCATTTTCCTACTGGCTTTTATGTAGCATTTTCAAAAATGTCCTGCTTTTCTAAGTTGCTTTTAACCATATCAAAGCTCAAGATGAGTCTCACCTCTACAACCTTTCCTTCACTCCCATATTGACAAAGAGAAAACATTTCTTTATGGGATGTGCTCTTGAAATTTTTGGTGAAGTTTTATTTGCCTTAATAATTTCCTTAGTTACTTTCATACAGAAATACAGATTTTTTCCCTCTACCTTAATTAAGTCTAAGGGTCCCTAGTTTCTTTTTTTTTAATTCTTCTTTTTCAAAGATAAATCATATATTTATCATTTTCTGTGTTTTTTCTGCTTCACCAGATCTACACAACTTTTGAAAGGCAACAAATAATGAAACTGCAAGTCAATCAAAGAGGTCTTTGAATCCATTTAATCATGGGGATTTGAAAACTTCAGTGTATCTAAATATCTGGTTACCTGTTCTGCTTTATTCCAAGGCTGAGTTCTTTTTTTTTTTTTTGACATTGATATTACTTGTGAAAGTCAACAGAATACAGCTGATCTTCCCCAAGAACCTTAATGTAAGGAGGCAGACATCCCAATCTCTTCTATCACAAATAAAAAAAGAGCTGAGGGTGCATTACAACATCAAGAAACCATAAATGACAATAAAATTGGCATAGAAAAGTTGAAAGCTTGTGATGAGAAACTCATCAATAAAATTACTAAACCAAAAACTACATAATCAAAACTTCTGCAATTTCATTGCTGTAAAGAAAAACAACAAATCAAATTCCTGGCCAAAGAGAAGGGATTTGAAAGGTCAGGTCAAATCTGGCAAATGAACAAATGGTGCCGGACACAGGCAGGGGTTTGACTACTTAGACCATGGGACTTTGAGAAAATTGGTCTACTGGGGGTGATGGAGTCCATCTGTCAGAGAAGGAAAAGCATCTTTAGTCAAAGGCTTGCCAAGATGGTCAAGGGGGCACTAAAGTTTTCAGTGGAGGGGAACCTCAGTGTATCCCCATCATGTCTGAGTGAGTCCAGAGGAGGCCACAAAGAAGATCAAAGGTTTGGAACATGTCTCCTATGAGGACAGGCTGAGTCAGCCTGAAGAAGGTTCTGGGAAGATCTCCTAGCAGCCTTCCAGTACATACAAGAGAGATGGAGAGGGACTGTTTACCAGTGAATGTAGTGATGGGGCAACGGGGAGTGGCTTTAATCTGAAAGAAAGCAGGTTTACATTAGATATTAGGAAAAAAATCTCTACTGTGGTCACAGTGAGGCACTGGCACAGGTTACCCAGAGACGTTGCAGATGCCCTATTGCTGAAAGTGTTCAAGGCCAGGATGGATGGGGCTTGGAGCAACCTGGTCTAATGGAAGGCGTTTCTGCCCATGGTGGAGGGTTGGAACTGGATGAGCTTTAAGGTCCCTTCCAACCTGAACCATTCTATGATTCTGTAAAATACAAACTTGACACCAACTTGTAATCCAAAACAGAAGTCTAGATGGAAATTATTTTTCAACTTTTTAACCATGTTGCTACATTTCCCATCATTAAAAATATTAAAATAACTATTTTTTAGTCTAAAATGTAATGACCAAAGAAGACTCTTCATCTAAGAAATTGTTTCTTCTTTAACTTATAGGCACATGAACCAGAAAGAGATGAGTAATACATACTCAGAGGTATTTTGAAAACATATAAACTCCTAAGTGGAATACTGTAAGAATAAATACCTAGAGGTTCATTAAGTGATCACAACTCCACAGTGTCTACAAGAAAAACAATATTATTTGGAACTTGGATTAAGAGTGAAGCTGTGCGGTCAGGAGACTGAAAGACTCTGAGAAGATTGGCTACAAAACCAGACTCTGAACGAAAGGTACAAAACATATCTAGTGCAAAAAAAACAACTTACAATGGTGAACTAAAGAAGTCCTACTGCTTCATTAAAAAAAGCTTCAGAGCTTGCTGTCTCCTACATACATGAAACATCAATTCAAAACATGCAATGTCTTTCCTTCCAGGCAAATATGCTTAAGGAAACCCTGATAACCACCTGTGACGTAGTCCTAAAGACATAACTTTATCAAGATTAAGTCATGGTAGTGACAGCAATCCTTCAAATCAGTGTAATCCTAGTCAATACATTTCAGTCTTCTGTGTTCTGCAGATGTAAAAGTAAAATTCCTACTGGCAGCAGTAGAGACAAGATTTCATCATATATATTAACACTGAACAACTGTAGAGACTCTGGGACTCTAAGCTTTTGAACAGTGTTGTAATGCATTCCAGCATCTGAAAAGTGAAGTTATCAAAATTCATTATTGAATTATTCAATTTTTTTTATTTTAGCTAATAAAACTACTACCTACCCTGGAACAGAGTGAGTTACCTTTCACCTGAAATATCTCTTTTCAAACAAAATAAGATATTTTAATAGACTGTAGATAATAAATATTGAGTAGAGGTGAAAGTTAAGATTGAACTGAATCATCTTAGCATTATTTTCTTCCCTTGCAGCCAACAAGTCATGAAAACTAGACCATATGTGAAATTCTAAATGCTTTAATCTATCTTTATTAGAAAGCAGGGTGTGAATTTTAAAATTCTGAGTTACTCTTAACCCTATTCAAATGGTGATACAGTGTTCCACAAAACTGGTAGAAATACTCTTTTTTACGTGGAGGTCCATGACTCTCCTTCATCCACACATCAAAGCCAGTCATTTGCTGAGCACACATATGCAAATTCATGGAGGTCATGAATTTTAGAGCATAGCAGTTTGCTAAGTACTTGAGTTGATACTTCATGTCTTGCTTTGCATGAAGTCTTTCCACTGTAGTCATACTATGTAGTCCAGATAAGTGCAAACAATTCTCCTGTTACCAAAAATAGTTTCAGAGCAAAAAAAAAAATGCTTCAGCAATTTTCCAATATTTCTTTTAGTATCTCTCTACAGCACCACAGTGTGTTTTTCTAACATTTAAATTTGTACAAAGATAATTCAGGGCCTCTGATCTGGTGCTAACTACTGCCATTTAAATTTATGGAAATATTTTACCAGTATCCAGTTACTACTGAATTTTTGCATTTTGCATTTCTACCTTATGAATAGGAATTCATGAGATCAAAAGTCTTTTAATAAATGTCATACATTTAATAAAAAATTTTATGTCATTTTTATTCAGTCACATTTCTCCATTTGACTAACTACTATTTTTGTACTTTTAGCCTTGTCTTTATTATTCTTCCCTATCATTCCTGTAAGTTTTGGGGTTTTTCGTTCCAAAGACATCATATTTTATCACATGCAATAGTATCAAGACTTTTCACAGTGGGATTTACATTTGGATTTGGCGCAAAATGGACAATTCCTAAGGCAACCTATAATTCCAATCCATTAAGCTAATGTATTGCAGCTGCTGTGAACAGTGGGCATGTCATCTTTAGTATAACGATGTCTGGTACAGCACCAAGACACAATAAAATAAACTGAAAAATTACTCTGCATCTAGACTTCACAGAGACTTATTTTCACTCTGTTCCCTCACCCCCATTCTCAACTCATCTCTTGTATGTGTGGGGAGCATGCTTGGGGAGTTTTAAGTGTTTTCTTTCACAGCTGGTATAATCTTCCATAAAAGAGTTCTGGCCAGCTGTGGAGAGTTTACCTGTAAGGTACATACAAGTAATCAGTATTCAGAACTAGTTGTCAATTAGGAGGGGTTTTTTAGAAACTACTAATCATGTACATCATTTATTAATATGACTTACTGGGATTTTTCAGCCTGGAGAAGTGAAGACTTCAGGGTGACCTAATTGTGGCCTTCCAATACCTGAGGGGAGCCACCCACAACGATGGAGAGAGACTATTTACAAGGGACTGTAGTGACAGGACCAGGCAGAATGGCTTCAAACTGAAAGAGCAGGTTTAGATTAGGTATTAGGAAGACATTCTTCCCTGTGAAGGTGGTGAGGCACTGGAACAGGTTGCCCAGAGAAGCTGTGGCTGCCCCATCCCTGAAAGTGTTCAAGGCCAGGTTGGATGGGGCTCTGAATAACATAATCTAGTAGAAGGTATTCCTGCAGGGGATTGAAACTAGATGATGTCTAAGGTCCCTTCCAATCCAAACCATTCTATGATTCTTAATTTCTACTTTAAAACCTTTCCGCACAAAGTCTACAAAATTCCCTTTTGATAGCAGGTGGTCCATTAGCAAATCATTCGTGAATTCATTTGGATTCATTTTCACTTCTGTCTGCTGCCTGAAAGAGTCAGTATCAACATTTTATATCCTGTCAATGAGGACTTTTTGCAGAATATCAGACTTTATAACTCCAAACTCTCTTGTTGATGTGCATTTTACTTGACATATTATATATTCTGAGAGAAAGATAGAGAAAAAACAAAGGATACCTTCTTAACCTAGAAGTTAGCTAAGTAGCCTTAACACAACAAGGTCTAGTCTCTGTTATTGCAGAAAGGAAAGGCACTAAGTCAAACACAGACACACAAAAAGCTCAGACATCATGATCAGGAGAGGTCCTAATGAATTAGGCAATAAAAATCCAAATTCTGAATATCAATGGCTGTAACACTATGAAGAACCATGCATTTCAGTGCCACTATGATGATTTATGCCAGCAACTGTGAATGCAAGGGCAAATCTGGGTGCACTACATAAAGCATTTTGAAGAGCCACTATGGAACTCCCTAACTAAGGCCTTCTGCTTGCTAAGTTGTCTTACCGTGCTTCAAGACCCTATACTCTGAAATGTGAACAATGATAACAGACTGACATCATGGAATTCTTCTTCTCCAGTAAATCTTTTACTTAGAATTTATTATCAAACTGATATCCTGAGGGGAGAAGGGATTATGAGAGAAGGCTTCCTTCATATATTTTAAAAAAACATTTAAGAAGGAGTTTGGCCATAAAATATGAGGCAAATGGTTATAAAATATTTAGAAAACAATGACAGCAATAAAAATATTCATTTAAGCATGCTAATTTGAGCCCTAGGATTTTGGCATTTACAACTTTAGTCACAAGAGAGCTTCTCAGGATAGATAAGAGCACCAATATCATACAGTTTATGATGGCTCATGTAGGCTAGCTCTAATCCTTTTTCTAACATTTTCCACTCAAAATACAGAATTTCCACTGTAAAAATATTATATTGAATTCTATTCTAATATCACCAGTTTAACTTTAATATTTTCTCTTTTGTATTTCACAGAAATTGGTAAAGGTGTTGCAAGACAAACTTACTTCTTGCATATTTATTTTAAAGAAATTAATTCAAATTACCCCAGAATGAAACTATGGAAGAAGCACTTAATTTGTGGGTGATTATATTACAAATCTTTAATAAATTAGTTTTTTAGAAAAGAGTCTTCAGAGACGTATTTAATCAGATTGCAATATAACCCCATGTATTGCATCTCTAATTACATTGTATCATTTAGTTAATTTGGTTTGTACTTCAACTATTAAAATTCATGTTTTTTACTTATGAAATTAAAATGATCAAACACTCTTGATAAAGCCAGTTTTAGAAATAGATTCAGTAATTTTCTACTATCATGTAATTATGTTAACACTAGGGTTCATTTTAATTATGACAGGGAACTACAGAGAAGTTAGAACACTTCATATCAAATACAAGTAGAATAGTAAAGTACAAAAACAACTGCAGCAATTTCTTATTTATAAATAAGGAACCAAAAATATCTGTGACCTAGAAAATACCTTCCTGTATACATTAGATTCATTTCACATCTGTCATTTGAACAGCCGTGTCATCTTTTTTTCACAAGAATGTTTGTGAAGCTAGTGGCACATAGTCAAGTTTACTTCAATGTGGCAAAGCTCATTCAGTAATACCGGTCCAGGGCTGCAACATTCCCTGTTCCACAGTATTCCAGGTTAGCCAGACTATGAGGCCTGACCTTTTCCCTCACATTTTCAGTTGTACCTGTAGCACCTGACAGGAAGAGAGAACAACCAATTATTCAACCAAAACAATCTTTTTGAGAACCTCCTCTGTCAACTCCTTAGCAGAATCAGAAAATGGTGTGGGTTGGAATGGACCTTGAATATCACCCAGTTCCAACCCCCATGCCACAGACAGGGAGACCTTCCACCAGACCAGGTTGCTCAAAGCCCTGTCCAACCTGGATTTGAAAACTTTCAGAGATGAGGCATCCACAATTTCTCTGAGCAACCTGTGCCAGTGCCTCACCACCCTCACAGGGAAGAATTTATTTCTAATATCCAATCTAAGCCTATTCCCTTTCAGTTTGAAGCCATTCTGCCTGGTCCTGTCACTACAGTCCCTTGTAAATAGTCTTTCTCCATCTTTGTGGTGGGCTTCCTTCAGGTACTGGAAGGCCATAATTAGGTCACCCCAGAGCCTTCATTTCTCCAGGCTGAACAATCCCAATTCCCTCAGTCTTTCCTCATAGGAGACATGCTCTAATTATTTTCCAGTAAGCTCACAAAAGCAAAATAATCTTGAGCTATAAGCCCTGTAAACTGCTAGTAAGGGTGCTAGTGGAACAAGTCAGCACAGACTGCGTCATTACTAGCAGGAGGACATTGGATCCCCCAGAGCAGGTACTTGTACCAGGAGTTCCTTCTTCACAGCAGACTAGAGAGTTGTACTGTGAAATTAGGGCAAAGAGCACATAAAATCATAGAAAAAAATTAGGTTGGAAGGGGCCTATAGATGTTATCTAATGCAACCTTTCAATGTGCATCTCTGAGAAAACCCAGGCTCCATCTGCTCCACTAAGTAGGTGAAAACTGCTATCAGATCCCCCTGTAGCATTCTCTTCTCCTCAGCTTTTTTTTATATGATGCACACCTCAGGCACTTCACGGCCATAGTAGCCCTCTCCTGCAATCCAGCCCATCTAGTACAGAATCACAGAATCAATTAGATTGAAAAAAACTCTGAGATCATTGAGTCCAACCTATGACCAAACACCATGTCAACTAGACCATGGCACTGACGGCCACATCAATACCTTCCTTGTACTGTGAGCACACAAATCCCAGAGGATTTTAACTGCTTCCTAACAGCAGATTTTTTGGAAGAGATGTGATATTCATTGTTTAACTTGTGATCATTTCCCATAATTATGTTCAGAACACTGGGAATGAGCCACCAGTAGATACACAAAGCTAAATAGTGCTTTCATTCTCTGATGTGTTTCTGTAATCATATTCTGTAGTAATTGTTCATGTTATGCATAAAATATTCACTTTGCTCCCATAAAGGAAATACACCTTCTCCTAGGAGTAAAGAATCACAGAACTATGAGGGAAAGGCCCTGGTTCTGCTATCTCAATTTAGGGAAGCACTCAAACTAAAAACAAAGCTCTTCCCAGCTCTGAGTACAATCAGTAGAAGAGTAGTCATCTCTAAAGGGACCCATTCACCAACAGCTGACTCATACTCTAGAAATCCGTGTCTCTCAAGAGACCTGGGTTTTCCGAGAAAAGCACGAACTTAGAAAATCTTAATTTTATAGTAAAATAATTAACTGATTTTACTACTTTATTTAGTAAATATACCTTTAGATCCATGCAAAACAAACAGTGCAGTTTTCTACCTAGAAGACAAAATAATTTGTTCCCTGTATTCTGCATCATTAGAACATGATAAATACACGGACACATTTGGAAATTAAAGTCTGTCTCTGCAGGTAAAATGCAGCAAAATGGTTTATTGAGGTGCAGAGATCAAGTGCAGACAAATGGGCCTGAAAACTCCCCAGACAGACTCTGATTTGGAGGGGAGATGGGAGGGAGGACACAAGTACCTGAATGCAGGAAACTGCTGTCATATTGAAACACCCTTTACTCGAGCAGGTTGTCTTATCAGCTGCATCCCGATGACTGAGTCATAAAGTAACCATGCTGAACTAGAAAAGAGAGAGGATACAAAGGGAATACACAGGTATCAAGTGCTCCCTAAAAATAAGGTTGAACAGCACTCAGTATTTTAATAACAGTACAAATAATACAGAAAGCTATATATTGTATTGAGATACGTTAATAAATGTTAAACTGTGCCAATAGCTGCACAAGTGACAGCATGACCATAGGCCACCAGTTGTTCTTTTATGATACCAAAAGCTCACTGCCTTTTGGTCAGAAACCAAAATGTCAGTAGAGCATGTAATATCCTACAGGCCTTTGCTTAGTTTGATTGCTGGTCATTGCCAGAGCAGTGTCTTGAAACTGCAGGTCCTGGCTACCCAGGCACTAAAATACTCTCCTATCCCACATCCACTTCATCCTGACTGTTAACTTACAGCCCCTCGAGATAAAACCTGGTGAATATGGATCTTACAACTATTGCAGAGGTTCAGGAGTATCTCAACCTGAGGATTTATTTAACAAAGACAAGGCAATTCTAGAAAAGAAATGTTTCTTCCTAAAGCACATTTTTCTTCTTTGTACTAACAGTCATGCTCTACCACATCTTTGCCTTGACTTTGAGGTCACTGATGGGTGCCGTTGCATATACAAACTAACAACTTTTGCCCTGCTAGGTTAGTACAGCATTAAGACTAAAAAATGTCCTCTTTTCTAAAGTATGCAGTGGAATATATCTCTTACACACCATCATCATCTAGGTACAATTCTATATAACTGAAAACAAAAAGCAAAAAAAGAACATTTTTCTCTCTTTCCCTTACTCATTGTTCCACAGAAAAGGGATTTATTCTGATCATGGTAGCAGGTGATTTATTATTTTGTTGCTGCAGAAACAGACAGATGAAAAGGGGTTTTGAAATGGAAATTGTGACATTTAGTGAGTAATAATCTCATGCCACCATTTACAGGAAGCAGGTGGTAGCTGTTTACCATTGCAGACAGATGGAAGTCCTGCAGTAGAGTTATTTTTTCTGTTAGATAAATTAGCTTAAATAATTCAAGCACTTGTCCCCCTGCCTGATTAGTGCTTTGTGCAAATTTAAGTATTTAAAGAGTGTTTTGCTACTGAGCAAAATGTTGAACAGCTCATATTGGTTTTACTTCTTGAGCCTTTATGCTTCAGATTTAGCTTTTATAAAGGATATAATAACTATTTAATATCCCCAAAGGAGATGCTGCATGAGAGCAAGTAGCACCATGAAAAATTCTGCTCATGTTAATTTGGAAAAAAAAAATTCCAAACCAAAACACTTCCACAGAACTCTACCCTGAGTGCCACAGCCTGTCCATGGCAGGTGGGAGGACGCACCAGTGATACCAATCACACACACAGGCTTTTGCTGTCCCAACCCCATGCTTAGAATTGTCACTGATGAATAATTTTAATCACTGTTTAAACAAGCAGTTTTCAAATCACAAATATAGTATCTCACAGATACTATAGATGCCACACAGTTTCCAGCAGAATGGATTCATTTGCCAAATTCTAATGCCTCCAATGTTTATAAATATGTCTTATGCCAAAAAAATGTTTTGTAAATCAGAATAAAATTTTGATTGTTTTTGTTTGGTGGTTGTTGTTGTTGTTGTTGTTTAGGGGGAGGGGAGGGTTTATTTGATTACTGATGGTACTCTTTTCTCTAAGGAAGGATATGAGTGGAAGAGGTACAGAAGGAGAAAGTACAAATCACCTTCTTATGGGGTTCTGCCATGAAAAAGAAAAAGAAAAAAAAAAGAAAAAGAAAAAAGAATGAAAAAGAAGACACTATTGGTTTTAAATTTAGTCATGTTAGCTCATCCTTAATTCAAAAGTGGCATTGCCTACAAAATTCATCATGTATCAGTAAGGCAGATTTCAACAAAAGTCTCAAGAGAGTAGTATTTATTATACTGAAATTAAACACACTGATCTTGTTGAAGTTTTGTGTGGTTTTCCAGGAACACTACAATACTTTGAGGTACTTAATGTCCATTATAAAACTTTGCCTTTCCTCTTTTGTGTTTTTGGGGTTTCTTTTCTCAGGTTTTATTGCTGGACAGGTTTCCAGGGGTAGTCAAGTAGAGGGGTTTTGATACATTTTTAAAGAAAGTTGATACATTTCTTGCTTTACTATGAAAGATAAAGAATATGGGCTACATTCCAGATGCAGTTTGGCAAGATAGGTGTTGATGCCCATAGAATAATTCTTCCTCTTTTGTACACTGTCTTCAGCAATTTTATACCAATCCCAGGCATTCAAGGTTCTTCAAACACTCAAACTGGATTTATATATCCCCTTAAATTTTCCAAAACTTATTATTGCTCCATACACATTTACAAACAAAAAGTTCTCCTACTTTTCTTCACTTTACTCCTTGATTAAACATGATGTAATTTAAAATACCTGATTTTGAGGGCAGAGTGACAGAGAATATAATGAAGAGGTATTGCTGATCAGATAGATTCTTGGTGGATTAAAGCCTACATGAATAAATACTGAGATTAGAATAAAAAAAAAGATTAAAGAATTAATGCTTGCTTACTTACTACATTCTGCCAGTGTGATTCTTCCATTCTGGTGTCTGTATTTACTAGTTCTGTGGTCTTTTAAACAAAAACAGTACTAACAGAAATATTTTACCTTTATGCCTGTCTGAAATACTTGGATGTCTGTATAAGGTATCTGCCTCTTCATTCTAATACTTCATTTCAAGTTTTCCTTGCTCTCATAGCACACATTACACTGTTTTCCTAAGGGTGATATATTTTATTCCCTATTTATCATAGAATCATGGAATGGTTTGAGTTGGAAGGAACCTTAAAGATCATCTAGTTCCAACCCCCTGCCATGGATAAGAACACCTTCCACGAGACCAGACTGCTCCAAGCCCATCCACCCTGGCCTTGAACATTTCCAGGGGTGGGGCATCCACAGCTTCTCTGGGCAACCAATGCCAGTATCTCTCCACCCTCAGAGGGAAGATTTTCTTGTTAATATCTAATCTAAAACTACTGTCTTTCAGTTTAAAGCTATTCCCCCTTGTTCTGTCACTCCATGCTTTTGTAAATAGTCTCTGTCCGCGTCAAGTCTCTTTTTATGTCGACTCTTTATTGCTAATTCTAATAAAAGTCTATCAAACCAAACACTTTTCCAGACAGTCTAATACACATTGAAAAGCCAGATGTATTTTAAGAGGTCTCTTTTTGTCTTATTGCCCCATCTCTAGTCTCACTGACTCTAATGATGTCATTTATTTTGGCCCTAGTTTGAGAAGGACTAAGACTTTTATATATGAATACAACACACACTGGACTACAGAAGCAAGTATGCAAATTGTTCATGTGAAATACAGGACAAAAATTAGATTAAGGTTTCTATCCATTAGTAGCATAAGGGTCTGGAAAAAAAATTTCCTTTCTGGTGAGTTAGAGCATAGCAGGAAAAAAATCTAATATTAGAATTTAAGATGAAACTTGATACAGTTATGAATCGCAATGTGATTACCTGTCATAGCACAAGACTTGACTCACTGGTTCAAAAATCCAATTTTACAATCCTACCACTTGTTATAGTAGAAGAAAAGACCACTGAATGTGTTGTCCTATATCTCTGTGGATTTCTTTTGCATTCAAATCTGACAATTCTTCATGTTCAGAAATGCTCTCTATTGCATGTGTGTCTCATGGCAAAATTCTCTGCATATTCTTAATCTCATTAATTTTATTACACAGGAAAGCAGAAAAGGACACTATGCAGTGCTTTTTTCAGTTACAGAAGGGAAAGGCAGTCATCTAATAATTTCAACATTTTATTATACAATATATATTTTTGAAGGAACATACACAAATTATATTTTACATGATGGTCAAAAATTATTAAAAATAACTTCCACTGATAAAAAAAGGTGATTTAAATAACATGACAAAGGTGATCGAATGTGGATCTGGAGCCTACAAAAATATTCACTAAATCATTTCAATATATGCTATTCATAGCATATTGTGAAATTATAGAAATTTTTTTATATTCTGTATTGTCATAAAATACATTTAAAATAATTTCTTATTAAAAAATTATGTTGGGCAGTATAGACCAAACAGAAAACTACTTTAGTAACCATTGTTAAGACGTTGCCTGTTGGCATTTATCTGCAGGTACAGATTTACAATTAATGCTGCACCAAACTCACCTCTCTTCCTTGCAAATTTGATCCAGACTGAATGGTGTGGAGTTGTCGTCTCTCAGAGTTTCACTGATTGCCATTAAAAGGAGCACTAAGGTTCATTCTTTTTAACAATATAAGATAAATCAGGAAACAAATCAAGAATGGAGATTAATCTGAAGACAGTAAGTAGATGTCAGTTTGCAGAGATGCACAGTTCGTAGTCACCAAGGTCATTAGGGGCTAATTTTAAACAAGTACTCAGCATGCTTAAAACTATGACAAGATGAAATATGTTACTGAAGGGTGAATTTCAAATTTCTCATAATCAAATATTGAAGTTTCTTATGTGCTTATTTTTTGAAGACCAGAAAAATTATTTTTCATTTGCGACTTACTATTCCATATTTGTTGTTATTCTAATAACAGGAGTGACATTTTAATATGCTAAAATATGAGATAAAATCAGTTACTATAAATCAAGATTTATGAGAACATCAGACGGAACACTTAGGCAAATAGAAGAAATATGTGAGGAACTATGCATGAAAAAATCAAAACAAGATAAACTAATTCCTATTAAAAAAAAATGTTCTTTTGTATGTATGTTTCAGAAAAAGGGATAGTTCGTGTTCATAGAACATATATTTTTAGATCACATATTTTTGTTTTATCTCTCACAGAGACTAACACAATCACTATTTTTAACTGTTCTAAACCCTGTTTATGAACCCTCTCCTCTTCATTCCATGTACTCTGCAGTTACAGGACAAAAAAGACAGTATTTAAGGGCCTTCATAATCTAAATAATTGAATTTAATTTCAAGAGGTTGGAAGGATAATTAGGTAGTACTGCTGGTTTATATGGGTTGTTAGTTTGGATTCTTGTCCAATTTCCACCAACATGAGTTTATAATGAGCCTACCAATTTCACAGTGAATGTGCACTAATACAACTAGAAACAGAATCAGTGGCTTATATTTTCTATTTTTGTAATTGCAGTATTAAATTTTGGGTATCATTACAAGTTCATCATAAATTTTTTGTTTGTTTGTTATAAATCTTTGTGTCATTTGCACAAATGATTCATTTTAGCCAGTAACCAAAAGACAGAAAAAGATCATTCAAAAGCAGAAAGAAACTAAATATTTCATATTCTCAGGACTGTTATGACACTCCTTTATATTTGTCTCTCCTGGAAACTTGAAAGGTCAGAAATTTAATTCAGGACAGTTTACTTCCTATTCAGTTTAAAGAAGCTTTTTGATAATTACTACATATCTACATAGTAGCAATTATACACACTACAGTTGTTATTAAAACCTTATTATTCCATTGTCTACCACAAACTAAATGTTTTCTGTTGCAACATCACACAGCACTTGTCTGTTGGAAGCCATCTGTGGTGATTCTTAAATTTGCTCAAGACAGCCAATAAAAATATCAAGCCAAATCCCATAAATAAATGACCCTATCACCCCATTCAAGTTTCATCCCCAAAGCAACCAATCTTATATTTCCTTCCTACTTAACATTCCCAGCCTCAACTAAAAATAAATAACTACAACTCTGGTATTTTTGAATCTTCATAGAATTGAAAATAGCCTGATAATAAATATTTTACTGAAGTCTTTATGGATAGAAGCCTGAATTTTATACAGGTATACAGCAAAAAGCTTTGAAATCATATTCCCAGCCCAAGTAAACCAGGAATAGGTGTCAATCTACTTCAAAACCAGGAGTCCTATGACACTGTCATTGCAAGTTTAGGGATTTAGTTTCTATCATATTCATCCAAAATTTGAGACTAATTCCATTCCTTAATCTCACCATAAAATATGAGTTTTCAATCTGTAGGTGGCAAAGGGCTTAAACTCTCTCCTCCTGGCCACAGGGAGAAGCAGAAGTTCATTCAGAGAGGTAAACAATGTGCTTATAGTCATGTCAAGTATCAAAGCTGTTGTTAAGTGTTGTGTTCACCTTTGGTGAGTGGCTGGGAGTTTTTATGTTCCCTGACTAGGTGATAAGTCTAAGAGACATGAGACATTCCAAGAGTCATCAGTAAATTTGTTGTTCTCTGTGAGAAGTTTTTTAAATTACCTGTTGAATAAAGTTTATAACTTTCAGCAAACCCTTCAAATCCTTGTCTGAATAGGAGGACAGAGAACTTAACAAATTTGTCCTTGATCAGTACCTTTCAGAGAAGAGAAGCCTGATGGCACCACTTGTGAAAGGACTAGATCTTGGCTGACAGAGTTATGTAAGCTTAGAGTAGTCTTTTTAATTCAGTGAAACAGAGCAAAAGTCAGCGTGCTAAATGAAAGTTGTTATTATGCACAGATCTCATTTATTGTCACACGTCTCTTTCTGAATCCAGTAATTTTCTTAAATCTTGCACTTTAGTATAAAAACTTTGTGTTGACTTTATTCAGAGGTTTGGCAGATATTAAAAATCGTTTCAAGAAAAGCTACTACTGTCTTATTATCACAGATTTCCATTTACTCAGCAGTGCAAAATATTTGGCTGTTTGATGCTTATTGCAATATCTGTTAGCCATAAAACAAGAAACCAGACTAAAACTGGAGAGCTGCTGCCGTTTATGCATCTTTTTACACATGCTTGAGCCAGTAGTAAATGCAAACTGTCATTTGTTAGTGCTCACCCTTTCTGAGGTGTTGCTATCTGGGGTGCAGTGCAGTTCTGATACCAGCAGGACTCCTCAGAACATGCTCCATTACCTTACTTGATGTGTTGCTTCACTGACGAGGCTAAACAAGTAAAGATCAAACAGTACAATATTTTGTGTTTATTTTTACATTAACTGATGACAAAGACAATATGTATCAGTGGTAAAAATAAGGGGGAGGGAGGAGATATAGAGGGGGAAAATATTTTGATATATCAGCCTAAAAAAGTGTCAATCCTGAAAGCTCTTTACCACATCCAGATTCATTCAAATGGCAGTTCATGCATATTAAGGACTGTAGGCAATACAGTAAATACTGAGGTCTCAGTTCCTTTCCATTAGTTTTCCATCCAAACACATGGAGGGCAAGCCAGACGCCTAAGGGATAAATGAGCTGTTAATCATTAAATGTTGTGAAGAAACAAAATCCAATATTTTGTCTGATGTCTTCAAACTGCTTCAACTTACTTAGATACAATTCATTTTTGGTCAAGCCAGACCAGTTTTTGGGGGTTTTTTGTCAATCTTCTAGGCCATTCTGTCTATGTTAGATCCCTTCAGAGTATAGTTTCAAAACAACTTTTGTACACTATAGTGATCTGTTTCTTCTTGTTTGTTTTTAATAAATACATATATCTTACTCTTGCAACTATCACCGTCACAGAGCTCTAACAATTTTAGCTCATTTGTAAGACGTAATTATGTAACATGGACTAGTACTGTAAGCAGTTGATGCTTTCTCAAATGTTTGTCACTTTTCTTTAAACAATGTTTTTGTACATAGAAATATCTACACACATATTTGCTGATGGTAAGAGACAGTAATGATAGTTTTAGACCACATTAAGCTGCTCAGTCAAGGAATGAAAGACAGAGAGAATCCCGATTAGTTAAATTTAGTATCAATTTGTCTTTGCTAGCATTATAAACGTTTACTTAATATGCACAAATAACAACATGCTAAATGCAAATGTTGCTTTAAAAAATAAAATGTCCAGTGTATTTTCCATGTAGCCATTATCTATCTGTCTATGAGGCCCTTAACAACAAACCATCATTACTCTGCAATAAAAGGCAAGGTACTCTTTTTTATACTAAGTGCAGATAAGTGCTGAAGAATTGCAGACATTCAGCTACTCAGGTCCATTAAAGTTATCCTTTTCCTATTATTCCTCAGGTACCATAATTTAGAATATCAACAAGAGAATTTTCTCACACTTAAACTTGGAAACCTAATTTAGCTGCTAGAAGCCACCACTGCCTACATGATAAAGGCAGTTAAGGTGCTCAAGCACACAGGTTAGGCATTCTGACCACACTCTGGATTTCCAATTGATTTGATTTGATGTATCGTCCATATGGAAAGTCTGGTTTCCTAATGCCAACATCCTAATTTAGATACCTGAAGTTAGTCATTGTGAGTACTCTCCATGGCAACCAGTTTTAAGGTTACCAACTTTCACAATAAAGCAAGGGTGCATCACAGAGCACTGTGGTGGACTCCAAAACAATTGAGGTTTACCTTTTGAGCTGACCCATCATTCTCCTGGAAAAGCATTTCTTACAATTTTGTCCAGCATAACTCATCTGCTCTAATGATAAGTGTTTTGGGTTTAGTTCTTTGTGGTTTTGTTGTGGGTTTTTTTCTGGCTTGTCATGGTTCTTTTTCAGAAGATTATGATCCGTTCATGCATAGGGATCTAAGCTTCTCATAACAGCTTTAATATGCATCTGCTGCCCAAATGTACTTTTGATTTACATAAAATATTAAGACACAGTTATGAAAATTTATTAATCATATCATAAAAAAGTCAATGTTTTTCAAAGATCCAGGTGCCTTTTAGTGCCATGAGTGCTGTTTTCCATGGTATAGTCTAAAAGTCAAGAGAGCCCTAATTTCAGTAAGGAATTTGGAATCAAAAGCAAGCTACCCAGGGGATGTTCAGGTGGAAATATCCATGAGTTGAATGCAGGACCAGCTGCATCCAGTGCAGAGCTTTTCAAACTAGGTAACTATTGAAATACAGGTCAAACTTTTAAACACCATCTCTATTTTCTAAGTCGTAACAGGAGGGCATAAATGTAAGTATCATATTAAAAATCCTCATGGAAAAACTGTTTTGCAAGGTAAGAGATAATCGTCCTGAGTCTAAGAGAACAGTGCAAGATCTATTATGTTTCCCTGGACTCTGGGAAACAGAGATCCTTATAAAGGTCAATAGCATAAAGACATCAAGGAATCTTTAATATAATACATTGTACATGTATATATAATGGGAACACCATGATTCTCCCACAACTGAAACTAATTGGAAAGACTGAGTCACTGCAGCTATTTCCTGGTATTAATTATATGTTGCATTTCAAAATGATAGAAACTATTAGCAAATTCTGTGAAGCCATTATATTATCAACAGTCAAATTATATCTGACTGTTATTATGGGATCTTTATTTGGTTGATTATATGGTTTACTCTGTTCTAAAGATACTGTTCAGCTTTTAAGGACATTTTGGTTACCTACAAGCACAAATCTAGATGGCTTTTAACATTCATTCAAATATGTTTCTATGACAGTAAATTAGTAGTCCCATGCCATTTCACCAGTCTTTCTTCTGCATCTTAGTCCATAAATTAATTAATAAATTAATTAAGGTGTATGGCGACCTACAAAAAATTTTCTTGTGAAATAAATGGAGAATTAGTTAGAATAAAAATGAATAAGGCTTGTACTAAATTGTATAAATCTTTCAGAGGTACCACACATGCACCATTGACCCACAAGTAAAACTTTCTTCTTGTGAGAGATTTAAAAAATAAAAACCCAAACAACAAAACACAGAAACTCTTATCTTCACAAAAATTCAAGGGCTACAGTTTTATTTTGATTCACCTCTTGAAAAGAGAAGGACATAAAACAGATTCTTCTATGAACAGAGAGATTAAAAACACCACCTCAAGGATCCTATTCACCACCTGAGAAAAGATACAAAAGTTCTGGGGAAACCATACAACAGAGGCATAAATCACTTCCTCATCTAGTTTCTTGCACACCAGAAGTGGTCTGACTTTGTTTCCTTTCCTACACTTTGACAGCCCCTTTTTACGTTGCAAATGTTCATCCTTGGACCTGAAGATTCTAATCTGCATTGCAGGATTTGGTCCCAGACAGCTTCACACCAGTTTTTCAACATCATTAAGGTACATAAGCATTCCACCTATGTATGAAAAGGTAATGGATCATATACCATGACTCAGCTCCCAGGATTAAGAAAGTTTATTTCCTGAGCAAACTATGAGAACTTGAGACAAAGCATTTACAATATGGGAACTGCCAGACTGTGGGCAATGGTAGCAGAGATGGTCTCAACAGATCCAGAAATGCACCTTAGGATCCCCTGCCTTACTCCTTTCCCTTTCTTAAAACACAGGATTGAGTAATTATAGAAATTTTAGATGAAAGTCTCAAATATTAACAATGTATGACAGGGACAGTAATTGTCAGAAATATGCAGCCTCCATGCTTATAAATTAATTCAGCATTTTCTACATAGTATATGCTTGGATAATTACACTGAAATCAAGGTTCCACATTACATCTAGGCTTCTGAAGTGATATTAAATAGCTTCTGTCACACCTCCAAAATAGCATATTATAATTCAAAGGCACTGCAGTGTGTCATCTGTGAGATAGTTCTAGACTCTTGTCTAAGCAAAAATTATGTAAGTATAATCCGTGTTACAACATATCCACTTGTATGAGCCTGTAATTTTTAGTGAACAATATAATCATAATTCTATCACCATGAACAGAACTAATATACAATTAGGTTTGTTTCTTTTTAAAATCTGCAGTGATTGAGTGTCATCTATAGAATCTAGAGTACCATTTCTCCCTCCATCCTAGAAAGCCTCCATACTCAGTTAAAGCACCTGGCAGTCCAGAATCTCTTTCATCTCTTTCATTTACTTTATCTGGCATGTTCATTACAGTATTACACAGATACATCTTTTCCTTTTTTCTATTTTATTACTGTGTGCTCCCCTGTGGTTTATACACAGCATACACTATAAATTAGCTGGGGTAAGTGTACATAAAGACTGGGTTCATTCAAGCTTTCCTCCTAACCCCCAAGCCCTCAACAGCTCACTAATGATAAAGCACAGCAGAACATCTGAGGTGGCCTTCGCTTGAATTTACTTTGCCAGATTTTCATTAAAAGAGTGACTCAATAAAAATGTTGCTTATCCTAATAAAGCTCTTTGGAGCCTTGAAAATTTGCATTTAATACGCTTTAATGTCATTACAGCATTAATAATCTGTGCCTAAAGAGCTACTAGATTTTTCTCGTTTATGAAAGAAACTTCATAAATCCATGATTTTCTTGTGACTCAGCTTTAATGAACCATAAGTAGCAGGAAAGCTGTATGATACCACAGATTTGTATAAATTTATGGCTGAGTCCCCTCTTAGGTATCTCGTTTGAGGTATTATATATAAAATTAATTAAAAATTGAGTTGTGAATAATAATCATACTGAGAAATAAATGGGACTGAGCTTCAGAACATGAGTAACATTCTTACTACATGAAGGATTTCTGCTCCCTTTGGCAGCCTAAGATGTTTCGCCTTGAGGGAAAAAGAAGACATTATGCTGTCTGCAAGCAAACCAAGAGAAATCCTCAGCTGAATCCTCCACTGATACATATACTGTGTTTTCTCCAAATAGTGCCCTAGGAAATGTTTGTAATTTTAGGCTACCTATGAGTTTTGAGAATATTACCTGTAAAAGACATTCCCAGGAACACCATTCCGAAACAAACCAATAATTATTAGAATGTCAGTAATGCCAGTTTAAATGCAGTATGTGGGGAAAGAACCATAAAACTAAAATTCTCTTTAGTCCTTCAGAGCAATCAAGCCATAAAGCTCCATGTTCAACCTCTGCTTGTAACCCAGTAGTCTGAACAACAGTCAGCTGGTTGGAATATCAAGACAAAGACCCTGAAAAAATAAAGTAAATATTTTGAAATTATGAAAATCACAAAATGCAATAGAATCATATTTCCTAACAAAAACCATAAGTGACTTCATCAGAACTTCTGAGATTCATTCTCATATGAATTCATGCAAATGTAAGAATGAACATCCTGGTGAATTGCTAAAGTCTTATTATTTTAGCAACTCATTATTCCCTAAAGCTGTTAAGAAAATAATTTTTCATTATTCCAGGGACAACTCTGAAGATCCCTAGAATATCAAGCACTTAATATACATCAAACCGAGGTTGAATTATCTTATCTGACTCTCCCAAGACAAAGTAAAGACCTTATTTTTTTGTTCATCCATCACAACAGAAAAATAAAAATCAGTGACTGTTGTCACCCTAGTACAAACATACAGTACAGCCCTAACCCCTTGGTGAATGCAAGGTAAAAGAAACAAAAATAAAACTCAAAATGCACCTATGAAAGCATTTTACACTTAGTGCTTACTGATGATACAGAACCTCCCTGTTCTGCTGAAGTGCATGTGGATCTTCACGGCTGCTTCAGTGTAACTGGTGTTACACAAACCAGTGCTTCTGAAAGAGCTATTGCTTGACCCTTCAGCTTGAGATTCCTTAAAAAAGGCCTTGACTTTGAGAATGCTCTGAGCACCTTCCTTCTATAAAGAATAAATCTTCAAAATGCCTAAACATTTCAAATTCTACTTCCAAGACAGTGTTTTTAATACCATTGACCTAATACTTCATTATGAATACTTTTTCAGGCATTCAGATGAAAGTTTTGTGTTTCGTCTGTCTGTGATCATTTAATTGCAGGGTACCATCAGGCTGCATTTTCTTTCTACTGTTATCCACAAGATGTCCTTAGCTCTTTAAAGAGTCCATTTTTCATCTCTATAGTGTCTCAGTTCTATCATTTTTCTGTAGTTTATCATGTTTCTATAGTTTGTACACTATTTCATTTAGCAAACTTTTATAAGTAAAATTTACAAAGGATCTCAGTATGAGCAATTAAGGTTCACGAAGAAAGTGAGAGGATGGCAATGATGATCCAAAAAAAACTTTCCCCCTTGCCTTCCATGTCTCCAGTCTAAGTGTAATGGAGTTTTTATGGAGGGAAGGGAGAGTGACCTCTACTTTAGAACTGCAATACCAGCTTTTCAGAATAAGGAGACTAAGAAAGGTCCTGTTGACACAAGCTCTGTGATGTGGATTGCACATCCATTCGTAATACACAAATTGTCAATAAACAATATGTTAAGGTAAATCTGCATCAGAGCAGACTTCTTGTTGTTTTGTTAGACTAAAAGAAAAAGTTTAGCTAATTTACAGCCTGAACATACATTTGGTGCATAGCAACACATACCCACCCAGCTGGCATTATTTGACACACATTTTTGAACATGGAATCACACAGTATTTGAGAACCATCAACTCCCACAGTACCAAATGAATCTCATTTGCTGACCTCAACATTCATATCTTACAGTTAATACTTAGCAGCTTGTCACTTTATCTTTCAACATGGTCACTCTTGAAATATCAAAGTCAGTATGGACGGTGAAAAAGTGTCAGCAAGAAAACTTGCACGGTAGTGGCAATATATCCATGAATTCTGATCATTTAGGATCAGTATCAGAAAAAAAATTACTTTTAAGCACAAGCATCTTGTACGCATTACTTGAATAAGTGTCAATTTCTCTTGAGATAATAAACTGTATTGCACTTCTTTATAATGTGGACTTTGGGTCAAAGACAAAACAGGCCCCAGGCTTGACTTCACCATTCTACTCTTTTTTAAATCACTATTGAAATTGTTGGGGAGAAGTCCCAGAATCACAGAATCAGCTAGGTTGGAAAATACTTCTGAGATCATCAAGTCCAACCTATGACCTAACACCACCTTGACAACTAGACCATGGCACCAAGTGCCACATTCAGTCTTTTCTTAAACACCTCCAAGGACAATGTTCCCACCACCTCCGCAGGCAGCCCATCCCAATGCCCAACCACACTCTCTGTGAGGAACTTTTTTCTAATGTGCAATCTAAACCTCCCCTGGTGCAGCTTAAGACTGTGTCCTCTTATTCTATTGTTGGTTGCCTTAGAGAAGAGACTGACCCCCACCTGGCTACAACCTCCTTTTGGGTAGCTGTTGAGAGTGACAAGGTTTCCCCTGAGCCTCCTCTTCTTCAGGCTGAACAATCCCAGCTCCCTTAGCCACTTTTCATAGGACTTGTGCTCCAAACTCTTCCCCAGCTGTGTTGCCCTTCTCTGGACACATCACAACACCTCAACATCTTTCCTAAATTGAGGAGCCCAGAATTGAACACAGTACCTGAGGTGTGGCTTTAGAGTTTTAAACTCTTAAAAAGTAACATTTAAGAAGATACTATAATATTAACCTTCACAGAAAATACAATTGAATCATAAACCCTTATTATGTTATGTTTGCTCCATGTCCTGAAAATATTGTCCTGTGATGAACTAAATAAGATCTTCAGTGTTGTAGTGTGAAGGACAGAAATTTGGTACTGAGGAAGCACTCAAGGTTTTGACATTCATGCTCATCCTACATTATGGTAAAAGAGCTGCACTGAAAGTGTTCAAAAAAAATAATTTTTGATGAATTTTCCATGTTGAGACTGGAAAATGAGTCTGTAATTCTCATATCACTGGACTTGTACATAAGAAAACCGCAAACACTGAGTTGGCAAACTCTGGTCTGGAGAAGGCAAGACATTGGCAAAGTCAGAACTAATTTCAGCCAGAAACATAAATAACTGACAGTACAGATACTTAAAATTATTACAATTTATTAACTCTTCTTGCTGAAAAGGAAATTTCAAATGCTTAGGAGTTCTCAGTACTTTCATTACCACAGTGAAAGTTCATTTATTTATTAGTCATTAGGTCAGCCACATCAAGGGTGAAATTTGTAGAAAAATTACTAACTTTATAAGAAATTTTTACAGTTAATCATACAGAATGAATTTATTAAAAATATGTACAAGTGGCCTAAGTTTTATAAAACAGGGAGAAGAAATGTAGTGAGCTATCAGCAGTGTACACAGATCTGTGACAGCAGACCTAACGAAGCCTCAGATCCTGAGGCTTTGCCTCATGTTTTGGGCGTTCCCTGCAAAACACACAGTTCCACTCACTGGAGCTTTTCTCGTGATTGAGGGATGCTTACTGTCTGGTTCTGGTACCTCTTATTGCAATCATCTCATACTTTTTCAGGCAATGATTTAAGTCTTTCTCCTTTACTCAGTACACTATTGTCAGAATTACCTGGTCATTTTTAAACCTTCACCTGTCAAATTTAATTGCAATCGAGAAACCAGTTCAAAAACTGTTTGTGGTAAAAGACAATGACAGTGTCATCATGCACACCTAACTCCTTAGGAAACCTGATTAAAGAGGGCACAGGGGTGTTACAGCATTTAATCAACTTTCTGTAAAGAAACTGAAAGAAAAGTGAACATGTGATGAATTTCTGATTATTGTTAATTTATATTGTAAGAAAGGCAGCACTCTGATACCTCAGCCACCATCTGTATTTCTATTATTGAATACATCTTTCCAGCTCACAATCAAAACAAACAAAACTCCAATTTACACTATTCTTCTCAAAATCCAGATATGACACTCTGGAAAGGTATGAGAAAAACTATCAGAGGTATGATGGACACCTTAAACAATTCAGCCAGGTGAGGAAAGTTGGACAAACAGGTGTTAAATGTAACACCAAGCTGACAGTGCAGAAATTCTAAAACACTTCTACCACAGATACATGTTGTATTTTCAAATTATGACAAGACCTCCCTGTGCCACACAGTCAGAGAATGTGTAGGGTGGGTGAGGGCTCTGGGATCTTGTCCTGTGACTCATTGTGTAGTCACTTGGCCATCCCTCCCACGTCCCTGGGGCATCTCCCCACAAAGAGTTCAGTTACAGGACCCCATGGTTATTGGTCCATTGAAATTCCCTCAGAGCTTGGAACTTGGAAGTGGCTACACTTTCCTCCAGGTGATGTTTGGAATCTCCACAGCAGGTGATGGCAGGGCTGCTGCTGCTCTTATGGCCATGGCCCTCCCCAGACCATGGGGAAAAGTGCAGTCCTTCCCCTAACACTGCTGCCAGCCAGGCCGAGTTAAACCCTTGAAATGATGAATTTAAGTGGTTTTATTTCCTTTCAATATTATACCAAACCTTAGCCTGAGTTTTGGCCAGGAGATTGCTGCACTGATTGAAACCCTGCTGTTCTTTTTTACATCTTTTTTTTTTTTTTTTTCCCTGTTGTGGTATTCTTTCCCTCCAGTCTCTTTTAGATTTAGCATTATTCAAGTTTGTAGTGCATCATGTTCCCAAACATTAAAATATTTAAAAATCTGACTAATTTCACAGCAGACTTTTAGCTTGGCTACTTTGGATGAAAGAAAGAAAGCTTATTGGTGGGGCGGGGGGGGGGAAGCTGCTTGCTAAGCAATCTTCCATATGTAAATTTAAACTTCCTCTAAAAAACACCTTTGTGTATTCTAAACAGGATCCTACAGTCATTGTATGAAGTTTCATAAATATAATCATATGGGAGGGATTGCACTTAGCCCCATGGACTGGGGAGAGATATGGCCATAAATACAACCATATTTATGAGGCTGCAAGATATGAACCCTTTGTCAGAACTTATTGTAAGGCAAACTCTGTTCTTCCTGAAACAAAAGAAAATCCTGTATAAAACGCTCTCTAATCTCTTGAAAGTAGGATCTCAGCATTATGCACTGGAAAATGAACTCATTTTAGTTGATCAAATGTAGCTGAACAGATTATTTGCTTTTACTAGCAACAATAAACTAATGTTATAATTCTATAATATATGTAATACAAGAGAATATAATTTTTCTAGACATGAGGCTCTTGATCATAAAGGCGCCCTCTTACATACCATGATAGTAAAAATAAAAATAATAAAAGTTCTGTTACTGGGAAGGAGATTGTTCCCTTGTGGTGTTTGCAGCTTTGTGTGGGGAGAGATTTTATAGAGACAGTAAAAGATAAATACATTTCACTTTCAAATGAAACAGCAAAAGCAACTAGTGATAGAATGACAGTCTTCATTTAAATAATACATAGGCTTTGTGGGTAAAGTTGCTGGCTCATCTCACTTTAATACGCAGGTACCTGTTCATAAAAAGACAGAAAATCGGATGCATATTTGGATTTTTAAAATGAGCAGCAACACCACCATGGTTTTGCCATTATAGAAAATTTAGAGAATATAGAGAAAAATACAGTATCGTAAGATACGTTTCAGCAAGGTCTTTTAGAACTCTGAGTATCTGCTGTTGGTCTCCATAGGCCTTTTTTCACTGTAAACAGCAGCGAGGCTGTGTGCCAGACCTTGTTGATCAACATCGCTCATTATTGCTCATCTACAGCAAAATGCCTTGAATAGTCACTTTGGCCAACATAATTAAAGACTCTTACTGTAAATGCAAAAGAATCCATAGTAAAGCTCCCTGCAAATAGGCAAAACTTGCCTCCCTCGTTTTCATACATCCCCTCATACTCCATAGGTTTTTTACTTTCACATGTTATTTTCTTATTAGTATTGCAAACATCCAGTGCCAAAGAAGAATCTATTTTCTCAAGCAGACATTAGTGTATTGGTAACACATTCATCAAAAATGCTCATCAAGTCTGCCAGCAAGACAGAAAAGTGAGCCTAAACCAGACAACAAGCTGTGTTCTTACCCTTGTCTTAAGCTGAAGAAACTCTATTGAATTTAATACCCCAATATGGATGTAAAAACTGTGAAACATACAAGAGAATTAGATCTGGTAGCTTTCATTTGAAAACACAAACAAAAGTGAGGCCCCCCTATTTCCTTTTAATATTCATCTGAGGATGAACAGCTTTTTGCCTTGCAAAAACATCATAGAAATTGGTTTTGAGTTCTGCCTTTATCGTGTTATTCAAAGCTTTTTTCTACACTCTGCAGCTGTGGTGATAATTCAGTCCTGCACACTTTCTGGAGGGAGTATTTTCTGAAGGAAAGACTTACTTCTAACTCAGCCCAGCATGCAGAGAATGAGCTCTGTGCCTCGAGAAACTACTACTACCAGTGAGGGATAGGTTTGAAATATTTATGAGAAAACTTAAGCCAGAGGTGTTTCTCTTACATGTTATTAGTTTAAGCTGAAAACCCTTTCAATAGTTATTGCAGAAACAGACAGCAATTCCCCATTTTTATTCCTCAAACACACTCTCTTTAAATGTAGAAGTGGAAATTGGCCAGCTCTGGAGGTCATTTTATCCAGTGAATAATTGGGGTGTTCGGAACTGACTTCCTGAAAGCAGACAGTCCAGAAACAGGAAACTATCAAAAGGCTTTTGGGTTGATTTTGGTTTTTTTTCACATGCCACAGAAATTACAGACTTGGACAGAATAAGAATTGTTCCACCACAGTTCAAAGAGCATTTACCATAATAGATATACTGCAGTGTAACGCCATATATTAGTTAGTTCTCTCCATTATAGACTCTATTTAATCATCTCTTTATTTTAAATAAATTAGTAGCATCCCAACTTATTACCTTTAACTTACAGCTGCTAGTCAAAAGGGGGTAATGATGGACTTCCATCACTTATTTCTGTTCATACATTGAAACAAAACCTAGTTTATTTGGACTGTCATAATCCTTTAGGTTTTTCTGACCTAAGATTTATAGAAATGACTCTTTTATCCCATAAACCTCAGTCCTGCAGTTCAGTATTAGCAACAATCTCATGAACGAATGTACCCCTTTAAAGTCAGCAGGACTGTGATTTCATTAGGCACACAAGTGCCCTGATTGCAGGATCAGGTCTGGTGGCTGCAAGCTACTGATCAGAGATATCAGTCTAACACCATTTCTCTATTTCACTGCCTTTGAACATTTTGACTCATGGGCCAATTGTTTCTGCTTCCAAGAGTGAGAGAAATATCAATGCAAATGATTTCTGCATCAGCACTCACATGATTCTGCAAGGAGGTTTGAGAGATTTTTCCAATTCACTGTTACTTTATGCACAAAATTCATCTGAGTGAATTTATATTAATTTGTGGAAGTGAATATAAAATAATAGTGAATATCACTGAGCACAGTTCAGCACTTAACTGATTGAATATTTGTGAATACTTAAAAAAGGTACTTTTTAATACCCATTCTGCATGAAAATGTAGTATTCTCAGAGAGACTTTCATAATAGTGAATTAAATTGTCTCTAGAGTTCATATTAGAAAGAAATAGAGGTGGCACAGCCCTCTTGTTTTCTCTGGTTCATCTAAATATACTCATCTTTTAAATAAAATAGCACACAATAAAGAAAAATATGTTTAACAGCTAAAATGCCAAAAATTATAGTTCAGAATTAATATCCTCTTAATTAAAGGTAGTATTTCATACCTTTTGAAGCTACAGTTTCAACCTGTGTGCAGATGTACTGACTGCAGCTCATATTGTGGAGCAAGCTTTTGTGTACAGATAGGCTATTACTCCCTTATTTTTCCATTCCTGTCTTCTTTTTTCAGACAAGCTTGTGCTCTTCAAAATTTGAGAAGTTACTAGGTAATGGCTGTACAACACATGCTGCCCTTACTGTTAGTGTGAGCAACACTGCAAAGATCTAAAGTCATGGTGGCCATCCAGCTTCAGGGGAAAAAAGCAATAGTACTGAAATAAAACAGCTACTGGCAGTGACCAGTAATTCTTACACAGTTTTAATTCACCCAGTATTAAAAATCTTTGAAAGCATTTTGGAAAGCTTATCAACTTACCTCATGATATATGTCTGGAGTAAAACTTCAGTGGATATGAAGATGCATGAAAGAGTAAATGTGGTGTTTCCAAAGAAAAGTATTGTCTGGTAATAAAAGTAGACAGGTAAAAGTCAACATACTTATACCAATGATGTTCCAGTCAATACAGCAGCAATAAAACAGGCATTTGCTTCAATGCAATACAAATTCAACAGGGGAACCCTATCTGTGGCATATTGAAATACTGCAATCTCATTGACAGAGTAAGGACATTTCTATTAAAATACAAGTCACAATGCTACTCTGAAGCATATAGTGCTTGAAATACAGCTTACTTTCTTTTGATGTCAACATTGTTACAGTTTCTACTAATGCAATGGAGGGAAGAATCACAGACTGGTTGGGGCTGAAAGGACCCCCCAGTGGGTCATCTGGTCCAACCTCCCTTCTCAAGCAGGGTTGTCCCAGAAAACATCACACAGGATTGTGTCCAGATGGTTCTGGAATATCTCCAGTGAGGGAGACTCCACACCCTCTCTGGGTGTTCCAGTGCTCAGTCACTTCACAAGAAAGAAGTTTTCCCTCATGTTCACATGAAACTTCCTAGGCATCAATTTCTCCCTGTTGCCTCTTGTCTTTAAACTTCAAATACTCAACTAGAAGATTTTAAAACAAGATAATTCTTTCAGCTCCCTTTCCCCACAGAGGAATTTCCTGAAGTACTGTTATTCTGTAATAATGGCATATCTTACAGTACCTTTAGGTGCTTAGGTGTCTGCCTACCACACTTGCAGGTGCAAAGGCTACTATCTCAAAAATCTCAAAGCATCACAGCTTCTGAGTTCAGATTTAATCAAGGATAACTGCCATTCTACTGCTTCCCCTGGTGATGGATATGATGCAGCTAAGAACACATGATGCTATTAATCAATAGTTTAGTCACAATAATCAATAGTTTTAGTCACAAGAGTCAGAAGTACATGGGTTTCATTCTACTTCCAAACAGGGTTCTTTGCTGAAAGAGCTCCCTCCACAACTGCAACAGGAATTTCAGTAAATCTTTTGAAGATATCCTGTACCAAAAGGTTACACATCATACATTAATCCAAATAATCTCACTTCCAAGAGAAAAATTACAGTTCTTCAGAAATTACTTGTAATTTGTGAAATACACAAGTAAATTTTCTTTTATCTGAACACTAACTTAATTCCTTCTTTCCTAAAGGCACAATTCTGTTGGTTTTCCTAAGTTAAGCATCCAGATTTCTAGTGTTTATTTGAACCTTTCTACCAGAAACATAATCAAAATTGATAAAAAATTGCATTAGATAATGTACACATATTTTATCATAACTGTATGTGATATAATTTCTATAATACCTCATTTTGACAAAATACTCATCAAATAAAACTTGTTTGCATATTTTTAGTCTCATGCTATCCTATAGATTATATAGAGAATTCCATATATGTCTCATATATATGATGATTATTCTATATATATTCTAGATAGTTCTGATCCAAGCAAAATTGGAAAAGCTGTTGGTTTCAATCACCATATTGTTGCACAGCATGGAATGAGGATTTTCACATTATCTTTAGAAGCAGCCATTCTTGTCCCAAAAACACAAAAAAACACCAGATGAAAATGAAAATTCATGCCCAAGAGCTGCTGAATCCTCTAGTTTCATTCACCTTCTCTGTAAAGGTACTAATTACACCTGTCTGGATCAAAGAGAAGAGACAGACTGTGGAGCTGCAATGGAAAGTCATATTTGAGCAGAACCCTGCATTGATGAGTATCTATCTCGAAGCCATGTTCCTGGAACACACAAAAAAATCCAGATATTAAACTCCTCAAGAAATAACTGTACTTATTTTCCTTGTGTTGGCAACAGTATTGATTTTGATACAAGCCAATAATACTGAAGGTACATCATTTGCATTCTGTTTGATGCCTGGCACTGAAGAAAAAGCTGTGAAGGCAGGAGTTTGTACCAGTGGGAAATACTTCAGCAAGTCAGTCAGCTGAAACCCAATAATAATTTTTCATAATAAAAAATATATTTGTGAGCAATATTCTAGTTATAAACATTAAATATTTGTAACTGGCCATGGTTAGGTCACAGCAACATGTGCCACCTCATTCTCTGAAAGCCAGACATTCTCAAAGACAAACATACAAACAATGCAAAGTGTTAAAATTACTCATAATTTCAGAAGTGTGATTAAAAGTGTGATTTACTAACAAGTTTTCAGTGCCACATCTTATTGGCTTGCAAGCCTTATTAATTTGATGCTTTTAATAAATTGCCGCTGTTAACACATTAACAATGAAATAACCTCATACAAAAATCAAGCGAGTGGTTCCATTATTCCTTTGCATTTCCTTAGCCTTATGGCCTTTGTCCACTAAGCTTTCCACCTTCCAGCTTACCAGCTCAACACATGGTCATTTGCACTGTGAAACTGAGGAAAAGAAAAGAGATGCTGCAATTGCATGTAACTGTGGGCATGACCAGCCACACTGCTGTAGCCAGAGAACACACCACAGCTCCGCTCTTCCCTGCCATCCCTTCTCCAAGGACATCAGTTTGGATCTCCAGTCTATTCAGCTCGGAATTGTCATACAGGAGGTAAAAAAGGAATTCTCTGGGATACCTTCCGCCACCAACTTTCAAAGTGGCCAATAGATTCAGGAGCTTTTGAGGGGAAGAAAAGGCAAACATGAAGACATTAATTTAGTATGCCTCATTTCCTTCACTGCCAAGGAGAACAGAAGATAAATAAGATAATGGAATGCATATCAGGATACCCAAACCTGATCTTGTAAGCATACAATTGGCATCTTTTCACTTAATTGGAGTGACTTACATGAAGAAAGGGACACTCCTAAATTATCATTGGAAGGAATGGAGGTTTATTGTCCAGCATTATAGAATAAGGGCCACTAGACAAAAGCCATTGGCTTTAACTCTTCAACCCTATATCCCATGAACTATATCACAGGAGTGGCAGAAAGAGTAATATTCAGAAAGGATGTGAATTCCCAGAATTTTCGTTCCTGAAATCCCAGCTATAATATTGTTATAAATTACTGTTAATCTAACATTTTTGTAACCCAGAAAAACATGACTGTAGAAATAATGGTCATTCCCCTATAAATTTCCATGCTCAAATGTTTGTTACATAAATACTTCATTTTTTAGCAAGATTACTGACTGCTAATGATAATAAAATGAATATATTACATAGAAATATTTCATTGGCCAGATCCATTTTATTTCAGTTGGGACTTTTTCATACTAAGTGTAAGCAAGGAATTAGAATAAAGTCTGAGTGTCTAAGTTTTTGTGGTCTGAAGCTGTCCTTGAAGAAAAGAGTTACATGATTCTAAACTACACGTGGGTAACATATTATTGATGAAGATACTACATATCTGTGGTAACTCCATTAAATCTGTCCCCAGAATTACAGGACATTATATTAATGTAAGACTTAAGATGGATTCTTCATTTCCTCTGTGTTATAGACTTCCAAGCTTCCAAAAACACAGGAAAGATAGCCTTCTGCTGAACATACCCAAAAGATCAGGATATTGGACTTGTCATTAATTTATGACGTGTTGCCAAGATCTAAATGTAGAGCATGATAACCACATCAGGCCAAAATTCTGTGGAAGATAGAAGAACTTTCCTTGTCTGCATACAAACCTCAGGTTTTTTAACAGCTGTGCAGCAAAGTTCTGCTTTACATGGGCAATTCCTCAAAACCTTCATTACAGGCAAAAGACCTATCTAGGTTGTGAGCCTTTCAGAGTAAAACAATTTGTATTAACTTTTTCAAAGTTCCTCTTCTGTTATAGTGAGAAAAACATGCAGAAATTCAAAACACCATCACTTCTCTAGTCATAGTCCAACATTCTCTTTTATCCTCCTTCCAACATTCCCCCTGTAAAGTGACCAAAAAAAAAAAAAAAAGAAATCCAAAAATACAAAGGCTTTTTCTTTTGAAATCAATTTCTTACATGCATATTCTGTCTTTAAGTAGCCTTTCTAAAGGCTCTGTGATGTAAAAATTCTGTGTGTGTAGGTATTTATGTAGTTTTATATTTACTTTTCACTCAGCTATTTTTTTCACATTTTTACATCTATCTCCCACCAAACAGGAGAGAGTTCTCCATCAAATAAATTGCAGTAGAAAATAAATGCTCATTTCTCGTTCTTTTTTTTTTTTTTTTTAATCTTACAACACAGAAAACAGCTGAAAGCTGTATTTCCAAAGAGCAAAATTGAGCATACATTATAATCCACTGGATCTTCTCAGATTCTTCTACTGCAATATGTTACAAACAAGCTGACTTAAAGGCTGTGGGAGTTCAGCATAGTGTTATATATGATACCTTTTGATAATTTTTCTCACAGATAACCAGAAAATATAAGCTATACCTCTCAGTTTTTCTGGATAATTCACAAAAATTACCTGAATAAAAGTATGCAGGCTAGGATATCCTGTTGGCATTCACAATGTAAACTCTTGGAGCACACACAGCCCAGCTTAAGAAAGATTGTAATTTTGAGGCTTGATGCCTCTCTAGCCCATCTTCTTGTCCATCCACACTGTCTCTATCCCATGGCACTACCATATCATAAAAACATAGGGTCATTAAGGTTGGAAAAGACCTCCAAGATCATCAAGTCCAACCTTTGACCAATCACCACCTTGCCAGCTAGACCAAGCACTACATGCCGCATCCAGGCATTTCCTGAACACCTCCAAGGACAGTGATTTCACCACCTCCCTGGGTAGTCCACTCCAATGCTTGACAACCCTCTTCCACGACTCCACAGCAACCCAGCCCTGCCCTCTGCTGCACATGTTTTTTTCCTATAAAGTCTGTCTCTCATGTAAATCCACACTGAATACAGTAATAAAAGATAATATGTTAAATTTGTTCTTTCAGAATCGTTCACACTGTCTGAGCTCCAGCAGCTCCACACTGGAACAATGTTGTTCAGGAACTGCTCCAGTGGACCAAGATAATCGTCTCCTGACTACATTATATCCCATCCCTTGGGGTCAGTCTTTTGGAAGAGTTTGTGAATTATGTTAGCCAAAAATCAGTTTATTTATGCATTACTACACAAAGAGAAGGCTGCCAGGGAAGGGGCAGGAAAGGCAGTCTTTTTCCAGTCTGGTCTTCATTAAACATCATTTTGACCCTAAGCAAAAAGCATCCCTTTTTCTCTCTTCATGTTCACATATCTTGGCTGTGGTCAGCACTGGAGATAGCTTGGAAAGGTATGATTTGTGTTGGCAAGAGGGTGTACAAGCTGACAGAAACTAGAGTTAATGTAAAGAGCAGCTGCTGAAGGACAAAATGGCATCTGCTGTGTGTATTAGGTCTGCAGCATATTACCTCTGTGCTTGGTGATGGCCTCCCAGGCTCCAAACAGATGGTTGCTCTGCAGATTCAGGACATCTATCAACCCTGGGCTCGGAGCACAGCCAGGAACATCAGAGCAGGAATTCTAGGTGGGCAACCAGACTTTCTGTGAAAGGTATTAAACCAGAGGCTTGCAGATGCTGTAGCAGATTTCTTCTTTTCACTTTGGGGGTGAAGCAAGTTCTTACTTCAGTGAGAGAGAGTCTGAGACAGAATTATCTCTGCAAGGGGGAGTCCATCCACTCTGGCATGAACCTATTTCTAGTGTGGCACCGCAAAAGAAGTGAGCTCTCCTGCAGAGTTCTTTTAGGAGTTGTGCTGTGATACAATCCCTAGGGAATGTTGTGAGAGTAGCTGCACATCCTTGGAAAATGCCCGTTGCCAGGTAGAGTGTGTGCTGGAGGATGCAGCAAGGGCTTTGGTATGTAGTAACTTGTGCAATCTTCCCTGGAGTATTTGGGAACCAAACCAGTTCAGGGTATATGTACCCAAGGAATTTGGCCAAGAGGACTTGGATATGCACATTCCTACAGGACAGATACACAGATAGTGGAATTCCAATGCCATCTGTAAAAAGGGATAAGTAATTAACACTTTGTGCAAAAATATCCTTTTACCAACAGCTATTTAGTTCAAAAGCATGAGAAACAGAGAGATGAGAACTCTCTCTCTTGAAAAACTTCAAACCCTCTCCTCTGCCCCAAGGAAAACTCCATAGGCTCACCAGTGAACCCTCCAGGAAAAATAACCATCATGAAGTTCATATTATTACTGTTTTTAAGGTTAAAAAGCAAATTAAGGTATCAATGTCTTTCTTGGGTAGGAAAAGGGGAAGGCATTTCCTATTAATTTACAGAAAGATGCAAGAGGTCTGTATAAACATGACTTTTCTCAGGTTTTGGAGTTGCTGTTTAGTCTCAGTCAGAAAAACACAGAATGTTGAAGGGGAAAGCTCCAATATTTCCTTCGTAGGAGAATTTATTTCACCGCAATGGAAAGGAAAGATATCCAGAAATGGCTAGAAAAGGTTTTGTGACCTAAGCACATAAACTTTGCAACTGCTTTTCTCCTTCAGCCTCTAACCAGGTGGAATTGTGCTGCTGAGACAATGAAATGGCAAAATTACAGACACCAGCTCTTTGAATAATAGACCCTCTGTTTAAAGGAGATATACTACTCTAAACGTTTGCCAGAAAAACTGAAGGCGAAATGGAAATACATGGTGAAAAATGTGCCCATTCTGCTAGAAGACCTTTGGTAAATTACTAGATTAAGTAGCTTGAGCAAAAGCAAAGTGAGTATTTTAACACAGCATCCTCTTAATTTGGGTCCCTGAAAACATTCAAGAGCGTACAAACAAAATGAGAGAGGATTAATTCTGGCAACAGTCAATTTGCCCTGTGATTTAAATATGTGGTAGATACATGCATCTTCCCTTGCCAATACAACCTCCTTTATCCCTCACTGGAGTCAATAACTCTCATTCTCCCACTAAGTCAGAATAAACCTCAGTCCTTTCAAGAACTCTCATCATTGCAGTGCTGCAAGCTGATCTTATCACTGAGAAACAGCTTCACTCATTTAGAGCTAGTAACCCACATTTTTGGAATAAAATATAAGAATTAAAAATTAAATAATAATGCTCTGCATTATTGTGCTTACTAGTTTAACTTGGGATTTTCCATGCATGATTGTACCACCAATGACATAATATCTCTGTGTTATTTTTGTCACTACATTCCATGTTCAGGCCAACTCTTCATCTTTTAATTAGCAACTGTCTTCATCCCTCAGCTTCCAGAGGAATGTGCCAGGTCTTCGTAAGAGGAAAAAGGTACAAAAGAAACATAATGGCAGCTAGAGATACTCACTCTGGAAGAAAATGAGGTTTTAGTAAAAATCATTTACCCAGATCAAAAGAATTTTTACATCTTTCCTTCCCCACAATAATTTCATGCCAGGCCATCTAGTAACACATTGAAGAGGGACGTACTATAGCAAACAGAGCTTCATTCTGTAGTGGTAGTGACAGGAGCTTAGACTGTTGTTTCTACTAGTAATCAATGGTATTTGGTGGGCTTAGAGAGTCGATATATTAGCAAGACTTATATCTTCTCTTATTTGTCAGCCATAAAGCCTCATACTAAAAATCCAGGTGCCATGTGATTATAAAACACTCATTTACCACGCAGTTTGTAACCCTATATTCAATCACTCTTCTCTTGCTCACCATAGTTTGTTTTATGAAATTGATTTTCCTATCAACATTTTCCAACTTCATGTTATCTTGGTAATCTAGTAATCCATTTTTCTCTCTGTTTTTTATTCGTAATATTAACAATTACTTGTCCCTCCCACAGCCTTCTCATTACTAGTATATCCACTAATATATCCATTCCTGAAGTCTGTCTTCCTACAGTCAAAATTTTTTACTTAGCCATGGAAACAAACAAGTAAAATGTGGAGCTCATTTCAAGTTCAATATGACCAATGTAATCGAGTTTGGTTTAAGCCACATGATAATGGTATCAGTAAAGAACTGTCCCATTGATACTAGGTTTAAACATAAACCTGAATACAAACTCTGCTTTAAAGCACTGTCATTTCTTCTACTTGCCATAGTCCCTCAACAAATATTTATATCTTCAATTCCAACATGCTTCTATTCCAATAATGGAATGAAAGATGAGTTGAGTTACAATAGACGTGCTCTATTAAAAACTGTTTCTGAATGTTTCAGACAGTTTGTTCCTCATCCTAAGAGCAGAAGAAAAAATTCTCCTTTCTGAACACCAGCACTGAAGCTGACCTTTGCTTGGCTGATTTTAGAGCCAATGGGGGAAAAAAGTGAGAGAGGGAGGAAGCAAGAGCAAGTTCACTGTGTTGCATGAAGTCAGAGAGTCAGTAGCCTGTGATCCTTGGTCCAGTTTTGCTACAGCCCAGCTGTGAGACCTCAGCCTAAACTTCTGATGAAATTGCCTGAGATGTGAGAAAATCTGTATAGTGGAGCTGCACAAGATAAGAAAGACAAAATTGCAGAAGTAAGACTTCTGAAATGAGAATAAGTAGTAGGTCAGACATTCCAGGGGAAAGACACCAACATGAGAGGTATATGATCCTAGAGGTAAAACCAGGGAACCGACAGCAACTCAGTAACCTTGAGGATCAACTCCTTCCAGGGAGCAGTAGAAGACTCTTCCTCCCCATCTGACTAAAAGATGCCCAACTATCTTGTCAGCAGAGACTTTTCAGCTGCCTGATCAGGAGTGATGAGCAAACTAATGCTTAGCATAATTGCTCATTGGTTATTACTCCTGACTGTCTGTATCAGGAGGTTGTTTAGCTCTGCTTATCCTGCCATCAAAGTCTCTGCACAAAGTAAAAAGGATCCAGAGAAGGAAAGCAAAATGCACTTCAAGAGCCTTGGAGTGTGTGGGGGGGGTGGGAAGAGGTTAATATAACTTTGACTTTAAGATAAAGGTTTCACTGACTTTACTTCTTGCTTATGTACAGGCTGTATTTTCACAGAAAAAGAAGCTTTATATTTGAATGTATCTCCTTAAAAGGACATTTGTTATAAAAGGCTAATAAATCAAGTTATACACACAGAAATAACCAAACACATAGGTACACACAGACACACCTGGAAAGGTTTCACTGTAAGAATTTGGACAAGCTTTCAAATTATTAGGGCATAATTTAGCTCAACGTCTGTCAGTAGGTTCTGATCCCACAAACATGGTCCAGCTGAAATCAGTGAATTTTAATGAAGTATAAAAGGTCTCAGGAAGCTTCTTGCAGTGAGGGTACATTTATCCATGCTTATTCCAGTAACCTCCCTGTTGTACTTGTTTAATTGAAATAAAAATGCTCCTCTTTCTGTGTTCACATTGCAGCCCTCTAGACCTGGATAGACAACAGTAACTTCATTTTTTGAGAGGTTTTGTATTTCAAACCTTTCAAAACTACATAAAATTGAAATTAGCTGTAAAGTCTCTACATAAAGCACAGTCCTCTAATGTGTCTCACAGCAAAAGTGGAAACCAAGGCACCCACAGTTGCTGGAAGCCATGGGCTTGACAGTCCTTCCAAATTGTATGCTTCTTTATTGATAGGAGACAGGAAAAGAAGCAGTTTGTGATAAAAATCAAACCCAGAAACAAATACATGCACTCACAAGTCTGTGCTTGTCCATTTCTTTGTGCTATTATAGCTTGATGGAGGGGGAACTAAAAGAATCCATGTCAAGTAAGATATGAGGAAAAATCAAAAATTTAATAACAGCCTTCTCATAACCTACACCACCACTGAACAAGATTTAATACAAATATGTCTTGCTGTCCAAAGGTCACTAATCTGGTTGTGCAGACTCAGTTCTCACTGTGATTTAAAACTGTCTCCTTATCTTTTTTCACCTGCACATATAGCACCATTCCAGGTTCTTCCTCCAAGTCCCTCCCTGTCAGTATTGGAAAACTTTCAAACTACCTGTGCTTTCTATTAGAGAAAAACAGAACAGAATATATAAATCGAAACATTTTTCCTATGATTCCAGTTTAATCTCATCTGACTAAACCTAATAATAGAAAAATGTACCTCCTGAGTGATCATCTTTACTTAGTGATGTGTGACAGTGTAACTGGGTGCAATGGAAATATACATAACATTTCAAAGCACACACATTATTTGTAGACTTCAAGAGAAATTATTGTTGTTTCTTGATATTTCCAGCTGAACCTACAGAGTTATTCAGAAAGTAAGTTTTATAGTTGGTTTTAGTAACATTAATTCAGCGCTCTACTGAGTATCAAACAGCTCAACATTCACCTACTATTTCTAAAAGTCTTTGTTTATTAAGGAAAATTAAAACAGCACCTAAAGATTTCCATCAACTTGGTACTCTAAAAAAAAAAATTGACAGTAGTAAAAACCCTTCCTATTTCATTATCAACTGCTCCCATAATAATCACTAAGCCTTTCAATTTGTATACCCATTTGTGACACTGACTGCCTGCAGTCACTGGATCTGTATCCTCCCAAAAGTGACTGACAAGCCCGTAGATGATGATATAATTAAGCACACATGCAGAATCAGGGATTTCATCTTCAGAGAAAGCAATTTTCTCCCAATATTGTTCTTTCAGAAATGTCAGTAGCTTGTCCATTTACTTGACTCCTTGTTTCTCAAGATTTTATTTTTCATTTTCTCATTTATAAGTGAAATTCATGGTCCTTTATGTCTGATGACTTGGGTTTTGCACATATAATCTTATTATTCTACTTTCTTCTATTTTGTAAATTCCTTCTACATACTTCTTCTTTTATTTTTACTTCATGGACTAGTGTCAGACAACTTTACCTATACATAAAAGTTATGCTGACTCTGTTCAAACAGCTCATTTCTTTCATCCTTTTCCTCAAATGCATTTCTTTTTATTCTGAACTAAGAATAAAATTACATCTTCATTTTTATTTCTTCCACACTGGCGCACTTTAATTGATCTGCAAAAGATGTCAGAATGTGTTGAAGCTGAACAATACAACACTTCAATCAAATGCCAAACTAATATTTTTGCAATATTTTCTAAGCAAAAAAAAAAAACCAAAAACCCCAGCAACTTAAAAGACTGGAAGAATTCATGACCTTTGTTTAATTTCTACTTACTTAACTGCTTTGGGGTGAACAATTCCTCTTTTGATGATTGATCTGCACCCTTGCATCATAGAAGTGCCAGATTTTACTTTATTTTCAGGAGTTTCTGAAAAGCTACTTCTCAAAGTATAGGTCTTAAGGCTATTTTGTTTCTATTTTTCATATTTCCCATTAAATGTAACTTTGCTAAGAAAAGTAAACATGATTATACTAGAAGGCAGAACGGCAAATATACTAAATCTGCTTTTTCTATCACTTCTATAGTCACATGAAATCCACAAGGAAAACAAAACAAAAAACAAAAAGAAAAAAAAGGGAAAAAAACCCCACACATAGACTATGACCTACATAGTCTTGAAATTGTTTCTAAATCAATGTTTATGTTTTGCACTGTGTTAAGATGAAAAATAACTCTTAACTTATGCAACACCTGAAAAACTTAGCTATCTTGGTCAAAAATTTATAAACCCTACATATAAAGAGTGTTAATTTTACTGTAATCTTGTAATTAAACTCTAAGGTCATTGCTAAGGGATCTAGAAGGCATTCTCCCCCCACCAGAGAATCCACAGGACTGTAATGGTATAACAGCAGCTAGGTTACTGTACACAGCCATGAGGGCATTTTGAGTTATTCTAGAAGATTCTATCAACTATCAAAGCAGTCTGTAACTAGAACATCTAAACATCAGTGACTATGCTCAAGATACAAGGTAGATTTTACAAATCAAACCAAGAAAAACCTCCCGCTACCACAACCTCCAGGAGCTAAAGCGACAGGTCAGCTATTCCAGCTGCTCAGGGCTGAGCAACCAGACAACTGCAAGTGCACAGGTGCCAGGTGTACTTGTCGCTGACCACTTCAGAGTGCAGCTCACAGAACCACAGAGTATGCCAACTTGGAAGGAACCACAAGGACCACTGAGTCCAATTTCTGGCGCTGCACAGGGCCATCCCCAAAAGTCACACCATGTCCCTGAGAGCGTCATCCAAACCCTTCCCGTACTCTGTCAGGCTTGCTGCTGTGGCCACTTCTCTGGGGAGCCTGTTCCAGCACCCAACCACCCTTTGCATGAAGAACCTTTTTCCAGTATCTAACCTAAACCTCGACTGATTTTGCAGTAAAAGAAGAGCTACCCTAAATTATTGCCATGCATGTATACATACATATATCTATCTGTATGTCTGCGTGTGTATACATATAGCGCATGTATGCCTAAATACATACACACACATATATATACAACTTCTCCAAATCTGAAATGTGGAAGGTTTTCAGCTTAAAAAAACCAGGAGACTTTAGCAGATACCTCATTACAGAATCCTATTCATGCCCACAGCTCTTAAAGATGAACACAATTTGCATACTACTCACACAAAACTCAAGGCAGAATATTTGTAATTCAGATTTGGCTTACAATGTATTCATTTACATTTTATAATGACTTTAGCAGGCAAAATAAAAAAAAAAAAAAACCACACAAGAATTAAATAGGTTTTTCCCCAGTTACCAGAAAGTAAAAAAGACATATTCAGTGCACTGGTAGTATGAATACAACTTCAATTTTTAACATTACCATCAAGAAAAGAAATCAGACTGGCCAGATTAAACACTTATTTTGCCCCAGGCACTTTACGAAACACAGGCCCCCTGAGCCCCCCCTTAAACACTGGCATCTGAAATTCTAATGAAATCTCAGCTGAATAAAGGACTGGTCCTTCTTCCTCCAAACACAGTAACTCTATATTCATTCCTTCATGCACACACTTAAAACCCCATTAAAGTTAATGGGAGTTACATGTGCACCTACATGGGAATAGCCCCATAAATATTCTTAAAGGGCACATAGAGTGTAAAAGAAAAGTCTTCACAAGAAGGGGTTTTTTTAATGATGTAAAATTGTTGCAATTTGGAGTACGTTTCAAACAGGAAGAACAATGGGAGGAATTTCCCACCTGGCTTTAAAGTACAATTGCAGAAAATCAAGCTGCTTCTTTCAAAACTGGAGATAATAGCAAGTCCACAGAGTAATTATATCTCTCTGCTACTGAGAATAACTTAAGCAAACTTCTTCACAGACAGTGCTGTATACACAAAGATTGATGAGTTTGATTAACCCTTAATATCCCTACGCTCAATAGGTTTTCTTTCTTTTTTAGAAAACAGGACAGCACATTTAAAATAAAAGTGTTCCAAGCACATTTTCAGTTTTAGTTAGTCTATGTAAAGGTCATTACACCTGTTCCACCAAAAGCCACGAAGCAAGGCAGATATAGCTGGCTTCCTAGAGTTCCTTTCATTTGTTGAGTCTTATGAAAACATGTAATAAAAACGTAAATCTGTTGCCAGGGGAGAAAGGAACAGCTTTCTATTTTTCACAGAATTGTGATGACTACTTCATGGATAATACATTTGTAAATTTAATAACACCTCACTAAATCAGTGGCTGCGTTACCTCTCTTTCCACATTGGGAAAATACAATATAAGTTCTTATTAGTGCACAGAATTAGGAAACAACTCTTATCATACTCACCAGGCTGGGCCAGGATATTGTCCAGCATGACAAAACACTGACAGCACTCTTTTACATATTTTGCCTACATCTCAAAAATCCAAGCTAACTTCTGCAAGGGTGAGGAGAAATTACATGGCAGCATGAAGGGAAAATCTTTCCCATATTTAACAAAAAATAGTCCCACTTTTCACAGTTCCATCAACAAGAACAGCAAATCTGTCGGGGCCGGGGCGGGGGGGGTTGCACATACACACAACTTCTTGTTCTCCCTAATTTCTGTTTCTCCCCCCAACTTCACAACCTGTGGATAACCCATATTGTCATGCACACAGCACCTACTGCACTTTCTCCCCATCCCCAAATTGTCTACACTTGAATTTGCCTGTTTCTCTCTCTACCCATCTAGTCCCTTATTTTATCTTCAACCTCATCACCCATTTTCTATTTTGGGATCTGAATCCTTAGTATTTCTTAAAAAATTGACTCCAATTCTCAGCTTCTCCCCAAAGGCTTTAAACTCTCTCCTGCCACCACCCTTTCTTTCTACTGCCTTCAAACTTACATTCAAATTCAGTTTATCTGTACCATCACAGGGTTCTCCAGCCTTCTACTTGTCCAGTACAGCAAACTTATCTTCAGCTTCTTTACCCACTTCCCACATTTTTTTTCAAACAAACCTGCACAAACAGGCTGCTGCTCTTCCCTCCTCTATATTGCAGGACCTTGTTTTAACCTAATTCAATAATTGTCCTTATATCTATACCAGGGCTACCTCTGAGGCATTCCTATGAAAGAGAAAAAAAAAAAAAAAAAAGCAAAGAAAAAAAAAAGACAGAAAAGAAAAAACGTAGGGGGAGATCCCCTTGTTTTGTATTTCTGTGTTCAGTCACATCACAGCTTTCTAAAGAAAAAGTAACTCTAGGAAATTTTCAGATCCATGCTTGGTACAGAGAGCCACCTCTGCACATGGATTCTGATGTGTTTGCCCACCATGTGTACACTAGTCACTACAGAACATGTGCCAACTAATATTTTTGCAAAGGCATTTCTCCAAACTGAGCTAGCACTTCTTGAAAAAGTAGAAAAAGGCACATCTTTGTCGTAAACCCAACCTATATCTCAAGTGTTGTATCTCTGCTTTACTCCATAGGTACATTAGAATTTGACAACTAAAGGATCGCAAAAATGTTGGCAAGCAAAGTGTTTTTTCCCTAATTTCTTTCCACTGAAATGGCTGAGCCTTGTTTTTGCTCAAATGGTGCCAAAATACTCAGCCTAAGTGTATACTCAATGTGGGAAAATGTCCACATTAGCAGGAAAAGTTAGGTAGTAGAAATTAAGAAGTCATAATAAAAACATTTTTACTCTTTAGGCAGCACTAGCAACCAAAAGCTCAATATGTGAAAATTATCAGGCAGTCTTTCCTCACTGCATCTTCTATTTTACACTCAGTTGAGCTCTTATATTCCCTCTCACTTCTTTTGTGTCTTTTTTTTATTATCCCCCCCCTGACAAATTTGTTGCAGCCTTTGGACAAATCAGGCAAATCTGACTGGGGATGTGGGGCAGGAGCACAGCTAAAAAGTGCTGCGAGGTCAGGCAGGGTGAAGTGTTATGCCCAGGTGTTTGCTGGTGGTGGTAAATGCAGAAAAACTGACCACTGCTGCATCACCTTTACTACAAGGTGCATTGGCATCAATGCAAAACACCTGAATCCCTCAGAAAGTGTTGAGGCTGCATTTCTGGCAAAAGCATTTTAACCAAAGATATAGCACAAATTCTTACCATAAGCTGGACTTTCTAAGGCAGCGAACCATCATTTTGTTTCACAAACTTTGGAACACGCCACCATGAAAAAATGCAGTAGCTGACTATAGATGAAACCAATATTAATATGAGAGGAATGAGGATGCAAAACAGATCAGGGGAAGGAGCAAATTGTTTCTCAGTCCCTATTTTCCCTCCCCAGACACAAATTTCTTCCAAATGCCTTTAGGAAGTATCTAATGTAAATGAGCAATTGAGTCAGAGTAATGATCTGACCTTTCCCAAGTATTATCTTACATGAAACACAATTGCTTTAAGACAAAGCACATATAATCATTCGAAATGGGGAAGAATTTTTTCTGCCAATGTAAAGCAAGCTGCCATTTTCCACGCTGAGCAGCACAATTTCAGAGCTGTTGAGCCCTGGAGCTTTCTCTAAGCCTTCAGTTTCAGGAGCTCTACTACTGCACTTCTCCAAATCACTGAGCTCAGATAACTGAGAGGTATTTAACAGAAGCCTAAATCTATTAAATACAAATTGCATTTAAATGACAATAAGGATTTGAGTAAAAGCTGGAAAACCAGGGGTAGAAGAGAGAGGAAGAAAGAGATGAAAAAAGAGGGGGAAAATCAGAATCAAAAAGCTCCCAAAATGCAGACATAGGAATATGTAGTCATGTCTAACCTCTAATTTTTTTTTGCCATCTATAACAAATAAAATTAAAAATATGGTGTGTTAATTGTTTTGACTAAAAGAATATGACTACAGACCAGAAACTTCTGCCAAGAAAGTTAAACTGATTAACTTTAAAACATCAGATAATGAACAGGAATACAACTTATTTAAATCTTTATAGAAATATCACCATCTCCTGCTTTCATTTATTCTACAGTCTTGTGAAAACACTGCTTGTCTTTCCTTCATCAGCTATTTCCTAATTTTACTTTTTCTTTTTACTAGAAGGAGAGCAAAATCATAAAGGGGAAATCACATGCAGTGCAAACAGACTTCAAAAATTATATTTTAAATAAAATCTAATGCAGTTGTTACATTTTTTAAAAGCTTCCCAGTGAGTTACTTCAGAAAATAAAGGTATAAGTTGGTAATCCAAGTGTTGAAATGCATAAACACCCAAGATAACTCTAATCAAAACTGACTTTAGGAGAATGCAAGCTGAGCATTTGAGTCCTGAAACGAGGTTCTTGGGAGGGTTGGTTACTCTCATTTTAACTAGCACCCACTTACAGAAGTAACGAGCTTTGTACATAAAAGAATACTTAATAGTTGCCACTGAATTGCAGCTTTAATAGAGACAACGGATAATCCAGAAACCTGGCTAGAAAATAATTAATTAATTAATTAATTAATAAAAGGAATAGTGGATCTGACATCCCACATGTTCCTAAGATGACAAAACTCAAAAAGGTTAAGATTAAAATGTTATGTTGTAGCTCAATAAAGAACAGAGATATAACCTAATCTTTAGGAAAATGTTGCAAGAGAAATAATCAAAATCTTCAGAGCCAAGCAGGACACTACCATAGATGTTGCACCAAAACAAAAGATTGTTATATATGGTGTACTCCAGAAGGGTCAAATAACCCACCTGTCCAACTGCCAGACCAGAACTGCCACAGCCTTGTTGTTTGTTTATTCAGCTGTAAAAAAAATGGTTTATCTTCCTCAAGAAGGGGAAAGTGGTGCAGTTTGTTGATGTGGAATTCTACATGGAGCACTGAATTCCCCTAACGTGCTGATGTTCAGCCTCAAATTATAAATAACTGGCCAGTTATTTATAAGAAAGATACAGTAAAACATACATGGTTTCCCAAGATTTTTTTTTTAACAATCATTTCACTCAAAGTTTTAAAAAGCTTTTAAAAATTTCTTTCTCCTACAATTTTTTTACCCAAAACCAAGCACTTTCTTTGTTTTCTTTTTGTAAATCCACAACAACGTTGTGGATTAACCAGCAGTAGGGGACTGAAAAAGGATAGGAAGAATAGCAGTTTCTTTTTGCCCACTGATGTCAAATACAACTTTTTTTAATAAAGTCAACAAAGGAGCATTTTCTCCATTACCATATCCATTAAAATTTTCAATACTGCAAAAAGCTATTTTCCAGTAAAAACATTTGACATTTATCAATGTGACAAAAAGCAGAACTAACAAATATGAATACATAATTTTCCCAGGAAGATCAAAAGTACAGATATTATGCAGAAAACTTAGTTGCTCTGCTTTAAAAATCTTTTTGTATTTAACCTAGCTCAAAATCAGTAAGTTTTTCACTAAATTTTCACTTAATTTCTACTCAGAACAAACTCGGTAAAACCATGGTATCAGCAAAACTGTTAATTAGAACCTCACCAAGGCAGAGAAAGGATCTCTTAAAAAAGAGTGGGTAAAGAAAACATATGAGCACACTCAGAAATGGACATCTTTCTTCTACATCTCATCTTGTTCTATCCCCAAATGTTCATAAGTCTGATAATTTTTCAATAGCCCTATTTTCAATTACTGAACATCTTGAAAGCTCCATAGGATGTGTGGGATGCTGCGTTCTGCAGCTTTATATGTGTGATTGTATGGTTTGCTGGACTATGTTGAACCTCACTGAATTCAAATACCCACATGTCTCATGACAAGTGCATTTCTTCTGGACAAAGTCAGTGCTGAGCAGCTGTGCATGGGGAAAGCTGCACCATTCAGTAGAGCTGAGACACTCCCCTTCACACTTGTAAAGTAAACCTGGCTTTTGCACACTTAGGAAAAATATTCACACACAGGAAAAACACCTTTCCTTCACCTTTCCCAGGCTCCATTCCATCACTCCAGAGCCCACCCCTTCTCTCTTATTATCCCCACAGGTTCCTCAGTCCCTATTCTTTCCCTGCCCTCAGGGCTCTCAGGGCTGTCTCTCACACTTTTTCTCACACCATTCTGCCCTCCCTTATCCCGGCTGTTCCCGAGGCAACACCATTGTGGCCTTGGGGCTCAGCTGTGCCCAGTGATGGATCAGCTGGAGCCTGCTGGAAATATCTCTGTCTAACACTGGGCAGACCTGGTTGATCCTAACAGGGGAACCCCCAGCAGCCTCCCACTACCAAAACCTGCCCACCTACAGCCAATATACTGGCTTATATATTCTCAAAATCCTCCTTCCTCCACAAAGTGCAATGTTCCATGCCCACATGTTCTGTGTCAGCCTGGAGAACTGTCAGGCTTCACCAGCGAACAAAACAATCCCTGTGTGCCTGAGTCTCCTCCATGCCTTCAGTTGTCACAGAGGTCCAACTTCTTGCCCTTCACACTGGTCACAGATTTCAGCACTAGTTGACCTTTTATGTCCATTCCAGTTCACTGGAGCACTGTCTTTATATTGCTCCTGGAAAGCCCATACCTGCTTCTACCTTCTGTGTAGTGTTTCTTTTTTAATTTGATCTGGATCAGGATTTTCCTCTTTATCCATGTCTTTGTCTACTTCAAGGTTCTCCAAAAGGCAGAAGCTCCCCACAATTCAAGGCTGCACTTATCTTCCATTATTATTCCCCAAATCTACATCTGAACCATTAAGTTTAATCTAAGGTTTGTAATGTAAACTCATTATCTGCTGTGAAATCTGCTAGGCTTTTGTGCATCATGCCTGGGTGGAAAATTGCTTGCAAGAACTGTATTACTGCCATTTGTCATTAATATGAGTCACAGCATCATCTGCTTCAAACCTCAAAATCATTTCTGGTTAACCTTGGGAAATCTATCAAAATTGCATTAATATCCATTTGACATTTGCAGTATTGCAGATTTTGTAGGAGTAGTTCTAACAATCAGACACCCACCAGCAATTTCTATGAGTTGCTGAGCTACAGGACAGCATGTTTGTCAAAGCATTAAAATTAAGCAGGTGACGACGTATGTCAGGACAGACAGGGGAGTCTAAGCTAAGAGTTAACTCACACAGCTTGTGAGGGCAGGATGTAGAACTGGAACTATTTACCAAACCACTGGGTCCTGATCTCTGATGTCACAGAGGTCACCTTACTGAAGTTCCATCCATAAATACATCAGGTACAAAGGTACTAAGTGTAATTCAGCTACCACTTCCCAATACCAAAAGTTTATTTCAAAATAGAATTCCTCTGAGAGATATAAACTTTTGTTGAATTCCAAACCATAGGTTTGAATCAAGGCTAGTTTTTCATCCACTTCTTGTACTAACATTGAGCTTTGACTTAATGCAGTAATCTTTCCCTGCCTTCATGCACCTATAAAAGATAAACATTTCCTCTCAACTTTCTTTTTGCCAATCTGATGTAGCATCCTTGGAGTCTCTTTCCCAAATCTTCATTCCCATTGTATGTATTTGTAGTTTGAGTCCATTGTTCTTGAACATGGATGAATAGAATTACCCACAGCATTCTAGATGAATCTAGCAACACCATTTACAAAATAATTTCCAGATTTCAGCACAAAGATTTTACATTTGTCCTTCATTTCTGCACTTAGATATTTTGTAGTTGTCTTTTTCCTCATGCCACATAATACTGGTGACATTGACTTGTGACATTAAAGAAGCCCTCATTTTTCTGCCTAACAGTCCTTCATAACCATTCCAGTTCATACAGAAATTCTTGCAATTAATCCGAATTGTAAAAAACATAGCTGTGTCATCAGTCAGTGTCTTCCAACCATATATTATCAGCACATTTCCATTTTAGTATCCATCCTATGGCATTAAAAGAATTATTTGTTATGTTCTGAGCTGTATCATAAAATAAACATATTTATCATAGTGTTTGCCTAGCAGGGCTCAGAATTAACTGTGTTAGAAAAATCCCCAGACACCTGTATTTCACCACTAAATGCTGAGCAGCAAGTAGCCTACATGAGTTGACTTTCTGCAGCGAATTTACTTTGTATGACAGCTCTGGGCACAGGAATTACTTACTGGGCTAAAATGCTAAAGGTATAGTTTCAGTTGGTGTCTGGCAGAAAACTAGAGAAAGAAACAAAATAATGCACATCATGCAATGCTCTGCACAAATAATGCTGAGAAACTAAATATATGTTAACTATGAGGAACCTTAAGTAGCTGTTGATATTTTCAGAAAACTTTAGAGGATGAAGATTTCTCATAGTACTTTATTCTGAGCACATATAATCCATTCCTATGGCGAGTTAGGCTACCCTTGCAACTGGTGAACTTTATGGATCAGAACTATGTGGGAAATTTTTGGACATTTTCCATGTTCAGTAACAACAGACTTCACACATGCAGTACAGGATTGTAAACTTTACATTCTGTCCAAAGCTGTGCTCAATTCTGAATAAAGTCAGAAGATTTCGCCTCAGCTCCCTGTTACAGGGCAAATTTTGCCTGAGATCCTTATTGTTTTGTTTGAAAAAAAAAAAAGAAGCCTTTGAATTCCTATCCTAGACTACAGTTTCACATCCAGTGATTATATTTTCAGTAGAAGGACAAAGATGTTTTCAAGTACTTCACAGCAGAAATGTAGTTCAAAATGTTAATATACAGAAGACGCAAATTTGATTCTGCAGAAATAAAGGATAAATAAATATCAACCAATATACCAAAGCACAACTAAAAATAGGCAAATATGAGTCTGTCAGTGAAACATTCTCTGTGTCTTCACATCATCTTAACAGAATTCAAAATAAATTTACCTGTGTAAAACTGCCTTTGTTCAATCATTCGGTGTTCCTTAAAAAAAGGTATATATTAGTAAAAATAAAAATAGTAGCTTCTAAAACAAACAGTTACTACATTCAGCTGACTAGCAGTGATGTCTAAATTTGCAAAACATTGCTTTAAAATAATCTGTGTCAGTCTTTTACAGCAAGGGGATTTGTGTTATACTAGATTTGCCAAATATTTAGTGATTCATACTTCCTTGGCTGTATGTTATGTTAAATCTACATGCACTTTTTGAATTTTGGACATGATGTATATAACCAGTTACTGTTCCCTCTTCTGCTAATCCTGCTGCTGTTGCAGAAGGTTCAAAATCAAAACATGGCATTATCATTCTGTACTTTTCATTGTATTTTTCAAAATGCATACTGATGAGACTCAGTAGGCAGGTATGTGAAGGCTGAGGAGCATTTTCCAATCATTAAAGGAAATATTCCTTTCTGTACCAAATCAACCTCTAACCCACAAATTCCACCTGCTAGTAAGAAAGCCCATGGACTTTAGTTTCCCATTTAATAATTTCTAGCACACTAAGATTATCAGAAGATGCAGAATGTGACACTACTCTTGCAGTCACTTTACAGAGTCATACTCTCACCTCCAGTGACTTAATGGGCTCCCTGTGAACATGGAAGTCATTGGGACTTAATCTGTAAGGGAGCTTAACCTCACTTTTCCTTGATCTCCATGCAGTTTCTTCTGCTTCAGAAACCAAAGTCAGCTTCCTGTTCTTCCATGTTATTGCAATGCTAAGAATGCATTTGGGAAAGAGTCAGAAGGTGGCATGGAGATCTCTCAGCTGTGTTCTTCTTTCATGTAAAACTTCCGAAATAAAATTCAAGTACTGATGAGCACCATCTACTAATGGTTTTCAAAATGCTTTAGAGAAGGTGGAAAATCATGAATTAACAGCAAAGCCAGGAACAGAGATAACATTCTGGAGTTTATATTTAACAAGTGGTTCTCGTGGTGTCATAGTTAATCCTACCACTAGTTAATTCCTTCTGCTATGAATCCAGTCACACTGTGGCAGGAGTTTTGGACTCATCTAGATAGTTGCATGGACTCACAGATCAGCTCCAGTAGTACATTTCCAGAGTCCTGTCTGACTGCCACATAGACAACATTTTAACAAACGTCCCAAACATAGCACAGCCGTACCTGATTCTGAATGCTAGTTGTTAGCAAGTCTAAAAGGGAAAATAGAATGATTTCTTGCACAGAAATAGCAGATATATAAGGGGCTGGTTCTTGAGTGAACAGGGATATATGGCACATGTATCTACAGTGAGGAAAAAATGAGGCTTATTTCTGTCGCATTAAAAATTTACAAATTTATGTATTTTTTATCTATTAGATAGATGTGTGTGTGTGAGTACAAATGCTCTTTCAGAAAGAGGTGGAAGGATTAATTTTCTGACAACCCTTCAAATTACATAGCTACAACACAGTTATTTGGTAATTACAAGTACAATTGTAGAGTAGTAACAGTCTTTGTTATTACCAGTTACCAGTAATTTCCTGGTTGTATTACTCTGTGCCTAATTATGGTGTAATTACAACAGAGTTAATTTGTAACATTAATGCACTCAGTAAAAGCATTAACATGAGAAAAGACAATGAATAATACAGTTATGTAGTGAATTACCCAGTAACGTTAATTAGTTCTAGTAAGTTATTGAAAAAGAACTTGCAGAGCAATTCTGCTGTAACTGCACTGCAATCAAAGTTCCTCTGTTGTAAGCCACAGGAAGGTTTGGTCAAGGCTTGAATGGATTCCAGTAAAAGCAAATAATGCTCTTGAGCTCTTTAAAAAAGCATTTGGAGCCTTGTATATAATAAGATGTCGATACAATTTCACAAAATCAAAACAGAAGAACAACCACAACAAACCACAAATAAAAGTTCCAAATATTTCTGTTGGACTGGTGGTAATGTGATCTTGTCCAGAGATGTCCTAATTAAATTGTTTCAGGAAGTCGTTTTAAAAAGTTAAATCAAGGCATTGTCAAAGAATTGAAGCCTCACAAAGGCCCACGCGGACCACATCCCAGGCTTCTCTAAGAGGTCTTTGAAGCCCTCTCTCAAAATATTCATTGCCAGTTGCCTCGGGCCACTGTTGCAACAGCCTGGGAGAGGAGGTGTGGAGCTTCAGAGTCAGTCAGATCAGGTAGCTGAAGGGAATAGAAGAAGGAGGAAAAGGTGTCCAGGCTTTGGCATGAGGGCGAGCAGCAGCTCTGTGCCCAGAGCAAAGGCAGACCTTCCAGCGCTCCCCTTCCCTGTGCCTGGCTCCAGGGGGCTGCAGCTCCTACACAGCTGCTCTTCCTGGATCATGGGTCAAGGATGGTACCAGGGATGTCAGGAGTGCTGAAGACCCCTGCCAACTTTCTGTACCTTCCCTGACTGGCTCCTTCAGGTACCTTGTGCTAATCCAGGTTGTATCTAGGGGAAAGCATGAGGTATCAGGGGGCTTGGACACACCAGCTCTTCCCTCAGGCTCTCACAGCAAGTCATTTTTGCCTACCCATGGTGCTGACCTGGTTTCAGCACTGGGGAGGTGCAGAAGAGATCAAGGCTCCCCCTCCTGCTCTCCCTTTCTCCCTTCCATGCTGGAGACACCCTCCAAAGGGAACGGATGGAGCACAGAGGCAGGTTTCAGCTTTGGGGCTCTCAAGTGCCACCTCCCACCAAGCTTCTGTTCCCAACATGAATCCCACCAGGGACAGAGGAGTGCCCAGCCAGCCCTGCTGCTGCTCCCCACATCCTCAATCAGTGCAGAGGTGCTGCAGCCCCACTGGGATAGAGACCCATATATTAACTTCTATTGCATCCAGATGCTTTTCAGGGTGTGCGTGTTTCTAAACCAAACATCCCACTGTTGGGAATATTTTTCAGCACTGTCTCAACAGCACAGGAAACCCAAACTGAAGAATTTCTTGGAGTTCACTTTATGTAAGTTCTGCAACAGAAAATGTGTCCTTTGTGCTCTCACAGCCTCCCACTTTCAGGCAACAGAGATGTCCAACCTTTTTGACCAGCAGCCAGGCTGTAGGTCCTAAAGACCTGCGCATAGTCTGGGTGACACATATAGGACCTCTAAGGTCCCAGGGTGCCTGGTGGAGAGTCAAGTTGTCCATGAGCCAGCACTGTGTTCTTTTAGGCAAAAGTGTCGAGAGGTACATTGGGCTGCATTAAGCAGAGTGAAGGGAAGTGATCTTTCCCTTCTCCTCAGCACCAGTGAGGCCAAACCTGGAGTACTCTGTCCAATTCTGAGCTCCCTAGTGTGAGACAGACATGGGCATACTGGGAGAGTCCAGCCAAGAGCTGAACTGTGGTGGTGAAGGGACTGGAGCATCTCCTGTAGGAGAAAAGGCTGAGAGAGCTCAGACTCTTTATTCTGGAGGAGAGAAGGCTCACAGCTGATCTTATCAAGGTACAAAGATGACAGAGCCAGCCTATCTGCAATGAAGTCTAGCGACAGTAACAAAGCACTCCAAAGGAAACACTGACTCTAAAACTATACAATTTCAAGTACTTAAGTGCCTTTTTGTTGTGTTTGGGTTCTTCATGGTGGGTTTGACTAGATGACCTTAAAAAGGTCACTTCCAACCCAAACTATTTGATTATTCTAAGACTTATAAGATCTTTCCATCTTTGAATAGCTTTCACTTCCTTAAGTGAGAAATGCTGCTTTTCTCCTGCTATTTCCACTCAAGAGGATCGAACAGGACAGAAAAAATAGCTAGAATGTCATGAAAAACCACTCTGACAGCTGAGCAGACAGCAACTAGCTCTCATCAGTTAGAAAATAAAGTTCATCAGTGGCACAGAACAACAGAGAACTACATATCTGTCTGCTTTATATTGCGACGGTGTCAGACCAGATGAGTCCTGCACTGGTTGGCCTCCAAATTACTCCTCCTACATCAGCAAAGTGGTTGGAACAGGGAGGTGGCTAAATGACAAGCCTGGGTGTGTTGCCTCAGCTCTGTCCCCACCTGCCCCCACAAAACAACTGAGAAGCAGTAGAGCTACTATTGAAATTCACAGCAAAGCCACAACAGCCCTACGAGGGGCAGGGCAGGAGTAGAGGACTTCCTTTCCCAGACAGTTTGATCACTGAGTATATTTGATTTTGTGACCAGAGTGGATTTATAGCCAAAAAAAAGAGAGTCATGCCATGCATTCTAGCATATTTCCTGCTGCAGGTATTTACAAATTAGAGCCTTCTGTTCTTATCTGTCAAAAATCTGTAATGAAAGGTCAGATCAGTACAGAGCTTTTATTATGTTCTTAACCTATTAGAATAAGAATGCAAAATTACAGACAAATTGCAGCTTTGAAAAGTTTGAAGTTATCTTAGAACATCTATTTGCAGTTTGAAAATAAATATTCTGAAGGTGAGCAAGAGCTCTGAAGGTTAAAAATTAGCTTAAAACACTAACGCTGGGAACTGTTTATGAGTAATGCTTAGTTAGAAACAAAATTAAGGTCAGTATGTCCCTGAAAATGTGCACATGAATGTAAAAGTAGATACGGAGGATGCGCTAAAGAACAAAAAAAGGACACCAAAAGAGATAAGAACAGAACAAGGGCCTAAGTCATGATGAAGAAGAGTGAAAATACAACCCCCGAAAGATGAAGGCAACAGGATCTCCCACCATGAAACACCCCAAAAGAGATGACCACGCCCAAGCTCCACCTACTATGAATATTATAATCAAATGTTGCAATATTATGAATATGCATAAAAAGATGTTGTAATCCTTCACAAAATTGTATAAATAATCTTGCTTTTCACTAAAAACTTGGGAACTCTTTATCCGGTGCTAACTGGGGGTTCCCCAACATTGCAAATAAATACCTTGCTGTTTATGGACTAAAACCCTGTCTTTAAACAGTTATTAATCGTCAGGGGTTTTTTATGGCATCAGTTCAGAACATAAATGTGTTTGCTATGGTCTACTAAGCTGCATTGTTTGGTGTTAGGGCACTCCCCTGCCATACCCTCTAAACCCACAGTACTACAAGATTTTCCGAGCTGGCTTTGTACTTGCTGAAGGAAATGGAGCTGTGTCTGTCAACCTGTTCACTAACTTGCTATTCAAATTAACCTACTCATTTCTCCACATCTATGACTCCCTCAAGCACTTCCTGTCCAGTTTCAGGCAGAGCTGAATGCAATCAAGAGCTTAGGCAAGCAAATATTCCCCCGAAATCCCCATACATTTATCAAAGGGTTTCAGATTCCTCTTGGTGAGTCATGTATACAAAATTCAGTACTGAGACAATCAATGTTGCAAAAACCAAGACCTTGCTCTGTTTCTCTTTGTATTAAATTTCCCATTGCTGAAAGAGGGATATGGAACACATTTATTAATGCAAGTGGGATTCTCAAAAACATACCAAAGAAGAAGTGGGGGCAGGGGCAGGGTTGGGGAATGATAAAACAAGTATTTTTATTTTCTGTCTCTTAAGAAAATTACTATTTACATTCTTAACCGGAACAGTCATTTGGGTATAATAGATTTATTACTTATCTAGGACTACCTCTTTTATATTTCTCACAGAAATATTTCAACTATCCCCACTGAACTGCAGCATCAGTGTTTGATTCTTCACTTCAGTCATGCTCATATGTTACTTACCAAACAGAAGACATTGAAAAGCTTTGAATACCATGTGGCAATGGAAAATGAGGAAACAGACATTGTTTATTGCTAAATCTGTCCTTTTGACTAAAAGCTTTGAGACTCTGACTGTAAACATAAGATATTCTTCTTCATTATATTGTGTCTAAAAGGAATGTTTACTGAAATCCAAAATTATTTCATCAGAAGCAACTGCATTTATTAAACTATCAGCCAGCAAAAAATCTGATGAAACTCTTTTGAATTCCTTAATAGCTTGTGTGCTAGATGTTAACATTTTTCAACACTTGTTTGCACATTTTAACAGCTAGATAGGACATCATAATTCCATTTCACTTTTATCTTTAAATTACCGTAAATTTGAAGTAGGCTTTATGTTTTAAGAAACTAGTTTATTCTGCAGCCCAGAGCACAGATTTAAAATCTGCAGTTGAAATCTGTTCAGAATTGTAGGCTAGAGAGAAGTTGCCTTTCTACTAACTACTATATACTTTATTCTTCGTGGACTCACTAATTATTTAGAAAGGTACAAGAGAAAGAGAGAGGAATCAGACTGCAGATCATCTGTGCGGTTCTCATAAATGTTATTTTTTTACCAAAATACCAACAATTACAGGTAAATTACAAAATAAAAAATCTTTTTAAATGTTTTAACATTAATTTTGAAAAAAAAAAAGAAGAAAGAAAATATATTTTCAGACATATTTACAATTAGGACTATTTATACCATTCTTCACACAGAGAAACTGAATACAAGACTTGCATATTTCAGAGAAAGATACGTTTGAAAAACAGGGTACTGTAAATTAATGAGGCATTTTAATAAATGTTAAGGACTAATCATCAAAATTTCAGTTACGATAACAATAGATTTTGAGAACGGACCTTGCCTATATTTTTTTTTATTATTGTTTCCCAGTCTTCATCCTAATCTTTGGTTGTAAATGGCTTTGGTCTGCTGTCGTGCAACTGCAGCCTGGGAGCCAAAAGCTCTGCTGTGGTCACCTATTTGAGCCTGGAAAAGAACCAGGTCACTCGATCTTTTGGCTGAGATCAGGGAGAGGTGGTACAGAACACATTGCAATACTTTTCCTATTATTATTTATATATAATAATGTAGGATTCCAATGCTGCATCAACCATCCCCTGCCATCAAAGTGTTCCCTTTACGTCTTTGAAGCAGTTGGATGTGGGAGTCCATGCTGTAATTTCTACCAATTTCATTGTTACTTTTTCTTCAGATGGATGTTTTCTTAAAGTTTGGGGTTCTGTAATCAGGAAAATTAAAAAGAAAACTATGGGTTTGCTGGAGTTTAATATTTATTCCAAGCCTTAGACAGAAAGTGTGAGAATAATTACATTTAAACGCTTCAAAAAAAAAGAGCAATATTATTTTTATATTTTTTTTAATATATAATCTTTATATATGTATATATGCATGTGTGTGACTTTGAGGTTTTGGAGTTTTTTCCTTTTTTCCTCCCCTTTTAAGATTTTGGATTGACAATAGTGAAATTCACCAAAGCTTCATTTTGTCCAACCATATATGTAAACTGTAATTTCTCCTTTAAATGTTTTCAGTGTTTTAATTACCACTTTCCAAATGTTTTTAAATGCTTCAAAAATATTTTGTACGTTCAGAAGTACAAAAAAAGACCAGTATAATTCCTTTAATGTTGAGTCATCAACTAAAAATCACAGACCAGATTTGCTTTACTGTTAAGATTTAGCCAAGAAGTCCTCTTAACATCAGTAACATTGACATTGTGCAAATATTTGTGTCCACCATGCAGAACTTTCAAATGTTTTCTGTACATTTAAACCATCATCAAATTCACAAATTCCAAATCACTAATTTTAGCATTACCAAAGAAGTATCTGGAATTCATGCTACTCTAGATAATGTATTGCAAAAAATAGTAGCACTTGATGATGTTAAGAATGCCATGAGAACACAGGGTGAATCAACTGTTGCTAAGATACTCTCGCTAGAGTAGCAAGTGGCAAAAAACCCAAAAACTCAAAACCACCACCAAAAAAACCAAAAGGGTTATTCAGAGCTGATAAGAGTACAAAGTGTGGAAAGACAGAAAAATTCATCTGCCATACTAATCTTGTTCCTATAGTAACAGTGCGTTTCAGCCAAAGGATACATGAATCAGATACCTAAAAGGTCGACAATTAAAAGCTGAGTAAATATGTTTACCAAAAACTAATATGAGCAGGAGCTGTAATACTCCAGTTCAAGAAGGGGGAAGACCTGAAGGATCAGAGGATAAGCAAGCAGGTGTTCTACAGAAGCACAGCTGCTTTCCTAAGTGTGTTTTGATATTAGTGATGGACACAGAGCAGTCAAAGTGCAAGTAGAATAACCCATTAAAATCACAGAAGATTTTTCTTCATCCAGGATTGTACCATTTGACCCTCTATCTTACGGATATCAAGAAAGCAAAATTAAAGGAAAAAGCCCAGAGAAGGAGGCTGAGTAATGCAGGCAGTATATAGTGCAGATGTACAAAATGGACATCCAGCAACTTCAAGAACTTAATGTTTTTTCATTAAAAGCTACTATTTTTTCACCAATTTGATGAAGCTGTTCTCATTTACACCACCTGAAAATCTGACCTTTATTCTTTAAAGTGTTGGGTTTAATTTCACTTATTCAAAATGTTTTGGCAAATTACAACAATTACAAGGTAGGAGTAAGGTCAAATGAGGAAGAACATAGAGTTTTAAAGCTTCACTCCTTAATACACAATTATTTTTAAGGGTCTTTAAGGATTGAATTATATCATATCTGATAAGAGAGATAAGTTCATCCAAAGACTTCTCATTTTTAGCTTAAAAAGGGAAATGCATCAGCTTTCTTGTACACACCCACACACCATACTAGTCATTTATTTCCCATTAGCTGCCATTGATTAAAACTAGTAAACCTTGGTTCTGGTAAGATCATTAGACATCTTGAAGGTAATAAATAACTCCAATGTCTATAGGAAAACTTAATGTGCAAATCACCTTTAAGCACAAGAGTCGAACCAGTTTCTGTCAGGAGAACAAGTGTATATTATATAAAATACATATTTAAGAGCTTTTGCTAAAGGGGGTAGTAGTTAAGATCAGTGAAGAGAAATAAAGGCACTCAAATGTGTTAGGCAAAATTTCACTCATTCTGAATTCTCTACTTCTACAGCCTTCACCCCTAGCAAAATATAAAATTACTTAAATACTTAATGTGATGAAAATAACCTGTAATGGTGCTAAGGAGATATATATATTTAAATATAGATATATATGTACAATATGTGTAGTCTGCTCAGTAAAGTCAGGCTGTAGATTCTGTGACACAAAACTAGAAAACTGAAGGGTCACAATTCTCACAGAAGTATCCTACTTCTACATTTTACATATACGCATTAAGATGGACAAGAACTTCATTATATAATTGCAGAGTAGTGACTAATAATGCTAGATTATTTGACCTTTCTTCTGACAGGCCCCAGATTCTATAAAATTTATCACTTAGTGGAAATATGTGCTATTAACAGAACAGAAGAATTTGTGCTTGTTACTGTCAAACAGTAAGATCTCCTCATCTCTCTACCACATATTTCTATGAAATCATAGTGGGAAAATCTACCTAAAATGAAACTAAAGAAATTCTATTGCAATACAAACATAGAAAGTAGTTGGTGTAAACACAAAAATTTACAACAGTTTGGTTTCTTCTATTATGACTTGCTATGAAAACTTTCCTTTTAGAGTTGTTCTTAGACTTATTAGGTGTGTTCCCACAACAGAAAAAACAGAACACTACAGATCTTGAGATTTCCATCCTGGCTGATTTTTTTGCCTATGTACAACTGCAACAGACACTTTTGCCATCTCAAAAATGTAATGAAAGTTTGCAAATGCTGCATTCAGAGGTCTTTCAGTTAAGATTTATCATCCATTGCTCACAACCCTCAAATTGTGCATGCAAAATAACCCACACTGTTATGAGTGAATGATATGAAAGTTGGGTTTATTTTTGGTTGAGGTGTGGTTGCTTCTTCAGTATTAATGGCATGTAACTCACAATGGAAAATATATATTTTGAAGATCCCCTTTTCTTCTTCTCTGTTTTTCTTAGTGCTGAGAGAATGAATTATCATTAACATGATGAGATAAAACCCAGATTATCAGGATGTGGAACTTCAAGTAGTCTCACACAAATGCAATTTGAATTACACAATTTAAATGGAATATTTCCAATTATAGATGTTATATAAATTAAGAGATATTTATAATGCATTAAAAATACTGCTTTCCATCTCAGTGTGTTTTATATTCTTCACCAGTTACTGTTAAGTTCAGACTAAAAGCCCATTATCCACAGTCTATTCATCCACCCATAGCAAATTAAAACTATTGGAGTGCTTTTGAACAGGCAGAGAGTGTGTGAAGACAGGCTAAATCCGAGTGAAGAAGATAAAGCACTGCTTTTTATTATGATTTCATCTAGTTACAGTAGCAACCTACTGTCAAACCTCATGAAATGGCATAAAAATAGTGTAAAAATTAATCTGCGACCTTCATAGATGTGTAGCTAAGATTCTTAGGTCTGAGGCTGGTGTGTTTTTGTGACCCAGAACACTGTTCTGCAGAGGATGGGGTCTGCCCTACAACTCTGCTTTACTTTCTGTGCCTAGATGCTCTGAATTTGTTGAGGGGTGATGCTGTGTGGCAGGTGATGTAAGTCACCAACAACCAAGAGCCAAAAGTACAGGGGGAGGAGTTAAATGCCACAGGATGGATTAGGTGATGCATGTCAGAACTGGATGTGGTAGCACAAACATCCCTAGTCAGACGTGAGTGTCCACACCCTGCCACCCCCAGCCTAAGTCTTGCTGCTGATGAAGGCTTCCTGCAGCAGATGATGTCACATATTCTGGGGCTCTGTGGTTATAAAGTATTAATCCTGCCCTAACTTCACAAACAAAAAGGGATTAGTTCCCAAAAACCATTAGCAATCTCAAACAGGGAAGACACGGGTACAAGAGAACCCAATATTACTTTAGAATCATAAAATCACTAAGGTTGGAAAAGACCTCTAAGGTCATTGAGTCCAACCTCTGACCAATTACCATCATACCAACTAAACCATAGCACTGTGTCACATCCAGTCATTTCTTGAACACTTCCAGGGCTGGGGACTCCACCACCTCACTGGGAAGCCCATTCAATGCTTTACAACCCTTTCCATGAAGAAATTGTTCCTGATGTCCAACCTGAACCCCCTCTGGCACACTTAAAGGCTATTTCCTTTTGTCCTGTCACTTGTTACCTGGGAGAAGAGGCTGACTCCCACCTGGCTACACCTTCCAGTCAGACAGATGTAGAGTGACAAGGTCCCCTCTGAGCCTCCTTTTCCCCAGGCTAAACATCCCCAGCTCCCTCAGCTACTCCATCAGACTTGTGCTCCAGATCCTTCCCCAGCTCTGCTGCCCTTTTCTGGACACGCTCCAGGACCTCAATATCCTTCCTGAACTGGGGGACCCAGAACTGATCACAGCACTCAGGGTGTGGCCTCACCAGTGCCCAGCACAGGGGGACAGTCACTGCCCTGGTCCTGGTGGCCACACTATTGCTGGTACAAGCCAGGACGCCAGTGGCCTTCTTGGTCACTTGCCCTTCTGTGGACACACTGCTTTCCATCTTCTTGCAGAACCACTTATAAGATCTGAGTTCTGGAGAGAAAGCTTGAGCTATAGGTCTCTCTATTTTCAGTATTGATTCCTGGATTTTGCAGTATCTGGCAGAGTCACCACTCTCCCATTTTTAAACATTACAATTTGCTATTTGGATTGAGAAGTTTTAAGATGCAAGAAAGAAACTGAATGTAAAATATTTTGTAGCTTACCACTGGGAAATCTGAAGCCCAAAGAATTACAGCCATGCAATCCTTCCTAAAAATGAAAGTTTAGTACGAAATATGCCCACAGGAAATCTTTAAAATATTCAGTTTGCTATCTGGAAAGTCAGTATTTATGTGGTCTTTGAAAAGCCATAATCTTTAATGTGAGTTTAGCATTTTTAAATGCAGATGAGTTTGCACACACCTCTAGCATAATTATGTGCTCCATTAGGTCCCAAGTGTGCTGAATTCTGAATTCTAATTGGATGGCATTAATTACCCTCTGCTAGGAATACACAATATTCTGAAGGGGTTACCCAATCATTTAGTGTACTCCCTAACCTAATTCTCAGGGGAGCAATCAAATCATTGTTATTACCAAGTCACCCAGTATTTCATTAGTTGAGGCTCACTCTGGAGTTATCTATACAATCATTGATAAAGATGAGCAAATACTGAACTCCATGGTTGCAGCTAAAATGACAGAATACAGACCAAAAGAGCACAGGGGAAAGAGGTTGGGACTATTACAGCCTGCTGATGGTGAATAAAATCTGTGTGTATAATCAAGACCAAGGACTAAAGTGATCCTAGGGGAAAAAAAAAATAAGAAAATGTAAAAGGGGCAGGAGACTGAAAGTTAGAGGCTTCTAAGAATTATATATTAAGGGAATAAGAGCTGCAAGGCATGGCAAGGAAATGGAGGGAGGCACTGATACCTAAGCATGGATAATGAGATCAAAAAATCAATCCCATGAATTGGGTGATCCCTACTTAGCATTTGCATTAGAATAACATCCAAAGCTGCAAGGATAGAATCTAGGATAGCTATTATATTATTTATATACCCTTGTAATTAGAAAGTTTGTCAAAATATTCAATTCGAGCTCAGTACTTGTCACATTGTCATTGGCAAAACAGTTTCAACCCAGGTAATTTTACTCAATTATTTTATTGCCAATTAATGCAAACTTCATTACTGATTTGGGTGTTGAGAAATAAAAGACAATTAAAATCTTCCCTTAGGGAAGTACCTGACCCCTTCTTCAGATTCAGCTTCAGTCCAGCTCCTCTTTCCAAGGCTCAGCTTGCCTCACTGTTGACATTTTACATTCAGATACACTCCGAGTTGCCTTGGTGAGGTGCCTCTGTAGTGGTTTCTTTCTGCTGCTCTCGTACCTTACTTGTTTTCCTCCACCACTCCATGTTTCTTGTTCCCCTTGTGCTCTGGAAGGGTTCTCCTGGGGCTGCAGCCCCTCTGTGGATTGCCCATTGGCTGCAGTCCTCTGAGGGGTGCCTGTGTTCCGGTAGGGGTTCTCTAAGGACCATATTCCCTCAGGGATGTCCTTCCTCTGGTGTGGGTTGCTCAGGAGCCAAAATCTTTCAGGAGTGTTCCTGCCCCAGCAGGGGCTGCAGTTCTCCAGAGATACCTCAGGGGTAGTGCTTGCTTCCAAGAGTGCATCTACAGTCATGTTGCCAAGTGTCCTATTCCATGTGTCTCCTCCATCTCTCCTCTGCCTTATCTCCACATTTCTCTGAACATGTGTCTTCATGTAGCTCTTCACATGTCTCCTCCCCTTGTGGGGACCTGTTCTGGAACACTATGGAGCAACAAATCCTGGTGCTCACCTGTTTGGCTGCAGTGTTGTTGTCCTCTTTCCTTATGCCAAGTTTTCCTGTTCTTTCAGTTTTCCCACCATTAATTCAGGAAGTTCAAGGTTTATTTTATCCTCAATCATGTGTTACACTTCTCAGGTCCCTGTCTACTTACTCCACTTCACTCTTTAACATGTTTGCCCAGGACTTTCACAGTGTCCAACAGACTCCCCTCTGCCTGGGAGGGCAGAGAATTTTTTCTCATGGCTTTTACATATTTCATAACTTAGTTTGATGCTGCCTTTTTTTTTTTTTACAAGTTTTTTATTAAGCCGTTCATTGTAACTTAAGCTCTTCCTCCACAGAACTATTGTCAAATAATCCTTATCTTGATTCTGCAAACTGTTTTGCTAAGAGTGCATATTGACCAATGTGATGTTACATTTCATCTATCCCATTTCTCCAAGCTGTTAAAATGATTTTGAAATGTCATTTTGCAGTATTTTCAACCCATCCTGCTGTATTTACAGGCAGTCCCACTCACCTGCCACTTGGATCTTTATTAGAAATGGTAACCAGTGTTGCTGATAGCTTACATTCTCTACTGCACTGATTCTGGAAAACACCACTTTATGCAACTTCTTTTTGTCTCCCTTACTCTGCTAATTCAAGCGTGCTTTTTTGCTGAAAACTCTTTTCTCTCCATCATGACTCATACAGTAAAGCAGCCACTTCTGATCACCTACGCTATAGAAAGAATGGAATATATTTGAAAATATTTAGTTCCAATTAGCAGTAAGATGTTGGTTAGAGAACTGCTAATCCAAAGTAAGGACAGTAAGAGTCAGAGCTCTGCCTTACCCCAGGTGTCCTGGAGAGGTTGGTTGGACCTGACTGAAACCAAACACCCCTCACAACATTTCAGAGCCTGCACTCTATTGGAAGCTACTCCTTCCCTCATGCCTGGGAGACTTGGAAGAAATGCAAATGTTCTGCTGAATAATTTTCAAGACAAAAGAGAGCAAAAACATTTTGGAAGTTATTTTTTTTTTCCTTATTATAAAACTTCATCTGGTAAAAAAAAAAAAAAAAAAAAATTAAAATAAATAAATAAATAAATAAATAGATAGATAAATTGTAAAAAAAAACACCCAGAAAAGGATGCTCTTCCTGGCCATATTTCAAGAAATTATTCCACTTACAAAAGACAGCTTTAACTTCAATGCATCATTTTCATACCAATAAGGAAATCTTCCATAAATCATAGGCCTATGCAGAGGAGATTAATTAATATAACTGATTAAGAAATGTTCCATAAACCCCTTACTGTATCACATCATGCTTCATCAGAAAACCATTGGCTAAACTCCAAGTTAGGAAGAGCAAGACAATCAGTAACAGCTTTCCACATCCTTTGCTGCAGAGAGCATCCCGTTGCTGATGCTACACTCAGATTCCCTGCTGACCTGGGGGCTCTCTGACAGGGAAAGTTGCTTTCTGCTTCTCTCTTATTCACAGATATGTACACAGACACACTGAGTTGCTCAGTTCAGATCTCAGCCTAGACACCTTTCCAATCATTCTTCTCCAAGTTAAACATCTTTCCAGAAATGCTTCCATTCTGGCATGTTTAAAAGCCTTTTTTTTTTTTTTTTAAAAAAGAAAAGTCGATAAAGAGAAAAAAAAGCTGTATTTCAGTCTTGTGAACTTTTTCCCTCACTTGTTGATTTTCACTGATATTACTGTGTTTTAAGGTGGTTCTTTACAGGTCATATGCAATGTATATCTTGTTCTTGAAGAATTAAGTTTCATTTTTAAAGCCTTCATCATGTCTCATTAAATAAGAGCTTGTTGGACACTAAGTGCACAGACTTCTTTTGAAGATAAATACAGTTCATTATCATGTTGTTAAAAGCATTTCATTTCCAACTGTTAGACCTTCATTCATGTCTGCTAATGTAATAAAATTAATCCTGTAATTTCAGTTGCTTAATTTTCTGTTAATGACAGTGTGATTTCTCAGCTACACTGATGTCCACTTAAGGGGAAAAAAAATCTTTTCTCTCCCTGTGCAGGTTAGCAAGTGAGAGAGACAGATTTGATTTTTCCTACGCTAAAATGTTCCATCTTTTCTATCTCCTTTCAACCCATTGACAGCTGAAATGAAAAGAGAAACAGCTGACTGACAGCTACCTGCCAGGCCACACACAGTCCTAATTACAGCTGCTCTACAAGGTTATGCACATGCTCACACTCCTGAATGCAAGGGCTCAGATCATGATTTTTCTTATATATATAAATCAACATAATCTTTCTCAAGTTTGAATCTTTACAGCAAGACACGTAAACCTGGAAACAGCCAAAAAGGGAGCTCTCTGACTTCTGTTAACAGCCAAGCATTCAAAAGCTACTGAATAATATTTATGAAAATATTTGTCCTTTCTTCTGCATGTGCCATTCATTTTTATGGTTATCTATTATTTTTCTCCTACATTTTACTTTATTAACTCAACCCACATAGCAACATGGCTACTTTTAGCACAGATTTGCATATTTTAACTCCAGGCTGAGTTACAGACCATTGGAAAGCGATCCCAGCCACATCACAAAAAATGTTTCTTGCTCCTACTTCTGCTGGATCAGGAGAAAAAAACAATTGTTTTCCATTCCCAATTCACTTATTCTGCAGCTGGAGTGGAAGAAGGAAATGTTGTTTCTTCTACCCCACAAAACACAAGTTGTGAAATTCCAAAGCAATGGAGGAAACAAGTGCTGGCACTATTAAAATTGAAGGAAAAATAATAAATTGCTTCAAACAAGATGGTTTGAGGAGCAGACACTGTGAGGAGAAGCCTCATTGTAGGCTGAAATTCTGCTCCACCATGCATGGGGCTTGCCTTATGTTAAGTAGCTCATGTGAAACTCCAGGAGATTCAGACAGTTAATTGAAGCTGAACTTCACTAAGTATTGTGTCCAAACAAGATTACTTGGGCTTTTTGGGGGACTGTAGAAGTTCTGCCCAGTTTTAGCTGCAATATTCTGAAAACTTTGCTTCAAAGCAATGTACAAACACAGTTCAACAATGCAACAATCCCTGTAAAATATTATCATGTCTATTAGCAATAACAAAAAGCTTTTTGGAAAGAGTTGCTTTGCCCATGTTGGCTAACATTCATTTTCTTCCTCACCATGAGCCTTTGATTGGAATTCACCCCTAACCTCAAAGGTATTTCTCACTTTGATCCGAGCACAAAGGGATTGTGCTCCAAGGCTTACTGTGGTTTCTAACTGAGTCTCCTTCAATAAATATTGCTTGTGAGGAACAAAGTGAAAGCTTAGTGAAGTTTAAAGCCTTACATTTTATCATTAGAATGGTTGTATTTAGGGATAACCTGCTATGAGGTGAGTGTACAGTAAACAGTTTCATCTGAAAGAATGGAACTATTTCTAATACTTAGTCCTTCACCTCACTTTTTACTTGAAATTATAATTTCAGAAGTATTCTTATTCCTCCTCTCTTATATAAAAAGAGAAATTCACATAGGATCTTTTTATAAGCATTATTACTTTTTCCTCATTCTCCACCCCAGACTCAAATAGTTTACCAATCACAATTTATATCTAGCAAATTATTGTTTCCTTTTCCTTGCCCATTTATCTGTATACATCTGTTATCCTCTAGTAGAAAGCATCCAGCTGTGATCTAAATAACTTGTTTATGAAGTTCCTCAAAGTAAGTACCCTTTTTTAGGTAAGTACTATCTTTATGGACTATGCCACTGCTGGAAAGGAGTTCGATTCATGACCAAGACTGGAATGTGCTATAAAATAGTTCTAATAATGTAGGTCTTTATTCTACTTTAATGACTTTCTTTTCCCCTGAATACAATTTCTATTCTTTTTAATTTATTTATATGAAGCCACAGAGACTTCAAAGTTTGCATTCCATGATTTGCTTTAATAGATAAACTTTTATTCCAGAAATTATTCACTAACTGGAAACTTGAAATGATTTCTATTTAAAACTCATAGGTTTATTTTGGAGAATAGCAAGAAAAAAAATAATTTCAATCATGAAGACAGGAGATATCTGCACGTGAATGTGTTTCCTGAGAAAATCCCTGTCTGATTTGTTTGCTACCCTCTTAAAAGACTCATATCTGTTCCAATGAAGGAAAAATTTGTCAGAAAGTTTGGAGAGTTTCAGTCTCTTGTGATCCTCTCATAAGCAAGCTAAAAGTAGTACCTGCTACTACTTTTGGTAGCACTTTAAGGTAGGTGGTACCAAGCACTGTTGAGACCTTCTATTCAAGATCTCCTTGTGTGCTGGTTGGTACAGCAGATATCACCCTGGGATTATGAACAGCAGTACAGCCTGCCAATGTCATATGATTAGATACATTAATATAATCAATAACCAGATTAATTATGTCCTGCTTAGGAGTGCAAATGGAATATATTGACCAGTTTGGGGCAACACACATTGAAAAACACCACAGGCCAAATGAGGAAAATCTGGCTAAGAACAGCTAATGGAGCAAGAGACCTCAAAGACATGAATTGTTTTTTGAGAATTACTCAAAATGGTTTGTTTAAAGATGAGAAGATTCAGGAAACATAACAATGACATGCACCAAAAACTGTTGCCAAAGGCAAAGAAGAACATTGTGTTCATATTTATATCAAACAGATAAACTAATGAACTTAGATCACATCACAAGATTTGGCTTATGCAACAAACTTCTTATCAATATAAATAGTGGTACACTGAATTAAAGATCCTTGAATACTGCAGATTTACCATCACTAGAGGATTTTGAGAAATGGCTCGATAAAAATCTGCAAGGTTATATAAACATATATCCATATAACACAGTTATAGTTGATAGTGGCCTCAGCAGGAATACAGAGAAGACATCTTCCCTTCTAGCCTGACAGGGTCTCAAGACCAACAGTCAGCAGAAAATAAATAAAAAAAATAAAGAAAAAGGAGGTTTCCAATTAACTCTCAGAAATCACACTGCTCTTATATTTCAGGCCTGGAACCTCATGTGATTGAAAGGAGGAGCCACTTTATTTGACAGGCTCTTGTGTTGCTTCAGTACCTTTCATGGCACTTTCTAGCTCATCAGCCTGACTTGCCTTTCCTGGGTTTGACAGCAACAAGTCTCAAGCGAGGGAGGGGGAAGTACTAGAAAAGTTATTATCTTATTTACAAATACTACCAGACCAGTGCAAGAGGAAATATTACCAGCCACCCATGCTCATTTATTTCTAGTAAAGAGATAGGCTGAAATCATTAGCCATGACTTATTTTCCTCTAAACTGGAGCAAAGGATGTTTAATTTTTCATAGCCTGAGCACTCCACAAAACATCAATAAAGACACAAAATTGTTAAGAATGCAGAATTAGGCCAATCACCTAGAGTCTATTACACAGTCCAACAGGCATCTTAACATCAAAATGTTTCTTAGCAAACAGTTTAAAATCTTCACATTAGAAAAACTGATTGATTATGATTTTACTGGATTGAAAATCTTTAGAGCTACAGAAATCCAGATTACATACAGCAAATAGTTTCCAGAATTGAAGATGCATGATAGGCTGCTCATAGAAGGGCAAGGGAGAGAATAGATATGTTTCAAATTCAAAAGCAGAGTTATTTTATCCAAAAGTAAATGTAGAGCACAATCAAATACAGCCACCCTTTCAGAGTAGGGATGAAGCCTGTGCAATTAGTTCATTTCTGAACACAAGATAAAGGCAGGGACAAACCTAATGCTAGTTTTTCTCCTATGACAGACACATGAGTCTTTCCTCATGCTGCTAATAATTTTAGTCTGGATATCTGTAAGACATCTATCAATTCCTTCTATGGGAAGGGAATCAAGCCCAATTAGGGCAATTTATATATATATATAAATTTATGTACTCAGTAACATATCCTGTGAGAGAAGTGGTTCTTCCCAGATTCCTTTGCCGAGACTTCCACTGCTTCAGCTTACATCCCTACTGTAACAGGCACCTAATTAGCCCCTCAGTTGCCTGGCTGCCATGGGCAAAACAAGAGCATGCTGGTTCATGTTTCCATAACTCCTTCAAAAACTCCCAGTGCATACAAAGGAAATAACAAGGAAACAGAGAGTTCTACTCACAGAGGCTGACAAAAAAAATAAATCAAAAGCTGGTCAAATTAATCTTTTTCAGAGATGATGAGCCCTATGAGCTTAGAAGTGTTCCACAACTCAAGAAGGATTTGGAGAGAAGAAGGGAAGAATTTGATGCACTATAATTCTGCAATTGTTTTTCTGTCTTTTCGTAAATGTTTGCAAAAAAATTGCACTCAGAGATAAAATACAGCATAAGAGGTATAACAGTGAAAAACGTATTTATATTTCATAAAACAGCTTTGTATTCCCAAGGCAGTCCACAAAAGTACCTTTAAACATGGCACTATTGTAACCACATATCAGGATGGAATGAAAATTACTTTAGCTCTTTGATTTACTGACCTTAATAGGTTTGATATATTTGAAGTGTATCTGAACTCTCTGAATTTTTTTTAATTTAGCTTTGAGATAGTTAGAACATGCTTTAAGTGTTTTAGCTGTTTGCTTTGTTATAAAGCAAAATATTACCAAAAGACACTGTTAAACACAAGTCTACTTTGACAAAGGTTGTTCTTGGAATTAAACAGTTCAACAGATCCTCATGTCTGACTGAGTTGCGGTTACCATTTTAATGAGAGATATTCAAAGCATAAAAATGTAGCTCGATAATAGAAGTCAATAAAGAAATTTTAATTAATTTTATCACTTTAAGGCAATTCTGAGTTATTACCTGGCTAACAATGAATTTTAACGGGTTGTAAATAGGGCAGGACAGCAAAGCCAGAAATCTGGGTATCTTGAGGGTTATGTGTCAGGAATAGTAGGTGAGTCAAGAGGATTGACATGTTCCTCCATTTCAGCTTTTCCCAGTGAAGGTAATACTAGAGGGTATATTGAGATCCTGTCATAAAAAGTATTACTACTTACAGGGTATTCTTTTAGTTATATTTAAAACTCTAAAGTTTACTGCAGTACCTTTGAGCACAAAATATTCTGTATTTTCTGGGTTTATATATAAATATTACTATCCTGATTTAGCAGTTGAACTAGTTTCAAAACAGGCTCAGAAACAAGACACAGAAGACAAGCAAACAAAAAAAAAATAAAAGACAAATTATTCGTGTTAGGAACCAGAAAAATCCATACCTTAGATCCTGTCTCAAGACTTTATCATCTCAGATGAAATAGGTACACCAGTGCCCTTCAGTTCATCCTGAGTGTCTCAAGACTACTGAGTTTTTAGGCCATCTTTGCTGCCTTTTGATTAATAAAATAAGATATATTACTTTCATTAAGTGCAATGATCTTAAAATGTAATGGTATAACACAGAACTTGGGAACGTTGGATAAAAGCCTCACATCTACAGTAGTTTTATAACACTGTTTTATTATACAATATATTCCAGATACAGTAGCTATAAAGACCTCTTTACCATCTCTACTCACTCCCATTAATTACCATGTATCTTCATGCAAGGCAAGATAATTGGCTTTAGAGTGATCTTGAATGAACTGCAAGGAGACAAACTGCCCTCCTGAACAGGGATCAAAGAGCTGAGGATGTCGAGCTGGGCAGCAATTCCCTCCCTAGTTGGGAAAGGAAGAGGCAGCCTGTAGGATCACTGGTTCCTGGAAAGAGCCAGGTCACCAGGAAGGATAGGAAGGCAGCTAAAGGTGTGTGTTAGAGGTGAATGCAAACAAAGGCACTCTTCATGAAACAATATCACCTGTTTGGCAGCTTTTCCTTACAAAGTTATCAAGGCTTTCTTTTTTTAAGGATCATTTTCAAGTAAAAAGTATGAGACCAACATTTATGTTCTGTTTTCCGCTACTAGAACTCATGGTAATAAATGATTAACAGCAGGAGTCTGAATTTGTATTATTTGCTGCTATATTGCTTTCAGGATGATATAAAAGCTCTGATTCCTTGAAAGAGGTGTTTTAGATGTCACTTGAGTTCTAATGCTTTTGCTCTTCACAGGAAGTACTTGTTGCAATGGTCTTCAAGTAGGAGTAGTACAAGGGATGGATTTGGATTTCCTTGCCATATCTGTCCCATTCTCTTGCAACCCAAAGGTTCAGATCCAGGGGCATTCTGTTTCCAAATCACCTAAGTAAGGATGGAAAGGATGGAAGATCCCTGTATTACACTTGCCAGGTAAATAAGCATGGTCTGGGTACAAGAAGTAAGTTTCATCCTCTCTACTGAACAAAAGTCAAAGAGTAAAACCTGGCTGTTTTTCCGTTCTGTTGAATCTCTACTAAAAAGACTGGTCAGTTTGTTTCCGAGTTCCAAGTCAAAGCTTTGAGTCATCAGGCAGCAACAAATATGGAGACATCCTAAACCATCTTATGATTAATTCTCATAGAACTGATGTTTAGATATTTTACTTACAGGAGCTTTGACCATAAGCAGGAACCCCTACAAGGAGCACATCACACAGACAAAGAAGCCCAGACTGTTGGATCTCAGTCTGAGTATTGTAGACATTAATAACTGCCCTGGTGAGATGCCCAGCTCCTTAACTTGCAAGAGATGCTTAGTCTTGCTTCAATGAATAGGCTCACCAGCCCCTTTTTTTCCTCAAGGCAAACATTGCAGTTTTTTTAAAAACCCAACAAAACAAAACAAAAAAATCCTCCATGAACAGTGTTAGTTTTGAGTGGCTTCATTCTTCTTATAGATATTCAAATGATACAGCTTCACTGATTTGTAACATTTACTTTGGTTTGACATAGAGAGATTGTACTCACAGATCGATTCTTTCAACAGACCAATTATAATGAAATGTACTGCTTGGTCCGCAGCCAGCATACTCTATGATACATTTATTCTTTACTTCCTTGTAATTTACTTCTCTGGACGGCCTTGCTCATCTGTAACAGTTTTGCTTTGACACAGAATGGAATTTTGCTTTGTTCTTAAAATAAACTGGTGTGTTTTCAATGGGGTCACAGTCACTTCAGCAGCATTTCACTTCTAAGCATCATATTTCATTCAGTGGGCAGTCAGAGGCTGATCTGTATTGCAGCAGTCATGGCATACATAAGCAGTAAAATTATTTAATATCAGGCCTGGCATCCTACCCTATTCAGTTTTATAAATAAGGCTTTATAAATAGAAGGCTTTACACTCAGTATTTGTGTTGCATTTACAAGAAAATACTGCAAGCAAGCTGCAGGGGTGTTTTTGAAAGGTCCATTATTTTTGCTGCTTGGTAATGGGCAGTCACTCACACATGTGACCAATGAAGTGTAGTTATTTTTTTTTGTTTCTAGTTGGTGATAGAAAGTATTCATCTAGGTGGGAACTGACCTAATGGTCATATGCCCCTCCCCATATAGCTACAGTTTGAAATAAGGACACTCCAATCAAGATATTTTATCCTTTAAAGTGTGAGATGTTGCCTTTCATGAGAGGAGACTGGCCTGATGCAGAGTTTAACTCTAGAGATCCCTTCCCCTTGGTCTGCCTGACTGGCTCCTGGAAACCAAGCCCCACAGTTGCCTGCCCTAAATTCCAGCAGTGCCTGAGCCAAGTTTTCCATACTGTCTAAGCCTCTCCAAGAGCCAGAGCAAACCTTTGGAAAATTATAGCCACTGGGATCTCTCCCAAGTTGCAACCTTTTGAATGTGTATCTGAAAAGATCAACATCATGTTTATTGAAATGTTATCACCCCTTCATTTTTTCATACTTTACCTGTATTGTGTAACCATTCAATTCAGCTGAATATCTGGCATGAGGTCATAAGGATCACTATTAAATTGTTTGGTCTTATTTGTACCAAAACCATTTGGAGAAGTCGATAAGTGCCTCACCTTCCTGAAATTCAGTTAGCACAGTTCAAGAATACCAAAATAAAACCAAATGAACTGCAGGAAAACACCGTTAATTAACAGTCCTCACAAATAATTAGACCTGCTTGGATCTGGCCTTCCAGATTTTCCACTGATAAATTTCAAGAAATGATCTTTGCAAGATTTCTTCAATCTATAACTCTGGCTGCTCCTAGTACTAGGATAATGGAATACTTGATTCAGTAGGATAGCACCATAGGACTGTGGTGAGAACTGTTTCAGATCTAATTGATAAAGAGAAAACGTTGCTTGGCAGTAATCTGCCATTTTAAGCAATAATCTCAGCTCTAGTTCTCCTTTTAAAAAGAGTTGCAATTTTGTGTGGGAATATATTTCAGAGTCTGCAAAGGATGAATTTACATTTTGCTGTGTTCTCCTGGAGCAGAAAAGGAAGTGAATGCAGAAAGATCCCAGAAAAGAAAACAGTTGTGTACTGATGGTACGATCTTCCATTTCATTCACTTTCTGCACAGGCACCTCTAGCCTGCCCCTCTGAACAGAGGTGTGACTCACACAGAGCATCAGGAGTTTCAGAGCACTATCTCCTGACACTTATCCTTTTCACGACCTGCAAAAAGAGTAATATTTTTTTGCAAACTTCTGCATTTGCAAAGGGAATGTGGGCTGATGATTGACAAAAATTTAGCTCATTGTAAAATGGAAGGAGCAAGAATGATTTTGGGAGAAGTACACTGGCCAGGTGCTTCCTCAGATGCCTCAGACACTGAACTTGACTGTGTACGAGTCTGTCCATCTCTCCTAAATGGAACTCCTCTGTTGTCACTTCCCAGCTGCTGACAGCCAAAGACAAGGCAACAAAGTTTTTAAAAAATCAGTCTTCTAATGGTGTGAGATCACCCCTTCCAAGTATTTTTGCACTGGGAAGGTTTTTACTAAAGTATTTTAACAATTAAAAAATCTTGCAGAGATGTGCAGAACACCCATATGCTTTCCACTTTTAATACAGTCAGACTTTAACGCTGTTTTGACCTCTTTTGGATTAGCTGAACTCTGTCAAAAAAATCTAATATACTTTGGTTGCTATGGTCAATAGTCAGTTTGCAGTGTGTCTCAGAGGATATGCAGGTACCAAAAAGGAAACATCCGGAGCTGCTTTTTCTGGCAAATTCTTCAAACATCTGATGACCTCCCTCCCTTATTTCCCCAGGATGTGGGGTTCAAACATTTCATTATGACCTACAGTCCCAGCTTTCTTCTCAAAACTGTAAGAGAAAAAACTTGGTTCTAAAAGTAAACATTAGAAAACTGTGCTACCTGAAAGTCTCCTGGTAACATAGATCACAACTGAGAAAAAAAAATAAAAAAATAATTTTTCAGTGCAGTCGTATTGTGCCATGCTGGTGCTTCACTTTTTACTTCAAGAGGAAAGCCTAAGAAACACACATTTGTATGACAGATAAATCTCCACAGATATTATTTGTAACCCACTACACAACAAAAATTTGCTACAGAAGATATTTGATCTCATAAGATCTCTTTTTTCCCTTAAGCTATCTACCATGCACTTAATAAGGGGCATCTTCTTGTTACTATTGATGGATGAATGGATGGATTTGACTATCACTTAAAGATCAAGCAGGAGTACAAATCTTCATAAAGAATAATATTTATTATGCTAATTCCAGGAAGACTTTGTATTACTGCCATATGAGAGCTGTCTGCAAATGACACAGATCCCAAATTGCATCTTGAATAAATTCTGTAACAGCAGGAAGAACCATTAAATGGAACAACAAAAAAAAGACACTGAGTCATAAGCTCAAAGCTAAATGTAATTTTAATTTTTTTGCTGAATTGGGTTCTAAGGTCTACTGCACAGTCTTCACCTGAAGCATAGACAGAACTTTCATTTCAAATACTCATCAGCCTTATTTAAATTAAGTCTTTAGAATTCTAAAAGTTTTCAAGAATGACGCACATCTCAAGTAAAATATTCTGATGAAGGTAAGGGTCTCACGACATTAACGAGCTTAAAATGGCAGCAGTCAAATAATAAATATGAAAGTAATTTTATTTTCCAAAGAGAATTCATACTTGGTGATACTTATGTTTATTAATTTTATTTATTTGTCAATTAGTGTCCTATAGGATAATAATTCAGAAGATATTCACATCTCACTGGAAGTTAAACGAAGCCAAATGAAGATCCCTAAAATGGCAGAAGCTGTATTTTAAGTTAGGTTCAGAAGAAAATTAGTCTCTAGAATTTCAAAGTTAAAGACTTTCTTTTTAACTGTCACAGGTATTTCAAAACATTATAATTCCATGTATCAATGATTTATGTGAGATCAGTACAGTTGCACTTTATAAAATAAAAAGTGAGAAATACGACAAAGTGTTATGAAATAGTTTGGGATATAATATAAACTTTTGCTAAACATCATTAAAATTTTGCTTTTGAATTATACGAGATATTATTAAAAATATTGCAATAATTATGAAATTAAATAGCTGTAAATAATTGCACTAAGACAATGCATCTGCCACTACAGCCTGTGCTAACAAAACACAGTGTAAGTGAAGAGAAAAAGTGATAGATGGGTAGATTATTTCACAGAATATTTTACAGAATACTCTGAGTTGAGGGATCCACGAAGATCATGGGGTTCAACCCTTAAGTGAATGATCCATACAGAGATTGACACACAACCTTGGTATTTTTAGCACCATGCTCTAACCAGCTATCCTTGGAGAAACAATACAGCTGCTAAATCTAAAGATGGGCTTCTTTGAGCTATATTTTAACTTTTTCTGAAATGCTATTTTCTACTTTTCCCCTTATTGTTTAAAGGAGCATGTCAATATAAAGGTAAAAAATGCATTTCCTTGTCTCATTTTCTCTGACAACAGTGTAAACTATTAAACAGAACAATAATGGCAGATACCTTTTTATCCATCCTTATGTTTGCACCTAGGGGCAGAACAAGAGGAAAGTGGGTTATTTCAACTCTTTTTTGTTTAAATGAAACACCTTTTTTATGTGCTTGAATCCACTGAAGAAACCAAGGAAATAAGAGTACAATCCAATGCAGTTCCAAACGCCCTCAAATGCCATTAAAGTCTGAGGACAAAATCCAATCTGTGCATAAGCAAATAGACAAAAAAATAATGATCACCTGGACAGGAACTTGTCCATCATTATTGTTTATTTACACTGCCACAGGTTATGTTGAGCCATGATTAGAGGAGTGGATCTTCTCAGAATGACACAGCAATACAGGCTGCTGGGAGGCTCAACAAATATTCAATCTTCCATGAATTCTTAAAAGTTGGGGTCTTCTGCCTGCTGCTCCCTGTCTTGGTTTCATTTGGAGAATACAATTTCAAAATCACAATTAATTATCTATTGATTCCAAAATTATACTGATGGCCAGAAGATGTCTTGAGGTGATTTATTTGACCAGTGAAGAAAGGCCAGTTGAAATCAAATAATTTTATGATGACAATAAAACTACAGCTGCAGTGAGGCTTCAGCAGTACATAGTGACATCAACTACCAGTGCTGTTATGTTGGCAAGGAAAATTCAATACTTTATTTCTAAATCAGTGCATCTGTAGCAAAGTAAAAGTCCTTTTTTTTTTTTTTTTCCTGTTACTGAGAGCAGAGAATTCAAGAGAGGCCATTCATAGCTGTCCAAGAGTCAACAAGTTTTATCATAGTATAACCACGGCTGGGAAGAATATACATGTTTACAAGACTGCTGAAATGAAAAAGCAACACACAAGGTTAGCAGAAATAACAGAATTAAATTGATGTCAGTGGCCATCACTGCATTATGCAGCACATTCCTTCTCTTTCCCTCTCTCCCAGTAAATTGTTACCTGTGCCTAAATGACTTGATTGTGCCAACACTGAGAGGGGACAAGCCTTTTTGACAGGAAGATCTGTCATGTTATCTTAATAATTACCAATGCCTTGTTAAAAAGCCTTACAAAACCGAGATATTCTGTATGTTGCATTTGCATTCATAAAATACTTCTATGTATTCTAAACAAGGCATCTAAAAAGGTTTATCAACTCTCTAAACTATTGGAAGTTCTTTTGTCAATTTCTAAGATAACAACTTACTTTTGAAACAAAAATTGTATTAAAAACTGTTTGCTACTCTGACACATTATAGGTCCTGAAATAGGGGTCAAGGAGATCT